>CM053030.1:502005387-502668701 GCA_028564925.1 Lithobates sylvaticus
CCGCCGCCGCTGCGCCTCTGACACTATGTGCGAATGAAGCGTCGGCTGCCTGCTGATTCTGAGGCTTAGTTGGTTGCTGCAGAGAGAAGAGTAGGAACACCAGTGGCCGGGTGCCCTAGGCAGCAGGGCGCCCTAGGCGGCTGCCTAGTTTGCCTAGTGGACCTCACTAAAGCCCCATACACACGGTCGGACAATCCGCGGACCAGGTCGGTCGGATTCTGTCCGTCGTACTTTGTCCGATGTTGGTGTTGCGTACACACGCTCGGACTACGTTGTCGGAATATCCGGTCTGGAAGAACGTCGTGACGTAAGTCGTCGTCCACGAGATTAGAAAAGGGAAGTTCAGCACCACGTCAGGCACCCGTTGGGCTCCTTCTGCTGATCCCGTGTTTATCGAGAGTTAGTCGAAGTTTGGTGACTTAAGATTCGCGCTTCTCAGTTTTCTGACTCAGATCGTTACTGCTCTTCAGTTTGTGCTTGTCGTGCGTATCTGTTTATTAGTGCGTGTAGTCAGTTCGCATTTGTTGGTCATTGCGGCCTATATCTTGATATAGGACGCTTTGATTTGCACTGCTTATTGTCTGCTCGTTGCTGGTATTCATTTCGTTCTTTCAGGCCTTGCTGTTTATCGGTGCTTTCTGTTTGTCCGTTCTGACCAGCCGACCTTTTGTGACCTTGTGAGCGATGTTTCCCGTGCGTACTCGTCGCCGAGTTCGTGCTGTACGCGGAATTGGTGTCGGGCTTTTAGCTTTGAGCCAAGACCCGTCCATGAACAGAGTGACGAGGAGTATGTGGACCAAGAATTGGTTGCTTCAGCGTGACCAATTCTCGCACATGCCTTTGCTTCGTGAGATCCGGGAGAATAATCCTGATGATTTCAGGAACTTTCTCAGGATGACGGACCCCGATTTTCACCGTCTTTTGGCTTTGCTGACCCCCTTTATCACCGGCAGGATACCTGCATGAGACAAGCCATTACTCCGGAGCAGAGGCTTGTTGCCACGTTGAGGTACTTGGCGACAGGGAGAAGTCTTCAGGATTTGAAGTTCTCTTCAGGTATCTCTCCCCAGGCCCTGGGAATCATTATTCCAGAGACCTGTTCTGCCATCATTCAGGTCCTGCAGGAGGACTATATTAAGGTAACATTTATACTTTACTATTCCCTTCTATGTATGCTCTGTTTGCTAATGTCTTCTATTTTTGACCTCCTTCCCTAATTACCATGATTGCAATATGTTCTAATATGCTGTGCCCCTTTTCTCCTTCATGCATTTTTCCCTTCACTTACCTCCCCAGCATGCTCTTCTGCCCCAATAGACACCTATGGCCTAGTCACTTAATCAATGTCTTTTGTCTGCTGCATAGTATTGTTTGCCCCCAAACACCCCCTAAAATATGCACAAATGTTTGCTGTGTGGTTTACTTCATGTAGAGCCCCTTTTTATTTTTTTTTTTTTGGTGGTGGGGGGGGGGGGCAAACTCATTAGGAACCCCCTCCCCCAACTGCTCTGTCAGATGGTACCAATCCTTTATCTGCTGGCTTTCCCAAGGTCCATACACACTATATACCTACCTCTTTATAGTGGGCATCTTTAGGGATGAATTCAGCAAAGCATGTAGTGCAAGGGGCTGCCTCCATACATTCCATTTCCTATTTTTTTGTCTTCTTTCCCTCCTATTAGCTTGCTTGGTAATTTCATAATGTCACAATGTGCCTGCCTTTTTTTTTTGGGGGGGGGGGGGGGGGGGGGGTTGAAATGTTATTTGATCTTTCCTGTGGCCTGCCAATAGTGTTAAGTACAGAGGGTCTGGCCAAACTAGCACACATTATTGAGCCATTTGCCAATCAATGAAGTGCAGAGGGTTACCTGTCCACCACCCCCCCCCCCAAAACCCTAGTTATTGCCAATGGCCCATCAGAAGTGGGGGGATTGATGGGGGGTGAGTAATCTGTGAAGGGGAGCCTCTACTTTTCTGTGCAAATACTTTCCAGCCTCCAATTTTATACAATGCTCTTGTTCCAAGATGTTGATTGTCTAATCTGCTTGCAATGTTTAGGTGCAAAGTGACTAATTATTTTTTCTTGTTTCACTCCACAGTTCCCTTCCACGCCACAGGAATGGCAGACTGTGGCCTCCCACTTTGCCAGCCGTTGGGACTTTCCTAACTGCGGAGGGGCAATTGATGGGAAACACGTCCGCATCGTCCCACCGCCCAACTCGGGGTACTGCTATTATAATTATAAAGGGTTTAATAGTGTAGTGATGTTGGCGGTGGTGTCGGCAACATACGAGTTTATGTATGTGGACGTGGGGATGAACGGCCGGATCTCGGATGGTGGTGCCATTACGCACACGGAGTTCTACTGGCGTCTCCAAAGTGGCAGTCTGTGCTTGCCACCTCCAGAGGAGAATGCCGAAGGACTCCCCTTCATCTTTGTCGCAGATGAAGCGTTTGCGTTGACTCCCCATGTGATGAGGCCGTTCCCAATGAGGACCCTCACCCCGGACCAGAGGGTCTTCAACTACAGGCTGTCCAGAGCCAGAAGAGTGGTGGAGAACACTTTTGGCATCCTGGCCAGCCGCTTCCGCCTGTTCTTGACGGCATTTAACTTGGCGGAATACAAACTGAACCACATAGTTCTTGCCTGTTGCATATTGCACAACTTCCTCAAAAGACATAACAGGAACTATGTGGTGCCCGTTGGCCCAGATGTGGAGGGCCCTCCAAATGCGGACCTCACAGCCCTTCAAGTGGCACGTCCAGGCTTGCCCCCTCTAAATGCCCGCGCGGTCCGCGAGCAATATATGGAGTACTTTGTGGGTAGGGGGGCCATTGCTCTGCCTGACGATGTGTGAGAGGCATTTTTTAATAAATCTGATATTTCAACCAACCTATGATTTCTTGTCATTTCAGTATTCTTTTTAGCTTATTTTACCTTGACATTTTTTCCCTTTGCCTTCGACAGTGGGAATGCACTTTCTGGGCAAAAGGAGGTAACAGTCTCTTCTTCCCAAAAAGATTATTCTCATGTTGTGTGTTTGCTACCTAATCTTTGGTCTAGAGAAGGTTTGTACTGCATAACTGACACCCAAAATACTCCTTTTCATCACCAGGTCTGACATGTGTGTATTCTCAAAAATGCTGTGCTCCGTGTTTTCGTACAAAGCACTGTGGGTGTCATTTACATAAGTCAAATCCGCTATGCTCTACAAGTGCATTGAAAAAGTTCCCTGGGAAAGAAAATTGCAGTGCAAAGTGGATTTGCCTTTAGTAAATAACACCCATTGCCCCCCATATCCTTTACATTTTACATACATAATGCATTGTGTTTTTTAAATAAGGAAGCCACACATTTAGAAAAATAAAAAAGTTTACTTGGAAAACATTCACAAGTGCGTTTACAATCTTCACGCCAAAACTGACAACATCTTGGTTATTTACAACATTGTTTACAAACATTCCGCAATTGATAAAACCAGGCATGGAGCTAAACAGAACCTATGAACTAGGAAAGTTCAACTTTGTAAAGTGAAGACAAGATCAGACATGACTATATGTTCAAAGTGTGTTTGGTCACCCCCGGAAAGTAGAAATTTAGAACATGCACACAATTTGGGTCTGAAAATGGTCATTAGATGGTAAAACACATGCCTAGAAGCTTCAAAAGTGCCATTTTCCATCATGGGGATGAATGGACGTTTTTTGGGGGTGCAACCCCTTCACCACAACCACTTTCGTAGTTCGTAAAGTGTTTGCACCCCCAAAAAAACGTTGGCATTCATCCACCATGATGGGAGCTAGCACATGTGGACACAATGTGTGCATGTTCCAAATTTCACACAGTTTTTAAGTTGCAAATGTGTTCAGAAGCTGGCACAAATGTGTGTTAATTACTTGGTGCGTTTTCATATTTTTCCTAAAACATCAATGATGTTCTTCAATTTTTGTTGAACATCATTGATGTTTTGCTTTATGTAATCTAGTTCTCTATTGCAGACCATTATCTCCCCGATGAGTACGTGGGCACTCTCTGTGGTAAAGTGCGATTTTTCTTCCACAACATCCACGTCACCTAAAAACCACAAACAAACAAAAATGGGGTGTTGGAAATAAGGCAGCCATACATGGATTAGCTTACCAGTAGCTGTGTTCTCCCACACTCACCTGTTGTGGTGACAATTTCTCCAAGTTCGATGATCTCTCCTTCCTCCTCCTCCTCCTCTGCTTCTGCTCTTTCCCCTTTTTTGGGAGGTGTTGGTTTGGGGGTTTCCTCAGACGGCCCAAGTTTTCGCTCCCCTATGAGAATGTACAAAAGGAAGATTTAGCAACACTATCTATTGAGGGCAGAAATAGGAAATGACAAACATTGCTTGAAAGTGACGGACACTATTTTAGTTTGGCCAGTTACAAATGCCAACTACATGAATGTAGTCACTTTGTAAAGGTGCTAAACTGACTAGCTTTTTGGTAGAAGTTTGTGTGATGGAGACACCCCTCTAGTATCCACTGGAGTACATGTGTGGAAAAGCCTAATAAAAAGGGGGTTTGGGTGTCCCAGCACTAGTGCTCTAGAGTCCAGATGGGTAAACAGCTACTGGGTGACCTCTCCTTTACATTGAATAAATTGGCTTTACATTCTTGATGACATTTCTAGTGAGAACAAACTTCCTTTCCCCAAAAAAAACACCAAACATCGTATTATAAGTGGCCGAACGATCGAGGTTGCGTACGATCGAATGGACACACACACACACGACCATGAAAGTGGCAGAAAGATCGAGGCTGAGTACGATCGAATGCACAGACGAACATGAAAGTGGCCATTTTGGAATGTACAACTTTGTAAAAATCAAACCACATGGAGCAGTATGCAAGCAAGAAATCAAACACAAAACACAACTACTTACTTTTTTGAAGAATTCGCTTGATCTTTCTGTACTGATCGGCCTCCCTCAGTTTCAGGTCTGACCAGCGTTTCCTCAGTTGCTCCTTGGATCGTTGTACCCCAAAATTATTGTACAGCCTTCTCACAACTTTAGACATGATCTTGGCCTTGCGGACATTGGGGTTGAGGTAAGGCCCATACTTCCCATCATAGTCGCTCCTCTTTAATATGTCCACCATCTCCAACATTTCTCCAAATGACATATTTGAGGCCTTGAATTTCAGGCTCCGGATCGGGACGTTTCTGCCTCCGGACTTTCCTCGTCCTCCTCCTCATTGGTGGGATATTTGGGGCGCACCTGCTGTGTCCCCGCCATGTGCTCTCCCCACTGCGCCGTAAAGAGAAGGGGTGGGGAATAGACGAGAAAGATCGTCAGGGGCGGGGGGAGTTTGACGCATGCGCACTGTATATAAAACGTCACACACCTGTGTCGTAGCCACGATCTGGGAGACGAGGGGAGAGAAAGCTCACGCACGAGACGATCGCTAGAAACGAAGGTACAATTTGACGTTGGTACATAACTAGCCTAGACTGATTAGAACTTGAGGCTTCTTTATGGAGAAGATTAGGAGAGTTTAGGCTGACATTATTTATATTGTTTTGTGTGGCGTTGTGTCTTGCAGAGGTGATGGAGGCCTTCTACGACGTGAGTTTTCTCCCCCTGTTCATTGATAAATACCGGGAATTCCCCCTCTTATGGCAATCTAAACATCGTGACTACAGCAACAGACCAAAGAGGTACGCAGCCCTGCTGAAACTTGTGGCATTTGTAAAGCCTAACCTGCCCATGGCAACCGTGGCAAACTTAAAAGTGAAGATTAACAACATGAAGAGTACCTATTTCCGGGAGCGCAATAAGGTCCAGAAGTCCCTAGCATCTGGAGCTGCAGCAGCTGATGTCCATGTCCCCACGCTCTGGTACTATGAGAGGCTTCACTTTCTCAAAGACCAGGCTACTGTCAGGAAGTCACTCTCGACTCTTCCTTGCACGCGTCCTTCCACGCACGCCACCCCTGATGAGGCTTCCGAGGACCAACCTGGGCCTTCCAGTATGGAATATGTGCAGGAGCCCAGCTTGTTCCAGGTATAGTAGTTTTGTAACCAGTTTGGGGAATAATGAATGATGTTCAGTTAATTCAGGATCCCCAATTGCTTAGTTCCTAACGTGATTGACATATCAACAGACAGTAGTGTTGGAGACATTTTTGGGAAGAGTCTAAACTGCAGGGCTGAGAATTGTATGGTTTTCTATTTGTAAACATTTTGCAACAGTCACTAGATGAGAATTGTGTGTGTTTGATGAACAAATAACTGAAACTATGTCCCTTTTTTCATACACAGGAAGACCTCAGCCAGGAGGTGGCTGTGGAAGGTGGCAGTCAGGAGGAGGCAGGGGTTAGTTGCAGCCAACAGGGGGGTAGGCGTAGGAGCCTGACTGTCTCCCAAGTCTCTCCCCCTCCGCCTTCCCTACAGAAGGGCGAAAAAACATGGGGGAGGTGGGAGAGTCAGCGCTCCAGCTGATCAGAGATGCCTCAGCCTCCCTCTATGCCACACCCACCTACGAGGAGGCCTTTGCCTCCTTGGTTGGCAGTAAAATGACGGGTATGGAGGCGGGGCAACGCAGCATGTGTGAGGAGGTCATCCTCAAAATACTAAATGAGGGGATGGCTGGGGAGATGACCCCACTCACACATGTTTGCGAGAGTGACCTTGCTCCGCCTCCTCCTCCTCCTTCTGCCACCCCACCAGCACCAGCACCACGGCGTGGAAGGAAGCGTACAAGGAAGACAAGAGAGTGATGACCTTGATTCAGTCTGGTCTGAGAGAAGATGGAGCCTCTCGCAGGACCAGAGCCTGGGGACCTAGATGGCATCTGCTGCAGTTCCGGATGTTTTGGACTTCAGGACCAGATTGCGCTCCCTTATTATTTAGATAGGTACTCTTCATGCCCCCAATTTTTTAAGGCTGAAAAATGATGGTTGCCATGGGTGTCCAAGGCTTTGCAAATTCCCCAAGTTTCACCATGGCTGCGTTCCTCTTTGGTTTGTTGCTGAGACCTAAATAAATGTTTTTTGGATTTGAAATAATCATTGACTATTGTGTTTTACTTTTCTACAATGACAGTTTTTCTTTGAGTAGGCAGGTACATTTCACTAATCCTAAAGTAGAATTAACAAGGGGCACCAACAACCAACAAACTCCTAGTAAATTTAAGCAACAAATACAAATGTTAATAATGTGGTTTTGCTAAGTTGAGACACACAACCCCCCTCCAAAAAAAAAAAAATTCTCCTTCAAATATGTATTCCCCAAAAAAAAAAAAAAAAAAGACAAATCATGGTAAAAATATAACAAAGATTCTTTTACGATCTGAGTAAAAATAAACATGTAGTGTATAAATGCTGAAAAGTAATAAAGAACTAAGTTTGGGAGAAGTGCGGGTGAATAGGAGCAGCTAAAACATGTCATTCTTTTTGCATTGTAAAGAAAAAAAGAATGCGCTGCATTAAAGACATTTTAAAATTGCAGCGTGACGAATGTGCTGTGTCGATTAGGAAAGGTAGTTTTACCTGACCGAGCGCTTCCGTCACAGAATTTCTTCTGAGCATGCGTAGCACTTTGTCCGTCGGACAACCGTACACACGATCGGATTTGGTGTGATCGGACCGTGTTGACGGCAAATCTTTCCAGCAGGAGATAAGACTTTGTCCGTCGGACAAACCGACGAACACTGTCCGATGGTGCATACACACGGTCTAATTTTTCAACAACATTGTCCGATCGGACAGAATCCATGAAAAAGTCCGACCGTGTGTATGGGGCTTTAGGAGGGCTGTGTTTGCAAAAGCCAAATCTATACGTGAAGAGGTCTTGAAGGTGGTAGAAAAGCAGGAATAAGTTCTGTCCTATCTCCATACCTCAGTAAAGTCTGCAGCTTGCGCCCAGGTGCCTAAATCAGAGTTAATGTTGGTAGGGGGTGTCCGCCTGTCCAATTCATGTGATAGTGTGGCGTTAAAGTCAACCATGAACAAAATTTGTGCGGGGCAATGCAGAGCCATCCTCTCCAACAATGAGTGCAGGGATTGCATCTGACTAGGAGGAGGTAAGTAAACATTCCCAATAATATATTTCCGATTCCATACAGTTAACACTAGCATTACAAATTTCCCATTAGGGTCCAGATGAACATCATGAATTGTGCACGGTATGTTCTTACTGATTAGAATAGACACCCCACGAGAATACGTGGAATAGGTTGCATGAAACTCTCTTTGCACTGTTTTTTTAAAAGCCATTATTCTACTTCCCATCAAATGGGTCTCCTGTAATAGTACTATATGTGGATTGTGTAATTTCAGATATTGAAACAGTAACGATCGCTTGTATTTGGAGTTGAGCCCCCTAACATTCTATGACAGAATGGTCAGAGAATCTTTAGCGGTGTTAGCCATCATGGAATGATAGGGAGGAGCAAATCCAGACCAGAGCCATCACACCAGCCATCAGTGCAGCACATATTAATACATTTGTCACCTGTTTGAGCCAATAGAACAGTACAGTCATGAGCAGCAGTAGAAGCATACACATCATTGTAACAACTGAAAGTATCCACTCTCCGGTAAAAAAAAAACTCCCTAACCCTGCACCTTTAGAAAAAAACATCAAAACCACAAACAAAAAAGAGAAAAACAAAAAAAAAAAAACAGATGCAGGGTTTGCTCCCAAAACTTGCCATAAAAAGTGTGGACTTCATGTCTCCGTAAAGCCGTGCATGCGGGGATTGTGCCAATGGAACAAAATCCAGGGAAAACTCCAACAGTACCTGGGTCAGTTCCAGCAATAGGAAGGGTAAATAAATGGGGATCAAGGTAACATTGTGCTGTGTAGAAAAAGTGCATCTGGCAGAGGCGGCTCTAGGCTTTGTGAGGCCTTAGGCAAAACCTAGACATGAGGCCCAAACACGCCCATAATGGGAAAAATTCAAGCGATAAAAAAATTTACTGTATAAATTGTATTAATTAAGAACTTTAAAGTGCTGGTGTCAGTGCTCTCTATCTCGGTGCTGGTTTCAGTGTTCTCTATGTCAGCGCTGGTGTCAGTGTCCTCTATGTCAGTGCTGGTGTCAGTGTTCTCTATCTCGGTGCTGGTGTCAGTGTTTTCTATCTCGTGCTGGTGTCAGTGCTCTCTATCTCGGTGCTGGTGTCAGTGTTCTTTATCTTGGTGCTGGTGTCAGTGTTCTCTATCTCGGTGCTGGTGTCAGTGCTTTCTATATCGGTGCTGGTGTCAGTGCTTTCTATATCGGTGCTGGTGTCAGTGCTCTCTATGTCGGTGCTGGTGTCAGTGCTTTCTATCTCGGTGCTGGTGTCAGTGCTCTCTATGTAGGTGCTGGTGTTAGTGCTTTCTATCTCGGTGCTGGTGTCAGTGCTCTCTATCTCGGTGCTGGTGGCAGTGCTCTCTATCTCGGTGCTGGTGTCAGTGCTCTCTATCTCGGTGCTGGTTTCAGTGTTCTCTATCTCGGTGCTGGTTTCAGTGTTCTCTATCTCGGTGCTGGTGTCAGTGTTCTCTATCTCGGTGCTGGTGTCAGTGTTCTCTATCTCGGTGCTGGTGTCAGTGTTCTCTATGTCAGTGCTGGTGTCAGTGTTCTCTATGTCAGCACTGGTGTCAGTGAGGGAGGTAGCAGCGGAGAAACCAATTAGCAGGCAGTGCCAGTGCATGATGAAGAGCACCCGGCCCACCATTGCTGAGGATCAGCACTGGACTGGGCTGGGACCTGCCGACCCCGCAGTGTAGCCCTGCATAGGTGGGGGTAAGGACAGGGTGGAGGGAGGGGTCAGGGGCTGTCAATCATAGGTTGGCACACTGGCACTGATTATCAGGAGGAAGGGAGTATAGGGGATGGGATGGGACAAGCGGCTGTGGCTGAGGGATGCTAGAGGAGCAGGGATGATGGGTTGGCTCTCCCTGATTATAGTGGTGGCTGGATGCAGAAGGGGTTGTTGCATGGGTAGATGTGCCTCTCCCTGCAGCTGGAGTCCCTCCCCCTTCCATCGGCTCCAATACAGCCCTGGCGAGGCTTCCTCCCCGGCGGGACCCTCCTCTTCCCCTCTGCTTACCAGTCACTCCTTCGGGTGTGCTGGGAGCACTTCAGTGGGGGGGGGGGGTGAGGGGGGACGATCTGTGGCTCTGGAGCAGCAGGAATATTTGTTTTGTCATTTTGCTCCGGCTGCTGTAATGAGTCTCCTCCCCTTCTCCTCCCCCGGACAACACATCGCTGGCTCCGCCTTCTCCCCAAGACACAGCCACGGCTCCTTCTTCTCATTCCACGGAGCTCACAGGCAGCTCTGCAGCGGCATTGTCAGTTTGTGACAATGCCGCAAAATGCAAATTATGCAATTATGCAAATTAGGCGATTGCGAGGCCCCTGTGAGTGCGGGGCCTTAGGCCACCGCCTAATTTGCCTAATTAGAGAGCCACCTCTGGCATCAGGATCATGTTCTCCAAGAATATCTGCAACAGGCAGAATTTTAATCTGCTAAGGAGATCTGAGAGAGGGTCACGAGAATCAAGCCAGGTGCCAGAGTGTCTGTCACGTACCTGGTGGTGAGAGCCCGAATTGCAGAGGAGGGCCTCCCTTGCGGCTCCCACTCCTGGCTCCCTGGTAGGGTGACAGGAGACCCAGGAGTGAGGAGGAGCACGGGTGCCTGGCAGGATCAACAGACCGGTGGAGCGACCCAAGGTCAACTCAGAGGACAAGGTAAGTAGGTAGGCCGGATCAGTCCAGTAGACTGGGTCAGAAGACAAGCTGGATCAGCAAAGTAGACTGGACAGCAGAGCAGGCTGGATCAGTATAGGCAGACTGGATCCGCAAAGCAGACTGGACAGCAGAGCAGACGGGATCAGCAAAGCAGACTGGACAGCAGAGCAGGCCGGATCAGCATAGGCAGACTGGATCAGTAAAGCAGACTGGACAGCAGAGCAGGCTGGATCAGCATCGGCAGACTGGGTCAGCACGGCAGACAGGATCTCAGAGCAGACGGGATCAGCACAGGTAAACTGGATCAGCAAAGCAGACAGGATTTCAGAGCAGACTGGATCAGCACAGGTAAGCTGGGTCAGCAAAGCGGACAGGATCTCAGAGCAGACTGGATCAGCACAGGTAAACTGGATCAACACAGCGGACAGGATCTCAGAGCAGACTGGATCAGCACAGGTAAACTGGATCAGCAAGCAGACAGAATCGTCAGAACAGGCCGGGTCGGGTATCAGGCTGGCAGCAGGGTACAGGTGGGTAAGGCAGGAGGATGGTCACAAGCAAGCCGATGTCGGGTACAGGCAGACAGAAGGATGGTCACAGGTAAGCCGGGTCAAACACAGGTCAGAGTATCAGGATCAGGTAATAGTCACCACAACGCTGTAGAGCAGACAGCGGGGACCGTCTGCTCTGGCTGGATTTAAATAGCCTACCTGGCGTAGTGGCGCCCGCAGGCCGGGAAGCCCAGGGTTCAGATTTCTGGCAGGATCTTCATGACAGTGTCAAAGTAGCACGTGGAGCCACCATCAACAATTCTGAGCTTGCTGGGGTACAGAAGGCTGTATTTTAGCCCATTTTCTCATTTTTGGATCTCTGTGAAGGAGCATAGACACTGCTGCACTTCAGGGGAATAATCTGGATACAGAGAGACTCTTTTTTTAAAGGTTAGCTCAGGTGCATTTCTGCATTTCAGCCTGTCCCTGTCTCAGTAATTCAGGAGCTTTATCAGAAAGGGTCTAGGTTGGGCTCCAGGTATAGGTGGCGTAGTAGAGATCCTGTGAGCCCGCTCCACAACAAACGTAGAAGGGAAATCTGTGAGGCCTAGCAGTGTGGCAAAGAACCCTTCAGCGAATTCCGCAGGTTTGGTGCCCTTTTAGGGAGCCCCACCACCCGCAAATTATTGCGACGGGACCTGTTCTCCATATCCACAGTTCTTTCATGTAGAGATTTACCTGTTTTTGCAGGATCTGCAACTCCGTGGAGTCAGTGTGAACCGTGTCCTTCACCTGAGAAATGCGGGATTCAGCCTCAGATAGTCAGGAGCGAAATTTATCCATGTCATGCCTTATGAGACTGACCTCCATAGTCACAGTGTCGATTTTGGAAGTCGAAGTCTCCTTAAGTGATGTTATAGCAGCCATCAGGTCCGCCTAGGAGGGCTCCGCATCTCCCATGCCTGCAGGCCCCGTCTGAATGCTTGCCGTTACACTGGAGCAGTAGGAAGTGGCAGAGCGCGTGGTCAAAATGGCCACCGCTGGGGGAAGTGTGGACCTGAGGCGGCGTGTATTTTAATAATAATATTATTTTGGTCACTGGGTGTAAAAAACATATGCACATCAACACTACACATCGCTCTTAAAGTAGTAAAATGGATGTCTAAATTTTTTCAAGCCTGCTCTGTTGCTGTAATCCCAAGTCACATGGTGTAACTTTGATATCATTAGGTTATTGGCTGCCCAGTTTTAAACTGGCATCATCATGGGCGACAGGTCTACACATTACAGTGATGCTGGGGCACTTGGAGAGTCTGTTGGTTCTGCTGGAACACAACGCTTCTATCAACAGTAAACCCAACGGGAAGACACCATTACACGTAGCCTGTGAGGTTGCAAACCTAGAATGTGTCAAAGCCCTGATCAGCCACGGAGCGAAACTGAATTCCTTCTCCATGAGTGGACACGCTCCTCTACATTACTGCAAGACCAAGGAGTCGGTGAGGTGCGCCAAAGAGCTGGTGTGGGCTGGTAAGAGAGTCAGTATTTCCAAATCTAATGACTGCAAATGGTTAGGCAACACAAAGGGCAATACAAATTTCCAAAGTGCATATAAACTACTCAGATCACTGCAAAGAAAAGAGAGAAATAGGACATATACTATATGGCCAAAGGTGTAGACACCTGGCAATCACACCTATATGAGCTTGTTGGACATCCCATTCCAAAACCATGGCCATTAAAAGGGAGTTGACATTCCATTATCTCTATAACAGCCTCCACTCTTCTGGGAAGGAGTTCCACAAGGTTTTGGAATAGTGAATTTTGAAAATTTGCCATTCACCCAGAATAGTATTTGGAAGGTCAAGTACTAATGTTGAATGAGAAGATCTGGCTAACAGTTGGTGTTCCAGTTCATCCCAAAGGTGTTCAGTTGGGTTGAGGTCAGTGCTCTGTACACTCAAGTTCTTCCACGACTCATCAAACCATGCCTTTATGGATAGCTTTGTGCACCTAAACTCAATAATTTGGAGGGGTGTCCACATTACATTGGCCATATAGTATGTCATTAAAAATCAAATTTGGCTTGGGACAAAGGGGAATAAGACAGCATTACACAACAGCACAAAAAGTCCTTTTTCGAGCTGCAACATGTCAACTGCGGCCTCAGAAAAAACAAGGTTTCCAACTGTCAGGTACAATGTAGAAGTGTGAGTCTCTTTAGAGACTGCGTATGACCTTTGATGAGATTTTTCACATTTATCTTTTTCATAAGTATATCTAAAAAAAACATTAATAAGGCATAGGTCCTTTTTAAAGAGAACCTGTATACAGTGTAGGATTTAAAACCCTGTAGAGTTAAAGCAGGCACAGAGATGCCCCTGCATGTGTTTCTGATGACCATTAAAAGCTTGGAGTCAAAAAAATTTATGCCAGGTTTTTACTGCTGTCGTGTACAGGGTAGGGACATAAAATAAAGGGCAATATACTGTAGCCAGTACATATAGTTGTCCTCACAAGTTTGCATACCCTGGCAGAGATTGTGTCATTTTGGCACTGATATTGAAAATATGATTGATCATGCCAAAACACTCTCTTTAATTTAAAGATAGTGATCATATAAAGCCATTTATTATCACAGTTGTGTGGCTCCTTTTTAAATCATAATGATAACAGAAATCACCCAAATGGCCCTAATTAAAAGTTTCTATCCCCTGGAATGTTTGGCCTCGGTACAGACACACAAGGTGACACACAGCTTAAAATGCCAATTAAAGGTTAGTTTCCCACATATGTTGCTTTTTAAATTGCAATAAGTGTCTGTGTATAAATAGTCAATGAATTTGATAGCTCTCATGTGGATGCACTGCACTGAGCAGGCTAGATACTGAGCCATGGGGAGTAGAAAAGAACTGTCAAAAGACATGCGTAACATGGCACTAAAGATCGAAAAAGAAATAAAAAGATATCCAAAGCCTTGAATATACCAGTCAGTACTGTTCAATCACTTATTAAGAAGTGGAAAATTTATGGATCTCTTGATACCAAGCCAAGGTCAGGTAGACCAAGAAAGATTGCAGCCAAAACTGCCAGAAGAATTTTCAGGATACAAAGAAAAATCCACAGGTAACCTGTTTTTAAGGAGCACAATACGACACTACTTGAACAAAAATGAGCTGCATGTGCAAGTTGCCAGAAAGAAGCCTTTACTGTGCCAAAGCCATAAAAAACCCCAGTTACAATATGCCCAACAACACCTTGACACACCTCACTGGACTTTTTTGTGGTATTTGTGCAGTAAAGGCTTCTTTCTGGCAACTCAAACATACAGCTCATTTTTGTTCAAGTATTGTTGTATTGTGCTCCCTAAAAGCAATCACAGCGTCTATTTCCAGAGCAGCCTGTTTTTCACCTGAGGTTACTTGTGGGTTTTGTTTGTATTCTGAACAATTCTTCTGGCAGTTGTGGCTGCAATTATTTTTTTTGTCTACCTGACCTTGGCTTGGTATCAAGAGATCCCTGAATTTTGCACTTCTTAATAAGTGATTGAACAGCACTGCAGCGCTACCCCAGTGAGGGCCACTTACTGAATCTGTACCCAACTGGTTGCCCCGACCTTGCAAGTCCTCTGACACCTCTTACACCCTGGGTTCAGACATTTTGGTAGTGATCAAGACAATTAGAAACACACACACAATTCAAATGAAACAGTTTTTTTACTAAGGCATTAGAAGCATTAGGATTCAGTAACTTAAGCTTGTCTCTTGCTAATGTTTTACTATGACAAATAATACTGATGGTAAAAGACAGTCAAAAAGGAAACAGTAACTGATTGCAGGATATAATGAACACTGACACAATATCAATACTCTGTTTAGGTTGAAAGCTATGGGAACAGGCAGAAGAAGGGCAAAGGAATGACCCTTTCTTATGGCAGACAACTCACTTCTGTACCTCAACACCGCAAATCCAGAAAAAGATATAAGTGGTAACAAACTTTGTTCTACCACTTATACCTACAGTTAAGCCTATAATAAGGCTTGCCTGTAGGCACTGTGAATATCTTCTAAACTTGCACTGTTTAGGAGATATTCAGAGTGCATGCAGCCGGGGACGTCACTGGTGCATGCGCTCTGAAGGTCCAGCATACAGTGCCAGTCCTTCAGAGCCCGTGCCATAAACGGCGTCTCCAGCGCTCATGCACGGGAGTGACATCATCACGTCCCCAGGCTACTCGTACCCAGAAGGAAAACCAGGGGAAGATGAAAGCCCTCTCAGCAGTGACAACGCATCGCTAGAGGGCTTCATTTTGAGGTAAGTCTCTCATAATTTGCTAGTAGGCGATGCCTACTAGCACATTATGACATTGCCTTGCAGGAGCTTTTTTTTGTCATCTGTGGTTTACTACCGCTTTAATTCAGCAAAAACTGTTTAACCTTTAAAGTGATACTAAAGTCTTGTTTTTTTACCTCCTCTGTGAAATAGCTTTGCACAGAGCAGCCCAGATCCTCCTATTCATGGGTCCCTCATCGGTGCTCCTGGCCCCTCCCTCCTGTCGAGTGCCCCCACAGCAAGCAGCTTGCTATGGGGGCACCCGAGCTGAGCCGCAGCTCCATGTGTCGATTTAGCCCTGCCCCCTCTTTCTCCTGATTGGCTGACTGACTTTGATTGACAGCAGTGGGAGCCAATGGTGCCGCTGCTGTGTCTCAGCCAATCGGGAGGAAGAGTCCCGGACGGCCGAGGCACTCGTGCACATCGCTGGAAAGAGTTGGACCTCAGGTAAGTATTAGAGGGGCTGAAGGGGGCTGCTGCACACAGAAAGATTTTTATCTTAATGCATAGAATGCATTATGAGAAAAAAACTTCTGTCTTTACAACCCCTTAACCAGCTCATATAATAATTGAGTCCTAGGTAAAAGTAGGGCCTTTATGGCACCACAAGTATTAATCTCTTTTTTTGGGGGGGGGGGAGTAGGGTGTAGTCCCTTTTGAAGGAAAGAAAGCACTGAGTCTTCAGCTAGCTCCTTGGTGGTATACTGGAGGTATCCTGATAAACAGAGTGAAGTAAATTAGGCAGCTGTGCCCTGGCAAGCAGGGGATGCAAAGTGTGCCTGTTGTATCCAGAAGCGAAATGCACACTGCAAACAGAGTAAATGTAGCACAGAGAAAATCAACGTTGTCTGCATGCATTGTCCCTTGTCATAAGGTGGGCAATTGAAGAAAGGGGTGAAGGGTCCACAGCAAACTCCCGCATGGTCCTGGTTCAATGGATGGTACTCGACCTCATGTCACAACGCACAGCGGCCCAGCTGGATCTGCCGTGGATGTGATGAAAGCGGCCTCCAGGGTGTCGCTGGACGATCAGAAGTAGCTGGCAGTGGATGTCCCTGTACACACACGTGATGACCGTCTCTAGCACAGGCCGCATTTTGGCCACAGCACAGTCTGACACTGAGTCACTTGCTTGCAGATCAAGGCCAGGGTCCCAAGAGAGCGATCCCGACCCAGCACAGGCTTTATATTACCTCTCCCAGCATTCTATTCTCCTACTGCAGATGGCTGATACTCGTAGTCCATTGCAGACGACAGTACAGCCTGGGTGTGAAACCTGAGTCCTGGGACTACACACACGTGATGACCGTCTCTAGCACAGGCCGCATTTTGGCCACAGCACAGTCTGACACTGAGTCACTTGCTTGCAGATCAAGGCCAGGGTCCCAAGAGAGTGATCCCGACCCAGCACAGGCTTTATATTACCTCTCCCAGCATTCTATTCTCCTACTGCAGACGGCTGATACTCGTAGTCCATTGCAGACGACAGTACAGCCTGGGTGTGAAACCTGAGTCCTGGGACTACAGCTCCCAAGATGCTTTGATTTACTCCCTGGTGTTAATCACCCTGCTGGCAGGATATGATGACATAGAGTCATAGCTGAGCATTAGCGGGAAGCAGAGTACTGACTGGCATATTCAAGGCTTTGGATATATTTTTATATCCTTTTCCATCTTCATAAAGTTCCATCATCTTGTTACGCAGGTCAGTTCTTTTCTGCTCCCCATGGCTCAGTATCTAGCCTGCTCAGTGCATCCACGGGAGAGCTAACAAACTCATTGACTATTTATACACAGACATTAATTGCAATTTAAAAAAGCCACAGATGTGGAAAATTAACCTTTAATGTGTGCCACCTTCTGTGTCTATAAGGCCAAACATTCCAGGGTCAGTAAACAAAAGTTCAACTGTCTCACTTGAATTGTGTGTGTGTTTCTAATTGTCTTGGTCACTACCAAAATGTCTGAACCCAGGGTGTAATAGGTGTCGGAGGACTTGCAAGGTCGGGGCAACCAGTGGGGTACAGATTTAGCAAGTTGCCCTCACGGGGGTAGCGCTGCAGTACTGTTCAGTCACTTATTAAGAAGTGAAAAATTTGTGAATCTCTTGATACCAAAGGTCAGGTAGACCAAAAAAAAAGATTGCAGTCACAACTGACAGAAGAATTGTTCAGTATACAAAGAAAAACAACGTTGTCTGCATGCAGTGTCCCTTGTCATACGACAATACGAACAAAAATTAGCTGCATGTTTGAGTTGCCAGAAAGAAGACTTTATTGCGCCAATGCCACAAAAAAGTCTGGTAGGGTATGTCAAGGGGTTGTTGGGCATATTGTAACTGGGCTTTTTTGTGGCTTTGGCACAGTAAAGGCATCTTTCTGACAACTCAAACATGCAAACGTGCTCCTTAACAACAACCACGCCGTCTTTTTCCAGAGCAGCCTGTATTTCTCCTGAGGTTACCTGTGTTTTATCCTGAAAAATTCTTCTGGCAGTTGTGGCTGCAATCTTTCTTGGTCTACCAGACCTTGGCTTGCTATCAAGAGATCCCTAAATTTCCCACTACTTACCAAGTGATTGAGCAGTACTGACTGGTATATTCAAGGCTTTGGATATCTTTTTATATCCTTTTCCATAATAAAGTTCCATTACCTTGTTACGCAGGTCTTTTGACAATTCTTTTCTGCTCCCCATGGTTCAGTATCTAGCCTGCTCAGTGCATCCACTTGAGAGCTAACAAACCCATCGACTAGTTATACACAGACACTAATTGCAATTTAAAAAGCCATAGATGTGGGAAACTAACCTTTAATTGCCATTTTAACTGTGTCACCTTGTGTGTCTGTACCAAGGCCAAACATTCCAGGGGATAGAAACTTTTGAGGGCCACTTGGGTGATTTCTGATTAAAAACTGAGCCAAACAACTATGTAATAATAAATGGCTTCATATGATCACTATCCTTAATCACTTACGGACCGCCCGCTGTCATTATACGTCAGCTGTTTGAAAAATAATATTGTTGTTATGGCAGCAGAAAGCTACCATAACCCCAGTATCCTTTTCTTCAGCGGGCGGTCCACTTTCAGATAAAAGTGGTCTCTGAGGCGGATTCGCCGCAAGATCACTTTTATGGGGGTGGGAGTGGACCCCCTCCCGTCGTGCTCCGGTGGTCTCCGGGCCCCCTCCCATCGGTAGCGCCGGAAACAAACCTGTCCTCTCCCCTGTTTGGCTGGCTGCCGAGTGAGGAGAACATGGCCCCCACTCGGCTTAATAGCATTGACTGGCGGAAGCAACGTCAAACGTCACTTCCGCCCAATGCTCTTAAAGGAGAATTTTTTTTTTTTTTTTCAAATTACAATTTTTATTTACATTTTTTATTACATTTTAGTGTAAATATGAGATCTGAGGTCTTTTTGACCCCAGATCTCATATTTAAGAGGTCCTGTCATGCTTTTTTTCTATTACAAGGGATGTTTACATTCCTTGTAATAGGAATAAAAGTGATCCGAAAAAATGTTTTTAAAAGCACAGTGTCAAAATAAAAAAAAAGTAAAAACAAATAAGAAAAAAAAAATGATTATAAAGCGCCCTGTCCCGACAAGCTTGCGCGCAGAAGCGAACGCATACGTGAAAACGGTGGTCAAACCACACATGTGAGGTATCGCCGCTATCGTTTGAGCGAGAGCAATAATTTTAGACCTCCTCTGTAACTCAAAACTGCTAACCTGTAGAAATTTTGAAACGTCGCCTATGGAGAATTTTAAGGATAAAAGTTTGTCGCCATTCCACGAGCGGGGCGCAATTTTGAAGTGTGACATGTTGGGTATCAATTTACTCAGCGTAACATTATCTTTCACAATTAAAAAAAAAATTGGGCTAACTTTACTGTTGTCTTATCTTTTAATTCCAAAAACTAGATTTTTTCCAAAAAAAAAGTGCGCTTGTAAGACCGCTGCGCATAAACTGTTTGACAGAAAGTATTGCAATGACTGCCATTTTATTCTCTAGTGTGTTAGAAAAAAAATATATAATGTTTGGGTTCTAAGTAATTTTATAGCAAAAATTATTATTTTAACTTGTAAACACTGAGTTTGAAAAATAGGCCTGGTCTTTAACTGCTTCCCAACCAGCCGCTGCAGTTATACTGCGGCAGGTTGGCTCCCCTGCGTGAGCCGTCATAGCTGTATGTTGGCTCTTTAAGACGCTGAAGCAGGCGCAACCCGCCAGAGGAGCCCGTGTGCACCCACAGCATGACCGATGGGCATGCCTGATGGGTGCGATGACTGCCGGGCAGCCGCGATCAAATACCACCAAAAGAAAGCTCTATTTGTGAGGTAAAAAGGACATACATTTTGTTTGGGTACAACGTCGCATGACCACGCAATTGTCAGTTTAAAGCGACTCAGTGCCGTATCGCAAAAAATGGCCTGGTCATTAGGGGGAAAATCTTCCGGGGCTGAAGTGGTTTAAGGGGTTGTAAACCCTCAAGGTTTTTCACCTCAATGCATTCTATGCATTGAGGTGAAAAACCTCCTGTAATGCTGCAGCCCCCCCCCCCCCCTTGAACCAACGTTTTACTTACCTGTACCCTCTTATTCTTGCGCCTGGAACGAGCACACCAGCAAAAGCCGGTGTCTCGGGTCCTGATTAGATGGAATAATAGCAGTGCAGCCATTGGCTCCTGCTGCTGTCAATCAAATCCAATGATGTGGCGCAGGGGGGGCGGGGCCAAGTCCCGCTTTCTGTGTCAATAGACGCAGAAGCAGGACTCAGGAACGCGCCTGCATGGGTGTCCCGAAGGAGCGCGCCTCTCCGACGGGGCACTCGAGAAGAGGAGGAGCTACTAGTGCCGCTGAGGGACCCCAGAAGAGGAAGATCGGGACCAACTGCACAGAGGAGGTAAGCATGACATGTTTTTTATTTAAAAAAAAAAAACTGAAGCTTTACAACCCCTTTAAGTGGTTAAATAAAAGACATGATTTCTGGCAGGGTATGCAAACTTTTAAGGACAACTGTAGACTGATTAACTAGGCAAACTAAGCATACATGGCAGGAAAACCTGCTATGCATCTACTGTACGTGCCTGAAAATGTGCAAAGCAATGGCAGTCAGTCAAGGTCACTTCTAAATTTGGAAGTATTTTACTGAATTTGTCTGCTATTCTATGAGAACATTCTATTGTGGAGGATGCCTTTAGCAGACTAGGGGCACGAAGCGATGTAACACAATTATGTTATTGGTTGCAGGAGACAAAGGCAGAATGGGTCCCTATATCCCCCCCCCCCCCACTCCTTGATTGCAATGGACACTTAGAAGGTGCCCCATCTGCATTGTCTCTACTGGAATGTGCCCAATAAAACACCAACTGGCTACAAGTGCATCCTCAAAAAGTAACATGAGGGTGCACAGCTCTGATTAATTGCATCTGTTTCACTTCAGAAGCATTAAAATGTAAAACTGCCCTCCATGGACATCCACCAGATCCTAAGCTCCTGTCTAGGTTGCCCCGTGGATGATTAGGCTTTGCCAACTGCTTTACCCCCATTAAAAAAAAAAGCTATACACAAAAAACTTTTTGTTGTCCTTAGGAGCCAATGTAAACTTGGAAAGTAACAACCATGCTGAAGAAACACCACTACACACCGCAGCCCAAGTCGGAATTCCGGAATTGGTTGCTTTCTATGTCAACCATGGTGCCATGGTGGACAGTCCCAACTCCAACCTAGAGACCCCTCTGGCCACTGCTGCCTACTGGGCTCTGAACATCAAAGAGCAGAAATACAGCGACAAACATCACTTGATCTGCAGGATGCTACTGGATTATGATGCCGAGATCAATACCAGAGATATTGATTTAAAAACACCCCTACATAAAGCAGCATGGAACTGCGACCATATTTTAATGCATATGATGCTGGAGGCCGGAGCACAGGCCAACGCCATGGACTGCAATGGATGCGCCCCTCAACAATATGTGCTAAAAGTGACATCTGTGCGGGCAGCTGGCCAGCCAGAGATCTGCTACCAGCTTCTGCTGAACCACGGGGCCGCCAGGATATACCCACCACAGTTTCATAAGGTAATTTTTTTGCCTAATTTTCTTATTATTTTTAATATTCATCTTGAAGGCACCACTGGAACTGCAGGCTACATTGCTTGATATGTTTCAGGTCTAGCTGGCCTCAGTGCTAACCTGGCTGTCTGATCTAAGTTCTGGCCAGTGTAAGTAGTATGTAGGCCAGTGTCCAGGGGTCAGTAGTAGGTAAAACAATGTACAGAGGTCAGTAATATGAAGAGCAGTGTACAGGGATCAGTAAGGCAGAGGACAGGGCATCAGCAAGGCAGCATGCAGGGAGGGGGGTTGGGAAAGCACAGTATGGGGGGTTGAGAGGGAACGGTACTGGGGGGGGGGTCAGGAGAGCATTGTACTGGGGGGTCAAGAGGGCATGATACTGGGGAAGGTCAGAAGGTCACAATACTGGGGGTCAGAAGGGCTGGGAGGTCAGGAGGGAAAGGTACTGGGGTCAGGAGGGCTGGAGGGCACACCACAGTGGGGTTTTGGAGGGCATGGTTCTGGGAGGTCAGAAGGGGGAAATACTGGGAGGGGGCAGGAGGGAACGGTACTTGGGCGGTAAGAAGGGTACGGTACTGAGGAGGCAGGAGGGCATGGTAATGGGGAGGTTAGTTGGGCACAGTATCGGGGGGGGGGGACAAGAGGGCACGGTACTGGGGGTTCAGGAGGGCATTGTACAGGAAGGTCTGGAGGGCACACTACAAGGAGGTCAGGAGAGCACAGTACTGGGGGTCAGGAGGGAAAATGACAGTGGGATCAGGAGGGCATGGAAGCGGTTTCCTGATGCAGAATGGGGCAAGGAAGCTGCTGTGTCATATCTACTTCTTGTGCATTGATCCCTGCCACCCCTCCTCTCTGGTCTATCCCACATGATGTCACCCACAAGTGCCTTAGATGGACTGGAGAAAAGGGCCTGCGGGGATCAGTTTACTACACTCAGGGGGACAAGAGCCCAAAACTGCCTGATCACTGTCAAAGCCGACAGTGACAAAAAATATGTAGGATATCCCACGCTACCTTGTAGGTATTGATATGTGGCTTGTCTTGTGATGGGTGGCTGCATACAGCCTAATGTGTTACCACAATTTGAATCAAATAATGAGAGTGTATGTTGTTGCGCCTATAATTTGCCAACAGTGAATCATAAGCAGCAGAGGCATTCCCCCGCCCTGCGGCCTCACTTATCCAAGGGAAATGCTAGAGGCAAGGTTTGCCTCCACTGTCTAGAATTGGCTTTGATAGCTTACCCGGCTGGAGAGCTCATTGCTTCCCTTTGCTGTTCTGCAGCTTGTGGGAGAAGCACTTGAGGGTAGAAAAGGAAGGAACAAACACAAACACGATCTACGGTCAACAGGTAGATCACGATTGACAGGTTGCCGATCCCCATATTAACCACTTCAGCCCCGACCAATTGTCAGCTTAAGGACCAGAGGTCTTTTTTCAATTTCGCACTGCACTACTTTAACTGGTAATTGTGCGGTCATGCAATTTTGTAACGAAACGAAATTTGCGTCCTTTTCTTCCCACAAATAGAGCTTTCTTTTTGATGGTATTTGATTGCCTCTGTGATTTTTATTTTTTGCGATATAAACGGAAAAAGAGCGAAAATTTTGAAAAAAAAAGAGATTTTCTACTTTTTGTTATAAAAAAAATCTAATAAACTCAATTTTAGTCAAACATTTGGG
This sequence comes from Lithobates sylvaticus, assembly GCA_028564925.1. NCBI lineage: Eukaryota > Metazoa > Chordata > Amphibia > Anura > Ranidae > Lithobates > Lithobates sylvaticus. Next base: position 502,028,674 of record CM053030.1, read on the forward strand.
CCAAAATGTATTCAGCCACATGTCTTTAGTAAAAAAAATGCCAATAAGCGTATATTTATTGGTTTGCGCAAAAGTTATAGCGTCTACAAACTAGAGTACATTTTCTGGAATTTACACCGCTTTTAATTTATGACTGCCTATTTCATTTCTTGAGGTGCTAAAATGGCAGAGAAGTACAAAACCCCCCCAAATGACCCCATTTTGGAAAGTAGACACCCCAAGCTATTTGCTGAGAGGCATGTTGAGCCCATTGAATATTTTTTTTTTTAGTCCCAAGTGATTGAATAAAGACAAAAATAAAAAATAATTTTTTTTTCTTCAAAAAGTTGTCACTAAATGATATATTGCTCACACATGCCATAGTTATATGTGGAATTGCACCCCAAAATACATTTTGCTGCTTCTCCTGAGTATGGGATACCACATGTGTGGGACTTTTTGGGAGCCTAGCCGCGTACGGGCCCCGAAACCCAAGCACCGCCTTCAGGATTTCTAAGGGTGCAAATTTTTGATTTCACTCCTCACTACCTATCACAGTTTCGAAGGCCATAAAATGCCAAAATAGCACAAAACCCCCCCAAATGACCCCATTTTGGAAAGTAGACACCCCAAGCTATTTGTTGAGAGGCATGGTGAGTATTTTACAGCTCTCATTTGTTTTTGAAAATGAAGAAAGTAAAGAAAAAAAATTTTTTTTTTTCTTTTTTTTTTCAATTTTCAAAACTTTGTGACAAAAAGCGACATCTGCAAAATACTCACAATACCTCTCAGCAAATAGCTTGGGGTGTCTACTTTCCAAAATGGGGTCATTTTGGGGGGTTTTATGCCATCTGGGCATTCCATGGCCTCCGAAACTGTGATTGCAGTGAGAAGTGAAATAAAAAAATTACTCCCTTAGAAAGCCTGAAGGCGGTGCTTGGTTTTTGGGGTTCCGTACGCAGCTAGGCTCCCAAAAAGTCCCACACATGTGGTATCCCCGTACTCAGGAGAAGCAACAGAATGTATTTTGGGGTGTATTTCCACATATGCCCATGACATGTTTGAGCAATATATCATTTAGTGACAACTTTTTTGTAAAAAAAATATATATATTTTTTTTTTTCATTATTCAATCTCTTGGGACAAAAAAAAAAAATATTTAATGGGCTCAACATTGCTCTCAGCAAATAGCTTGGGTGTCTACTTTCCAAAATGGGGTCATTTGGGGGGGGGTTTGAACTGTCCTGGCATTTTATGCACAACATTTAGAAGCCTATGTCACACGTCACCCACTCTTCTAACCACTTGTAGACAAAGCCCTTTCTGACACTTTTTGTTTACATGAAAACATATTTTTTTTTTGCAAGAAAATTACGTTGAACCCCCCAAACACTATATATATTGTTAAAGCAAAGGCCCTACAGATTAAAATGGTGGGTGTTGCATTTTTTTTTTTCCACACAGTATTTGCGCAGCGATTTTTTCAAACGCATTTTTTGTGGAAAAAATACACTTTTTTTTATTTTAATGCACTAAAACACACTATATTGCTCAAATTTTTGATGAATAAAAAATATGATCTTAGGCCGAGTACATGGATACCAAACACGACATGCTTTAAAATTGCGCACAAACACGCAGTGGCGACAAACTACATACATTTTTAAAAGCCTTTAAAAGCCTTTACATGATACCACATTAGATTCACGGAGGAGGTCTACTGCTAAAATTACTGCCCTCGATCTGACCTTCGCGGTGATACCTCACATGCATGCTGCAATTGCTGTTTACATATGACGCCAGACCAACGCTTGTGTACGCCTTTGCGCAAGAGAAGGGGGGGCAGGGGTGCTTTTTTTTTTTTTTTTTTAGTTTTTTTTTTATTTATTTAGCTTTTTTATTCTATTTTTAAACTGTTCCTTCCATTTTTTTTCTTTGTTATGATTTTTATTGTTATCTCAGGAATGTAAATATCCCCTATGATAGCAATAGGCAGTGACAGGTACTCTTTTTTGAAAAAATTGGGGTCTATTAGACCCTAGATCTTTCCTCTGCCCTCAAAGCATCTGACCACACCAAGATTGGTGTGATAAAATGCTTTCCCAATTTCCCAATGGCGCGGTTTATATCCGGGAGGGGGGGACATTCCCTCCTACTGCTTGTAAAAGCAGTCTAGAGGCTAATTACCCGCTAGAATTGCTTTTACATGAAAGCCGATCACTGGCTGAAAAAGAATGATACCAAGATGATACCTAAACCTGCAGGCATCATTCTGGTATAACCATTCAAAGTCCAGCAACATACTGGACATATATTGTAATCTTTTTTTTTTTCATGCAGCCTCTTGGCTGAACGAAAAAAAAGAGATTGATTGGTGGTATGCCCACCATTAGAAATACCTCCCTTCATCCACCCACTTCTAATTGATGGGCATACATGCACCATTTATATATGCCGATGCATGGGGCATCCTCCCGCAAAAGTTATGCCGTGTACACACGGTCGGAATTTCGACCGTATGTACGTGGCATTAGGAGCCAATCGCTCCTCCCCGCCCCCTGCTGCCCCCATGCTTCGGCATATATGCTCTTTTTTTTAACTGTGGTGGTGAAATCACCTCCTACAGCGTTGGAGTCGCGGCTTTATGTATCGTGGGAGCAAACGCTGTTGCTGTCAAGATAAATAAATCCGCGCTGCAACTGAATGGCGCACCTGAAAACAAAAAATGCTTAACACTAAAACACAGTAAACAAAATTACATACCTGAAAAGCAAGCATGATAAAACATGATAAAACATAATAAAACATTGCAGAATAGAATGGAGTAAAAAAAGAGCAACAATAGAGAGAGAGAGAGAACAATAAAACGACAACTATTTTTGTTTTTTTTTATTTTTTGAGATTCACAGGTAAAAAAGCTCCTGACTGTTAGCGACTGAATCAAACGCTACCACAAAAAAAAGTTAGCGATCGCAGGGATCAGGCCTGACTCTGCGAACACTGCAGTTATGTGTGCTTAGTGTTTTTGTAAGTGACAGTGATCGATCGATACTGCACTTGGGTGGCTGGGCTGGGCGGAGGGGGAAAACGCAGGTGCTAGCAGGTATCTGGGCTGATGCCGCTAACACTGCGTTTTTTTGGAACCCTAAACTGCTGGGACGCTAGTATAGATCTGATCAGATCAGATATTGATCTGTTCAGATACTATACCACTAAGGGAGGTGTATGCTTTGCGCGTGTGGTGTTTGCGGTACTGGCACTAACCTGGGCGACGCAGACCTTATTTGACCCTAAAACCTAATTGATATCACCCGCCGGGCGATCAGGGGGTTAAACCGTTATTGGTAATAAATGGCGGGTGCCCTGACAGTATAAAAAAACAAGCTAACTAACCAGCGTCACCCGTAACAGTAATACAAAAAAAAACTGTTACCTAGCGACACTAATGCAGGGATCAGAAAAACGATCGCTTAGTGACACTGGCAAAAGGGGTGAAAGGGTTAACTAGGGGCAATCAGGGGTTAAACCTTTATTAGGTAATATATGGGGGTACCTGACGCTATATAAAAACCTGACGGGGAACCTAAATAACGAAATAACTAACTGGCTAACCAGCGTCACCAGTGACAGTTATACAGTGATCACTGGTGAAAGGGTTAACTCTAGGGGCAATCAGGGGGTTAAAACCTTTATTTAGGTTGTAATATGGGGGTACCTGACCTATAAACCTATTTATGAACCTATATAAACATGGCGGTTAACCTAAAAAAAAACTGTTACCTAGCGACACTAATGCAGCGATCAGAAAAACGATCGCTTAGTGACACTGGCAAAAGGGGGTGAAAGGGTTAACTAGGGGCAATCAGGGGTTAAACCTTTATTAGGTAATATATGGGGGTACCTGACGCTATATAAAAACCTGACGGGGAACCTAAATAACGAAATAACTAACTGGCTAACCAGCGTCACCAGTGACAGTTATACGGTGATTACTGGTGAAAGGGTTAACTCTAGGGGCAATCAGGGGGTTAAAACCTTATTTAGGTTGTAATATGGGGGTACCTGACCTATAAAACTATTTATGAACCTATATAAAACATGGCGGTTAAAATAAAATAAAAATGGTTACCTAGCGACACAATGCAGCGATCAGAAAAACGATCGCTTAGTGACACTGCAAAAGGGGGTGAAGGGGTTAACTAGGGGCAATCAGGGGGTTAAACCTTTATTAGGGGGGGGTAGGGGCTACCTAGGACCTAAAACTAACTGCCCTGACAGTTATTACAGTCACACTGACACTAAATGCAGTGATCAGTAAATAAATGATCACTGCAATTAGTGACACTGTGACTGGGGGGGGAGGGGGGTGATCTGGGGGGTGATCAGGGGGTGACAGGGGGTGTTTTGTGTGCCTAACTGTACTGGTGTCAGTGTAGTGTTGTGCACTAACCTTAACATGTTCGCCGCTCGGCGTCTCCGGTCACATAGACCGGCGCACCGAGCGTGACATCACTTCCGCCTTCCTGTCTATACAATAGACAGGAAGGGGAAGCTTTTCATTCGCCAGGAGCGATCGCGAGGGGGTGGCCAGAAACCACTGGCCGTCCCCTCGTCCCGGATCGCTCCTGAAGCGATGCCGACCGTCCCCGCCGGCGGAGGGGGGTCCGATCGGACCCCCCAACCGCCTAAAGAATGGCACGTACAGGTACGTGGTTCTGCCTGTACGTGCCATTCTGCCGACGTATATCTACATGGGGCGGTCGGCAAGTGGTTAAACATTTGAATCAAAAACCATTTTAAACTACAGTCTCTTTATGTTGTTTTAGATAGGATTGCATTAGAAGTTCTATCATGTTTTTATTGCTGTCTTTGTTCCTAACCGGTAGATTACATCACACCTCTTCTTAGGACAAGAAGTGTCGTATTGTGCTCCTTAAAAACAACCGCACTGTCTTTTTCCAGAGCAACCTGTATTTCTCCTGAGGTTACCTGTGTTTCTTTCTTGTATTCTGAACATTTCTTCTGGCAGTTGTTGCTGCAATCTTTCTTTGTCTACCTGACCTTGGCTTGGTATCAAGAGATCCCTGAATTTTCCACTTCTTAATAAGTGATTGAGCAGTACTGACTGGTACATTCAAGGCTTTGGATATTTTTTTCATATCCTTTTCCACCTGCCATCCACGATGCCATCGTCCAGATGAAGCTACGTTATTCTCAATAGCGAAATGCGTTGACGTCACAACTGCTCCATCATGTGACACCGCCCCTACCAAGCTCCCAGCATTGAGGACGCCAACAGCAGCGAGGAGATATCTGATCGGGCACGGCAAACAGCCGTCAGCACAGGCGAAGCCACATCGGCCATGCACTGGTACTAGTGTTTGAGACCAGCGATAGAAAAATACCCACGGAGGGAACTATGGAGGACGGAGGCAATCAGCATATTCACTGTATGAGACGGTAAAGTGCCTCTACTACGGGTGAATGTATTTAGCCCATAACAGGTGATTTCAAGATACACCATTTGCCTACATGAAGCCTCTTATCCCCTACCCCACAAGGGTTACACAATTGAATTCATATTCATATCAACCGGAAGGGACAAAAATTTAACATCAAACTCAGGTCTATACAGTACCGGGACTCAACACTACCCTAGTTAAGGATTTATTTACCATCTTTAAAATCGCTGCCACTAGTACCGGGACTCTTTATGAAATATTTCCATATACATAGGACTTGCACCCAATATACTGTATCCTTACCAATACTCGGTTAAAGGTTACTCAAGATACCTTTTCTCGGATGGAAAGATCAGGATCTGTGTCCCTCATTACCATGTACCTCAGGGCACTTTCTTTTCCACGCTAACAATTTCATTGCTAGCTGGCATTCCTCTCTCCATTCCCTGTGCCCCCATCCATCCCCCCTTGGAGCCACACACAGGTTAAGATGCCATTTAGCTATATAGTGTACTGCTTTTTCCTAAAGACTAATTCATGATGAACTTTTTCATCTGACACCTTAACCTGTCTGATGCTATACGGCATCCGGACGCTTCTTTCTAATTGTTATATGTAGTGTCTTATGTTTACGTGTAAGTGTTGTTTTTTTTTTAGGGTTTATTTTTATTGGGTTTAATACAAACCAACATACAGGTAAAAAACACAAAAACACAATACAAATCATACAAACAGTGGATAGTCGTAGAACACACTCCATTATACATTAGCTTATTTCAGCATATGTTAAGCTCATATATTAAGGCAGTTGGTGATACAATCGGTCCATCAACAATTATCATTATTTTAGTGCTTTTTCAAGTTACCTATGAATGTACAATAGCACAGGCATTCTGAGAGTAGTGTACCATGCTTTGACGCGGCATATGTGTAACTGTAGGATATACTCATCAGAGATGTCTGTGTACCCTTCCATGTTAACAGTATAGCCTTTCTGACATAAAAATAAAGGATACGCAATAGCCTCTTGGCATGTGGAGATATTTGTAGGTCACCAAAAATTCCCAATAGACCCGTCTTAGGATGTACAATATTGAGGAGGCCTAGGACCGAGGAAATTAAAGAACCCACCTCTCTCCAGAAGTCATTAACCATTGGACGTGTCCAGAAACAGTGAAGAAAATCTGCGTCTTGGCCACAGCCGCGAAAACACCTGGCTGTGGGCATCAATCCCATCTTACGCAACCTAGTTGGGGTAAGATGGGATTGATGGAAAATCTTAATTTGTATGATACGATCCCTCAATGCTATAACTGAGATCTTATATGTGTCGCTAAACTCTGTCCAGTCATCCTCTGTAAGTGATATATCCATGGAGGCCCACCTGTCTTGAGCCTTACTAAATCTGGGGTTGAAATCTGTCATCAGCGCAGCGTAGTAGGCAGAGACAAGTTTGGTGGAATCTGGTTGTCTCATCAGTTTCTCTAGTGGGGATAGGTCAGTGGGGTCTTCCAGGGAGCCAAACTGTGTTCGAATAGCGTGCCTAAGCTGGTAATAATAAAACAAATATGAACGGGGCAGGTCAAAGTCAAGTCTCAGCTGATAAAAGGATTTGAAGCCTTGTGCGTCGTATAAATGGCACAGATATTTCACCCCCTTGGAGTACCAGCGATTAGGGTCAGGTAAGGAGTATAGTTCCCGTAAGGTGGGGTTAAACCATAGGGGGTTATTTGGAGATGTTGACCATGTCCGACGGGTAATTTTTGTAATAACGTGCTGAAAAATTGAGAGGGATGTGGTCAGCATAGAGGTGCCCTTACGTGTATGTGTGATGCATCATCCATAATAGTGATTTTTTATTGGCCATTATTGTGAAGCTGTCTTTTTTTTTTTTACATTTGGCTTATGACTATGCCAATTTGTTTTAAATTAATATAATAAATGTGAATTTTTGATACTCTTAAAATGATCGATTTCTATTACCATAAGTAACTCTTCCTTGGTGCTCTACACCGGATTTTTGTTTTTTGATATGTACTTCTAGTTGCGGTAATAGCACCCCACATGGTGTAGGATCCATGAGTGACCAGCCCATTTGTTGGGATGGATACATACGTGCCAGGCCTGCCTTCCTGTTTTTTCTACTCCTGTGGGATCAGGAAGGAATTTTTCGCCCACTGGAGAAAATTTTATCATGTTTTATTGTTTTCTTTTCCCTTCTGCCCCGTACACACGGTCGGAAATTTCCGACGGAAAATGTCAGATCGGACCATGTTGTTGGAAAAACCGGCCGTGTGTGGGCTCCATCGGACTTTTTCCGAGATCCTGCTCTCAAATATTCCGACAACAAAGTCCGAAGACCTTTTCCGATCGTGTGTAGAGAATTCCGACGGACAATGTGCCATGCATGCTCAGATCAAATTACGAGACCAAAGCTATTGGCTACTAGCCTCTACGTAGTTACGTCGTACGCAACGAAGGTCACCACGTTCAGAATGATCGGATTTAACAACAACTTTGTCCGACCGTGTGTATGCAACACCAGTGTTGGACAAAATCCGATCGCATGTACGGGGGGCTTCCTCTGAATCAACTGTGGGTATAGGATAGTGTATATGGATGTTTTCTATTTGAGTTTGTTGGTTTCCTTTTTTTTCTTTGTTGGTTGAACTGGATGGACTTTTTTCCACCAGATTATCTAATGTAAAACAATAGTACCTGATAGTGCTCAATACAATACAAAAAAATACAGATAGGTGGGACAGAACAATTCCTGACTCCTTTGGACCTGGGGGACACAAAAAAAAAAGAAAGAAAAGCATACAATTATACAGTATATCACAAAAGTGAGTACACCCCTCACAATTTTGTAAATATTTTGTTAATATGATCTTTTCATGTGACAACACTGAAGAAATTACACTTCTACTTCTGCAATGTAAAGTAGTACAGCTTGTATAACAGTGTAAATTTCCTCCATAGGCTCCATTACATGGTCAAACCATGCCCCAGTAATTCTTTCCTATGCCCTCTGACAATACCACAGCTTGGAGTAAGACATGGAGACTGAAAGAGTCTCCTACAGGAACAAGACGTGTTAGCAGACATCACCAAAAAAATAGGGCACTACTTCCAAACCAACAACACCACTGATAGCGGCACTATATGGGAAGCTCACAAGGCGGTAATCAGAGGGTACTCAACCTCCCTGGCGGTATGATTAGTTCTGATTTTAGGTGCTGAAAGCGGTACAATTATTTTGCATGGAAGTTTGGCGTTTTATATTGTAGGCCTGCAATTCTTAGGAATAACTCACTTAAATCTGTCCAAAAAAAAAAAAAAAGAGTCTAATAGACATCCCGGGTATGATAAACACAAAATCATAAATTATAATATAATAAATAACTATAAAAATGATTCAATAATGTAATCAAAAACACTGAAATTTGCTCAGTTGCAGAATTGTCGCTGTCATTAGATTTAGTGTTTGATGACGAATTTCCCCACAAATCGATATCGCTCAATTCTAGAAGTGATTCTAATTTATTATCGCTGTTTTCTAGCTGGTCTAAAATAACTTTTGACATAAAGGGGACACTTTTTGGTTGCTATGGACAATCTCCAAATTCCAGGCAGAAAAAAATAAATGTATTTATAATATAAAACTACATGCAGGGCACTGGACAGACCACTAGGGACAAAGGGGATGTGTAATTGTTTTATACAGTACTGTAATCTGTTGTGCGTTTTTACTTTTTGGAATTTGGCGCCGATCTCCGCTCCCGTGGGTCGCAACGTCGCAAGAAAACAGAGCTCAGCGGCACGGTGTGAATCGAGCGGAGGAGCTCGCACACACAGCGGGGAGACATCGCAGGATCCAGGGGACAAGGTAAGTAAGTCTCCCTGTATCCTGCAATGCGATCCCGAGTCTGGCTCGGGGTTACCGCTAATTGTACTGAAGTTCCACCCCAAGCCAGACTCGGGAATACCACCAGGGGGAGTTAAAGACAGAGCTAGGATTAAACATCAATGTACCATCCAATTGACCACCCTTTTAAAATGACCTGCAGGCCGTGGAAGCTAGGCACAAACATGCCCCCTCACAATCTTTAGAAAGAGAAAACTTAACGCGCTACATAAACAAAATTACCGTCCTCCTACACTAGAGAGCCAAGGTGGCAATCCAGGTCTGCCACAAACGATACGAGTCGGGGCAACAAGTGCGGTAGACTGTTGGCCCAGTCCCTTCGCACACAGAAATTAGCATCCTACATACCTCACATTACGACCCCGGTTGGCCATAAAACCACCCTACCTCAACATATCACGCAGGAGTTCCAAATATTCTATGAATCATTATATAATCTACGCACAATTCCTCCCTCTCATGAGCGAATATTAGAATACATATCCACATCCCATATGCCCCTGCTACCGGAAGATGTGGGTGAACTTCTGGAAGAACCCATTACATTATCCGAACTCCAACTAGCCATAGGAAACACTAAACCAAGAAAACGGGGACCCTACGGCTTCATGCGTCAATACTACAAAACCCTACTCCCCTCCCTTGGTAATCACATGGTTAAACTTTTTAACACCCTGGGCATGGGGACACCATTCCATGAGACTACCCTCCAGGCCCACATATTAGTCATGTGCAGCTAAACCCGGATGTCACAGGTGTTCGTGTGGGCAACTCACAACAAAATGTATCAGCATATGCGGATGATATGATGTTTACACTGTTACGCAAATTTGAAATATACGGAGCGCTGTTCAACCTAAAAAAAACAATTTTACTAAATCAGAAGCAATGGGGGTTGGTATATGAACCACAACTTCAACTCCGAGCGACCTTTAAACTGAAATGGATGGACACCGCTTTGAAATACTTAGGCACTTCCATCCCATCAAAGCTCTCCAAAATATTCAAACTAAATCCCGCCCCTTCTCAAATCGGTCCGGATTCTTCTCAATAACTGGCACATGGGCCTCCATTTGTGGTTTGGCCGCTGTAATATACTGAAAATGAGCATCCTCCATAAATTTCTATATCTTCTCCAGGCCTTGCCTATCCAAATCCCTGCAAGCTACTTTAAATTTCTACACTCACTATTTATAGAGTTCATCTGGGCCCACAAACGACCACGACTAAGCAAGACGCTACTCTCAATACCCAAACACCACGAGGGCTTGACAATGCCAGACATACGCACCTAGTATTATGCAAAACATCTCAGTAGGCTCATAGACTGGTGCCCACACCACGATGCTAAGCCATGGCCTCGCTTGGAACAGGCACAAACTCCGGTACCTCTCAATAGAGCACCACACATTGCTACCTACCTGTCTTCAACAACACCCCCTCATTGGTCCCACTTCACATATTTGTGCTAACCTACTCTACCAGGCCGCTATCTCGTCCAGGAACTCTCCCCTAGCCCCAATTTTGGGTAACCCACAATTCATGCCCGGACTTCGCAAGGCAATTTTTCAGAATCTGATCCGATCAGGCCATTATCAAGCCTCATACTTCCAGACCATAGGAAGATGGGTGTCCATAACAGAACTCACAGACCCTGAGGGCCCCTTCCGTTTGGATTTTCTGAGAGCGCTACAGCTGGGTAATTTCTTAAAATCCTTACCACACCCTAGAAACCCTAGCCAACCTCTCACGACCTTTGAGGACTGCTGCTCAGACACTGGAGCTCTACCACATACACTCTCACTCACCTACAAGCTGTTGATCACACCCCCCAGATGATTTCCAACCCCCAGGCCTGATCGGGTGGGAACGGGAGTTAGATTGCCACTTTAACCCAAACCAGCGTCTCCACAGCCTCCGTTTCGTACATCTGCACAAAAGCACAGGAGACTAACTTTAAAATTTTGTCGCAATGGTATAGAACCCCGGCACAGCTATATAAATACTTTTCCTTGACTTCCAAGCTCTGCTGGCGATGCCAGAGGGAACGAGGGACTCTCCTACACATCTTCTGGTCATGCCCTAAACTGGCAGACTTCTGGAGGAAAGTACAGGGGGGTCCCGAGTTACGAACTCGTTAGGAACTGTCCTCCTCTTCTTAAGTCGGAAATGTTCGTAAGTCGGCCGCGCATGCGCAGACCGAAAATTACGGACATTTCCGATGTTTGCTGTCATTTTCTGAGGCTCCGTCTGGCCACACATGCGCAGAACGGCCGAAGGTCCGCGGAAAATGGCAGAGTGTCCCCGCAGCGCCCAGTTCGTAAGTAGATGTTCGTAGGCAATCGTAAGTCGGGGACCCCCTGTACATCAAATCACGCAAAAATTTACAGAACGCCCTATCCCAGGCGACCCGGCCTTCTTCCTCCTACGTGCTTCAGAGACCCCGGAATGTGTATAAGAAATCTGTGGTCTGCCACCTCCTTGACGATGCCAATGCATGGATCCCCCTACAGGGGGTCCCCGGGTTACAAACAAGATAGGGACTGTAGGTTTGTTCTTAAGTTGAATCTGTTTGTAAGTCGGAACAGGTACATTTTTTAAGTGTAGCTCCAGCCAAAAAATCTATTTTTAAGTTTTTTAGATAACATAGAGAAGGGTTATCACCCCTGTAACATTTGTTTTGCTGTCTGTGCCCCTGTTCAGAAGATTTCACCTCACCTTCTGTCCCAATGACAATTGGATTTTGAAAATTTTGGGTTGTTAGGGAAGCATGGACTGGTGATAAAGCATCAGTGGAGACACCTTTAACCCATAATAACTCTTACAGGAGTGAATTTCCCTTTCTAGGGGTAGATTTCCTCTCACTTCCTGTTGTCTCCCTCCGTTTGTAAGTAGGAGTCGTTTGTAAGTCGGATGTTTGTAAGTCGGGGACCCCCTGTACTTTGGAAACCACCTCACCCACCATTGACCTATGGCTTAGAAAAGTCAGACATAATCAAAATGGAGGACCTTATCCTCACTGCCAGACATCAGAGAGACCAATAATTCAAAACCTGGACCCTGTGGAACCTGTTCGTATTCTCGGACGAGGGCCAATCCCTCCTGGGAAATGATACAGAAGCCTGAATGTCAAGGCATACATCTCCTTTTATACCTCCGCAATGCAACAACTGCACCGAACCAGGTTATACCAAGCTATACCCTGGACACTCTGTGGGCCCATGTTCATGGCACCCCCCACCCCCACCCCTGACTCTTATCCTCTCCAATTCCTCTAGCCTATACCTTTTATTCTCATCTTCCTTTTTCGCGCTCTCCCTATTCTTATCACTGTAAATAAGGAAAATAGTAGGAGACGGGACCCATGGGAAAACTTTACTGTTCTATGTTTATGTAGTCAGAATTGTTCTGATGGGGGAAGTGGAATGTACGACGTACTGGGTCTGGTGAACTTAGAAACCAGGACAGTACGAGGAGCTATGATCTCAGGAGATGCACCTAATCTGTGTCATTTAATTCCCCCCTCCCATGGAGATATACATACTGTCGTGACATGTTGTACCGTTTATATTCATACATTAGGTTCTTGTATTACTCTTTCTTCCATTGGCGCTGAGGTCTTGTCTTATTTTAGACCAAAAAAAAAAAAAAAAAAAAGCTCAAAAAATAAAACTAATGCAGCTATCACATCGAAGAATAGGCAAGCTGCAATATAATCAAGGTTTGCTTTTGTGTTCACTATGACTTGAGCAAAATGGTTCCATTTGAAAGTGATATTCAACCCAAATGACCTGTTACTTGTTAATCCTGGCCAGTTCATACTAGCTGTGAATCGTGCCGCAGGGTGCACTCCAAGCACGTGAGCCCCTGGGACCCCGTACTAATGATGAGGATCCGGATCTCCTGATCGCTACAAAAGCCTCTGATTGGAAATCACAGTGATCACTGTGAAGCCCACCCCCGTGTTTTTTCTCTGGAAGGCTGGGGTTTACACTAGTGCGAATTGGATGTGTAGTAATGTGCGGGTTGCCCCACATCCAATTTGCGTCAGGAGGTGTTCGATAATTTAGGGGGTCGGCAAACCAATGACACCCCCCCCTCGGTGGGAGACAAGGCCGCGCTCCTCCTCCTCCCCCCCCCGGAGACGGACATGAATACAGGGAACACACACCCTCCCGCGGGAGACGGGCGGCCTCCTTACCTTAGGAGCTGCTGCGGGTGAGCCATTGTGGCCACTGGTGGGTCCGTCGGTCATCCCCGTTGTGCGCCTTTTACCTTATCCTTCCCCTTGGCCAATAAGATCATTTCTCCTTTCGGCCAATTGGGAAACGGGTCTCACGAACCACTTCCTGATTGGCTGGGAGGAGAATTAGTGTTACAATAGCGAATATATAGAGGGGCGGGTATATGGATGGAGGGGGCAGAACCCATGGCCACTGGTGACCGGCTCAATGAAGCTGGTTCACACAGCTGCAGAGCGAATTGCACAGGAGTCCTGTGTGTGTTTTGGTCCATTTCAGCCAAAAATTCAGACCACAATCGGACCTGAAAGGGTGAACAGGGACGCACGGCAGTGTGAACCCAGCCTTAAAGTGGTTGTAAACCTTTACACACCACTTTTACCTACAGGTAAGCCTATAATAAAGCTTACCTGTAGGTACTGGAAATATCTCCTAAATCTGCACGGTTTAGGAGATCTTTACCATATACGCACGTTAGTGCCCTTTCTAAAAGGGACCATGCCGTGACTGGCAGCTCCTGTGGGAGTGACGTCACGCGACTCCAGGCAATCGCAGAGCCAGGGTCCATAGCCCCCCGGAAGGAAGAGGGGTGAAGATGGACGTGGCCATCAGCGGGGACATTGCAGGCTTTGTTTGCAGGTAAGTGCAACATAATGGACTAGTATGCGATGTATACTAGCCCATTATGCCTTTACTTTGCAGGGGGATAAAGAGGAAGTAAAACCCTGACGGGTCTACTTCCTCTTTAATGGAGGAGAGAGATGGGTGTTTTAAAAAAATAAAAATAAAAATTCTCTCTTTCTCCTTGCATGAAAAAAAATGAAGTAAAAAAAAAAAAAAAAAAAAAAAAAAAAATTAAGAATATTAAAAATACAAAAAATACCAAGGTTTGATCTAGGTATCTAGGTCAGTGCTAGGATTAGTGTTTGGGCCAAGGTCAGGTTCAAAAAGGTCAAGTTTTTTTTTTTTTTTAAACAGATTTATTTTTATTAGGATCAATGCGTTTTAGATAGGATAAAATAATAAAAAAAATAAAAATAAATAAAAAGCAAAAATGTGCACAATTGTTTCTGGGCTGTACTTCGGGTACAAATAACATGCACAAATGGTATCGCTGCAATCATCAGGAGGAGAATTTAATTTGTTCTAGACATGTGCAATTCGTTTTGTTTTTGTTCATTATCGTACGAATGAACGAGTCGCTAAAAATTTTAACGAATCCGAAAAAAAAACTAATTAGAAACAACGAATCTACGTAAGAAGAAAATCCGAAAAATGAAAACCGGAATAACGAAAATCAAAATGAACGAAAGAATTTGTACATTCGTAACTTTTTTTTTTTGTTTTATTGGTAATTTTCCGTGTCTCTTACAATGGCGCTGCTTAACGTAATGGATTGAACGAAAAAATTCGTACATTCGTAACTTTTTTTTTTCGATTCGTAATTTTCCGTGTCTCTTAAAATGTAATAATAGCATACACATTACATAAAATTATGAATTATGCTCCCATTACGAATGTTACGAAAGTACGAATAAATACGAATGCGTCCGAATTTTCAAATAAACAAAAATTAAACTAACGGAAAAACGAATCAACAAAAAAAAATAAACTCTTACGAAAATACGAATCGTTACGAATGCGTACACCAACGACTTACGAATTTACGAATCAACGGAAATGAAAAAAAACTAAACGAAAATAAACAATTTTTTTTGCTGTGCACATGTCTAGTTTGTTCTTTGGTAAAATGCTTTTAGTAGCAAGAAATATACAGGTTTTTTTTTTTTTTTTACTATTTTGGGCCAGTTTCACTTTGATAAAAAAAAAAAACAAAACAAAACAAAAAAAGGTTAGTAGCAAGAAATATACAGGTTTTTTTTTTTTTTTTTTTTTTTTTTTTTTACTATTTTGGGCCAGTTTCACTTTGATAAAAAAACAAAAAAAACAAACAAACAAACAAAAACACACACACACACACACACACACACACACACACACACACACACACACACACGATAGCCATTACCATTTCCACCAAATAAAAGTCCAATTTGTTCTGAATAAAACAAGGTATAATCCACCTGGAGGCACAAAGTAGTTGTACCTTTTTACGAACACGTCAAATGTGCATAATTGTGTTCAGGCATTTAGATTTGTTTTATTCATAGGCGCAAAGGGGTTAATTAGCACTACAAAAGTCGCTCCGACTTTAGAAAAAGTTCTTGTACTTCAAGGTGACTTCTATCCGACTTGTGCCCATAGACTTTAATGGAAGTCGCCTCCAAGGTATTCCCGAAAGTTGCTTCTTAAGTCGCATCAAAGTAGCACAGCAAGTCACCTGGCAAATTCACGACTTTCAGGTCGCAGTAGCGTGAACTGAGGGTCAGCATGCAGGAGTTTAGACCGACTAATCCCTCTCCCCTCCCCTTTTTTCTGTATTCACACTCTCTTTTCCAATTAAAAAAGAAAATTGAGTACTGTCCGTGATACTTTTTTTTATTTGCACACAATTGCACTAATACGGCTACAATCACTCCAATTAAAAAATAAATAGAATAAAAACCCAGCATGCAGAACAAGACCCCCCCCCCCCCCCCCCCCTCTTGTGACCAGCACAGCAGATTCCCCCCCCCCAGGAAACTCACGCCGCCATGTTTTAGGAGTGCTGGCCCTTTAAATGTTAGCTGCTCCATGAAGCTGTTAGGAAACGCAGAGATCAGATCTTTGTACGGTGCAAAAACACATTTCACAACTTTCCAGCCGCCAACGCCTAATCTTTAGCTGTACAAGTAATAAGGGGACTTACGTGAAATGCACTATCCTTTCTCCTAGAAAAGCCAGGAAGACCCCAAAGAGTGTGATCTTCAGCAGTTTCCCCATGCCTGCAGTGCTGTTATGTGCTGCACCCTACAAAGGAAGAGCTGGGAGGGCTGGAGGGGGGCGGAGCCCACAAGCCAGGAACTTTATACACCATTCACTGGGCTGCTGACTTTGTTTGCATTGCATGGTGCAGTTGATTTATCACATTGTTAAGGGATGCAATGAAGTTTGTGTCTTTTTTTTTTTCATCTGTTTCATCTGTTTTCCTACAGAACTTTCCTGCATGGAAATGCATTTCAAATAGAAATCCGATCCTTTCCCATGAGGCTTGGTTCACATCAATGTGCTGCAGTTTAGTGTGATTTTAACCACTTCAATACCAGACACTTTCACCCCCCTTCCTGCCCAGGCCAATTTACAGCTTTCAGCTGCTGTCACACTCTGACAATTGCACAGTCATGCGGGTTGCCACTAGCGTTGCCACTTTTTCTTCAAGCTAAACCCTAAGGCCCCATTGCACACGAGACGCAGATGCAAACTCTGCTGAACGCATGTTTTAAAAAGCAGAAACCTGCGTTTAAAGCGGGATTCCACCCTAAAGTGGAACTCCCGCTTTTCGGAACCCTCCCCCCCCTCCGGTGTCACATTTGGCACCTTTCAGGGGGGAGGGGGGTGCAGATACCTGAGACAGGTATCTGCACCCACTTCCGGCATAAACTCCCGTGGGAGTTTACGCAAGTTCCTGTCCCGGCGCGCTGTCTGCCGGGACACACACGTGACCCGGCAGACAGCGCTGAAGATTCTCATTGCGCCGCGCGACTCGCGCATGCGCAGTAGGGAATCGGGAAGTGAAGCCACTTCCTGATTCCCTCACCGAGAATGGCGCCGGCTACAGCAGAGAGCCGAGCGAGCGATCGGCTTCTGCTGCCGACACCGCTGGAACCAGGGACAGGTAAGTGTCCATTTTTTAAAAGTCAGCAGCTGCAGTATTTGTAGCTGCTGGCTTTTAAATTTTTTTTTTTTTACAGTACAGTCCCGCTTTAAAAACGCGCGTTTTGCTGTGTTTTCATGTCGCGTTTAGACGCGTTTGCGTCTATAAGCATTTGTAAAGATAACATCATATAGACCCTCCCCAAGCTCAGAAAGCATGTATTATTAAAGCGGAAGTAAACCCATCGATTTAACAGTGTAAAAAAAAAAGGCATGCCGTGAATGCTAACTGCACATTGGCTGTGCTCTCAACCAAACAGTCAAACCATCCAATGGCTGGTGTCATAACGGATCACATGTGCAGCACTGTGGCAGTTGAAGATTAAACAGAGGCAAAGATGGCAGCTTCCTTGGCTGAAAACGATAGGGGGGGGTTTACTTCCACTTTAACTATTTCTGCCATTTTGATCAGAGTGAGCAGCAGCAGCAGAGAGAGCCGTTGTACACTTGCATTTGCCTCTCTTTCTGTGTTTTTTTTTTGGAAATGGATCCCATATTGAATATATGTCAGGAAATGCTCCTGATGTCGCTCTTGATGAAGCAGCAACGTCGTCGCAAATTTGCATGAGAGGTCCAGAGTCAGAGCTCGTCGATATTGGACCCATCCGTTGATGGCACAGCGAATGTCTGTTGGATATTTCATAAACATGTATGCATTTCACAAACATGTATACATCAGTGAGTATATATGCTCTATGAACTATCTAAACTAATTACGACATTTTAAACAATTTTTTCTAGTATTTTTTTATGGTTTACCATCATATTTCTGAGTTTTCTGGTCAAAAAAATTGGGCTCCTTTAAAAAGGCTTATAAACGCAAACGCGGCTAAACGCAGGTGCCTGCGTTTAACTGCGTTTTGCGTCTGAAACGTGGAAAAGCAAAGTGTCTGAACGCATTTTTTTGCTTCTGGAAAAACGAGGTTAAACGCAACTGCATAAAAACGGGAAAAAACTAGACTGTGTGCATGGACACATAGGATAACATTGCATGCGTTCAGGTGCAGTTGAAAAAAGTGTCCAACTGCCTCTGAACGCGCGTTTAACAGCGTCTCGTGTGCATGGGGCCTAACACGCTAGTGGCGCACAGTAAAAAATTTTTTTTTTAGCACACTCTAGATAGGATTGTAAAAGACACCTTTGGGCACTCCAAAGAAACCGGTAATGTGGAGTGCGGATTGTGCCCCCTTAGGCCCCTTTCACACATGCGGACCGTATGTCCGTTTTTCATCCATCCATCCATTTTTGGATGAAAAACGGACATACATGCATGTCTATGGGGCAGCGGGTGTCAGCGGATGAGCATCCGCTGACACCCGCTATCGTCCGCCTCCGCAATTGTCCGGTTCTGCAGACGGAGGAAAATCCTATTTTTTCCTCCGTCTGCAGAGCGGATCGGATGAACACGGACAGACGGTCCGTGTTCATCCGATCCTCCATAGAGGAGAGCGGAGAACTGACAGGGCGGTCCCTGCACAGTGTGCGGGGACCGCCCTCTCATCAGTCGGCTCAACGGGGTATCAGTTGTGCGATCCCCGCTGAGCAGCGGATCATTACGGATCCGCCCCGTGTGAAAGGACCCTTACTCTCCTATCAGGCACTGTTCTGAGCTACATTGCTGTCTGAATATTGTGTCCAGGTTTCAGGTGGACTGAAGTTCTGAGGCTAATTCAATGCAGATAAGACACCAAGTGAGTTTAATTACCACCTTAATCAGCCACAGAACCTGTGTAATTAATGTGTGTTCGGTTTTAAAGAGGAAGTAAAGCCTCTTAGAAAAAAAAAGACACCCTGCAAGGCAAAGGCATAATGAGCTAGTATGCATAGCATACTAGCTCATTATGAATGACTTACCTGAAAACGAAGCCCCCGAATCGGTCCTCATCCACGATCTTCTGCGCCGCCATCCAGCGCCTGAGTGACTTCCGGGTCTCGCCGCTCCATCGCTGTCATTCGCCGGAGCGGCGATGACGTCACTCCCCAGGAAAGCGGCATGTCGCCGTGAACCCGGCATGCGCAGTGCGCCTGCGCGCCGCTGTCTACGGCGCATGCGCCGTAGACAGCGATGCCTTTTTCTTTTCTAAATATCTCCTAAACCATGTAGGTTTAGGAGATATTTATTGGGCCTACAGGTAAGCCTTAATCTAGGCCTACCTGTAGGCCAAAGTGGTTTGTAAGGGTTTACAACCACTTTAAAGCAGACATCCCAACAGTGGCGGCTGGTGCTCCAATTTTTTGGGGGGCGCAAAACAAACAGCCTCACTGTGCCATCAAACGCTGCCACTGTGCCCATTAAATGCTGCCACTGTGCCCATTAAATGCTGCCACTGTGCCCATCAAACGCTGCCACTGTGCTCATTAAATGCTGCCACTGTGCCCATCAAAAGCTGCCACTGTGCCCATTAAATGCTGCTACTGTGCCCAATAAATGCTGCCACTGTGCCCATCTAACACTGTCACTGTGCCCCAAGTGCTGCCATTGTGCCTCAAATGCTGCCACTGTGCCCATCTAACGCTGCCCATGTGCCCATCTAACGCTGCCACTGTGCCCATGTAAAGCTTCCACCGTGCCCCAAGTGCTGCCACTGTGCCCATCTAACACTGCCAATGTGCCCATTAAATGCTGCCAATGTGCCGGCACTTACCTTGTCAGGCGGCGAGCGGTGTCTCCTCATCGACCCGACATCTTCCCCCCCCGCTCCTCCTGTCTTGCCTAGGCGTCCAATCACAGCGCCTGTGACTTCAGCCAATCAGGGGACCAGTAACACAGACCGGCAACCTGATTGGCTGAGAGGCGGGTCTGTGTTAGGGAAGCAATGTATTTGCTCTCCTAACACAATACTGTGTAAGCAGCGAACGCAAAGCATTGCGCCCGCTGTTTACACTTATGGAAGCCTATTAGAGCCCACCGCTCTAATCAGGTCCCCTATTAGAGCTTACAGCTCTAATAGGGCGCTTCCAGAAACACCCCCCGCTGTAATTCAGATGCCCGGCGCCCGACAAGGGGCCGGACACCTGAATAGGGGGGCGGCAGCGGTGACAATAGATCTATCTATCTATTGGTGATAGAGCGGTGCAGGAGAGGGGGCGCCGCGCTCCTGCGCCCTCTATGCACGCACCGCCACTGCATCCCAACCTGCAAAAACTCATATCAGGGGGGCGCTTTGCCTGCACCACCGTGGGTGGTATGTGACAGTGGACGGTGTCAGTAGTTTTTTTATTTTTAATAATTGATTTTAATTTTAATTCAAATGTATTAAATCCTTTTTTTCACAATGCTTTTTGAGGGCATGGGGTTGGGGCAGTGGACAGTGTTGGTAGGGCAGGGTAGAGTGGTGTTTTTTATTTAATTTTTAAAAAATTTTTTAAATTTTTTTTTTTTAAATATTTTTTGGGGGGCTTTGGTGAGATGTCAGCATATACACTTGTGTATTTTTTTTTTTACTTCAAAGCAGATTTTATATATATATATATATATATATATATATATATATATATATATATATATATATATATATATATATATATATATATATATATATGCTCTGAAATAAAGTAAAAAACATAACAAATAAACAAACAGTGTATGTATATGTGTATGTGTTAATAAATATATATATATATATATATATATTTATTTTTTATTTTTTGTCCTATGCTGTACAGTGTTTTTCTTAGGAAAATGTCTAGAGACTCAGCACAAGAAGAACATATGGTCTCTAGCATTTGAGAATTTGCCATTTAAATTAATGCAATTGTTCCACCACAAAATGGCTGCCAGCTGGAGCCCTAATTACAAGGACAGATTGTTTAGTGTTGATGAGGATGCTAGGAGCCACCACAAAATGGCGGCACAGTGGTGTAGTGGTTAGCACTCTAGCAGTAAGAAGGGTCGCTGGTTCAAATCCCAACCACGACACTACCTGCCTGGAGTTTGCATGTTCTCCCTGTGCCTGCGTGGGTTTCCTCCGGGTACTCCGGTTTCCTCCCACACTCCAAAGACATGCAGGTAGGTTAATTGTCTTCTGTCCAGAAATTGGCCCTAGTATATGAATGGGGACCTTGGATTGTGGGCCCCTTGAGGGTAGGGACCAATGTGAGTGTGTGATGTACAGGGATAGGGACAGTTGTGGACACTCACTCAGGTTGAACTGGATGGACTGGTGTCTTTATTCAACCTTACTAACTATGAAACTATAAGAAGCTGTTTGCAGAGACGGTCTTCACATCTGTTCCCCGCAGCACCGATGATTCTCGGAGGTGCTTGCGGGTGTGCGGGAGCCGCCGCAGTAATGCGGGAGACTTGAGATGTCTGTTAAAGTGGTTGTAAACCTTTACAAACCACTTTGGCCTACAGGTAAGCCTAGATTAAGGCTTACCTGTAGGTCCAATAAATATCTCCTAAACCTACATGGTTTAGGAGATATTTAGAAAAAAAAAGGCATCGCTGTCTATGGCGCATGCGCCGTAGACAGTGGCGCGCAGGCGCACTGCGCATGCCGAGATCACGGCCATATGCCACTTTCGTGCGCATGCGCGGGAGTGACGTCATCGCCGATCCAGCGAATGACAGCGCTGGAGCAGAGAGACCCGGAAGTCACTCCGGGGGTTGATGGCGGCAGAGAAGATCGTGGACGAGGGTCGCTTCGGGGGCTTGGTTCTCTGCTAAGTTATTCATAATGAGCTAGTATGCATACTAGCTCATTATGCCTTTGCCTTGCAGGTTCTGTTTTTTTTTTTTTTTGAGGAGGCTTTACTTCCTCTTTAAAGGGATGAAGTGGCGACCCCACATGCTACACTCTAACCAAATACATTTTTTATGATTTTTATTTTTTTTTAAACAAATCGAGCTTTCTTTGGTAGTATTTGATCACCATTGGGTTTTTCATTTTTTGCTGAATAAACGAAAAAAGACCAAAAAATTTGCAAATAAAATTTGTTTTTGCAAATAAGTAATTTTTCTTCATGCATTTAGGTCAAAACCTATATTGCTAAAATTTCTTTGATAAAAATAACCCAAATCAGTGTATAATATTTTGTCTGTGTGAAAGTTATAGAGTCCACGAACTATGGTATATGTGTGTGTGTGTGTGTTCTATCTCACTTCTTAAAGTGGGGTGCCCCTTAAAATACTACAAGCTACAAATATTGCAGCTGCTGACTTTTAATAATCGGGCACTTACCTGTCTCAGGGTCCAGCGATGCGGGGGAACGAAGCCCCCCCCTCGTTCCCCGTTCCGCTCGTGGTGCCAGCATTCTTACTGTGGGCACCCGGCTGTGGCTTCACGGCCGGGCACCCACTGCGCACTCGCGAGCGGTGCAGCGCGCCGTGATACCTGGACCTGTCACGTGTCCCAGATGACTGACTGCGCCGAGGGGAAGCGATGTCAGTGCCCGGGCACTGAAGGAGGCAGACTACAAGGGACCCCCTAGCAACAGGCATTTAGAGGTGAGTTAAAAAAAAAATTCCAATTATTTTTTTTTTTTTTTATATATTTTGGCATTTTAAGCTCTTTTTATTTTTGGGGGGAAACGCCACTTTAAGGCCCGGAAATGCCAGTACAGTAAAGTAGAGGCACGGTGAATATTGTGAAGTTGTAGATTTTGTCATAATTTAAAATTTTTTTTAAAAAAAATCTATTTTTATTTTTTATTAACATAATGTCACTAGAGCAGTACAGTATCATCATATGACTGGTATAGTGGTGATTAGGGATGACTGTTAGACCCCTTTTACACTGAGGCATTTTTCTGGGGTTTTATCGCTAGAAATAGCCTCTTATTCTCTGCAACGGGTGCTTTCACACCCGGGCGGTGCGCTTGCGGGACGTTAGAAAAAAGTCCTGCAAGCAGCATCTTTGGGGTGGTTTGGGAGCGCTCCCAAAACGCCCCTGCCATTGCAATGAATGGGCAGCACTTCTGAAGCGCCTGAAAAGCACTTCGGAAGCGCCACAACGCGGGAGTTTTTAACCCCTTTTTAAAGAGGAAGTAAAGCTTCTTTTTTAAAAAAAAAAAAAAACGTAACCTGCAAGGCAAAGGCAGAATGAGCTAGTATGCATAGCATACTAGCTCATTATGAATAACTTACCTGAAAACGAAGCCCCCGGAGCGGTCCTCATCCACGACCTTCTCCGCCGCCATCACTACGGGAGTGACTTGCGGGTCTCGCCGCTCCAGCGCTGTGATTTGTTGTAGCGGCGATGACGTCACTCCCGCGCATGCGCACGAGAGCGGCATATCGCCGTGATCTCGGCATGCGCAGTGCATGCGCCGTAGATAGCGGTGCCCTTTCTTTTCTAAATATCTCCTAAACCATGTAGGTTTAGGAGATATTTATTGGACCTACAGGTAAGCCTTAATCTAGGCTTACCTGTAGGCCAAAGTCGTCCCAGAGGGTTTACTTCCTCTTTAAAAGCGCCCCACTAGCTGCAGAAATGCGTGCAAGCAGGCTGATGTGCTCACATGGACTCCCATGTTGCCAAAAGAAAGAAACTTCTAGTGCAGTCTGTTAAAAGCCATTCCACCACTCCCTCTCCACCTCAGTGTCCTCTGGGAACTGTAGTGTTATGCCCCGTACACACGGTCGGAAAATCCGACCACAAAATCCATCGGATTTTGTCCGACGGATTTAGTCCGACACTGGTGTTGCATACACACGGTCGGACAAAGTTGTCGGAAAATCCGATCATTCTGAACGTGGTGACGTTTGTTGCCTACGACGGGACTACGTAGAGGCTAGTAGCCAATAGCTTTGGTCTTGTAATGTGATCTGAGCATGCGTTGCACTTTGTCCGTCGGAATTCGATACACACGATCGGATTTGGTGTGATCGGACTTTGTTGTCGGAAAATCTATCCAGCAGGAGATAGAACTTTGTCCGTAGGACAATCCGATGGAAACTGTCCGATGGTGCCTACACACGGTCGGAATTTCCGACAACATTGTCCGATAGGACAGAATCCATCGGAAAATCCGACCGTGTGTATGGGGCTTAAGGCTGCATTCACACCTGAGCGTTTTGTAGCTTGAAGCCTGAAGCTACAAAACGCTAGAGGGGAAAAAATACATTATTCTCTATGGAGATGGTTCACATCTCCACTCCAAAACGCCTGAAGCTCAAACAAGTTCCGGACCCTTTTTTGTCGCGCGAATCGGGCAGATTTGGACGTTTTTATTCTTTTTACATTGGTGACCTTTTGAAATTGAAAATTTGCGGCAAAACGCTGCGAATCGCGGTAAACGATGCAAATCGCGGTAAAAAACGCCGCAAAAAAAAACGCTGAAATTCGCCCGATTTTCTGCCTGAAAAGCTAAGCTCAGGTGTGAATGCAGCCTAAGGGTCCATGGGTCCCATTCTATGTCCTGGACTTCAATTCCCATGATCCTCAGCGTTCTACATAGACGTCCATAGGTTTCCCTGACTACAGCTCCCCCCCCTAATGGGTGCATCAGTAAGTAGAATGATGCAAGCAGATGGCATGAGAGCAGGATGTTGATAGCTTTCAGTCCTGTTTGTAGACTGGGAGTGGTAGCATTGCAGCATGAACTATGTGTGCAAAACTTATCAGAATCAAATAATTAATTTGGCTTGTTGGATCAGCTGTGTAGAAATGTTAGTTTATATATCTGCAGGGTGTGAATGTTTTGTCTGGATTAATGACCACGTTAGAGTATCATAAAATAATAAAACAAATACAACAGTAATGAAAGCTTAAAGTGTGTTTATCTAAACATTCAGTATTAGGCTTTAATGCATTTTTTAATATGAGTGTAAAAAAAGACAAGCTTTATGTCTTAAAACCACTTCCGGACCGCCGCACGGCGATAATACATCCTTACTTTGAAGAAAAAAGTTAAGAAAAAAGTTTTGGGCAGAGTTTGGTAGGGTATATAGGTCGTCTATCGCATCCCAGTTAAATGAATACAGAAAAACATTGTAGGCCTAGTGAGCATATACACAGCCAAATACCCCTAGGGGATGCTTGAGGTCAAGATAGACACAAAATAGGTATATGCAGTTTAAAAATGTGTAAATTTAATTTTTGAGAAACACAAATCAATACATAAAAATACAAAATGTTCAATCATCAAAGGCATACAGATAGCATATACGGTTTAACCATGTCGCAGCATGAACATATAATGTTGAGACAAGAAAAACTTGCAATATGTATATAGTTCAGGAGAACGCCGACATGTTTCGGACTTTAGTCCTTTTTCAAAGGCAGTTTAATATCCTTTTCTTTCACATCTATGGTGTGTGAATAAGTAAAAATGAGTACATAAGGTTACAACAATAATGCTTGCTTCATTTGCCATATAGAACGGTATGATAGTATATTTTTTTGTGGGTATGGTACTCACATGCAACATATTGGGAAAATGCCAAATAAGATGAAAGGCCAAGGTGTGGGCTCATATGATTGATGTATGCACTGGTGTAGTCTCTGTGCAGAGTAAAAACAAAGAAGATATTGCCATATGGCTGGGCGACGAAGCTGTGGGAGGCTCAGGCAGCTGCAAGGTCCTTAACAAGTGACAGGCTATGGGCCCGTGCCTTGTAGGCGTGTAGCCAAACGATGTATGAGACTAAAGTAAATTAAAAAGTAAAAAATATAAGTGAATGGTAGCATGGTATAGCGGCCATGTGTGTAAAGTAAGTAGCATATAAGTATATTACCTGAGTCTCAAAGTATCTGAAGTGGATTGTCAGAAGATGCCAGCAGGTAGACAGCATGTGTGAAACCTCCATGGCGGGAGGTTTAAATGAGGTAAAAGAGATTACTGTCAGCTGTGTGTGCGCGCGTCATTGAGCTGCGTCAGAATAGCTGGATTGTGGTTAGCTGAACGAGCGGAGGGAAGCAGCCAATCATGCTGCTTGTGTTCCCCCATAGGACCTCTGACGGGACGGCGCTGGGCGCGGGCACGCCCGAGTGGGCGGGATCGCGTCCAGCGTCATGACGTCACCGACGCGGGCAGGAAGTTCAACCAATGCTGTTCGCGCTCCAAGCTGGAGCGCAAACAGGGAGGCAAATGGATGGTGGGTGCCTGGTGGGAACGGAAGACGGCGCATGCGCACTGTGGGATCGGGCGCATGCTCACTGTCTTACCCGCGCCGGGCAGTATACCTGGGTGATCACAGCCAGTGCCAAATATATGTACAAGGAAAAGATATATATTGAGTATTTAATTGAGGTGCATAAGTATTGAATTAGAAAAAACATGCATGTGAGTCCAAGTCCACAGTTTGGTTACCGCTGTCTATAAAAAACAATAATACAGAAAAAAGTTTTTTTGAAACATATCTAAGTTGGGGCACATATATAGGGCATGAGGATGGGAACAGTAATGCATCACATATCATTTAAGCATGTATAAAGTGTAATAATAAATTGGAGTACAGATGGATAAACATGTCGGATGTTTCTATGTAGGAGATTATAAATCTAATTCACAGACTCCAGATTGGAATCCTTCGAGATATGGTTTAAAGTTAAAGGCCTCATTGAGGCCTGGAGATGAGGTAGCGTTTAAATGGAAGATCCATCTCAATTCGCTCTGTAATAGGGCTTTGTTGTAATCACCGCCTCGGTACGGAGGTGGGATATGATCCAGAGCTTTGAACAAAATTTTTGGAGTAGAGTCATGGTGGACAAGTCTGCAGTGTCGCCCTAAGGGTAAGTCAGGGTCTTTTTGGTTAACACTGCAGATATGGCCATATATGCGTTTCCAAAAAGGTAATTTGGTCTTTCCTACATAAAAACATCCGCATTCACATTCCAATAAATAAACTATGCCAATGGATTGACAGTTAACATAATGTTGAGGAAAAAACTGTTGACCATTTGGCAAAACATTGTGCATATTAGATTTGTGGAGATATTTACAGTATCCACAATTCCCACATGGAAAAGTACCTTTCAATTGTTTATGGGATTTGGTAGTAGCAATGTATTCACTTTTAATGAGTTTGTCTCGGAGAGATGGAGCTCGTCTGTATGTAACTAAAGGGTGTGTGGGGACAAAGGGTGAAAGAGATTTATCAGTGGCAAGAATGTGCCAATGTCTAGAAAGTATTTGAGTAATTTGTGTATGTTGTTGGCAATAGTTAGTTATGATTCTCAGAGAAGTGTTAGTTTCCCTGGGAGTATTGGTAGTGTGATTTAGATTTGGCTTTTTTATAGGCGTCTTTTAAAACGCTATTTTTGTAGCCCCGTGCTCGAAGTCTTGTGCGTAAGACAGAGGCCTCGTGTTCAAAGGAGGTCTCAGTCGAGCAATTGCGACGGGCACGGAGGTATTGGGCAAACGGAATCGAGTTCAGTAATGGCTGTGGATGGAAACTGGAGGCAGCTAGAATTGTATTGCCAGCTGTGGGTTTGCGGAACAGGTGGCTCTGGATATGTCCGTCCTGATCCTTGGTGAGTGTGAGGTCAAGGAAAGAAATTGAAGTATTATTATATGTCATGGTGAATTTCAAATTTAATGAATTAGAAGTGTTTAGAAATAGTAAGAATTGATTTAATATTTCAATCGGGCCTTGCCATAAGACCAAAATGTCATCAATGTAGCGACGAAAAGTCACAATGTATTTGGTGTATGGACTAGCAGCGTTGTCCAAGAATAATTGCCGTTCCCACTCCCCCAAGTACAGGTTCGCGTACGCCGGCGCACAGCATGTGCCCATGGCGACGCCCTGTACTTGGAGGTAGTGGGATCCGTTGAATTAGAAAAATTATAAGTAAGTATAAATTTAAGGGCTTTAATGATGAAGATAGATAGGTCAGGAGGGTAAATTGAAGTAGTACAAACCCAGAGAATGAGGTATTGAACTGTACAGGGCCTCCACGTCGATGGCGACCAAAATGGTGTTGCCATCGACATGGAGGTCCGACAAGCCCTGTAGTAAATGTGTAGTATCACGTATATATGATGGTAGGGCGAGGACCAGGGGTTGTAATAGTTTGTCGACATAGCGACTGAGATTGTCAGTTAGGCAGCCTCGTCCGGAGACGATGGGTCTACCTGGTGGTCTGGGCAAGTTTTTGTGCACTTTAGGTAGTGCGTAGAAAGTAGTCTCTCTGGGAAATTTGGTCCTGATGTATTCAGTAGTAGGTTTGTCAATGATGCCTTGTTTGGAGGCATCATCAATAAGTGTGTACAGCTCTTGTTGAAAAGACTGAATATGGAATGCTGGGATTACCTTGTACCACTCCTTGTTACACAATATATCCTGACACATAGTGACATAGTCGGTTCTGAAGGGGGATATCGTTGTTATAGCAACAGCTATCTGCCATAACCATGGTATCCTCTTCTTCAGCCGGTGGTCCAGTTTCCGATAAGAGTGGTCTCTGCGGCAGATTCGCCGCAAGATCCCTTTTATCAGCGGCAGGAGAGGGGGCCATCCGCCGCTTACCGGAGCCGTCAGCAGCGGTGGAGGCAATCGGATCTTCACCCTGGCTGGGCATGGAGACGAGTGAGGGGAAGATGACCCCCACCCGTCTCCATAACAAAGCAGGGCGGAAGCGACGTCTAAACGTCACTTCCGCCCATAGTTCCTAAAGGGTGTTTTATTTTAATTTTTTATTGCATTTAAGTATAAATATAAGATCTGAGGTCTTTTTGACCCCAGATCTCATATTTAAGAGGTCCTGTCATGCCTTTTTTTGTATTACAAGGGATGTTTACATTCCTTGTAATAGGAATAAAAGTGACACCATTTTTTTTTCCAGCCGAGCTCGCGTGCAGAAGCGAACGCATACGTGAGTAGTGCCTGCATATGAAAACGGTGTTCAAACCACATATGTGATGTATCGCCGCGATCGGTAGAGTGAGAGCAATAATTATAGCACTAGACATTCTCTGTAACTTAAAACATGCAACCTGTAGAATTTTTTAAACATCGCCTATGGAGACTTTTAGGGGAAAAGTTTGTCGCTATTCCACGAGCGGGCGCAATTTTGAAGCGTGACATGTTGGGTATCAATTTACTCAGCAAAACATTATATTTCACAATATAAAAAGAAAATTGGGCTAACTTTACTGCTGTCTTATTTTTTAATTCAAAAAAGTATATTTTTTCCCAAAAAAGTGCGCTTGTAAGACCGCTGCGCAAATACGGTGTGACAGAAAGTATTGCAATGGCGGCCAGTTTATTCTCTAGGGTGTTAGAAAAAAAATGTATAATGTTTGGGGGTTCTAAGTAATTTTCTATTAAACCTGGTTTTAACTTGTAAACAACACATCTCAAAAAGAGGCTCTGTCCTTAAGTGGTTAAAACTGAACTCCATGCAAACAGCTAAATACATAGTTGAGTTGTTTTACCTGCAAAAGGATGCAGAGCAAAGCCAAGTTGGTGACCTGACTACTTTACTTCAGCCAAGCAAAAAAATATCCACCTCCCCACCCCTAACCTGTGGCTGGTCAATAAATGAGAAGCAGGAGACCTAAGCTCCTGAAGAAGCGTTTTTGAATACTCGTAACATGTAGAGCTGAGCCGAACCATGACACACCTCCTCTTCTAAAATTACGTTACTACATCAAATTCTGGGAGAGTGACCTTTTGGGTTTCTCATTACTAAGTATTCCAATTTTCTATGATACATAGGTGGTGTGTTGTATGCTTCAAGGCACAATTGTGGATAGTCAATGTTTTTAAAAGTGTTTCATATGTTTCTGTAAATAAATAAATTGATATACTTTTTTATAAAATTATGTATCAAGTGTTATGCCTATAAAGTCCATCATCCAAAAACGTATTTTCCAAATATACTATATAGGGACGGGGCTACATGTCTATCCACAGTACCACTCTGTGATGATACGATTCCAATTTATCTATATCTGACTGGGGTTCAGTAGTTCCCATTGCTCTTAGCTACAGGGCTCTATTATCTGATATTCTTATTGGGTGTATGAGCTCATACAATTAAGATTTCCCTTTTCAATTCTTTAGATCCTATAAACACAAGCGATACAATGGTAGATTTTATCAGGTGTTTAGACGGAAAGGAACACTACTGATTGGATGATGCAGAAAATAATTTTATTTAACCATTTAGATTGAATTGTATTGCACATACAGTTTTCTTTGACTTTTGTGTTTTTTCTTTTGATGATGTATGCATTAATTATTTCATCCTGTAAAGAAACCTATGTAGCACCCTCTAGTTACTAGGTTGGTACAGCAGTTAGGTTTTCTGTAGTGTTTCAGGATTTCAGGATTGGCTGACAGCCAAGTCTGTTTGTTTGGATCTGGGTTGAGAGTGACTCAGGCAGAGTTGGGTGACTCGCAGGCAGCATCACTGAGACCTCCCACTTCTTTCCAGAACATGCTAGAATCTTCTGGAAAGGAAGGAGGAGAGGTGGAGCTGCCTGGAGTATTCTGAGGAGCCCTGACCAATCCCCAATCTGGATTGGCAGGGGACAGGTCTCCTCAAATACTCAGGGTCAGCCCCAGCTGGGGAGGAGTTGTTCCGAAAGGAAGCTGGAGATGGAGTGCAAGGTTGTCGTAGCCTTGGAGAAAGCTCCCAAGTGTGGGGGGGGGGGTGACCTTGGGCCTTGGGCTCAGGTGCAGACAAGACCATTTCACAACCCAAGGAAGTGTCCTGGACAGGAGGCACGGGATCAAGGAGAGGATAGCAGAAGAGCACTGCCAGGTAAGTCTCCAAGGAGAAACAACAGGTCGCAGCCAGAAGGGGTGGTGAGTGCCACACAGTCAGGAGGAATGGGGAAAGAAGTGAAAGTAAAGTAGTGCCGGTAGTAATCTAGTAATGCAGGTATTAAAGAATGCTGCCTCTGAACACATAGTCAGCTTTTGGACATCTATCGGTCCGATCTATGTTCCAAAGGCACCCCCTAACAGGAACATTTTTTAACAATTTTTATTAGCAACCCGGATGAAGGCGGAGTCCTTAGTCCCCCGAAAAGCATTGGCCTAATTTTTGTTGCTGTAACTTCAAATAAAAGTCTTTAATACCTGCATCTACTGGATACTGGGCGCTCCTTTACTTTCTTTTCTTTCCAAGCAAACGTGGAGTCGACCACAAGGCTGTACCCCAAGGTTTTTTTTCTCCTTTTAAATCAACATTACAAAATGTAAAATCCAATAAAAATTATTTTGAGGATTGTATTTTTTCATATTTGTGATACATAGAGATGGGAAGACCTGGAAAAAAATTGAAATATTTGGGAAAAAAAAATTTTTTGTGTTTTTTTTTTATTTTTTTAAGCCGTAGAATATGAGTGCTTTGGATTAAAAGCATTCTTCTGGAACTGATTATGCTCGTAATCCAAGGTACTACTGTACTTCTTAATGCCGTTCTCAAACAAGAAAAATATGCATTTCTGCCACTAGGGAGCACTGCAGGGGAAAGGCTCCAGTTTAGTTCACTTGTAGGCTCCATCTTGTACCTCCTACAATTGGGTGATTGTTGGGACAGTAGATGATAGTATCTGACCTCTCAGGCCTTAATTGACAGGTAAGAGGGTAAATTTGATTGACAAATTTGTTTATCTTTTTTAATCATTAAATGATTCTTATTAATGTTCTCCACCTTCACATCATAATGTTTCCCTATTGTCTGCTCAGTAAATTGGCTTTCCTTTTCCTCCTCTCAGTAATATGCTGAGAACAACATCCAGAGTTTGTAAACATTTCCACACTGCAATTTCTGCTGAGAGCAAAGCTGCAATTTGCAAATATTGTGAGAAGAAATATTATTTTCCAAATGCTACAAAGATTACAAAACACATCCTGGCATGCCAGAAGTGCAATAAAGACATTAACAAATACTTTATGGAATGAAATGATGAGGACCAGAATAAAAGTGAGAGGAGCTTTTTCCTCCAGATTTCTCATTCCAGAAACACTCTTTCTGCTGCTTCTGGATCATCACAAAGGGTTTCTTCACCAGCAACATCTTCAAGTAAGGAAGTGTTACAAACCACGCCCTCCCAAAAATACACAATCCCTTCATTTATAGATAAAATGACACCTGAAAATCAGGAGAACATTCACCAAGTTCTATATAGAGCAATATATGCTTCTGGATCAACATTGTCAATAACTGAAAATGCATATTGGCAGGAAGCTTTTATATTATTATGAGAGAAAAGGGGTGTGGAGTCAGAGGCGTTGCTAGGGGGGTGCGGGGGGTGCGGTCCGCACCCGGGTGACACCCGCTAGAGGGGTGACACCCTCCCTGTTTTTTTTTTTTTTTATTTATTTTTTTTTAATTTTTTTTTTATTTTTTTGTGATTTATTTTTTTTTTTAGCTGCCGTTTTTTTTTTGGATTTATTTATTTATTTTTTAACTGCAGTGTGCCCCCGTTCACTTCACCCCCGCAGCCCGCTGGCCCTGGGCTGAAACAACATTAGCAGCAGCGCCTGGTGGTCTGGTATCCTCCTTCCAGCCAGCCTCAGCCGGCCCTGTCACATCTCAGTGTGGAGTGTGGAGTGCAGAGTGCAGAGTGCAGACACAGGCTGATGACGTGACAACACTGTGTCTCCGCTCCGCCCGGGCGGCACGGCAGCTGGAAGTTGTAAAGCTGCCCTCCTGAGCCTCCTCTCCAGACGCCCGGCGCCCTTATTGTAATCAGGTACGGGGGGGCGGGGGGTCCCAGCCAGGTTGCTGAGACAGGCAGCTGAGTTGTGTGTGGTGGGGGGGCCGCCGGCGGGGGGTCGCCATGGTACCCACTACCCACACAGACACGCCACCAAAGAGCTGGTGGGAGGAGGAGGGAGGATATGTCTGTACTGGGGGGATTTGCACTGGGGGGGTCTGCACTGGGGGGTGTCTGTACTTTGGGGTGTCTGCACTGGGGGGTCTGTACTGGGGGGGATATCTGCACTGGGGGGCCTGTACTGTCTGTCTTTTGGGGTGTCTGCACTGGGGGTCTGCACTGAGGGGGGAAATCTGTACTGCCGGGGGGCCTGCCCTGGGGGTGTCTGTACTTTGGGGTGTCTGCACTGGGGGGTCTGTACTGGGGGGGATATCTGCACTGGGGGGTCTGTACTGTCTGTCTTTTGGGGTGTCTGCACTGGGGGGTCTGTACTGGGGGTCTGCACTGAGGGGGGAAATCTGTACTGCTGGGGGGCCTGCCCTGGGGGGGATCTCCACTGGGGGGGGGGGGTCTGCACTGAGGGGGGATATCTGTACTGCTGGGGGCCTGTCCTGGGGGTGTCTGTACTGAGGGGGGTCTACACTAAGGGAGGGGTGTCTGTACTGCTGGGGGGGTCTGCACTGGGAGGTCTGCACTGAGGGGAATGTCTGTACTGAGGGGGGGGCGTCTGTACTGCTGGGGGGTCTGCACTGAGGGGGGTTTCTGTAATGCTGGGGGGGGGTCTGCACTGATAGGGGTATCTGTACTGCTGGTGGGGGTCTGCACCGAGGGGGGATATCTGTACTGCTGGGGGGCCTGTCCTGGGGGTGTCTGCACTGGGGGGTCTGTACTGGGGGGGATATCTGCACTGGGGGGTCTGTACTGTCTGTCTTTTGGGGTGTCAGCACTGGGGGGTCTGCACTGAGGGGGGGAATCTGTACTGCTGGGGGGCCTGCCCTGGGGGGGGTCTGCACTGAGGGGGATATCTGTACTGAGGGGGGTCTACACTAAGGGAGGGGTGTCTGTACTGCTGGGGGGGTCTGCACTGGGAGGTCTGCACTGAGGGGAATGTCTGTACTGCTGGGGGTTTCTGTAATGCTGGGGGGGGGGTCTGCACTGATAGGGGTATCTGTACTGCTGGTGGGGTCTGCACTGAGGGGGGTGTCTGTAATGCTGGGGGGGTCTGCACTGGGAGGGGTATCTGTACTGGGGGGTCTGCACTGAGGGGGAAATCTGTACTGCTGGGGGGCCTGCACTGGGGGGTATCTGTACTGCTGGTGGGGTCTGCACTGAGGGGGGTGTCTGTAATGCTGGGGGGGTCTGCACTGGGAGGGGTATCTGTACTGCTGGGGGGTGACTGCATTTTTTTGTGATTTTTTTTTTTTTTTTTTAGCTGCCGTTTTTTTTTGGATTTATTTATTTATTTTTTAACTGCAGTGTGCCCCCGTTCACTTCACCCCCGCAGCCCGCTGGCCCTGGGCTGAAACAACATTAGCAGCAGCGCCTGGTGGTCTGGTATCCTCCTTCCAGCCAGCCTCAGCCGGCCCTGTCACATCTCAGTGTGGAGTGCAGAGTGCAGAGTGCAGACACAGGCTGATGACGTGACAACACTGTGTCTCCGCTCCGCCCGGGCGGCACGGCAGCTGGAAGTTGTAAAGCTGCCCTCCTGAGCCTCCTCTCCAGACGCCCGGCGCCCTTATTGTAATCCGGTACGGGGGGGCGGGGGGTCCCAGCCAGGTTGCTGAGACAGGCAGCTGAGTTGTGTGTGGTGGGGGGGCCGCCGGCGGGGGGTCACCATGGTACCCACTACCCACACAGACACGCCACCAAAGAGCTGGTGGGAGGAGGAGGGAGGATATGTCTGTACTGGGGGGTTTTGCACTGGGGGGGTCTGCACTGGGGGGTGTCTGCACCCAGGGGGGGGTGTCTGTACTTTGGGGTGTCTGCACTGGGGGGTCTGTACTGGGGGGATATCTGCACTGGGGGGTCTGTACTGTCTGTCTTTTGGGGTGTCTGCACTGGGGGGTCTGCACTGAGGGGGGAAATCTGTACTGCCGGGGGGCCTGCCCTGGGGGGGGATATCGGTACTGCTGGGGGGCCTGTCCTGGGGGTGTCTGTACTTTGGGGTGTCTGCACTGGGGGGTCTGTACTGGGGGGGATATCTGCACTGGGGGGTCTGTACTGTCTGTCTTTTGGGGTGTCTGCACTGGGGGGTCTGCACTGAGGGGGGAATCTGTACTGCTGGGGGGCCTGCCCTGGGGGGGATCTGCACTGGGGGGGGGGGTCTGCACTGAGGGGGATATCTGTACTGCTGGGGGGGGGTCTGCACTGAGGGGGGAAGGGGTGTCTGTACTGCTGGGGGTCTGCACTGGGAGGTCTGCACTGAGGGGAATGTCTGTACTGAGGGGGGGCGTCTGTACTGCTGGGGGGTCTGCACTGAGGGGGGTTTCTGTAATGCTGGGGGGGGGGGGTCTGCACTGATAGGGGTATCTGTACTGCTGGTGGGGTCTGCACCGAGGGGGGATATCTGTACTGCTGGGGGGCCTGTCCTGGGGGTGTCTGCACTGGGGGTCTGTACTGGGGGGGATATCTGCACTGGGGGGTCTGTACTGTCTGTCTTTTGGGGTGTCTGCACTGGGGGGTCTGCACTGAGGGGGGGAATCTGTACTGCTGGGGGGCCTGCCCTGGGGGGGGTCTGCACTGAGGGGGATATCTGTACTGAGGGGGGTCTACACTAAGGGAGGGGTGTCTGTACTGCTGGGGGGGTCTGCACTGGGAGGTCTGCACTGAGGGGAATGTCTGTACTGCTGGGGGTTTCTGTAATGCTGGGGGGGGGGTCTGCACTGATAGGGGTATCTGTACTGCTGGTGGGGTCTGCACTGAGGGGGGTGTCTGTAATGCTGGGGGGGTCTGCACTGGGAGGGGTATCTGTACTGGGGGGTCTGCACTGAGGGGGGAAATCTGTACTGCTGGGGGGCCTGCACTGGGGGGTATCTGTACTGCTGGTGGGGTCTGCACTGAGGGGGGTGTCTGTAATGCTGGGGGGTCTGCACTGGGAGGGGTATCTGTACTGCTGGGGGGTGACTGCATTTTTTTGTGATTTTTTTTTTTTTTTTTTTAGCTGCCGTTTTTTTTTTTTTTTTTTTTGGATTTATTTATTTATTTTTTAACTGCAGTGTGCCCCCGTTCACTTCACCCCCGCAGCCCGCTGGCCCTGGGCTGAAACAACATTAGCAGCAGCGCCTGGTGGTCTGGTATCCTCCTTCCAGCCAGCCTCAGCCGGCCCTGTCACATCTCAGTGTGGAGTGCAGAGTGCAGAGTGCAGACACAGGCTGATGACGTGACAACACTGTGTCTCCGCTCCGCCCGGGCGGCACGGCAGCTGGAAGTTGTAAAGCTGCCCTCCTGAGCCTCCTCTCCAGACGCCCGGCGCCCTTATTGTAATCAGGTACGGGGGGGTGGGGGGTCCCAGCCAGGTTGCTGAGACAGGCAGCTGAGTTGTGTGTGGTGGGGGGGCCGCCGGCGGGGGGTCACCATGGTACCCACTACCCACACAGACACGCCACCAAAGAGCTGGTGGGAGGAGGAGGGAGGATATGTCTGTACTGGGGGGTTTTGCACTGGGGGGGTCTGCACTGGGGGGTGTCTGCACCCAGGGGGGGGGTGTCTGTACTTTGGGGGTGTCTGCACTGGGGGGTCTGTACTGGGGGGATATCTGCACTGGGGGGTCTGTACTGTCTGTCTTTTGGGGTGTCTGCACTGGGGGGTCTGCACTGAGGGGGGAAATCTGTACTGCCGGGGGGCCTGCCCTGGGGGGGGATATCGGTACTGCTGGGGGGCCTGTCCTGGGGGTGTCTGTACTTTGGGGTGTCTGCACTGGGGGGTCTGTACTGGGGGGGATATCTGCACTGGGGGGTCTGTACTGTCTGTCTTTTGGGGTGTCTGCACTGGGGGGTCTGCACTGAGGGGGGGAATCTGTACTGCTGGGGGGGCCTGCCCTGGGGGGATCTGCACTGGGGGGGGGGGTCTGCACTGAGGGGGGATATCTGTACTGAGGGGGGTCTACACTAAGGGAGGGGTGTCTGTACTGCTGGGGGGGTCTGCACTGGGAGGTCTGCACTGAGGGGAATGTCTGTACTGCTGGGGGGTCTGCACTGAGGGGGGTTTCTGTAATGCTGGGGGGGGGGGGTCTGCACTGATAGGGGTATCTGTACTGCTGGTGGGGTCTGCACTGAGGGGGGTGTCTGTAATGCTGGGGGGGTCTGCACTGGGAGGGGTATCTGTACTGCTGGGGGGTGACTGCACTAAGGGGGGGGGGTGTCTGTACTGATGGAGGGGTCTGCACTGAAGGGGTGTCTGTACTGAGGGAGGAGGTTTATACTAAGGGAGGGGGGTCTATATTGATGGAGGGTGGTCTGTAATCAGTGTGGGGGTCTGTACTGAGGGAGGGGGATCTATACTGCGGGAGGGGGGTCTGTACTGAGGGGGGACTATAGTTGGTGGGGGGGGGTGACACCATTTTTTTTCGCACCGGGTGACACCAACCCTAGTGACGCCACTGTGTGGAGTGTTACCTGTTCTCATGCATAGTTGAAATGTTCTTAACCACTTCAGCCCCGGACCAATTGGCAGCCAAAGGACCAGGCCCCTTTTTGCGATTCGGCACTGCGGTCGTGCGACGTGGCTCCAAAACAAAATTGGCGTCCTTTTTTCCCACAAATAGAGCTTTCTTTTGGTGGTATTTGATCGCCCCTGCGGTTTTTATTTTTTGCGCTATAAACAAAAATAGAGGGACAATTTTGAAAAAAATGCAATATTTTTTGCTTTTTGCTATAATAAAATATCCCCAAAAAATATATAAAAAAACATTTTTTTTCCTCAGTTTCGGCCGATACGTATTCTTCTACATATTTTTGGTAAAAAAAAATCGCAATTAGCGATTATTGATCGGTTTGCGCAAAAGTTATAGCGTTTACAAAATAGGGGATAGTTTTATAGCATTTTTATTAATATTTTTTTTTTTTACTAGTAATGGCGGCGATCAGCGATTTTTATTGTGACTGCGACATTATGGCGGACACATCGGACATTTTTGACACATTTTTGGGACCATTGTCATTTATACAGCAATCAATGCTATTTAAATGCATTGATTCATGTATAAATGACAGTTGTAGTAAAGGGGTTAACCACTAGGGGGAGGGGAGGGGTTATGGGCTGTGATGTGTGTGTTTTTTTTTTACATTGGGGGGCGGGGCTGACGTCTGACGTCATTGATTGGCTTTCCCGATGACCGGGAACAGCCAATCAATGACAGGCAGAGTAGGAAGCGCGGGGAGAGGTTTGTTTACACATACCTCTCCCTGTTCTTCAGCTCCGTAACCCGATCGCGGGACACCAGCGGCGATCGGGTCCGCTGGTCCCGCGGCCGGCGTCACGGAGCTCCCGACCGGGTCGCGAGCGCGCCGCTGGCGGCGCGCGCGCAACCCATGGGCAGGCATTTATAGGATCACGTACAGGTACGTGATTTTGCCTGCCCGTGTCATTTTGCCGCAGTATATCTGTGTTAGGCGGTCGGGAAGCAGTTAAAGTGGAGTTCCGACAATTTATTTTTATTTTTCTACAAATACTGCAGCTGCTGAAAATAAGGACACTTACCTGTCCAGGGCGCCCGCGTAGTCGGCACCCGAAGCCGATCTGTCCCTCGGCTCTCGGATGCTGCCGCCGCCATCCTCGGTAAGGGAATCAGGAAGTGAAGCCTTGCGGCTTCACTTTCTGGTTCCCTACTGTGCATGCGCGACTCGCGCTGCGCTATCTCACTGGTCCCTGCTGTGTTCTGGGACCCATGTGTATCCTAGAAGACAGCAGGCAGGGGGGGACGGGAAGTGGCGTAGATACCCACCTGTGGCTCGGGTATCATTGCCCATAAGTGGGAGCAAAATACCTGTATTAGACAGGTATCTGCTCCCCCCTCCCCCCTGAAAGGTGCCAAATGTGACACCGGAGGGGGGGAGGAACCGGAAAAGCAGAAGTTCCATTTTTGGGTGGAACTCAGCTTTAAAATATGCAGACCTTGTTATTCAATTTGTAATAAAACATACAATTTTAAAAAGCAAGTTTTGTTTATTTACTCAATAAGTGGTACTTTTATTTCAAGTATAATACTTTTAAATACACTGCATTTCACCTTCCCAGTGTAAAAAAACAACTTTCAATTTGTAACACTACTCAAAAAAATAAAAAAACGTTTATTTCTTATGGCTTCAAAATTTCCAGAAATGGTACATCTCTACAATAAACTTTTTTATTTTATCCCCTATCCATAATAAAAAATGTCCTTTAAATGCTCTGTGGTTGCAGCCAGCCCTGGACAGGCAGATCATCCTTTTCTGCTTCTTATCTGAGTTACGTTCCACATTTTCGCCTCAGAATTTATTACAGCCCAGTCAACATTTATTCGCAAAACCCTCAAATAATAGATCCATATTATTTGTTGGTCGGCTGAGAAGCCCTTTATTGATATTGTTGACAGGCTGATAGTTCAGAGTCGTCTATAATTAGTTCCTCCGAGATTGCAGGCAGGCTAGGTATAAATAGATGGTGTAGCCATGGCTAGACGATAGAATTACCCAAAGTCAGTCTTGAAGTTGTCAGTGACTTAGCGTTCAACACAGAGAGGACCTCATGCCTGTGCATTAAATCTGACTGTGATTGTATACATCGGCAGCAGGGAGAGATGGATCCAGATGGTGGGAAGAAGTACCCTCGGTACCTCTCCAACAAGAGACTGAAAGAAAGTTTCCTGAAGGCTCTGCAGTCAAATGACTACGTCACTGTGGAAAAAATGCTCAATGAAGACAACATAGACATGGACACAGTGTTTGAAGTGGAAGATGAGAAACTTATTTTGGCTTCTTACAAAGCAGGTATACATTAACACAGTAATGTTATCTTGCAGCACTGGGTTCAATCCCAAGGTCATGGGTTCAATCACAAGGGCCCATAAAGAGACACTGTGAGCTTGGCCATGCAGGGCAAAGTGACAGCATCTCCACATAGAAGTCACCCTGACCCTGTTACGCTCACCTTGCCTGTTCTCACCCCTTTTCCTTATTCTGCCACAGATAGTACTGAAATCAGTGGTTTTGGTGATCCTGGGGGGATGGTAACATCACTCCATATGCCGCGTACACACGATCGAAAATTCCGCCAGCAAAAGTCCGATGAGAGCTTTTGGTCCGAAACGGCGACCATGTGTATGCTCCATCGGACTTTTGCTGGCGGAATTCCAGCCAGCAAAAGAAGCATGTTCTCAATTTTTCGGTCAGAAAAGGTTCCGATCGGAAATTCCGAATTGGTCTGTACCAATTCCGACGTGTAAAATTCCTATGCATGCTTGAAAACATTGAACTTAATTTTCTCAGCTCGTCGTAGTGTTGTACGTCACCGCGTTCTTGACGGTCGAAAAGTTCAGCGAACTTTTGTGTGACCGTGTGTATGCAAGCCAAGCTTGAGCGGAATTCCGTTGGAAAAACCATCCAAGATTTTTCCGACGGAAAGGTGTGTACGGGGCAATAGATTATGTGCCAGAGTTCAAGCATAGTTATTGGCTGCAAGGCCTGTCACAAGGGTGCAGGTTCCATATCTGGAAATGCTTGGTAGGGTCAGGGGTGGCCATTGCAGAGACACTGCATGAGCAAGGTAGTAAACCCCATCCAAGAAAAAAAAAAAAATTGGGCACCTAGGCAGTTTAAGTCATAATGTGCTAGTATGCATCGCAGACTTACATGAAAATAAAGCCCTCTAGCGTCCCGCTGTCACTGCTGAAGGCACTTCCTTCTTCATCTGGTCTTCTGGTCTTCGAGCCAGGGATGATGTTACGCCCGCGCAGTTTACGGCATGGCTCTGAAGGAACGGCACGGGTATGCCGTTCCTTTAGAGTGCATGTGCCGGTGACGTCACCGGCTGCATCTAAAGTAAATATTTCCTAAACAGTGCACGTTTAGGAGATATTTACTGTAGCTATAGGCAAGCCTTATGCCCTGTACACACGGTCGGAATTTCCGATGGAAAAACTCAGACGGGAGCTTTTCATCGTATATTCCGACCGTGTGTATGCCCCATCAAACTTTTTCCGTCGAAAATTCCAACGGACTTAGATAGAGAATCCTCTCTTCTGTATGCTTTTCCGACGCACCAAAAAACACGCATGCTCAGAATCAAGTCAACGCATGCTCGGAAGAATTGAACTTCATTTTTCTCGGCTCCTTGAGTGACCGTGTGTATGCAAGACAGCTTGAGTAGAATTCCGTCTGAAAAACTTTCCGAGTTTATTCCAATGGGAAAACTGGTCGTGTGTACAGGGCATTATTGTAGGCTTACCTATAGGTAAAAAGCATACATGGGAGTTTACTCCCCAAGGAGTTCCCCAAGAACAGTGCAGTTAAAATACACACATGTGAACTGTCTAATCTTCCAGTATTTACAATTCTGTCTTGCCACTTTGTTCACCTCTACCAGACAACACAGTCAGGAGGGTAACTCCGCATTCTCTGTTAGGCCCCATTCACACCTCAGCGTTTTGTAACTTGAAGCACGAAGCTCCAAAACGCTGGAGGAAAGAAAATCTATTATTCTCTATGGAGGTGATTCACATCTCCACACCAAGTAGCCTGACGCCAAATGCCTGAAGCTTAGAAAAGTTCTGTAGCTTTTTTGTAGCTCCAATCAGCCAGATTGGTGTGTTTTTTCTAAAGGGGTTGTAAAGTCTCATCGTTTTTTCACCTTAAGGCACCTATTCATTCTATGCATTAAAGTGAAAACCCTTCTGTGCTGCAGCTCCCCGCAAAGCCCACCCCCCTTTTTCTTACCTGAACCTGATTGTTCCAACGATGTGCACGAGCCCAGCAGCTCCAGCTGCTGTCTCGGGTCCTCATTGGATAGATTGATAGCAGCAGGAGCCATTGGCTCCCGCTGCTGTGTCAATGGATGCATCAGCGAGACTCGTGAGCGCACCCACTTGGGTGCCCCCAGGGAAAGCGGCTCTCTGTGGGGGCACCCAATGAAGAGGAGGAGCCGGGGCACCACAGAAAAAGAGGATCTGGGCCGCTCTATGCAAAACTCTTGCACAGAGCAGGTAAGTATAGACAGGTTTGTTATTTAACCACTAGCCGACCAGCTCACGCAGATATACTGCGGCAGGTCGACTCTCCTGCGCGAATCGACGTACCTGTACATCGGTCCGTGCAGGGAGGATAGCAGGCGCTATTTTTTATTTTTTTACAAAAACTGTGTTTATTTTGTTTTTATATCTACCCGGAGTTCAGCTTTAAAAAAAATAAAATAATTAAAATGGCCCTGCTTAGAGGCCAGTTCTGGAATGTTTGGTTCAATGGCCAGCATAACATTATTTAATCTGCATATTTATGCTGCCCCCTTTTTTTATTTTGGTTTTCACTTATCTTTGAGAAATTAGTATATTTGCTCAGTTGACCTGTGGTCTATACATAGTTAGCTCCACTGGGATGGGAAGGATTTAATATGGTTTGTAAACTGCTGCTGAATAGGTCAGGGTCATATAAGACCACTGTTGCATTCTGGACCGTGACAGAATTTAATATCCACTTGCTATGGGTAGAGTTGTACTAGTGATGTGCCAAGGTTGGATGTCCGAGATTTATTATGGTAGGATGACTCGGCACTCACACCACGTATTATATAATGCAGCCCATTGTTATATTATACGG
Organism: Lithobates sylvaticus; assembly: GCA_028564925.1. NCBI lineage: Eukaryota > Metazoa > Chordata > Amphibia > Anura > Ranidae > Lithobates > Lithobates sylvaticus. The sequence continues at coordinate 502,071,446 of CM053030.1, forward strand.
CTCCATGAAGCTTTGCCAGCTATTGCATCAGCTGCTAACACTGAAAAAATACTCAACAAGCACACACGACACAAACAAATGTAACAATATAATGATACAAATTTTTATATATACATACAATGTTGTATATACATTATTGATGTATTTTTTTGAAATTTATCCTTATACACTCACCGGCCACTTTATTAGGTACACTACACCTTGCTAGAGCTACTCCTTTTGCCTTCATTCTTCGTGGCATAGATTCAACAAGGTGTTGGAAACATTCCTCCGAGATTTTGCTCCATAGTGACATGATGGCATCACGCAGTTGCTGCAGATTTGTCGGCTGCACATCCGTGATGCACATCTCCCATTCCAGTTGAACAGGTGTACCTAATAAAGTGGCCGTTCATTCCCCCCCCCCGGCCCCTTTTCCCTGCCCATGTGTACCCCATCTTTTTAATGAAGCGCCCATCAAATGCAGCCTCACCAGCGCCATCAAATGCAGCCTCACCAGCGCCCATCAAATGCAGCCTCACCAGCGCCCATCAAATGTAGTCTCACCAGCGCCCATCAAATGTAGTCTCACCAGAGCCCATCAAATGTAGCCTCACCAAAGCCCATCAAATGTAGTCTCACCAGCACCCATCAAATGTAGTCTCACCAGCACCCATCAAATGTAGCCTCACCAGCGCCCATCAAATGTAGCCACACCAGCGCCCATCAAATGCAGCCTCTCCAGCACCCATCAAATGTAGCCTCACCAGCGCCCATCAAATGTAGTCTCACCAGCGCCCATCAAATGTAGTCTCACCAGAGCCCATCAAATGTAGTCTCACCAGCGCCCATCAAATGTAGCCTCACCAGCACCCATCAAATGTAGCCTCACCAGCGCCCATCAAATGTAGCCACACCAGCGCCCATCAAATGCAGCCTCTCCAGCACCCATCAAATGTAGCCTCACCAGCGCCCATCAAATGTAGTCTCACCAGCGCCCATCAAATGTAGTCTCACCAGCGCCCATCAAATGTAGTCTCACCAGCGCCCATCAAATGTAGTCTCACCAGCGCCCATCAAATGTAGCCACACCAGTGCCCATCAAATGTAGCCTCACCAGCACCCATCAAATGAGGCCTACCAGTGCCCATCAATGGAGCCTACCAGTGCCCATCAAATGTAGCCTCACCAGTGCCCATCAAATGTAGCCTCACCAGCACCCATCAAATGTAGCTTCACCAGCGCCCATCAAATGTAGCCTCACCAGCGCCCATCAAATGTAGCCACACCAGCGCCCATCAAATGTAGCCTCACCAGCGCCCATCAAATGTAGCCTCACCAGCACCCATCAAATGAGGCCTACCGGTGCCCATCAATGCAGCCTACCAGTGCCCATCAATTAATGTTTGCTTGCTTCCATTCATTCAGGAGTCTGGACACAGACACAGTCCGCTGCGCCTGTGACACTATGCGCGAACAGAGCGTTGGCTGCCTGCTGATGCTGAGACTTAGTTGGTTGCTGCAGAGAGAAGAGAGTAGAAACACCAGTGGCCGGGCGCGCTAGTGCCAGATTGGACCTCCTTTTGCCTTCATTCTTTGTGGCATAGATTCAACAAGGTGTTGGAAACATTCCTCCGAGATTTTGCTCCATAGTGACATGATGGCATCACGCAGTTGCTGCAGATTTGTCAGCTGCACATCCATGATGCGCATCTCCCATTCCAGTTGAACAGGTGTACCTAATAAAGTGTCCGTTCATTTAAATGGGATGCCAATGAACCACAACATACCTGGAATCAGACCTGCACTTATAGGCGAAACCTCAGACTTGGCTGCTGCAGAGAGAAGAGAGTAGAAACACCAGTGGCCGGGCGCCCTAGGCGGCTGCCTAGTTTGCCTAGTGGACCTCACTAAGGAGGGCTGTGTTTGCAAAAGCCAGATCTATACGTGAAGAGGTCTTGAAGGTGGTAGAAAAGCAGAAATAAGTTCTGTCCTGAGGGTGCAACCATCTCCATACCTCAGTAAAGTCTGCAGCTTGCGCCCAGGTGCCTAAATCAGAGTTAATGTTGGTAGGGGGTGTCCGCCTGTCCAATTCACGTGATAGTGTGGCGTTAAAGTCAACCATGAACAAAATTTGTGCGGGGCAATGCAGAGCCATCCTCTCCAACAATGAGTACAGGGGTTGCATCTGACTAGGAGGAGGTAAGTAAACATTCACAATAATATATTTCCGATTCCATACAGTTAACACTAGCATTACAAATTTCCAATTAGGGTCCAGATGAACATCATGAATTGTGCAAGGTATGTTCTTACTGATTAGAATAGACACCCCACGAGAATACATGGAATAGGTTGCACGAACCTCTCTATGCACTTTTTTTTCTTTTTAAAGCCATTATTCTACTTCCCATCAAATGGGTCTCCTGTAATAGTACTATATGTGGATTGTGTAATTTCAGATATTGAAACAGTAATGCCCCGTACACACGGTTGGAAATTCAGACGGAAAATGTCCGATCGGACCATGTTGTCGGAAAATCTGACCGTGTGTGGGCTCCATCGGACTTTTTCCGTCTGAATTTCCGACGGAAAAAATTTGACATCCTGCTCTCAAATTTTCCGACAACAAAATCCGATCGGACTTTTTCCGATCGTGTGTAGAGAATTCCGACGGACAAAGTGCCACGCATGCTCAGATCAAATTACGAGACCAAACCTATTGGCTAATAGCCTCTACGTAGTTCCGTCGTACGCAACGAATGTCACCACGTTCAGAATGATCGGATTTTCCGACAACTTTGTCCGACCGTGTGTATGCAACACCAATGTCGGACAAAATCCGTCTGAAAAAGTCAGACGGATTTTGTGGTCGGAATTTCCAACCGTGTGTATGGGGCATAACGATCGCTTGTATTTGGAGTTGAGCCCCCTAACATTCTATGACAGAATGGTCAGAGAATCTTTAGCGGTGTTAGCCATCATGGAATGATAGGGAGGAGCAAATCCAGACCAGAGCCATCACACCAGCCATCAGTGCAGCACATATTAATAAATGTGTCACCTGTTTGAGCCAATAGAACAGTACAGTCATGAGCAGCAGTAGAAGCATACACATCATTGTAACAACTGAAAGTATCCACTCTCCGGTAAAAAAAAAAAAACTCCCTACCCCTGCACCTTTAGAAAGAAACATCGAAACCACAAACAAAAAAAAAACAAAAAACAAAGAAAACTGATGCAGGGTTTGCTCCCAAAACTTGCCATAAAAAGTGGGTACTTCGTGTCTCTGTAAAGCCATGAACGTGGGGATTTTGCCAATTGAACAAAATCCAGGGGAAACTCCAACAGTACCCGGGTCAGTTCCAGCAATAGGAAGGGTAAAGAAACGGTGATCAAGGTAACATTGTGCCGTGTAGAAAAAGTGCATCAGGATCATGTTCTCCGAGAATATCTGCAACAGGCAGAATTGTAATCTGCTAAGGAGATCTGAGAGAGGGTCACGAGAATCAAGCCAGGTGCCCGCGGCCGCAGGAGTGTCAAAGTAGCGCGGGGAGCCACCATCAACAATTCTGAGCTTGCTGGGGTACAGAAGGCTGTATTTTAGCCCATTTTCGCGTTTTTGCATCTCTGTGAAGGAGCGTAGACACTGCTGCACTTCGGGGGAATAATCTGGATACAGAGAGACTCTGTTTTTTTTAAAGGTTAGCTCAGGTGCATTTCTGGTGGCCGCCATCAGCCTGTCCCTGTCTCAGTAATTCAGGAGCTTTATCAGAAAGGGTCTAGGTTGGGCTCCGGGTATAGGTGGCGTAGTAGAGATCCTGTGAGCCCGCTCCACAACAAACAAAGAAGGGAAATCTGTGAGGTCTAGCAGTGTGGCGAGGAACCCTTCAGTGAATTTCGCAGGTTTGGCGCCCTTTCAGGGAGCCCCACCACCCGCAAATTATTGCGATGGCGCCTGTTCTCCATATCCACAGTATTTTCTTGCTGTGATTAGCTCCCGCTGTGTAAAATCACGCCAGCGGCGCACACTCGCGTCTGATACTCGGAAGTGCGAGATCACATATATATACGTGATCCTGCACAGCGCAGATGCCCCGTAGCAGTAAATCTGCTATGGGGCAGTCGGCAAGTGGTTAAATATTCATATGCATTAATTCATTATTACCTTGTTAAATAAAAAAAAGGTTAAAAACTTTTATCAAAATGTATTTTAATAATACTATTATTTTGGTCACTGTGTGTAAAAAAACGTATGCACATCAACACTACACATTGCCCTTAAAGTAGTAAAATGGATGTCTAAATTTTTTCAAGCCTGCTCTGTTGCTGTAATCCCAAGTCACATGGTGTAACTTTGATATCATTAGGTTATTGGCTGCCCAGTTTTAAACTGGCATCATCATGGGCGACAGGTCTACACATTACAGTGATGCTGGGGCACTTGGAGAGTCTGTTGGTTCTGCTGGAACACAACGCTTCTATCAACAGTAAACCCAACGGGAAGACGCCATTACACGTTGCCTGTGAGGTTGCTAACCTAGAATGTGTCAAAGCCCTGATCAGCCACGGAGCGAAACTGAATTCCTTCTCCATGAGTGGACAAGCTCCTCTACATTACTGCAAGACCAAGGAGTCGGTGAGGTGCGCCAAAGAGCTGGTGTGGGCTGGTAAGAGAATCAGTATTTCCAAATCTAATGACTGCAAATGGTTAGGCAACACAAAGGGCAATATAAATTTCCAAAGTGCATATAAACTACTCAGATCACTGCAAAGAAAAGAGAAAAAATAGGACATATACTATATGGCCAAAGGTGTAGACACCTGGCAATCACACCTATATGAGCTTGTTGGTCATCCCATTCCAAAACCATGGCCATTAAAAGGGAGTTGACATTCCATTATCTCTATAACAGCCTCCACTCTTATGGGAAGGAGTTCCACAAGGTGAATTTTGAAAATTTGTGCCCATTTACCCAAAATAGTATTTGGGAGGTCAAGTACTAATGTTGAATGAGAAGACCTGGCTAACAGTTGGTGTTCCAATTCATCCCAGTTGGGTTGAGGTCAGTGCTCTGTACACTCAAGTTCTTCCACGACTCACCATGCCTTTATGGATAGCTTTGTGCACCTAAACTCAATAATTTGGAGGGGTGTCCACATTACATTGGCCATATAGTATGTCATTAAAAATCACATTTGGGACAAAGGGGAATTAGACAGAATTACACAACAGCACAAAAAGTCCTTTTTCGAGCTGCAACATGTCAACTGCGGCCTCAGAAAAAACAAGGTTTCCAACTGTCAGGTACAATGTACAGTGGGGATCGAAAGTTTGGGCACCCCAGGTAAAAATGTGTATTAATGTGCATAACGAAGCCAAGGAAAAATGGAAAAATCTCCAAATGGCATCAAATTACAGATTAGACATTCTTATAATATGTCAAAAAAAAGTTAGATTTTATTTCCATCATTTACACTTTCAAAATTACAGAAAACAAAAAAATGGCGTCTGCTAAAGTTTAGGCACCCTGCAGAATTTACAGCATTCACTGCCCCCTTTGCAAAGCTGAGACCTGCCAGTGTCATGGATTGTTCTCAATCATCGTCTGGGAAGACCAGGTGATGTCAATCTCAAAGGTTTTAAATGGCCAGACTCATCTGACCTTGCCCCAACAATCAGCACCATGGGTTCTTCTAAGCAGTTGTCTAGAACAAGGATCTCCAAACTACGGCCCTCCAGCTATTGCGGAACTACACGTCCCATGAGGCATTGTAAAACTCTGACAGTCACAGACATGCCTAGGCATGATGGGAATTGTAGTTCCTGAACAACTGGAGGGCCGTAGTTTGGAGACCCCTGGTCTAGAAAACTGAAACTGAAAATAGTTGACGCTCACAAAGATGGGGAAGGCTATAATAAGATAGCAAAGCGTTTTCAGATGTCAATATCCTCTGTTCAGAATGTAATTAAGAAATGGCAGTCATCAGGAACAGTGGAAGTTAAAGCAAGATCTGGAAGACCAAGAAAAATAGCAGACGGAACAGCTCGCAGGATTGTGAGAAAAGCAATTCAAAACCCACGATTGACTGCACGATCCCTCCAGAAAGATCTGGCAGACACTGGAGTTGTGGTACACTATTCCACTATAAAGAGATACTTGTACAAATATGGTCTTCATGGAAGAGTCATCAGAAGAAAAACCTCTTCTACGTCCTCACCACAAAAATCAGCGTTTGAACTTTGCAAATGAACATATAGACAAGCCTGAGGCATTTTGGAAACAAGTTCTGTGGACCGATGAGGTTAAAATAGAACTTTTTGGCCGGAATGAGCAAAGGTACATTTGGAGAAGAAAGGGCACAGAATTTAATGAAAAGAACCTCTGTCCAACTGTTAAGCATGGGGGTGGATCAATCATGCTTTGGGGTTGTATTGCAGCCAGTGGCACAGGGAACATTTCATGAGTAGAAGGAAAAATGGATTCAATAAAATTTCAGCAAATTTTGGATGGTAACTTGATGCCATCTGTGAAAAAGCTGAAGTTAAAGAGAGGATGGCTTCTACAAACGGATAATAATCCTAAACACACCTCAAAATCCACGGGGGATTACATCAAGAGGCGTAAACTAAAGGTTTTGCCATGGCCTTCCCAATCTCCTGACCTCAACATTATTGAAAATCTATGGATAGACCTTAAAAGAGCAGTGCGTGACAGACAGCCCAGAAATCTCAGAGAACTGGAAGACTTTTGTAAGGAAGAATGGGCAAAGATACCTCAAACAAGAATTGAAAGACTCTTGGCTGGTTACAAAAAGCTGTGATACTTGCCAAAGGGGCAGTACAAGATATTAACTCTGCAGGGTGCCCAAACTTTTGCAGACGCCATTTTTTTGTTTTCTGTAATTTTGAAAGTGTAAATGATGGAAATAAAATCTAACTTTTTTTGACATATTATAAGAATGTCTAATCTGTAATTTGATGCCATTTGGAGATTTTTCCATCTTTCCTTGGCTTCGTTATGCACATTAATACACATTTTTACCTGGGGTGCCCAAACTTTCGATCCCCACTGTAGATGTTTGAGTCTCTTTAGAGACTGCGTATGACCTTTGATGAGATTGTTCACATTTATCTTTTTCATAAGTATATCTAAAAAAACATTAATAAGGCATAGGTCCTTTTTAAAGAGAACCTGTATACAGTGTAGGATTTAAAACCCTGTAGAGTTAAAGCAGGCACAGAGATGTCCCTGCATGTATTTCTGATGACCATTAAAAGCTTGGAGTCAAAAAAAATTATGCCGGGTTTTTACAGCTGTTGTGTACAGGGTAGGGACATAAAATAAAGAACAATATACTGTAGCCATTACATATAGTTGTCCTCAAAAGTTTGCATACCTTGGCAGAGATTGTGTCGTTTTGGCATTGATATTGAAAATATGATTGATCATGCCAAAACACTCTCTTTTATTTAAGGATAGTGATCATATAAAGCCATTTATTATCACAGTTGTTTGGCTCCTTTTTAAATCATAATGATAACAGAAATCACCCAAATGGCCCCAATTAAAAGTTTCTATCCCCTGGAATGTTTGGCCTCGGTACAGACACACAAGGTGACACACAGCTCAAAATGACAATTAAAGGTTAGTTTCCCACATCTGTTGCTTTTTAAATTGCAATAAGTGTCTGTGTATAAATAGTCAATGAATTTGTTAGCTCTCATGTGGATGCACTGAGCAGGCTAGATACTGAGCCATGGGGAGCAGAAAAGAACTGTCAAAAGACATGCGTAACATGGCACTAAAGATGGAAAAGGATATAAAAAGATATCCAACGCCTTGAATATACCAGTCAGTACTGTTCAATCACTTATTAAGAAGTGGAACATTTAGGGATCTCTTGATACCAAGCCAAGGTCAGGTAGACCAAGAAAGATTGCAGCCAAAACTGCCAGAAGAATTTTCAGGATACAAAGAAAAATCCACAGGTAACCTGTTTTTAAGGAGCACAATACGACACTACTTGAACAAAAATGAGCTGCATGTTCGAGTTGCCAGAAAGAAGCCTTTACTGTGCCAAAGCCATAAAAAAGCCCGGTTACATAATGCCCAACAACACCTTGACACACCCCACTGGACTTTTTTGTGGTATTTGTGCAGTAAAGTCTTCTTTCTGGCAACTCAAACATACAACTCATTTTTGTTCAAGTATTGTTGTATTGTGCTCCCTAAAAGCAACCACAGCGTCTATTTCCAGAGCAGCCTGTTTTTCACCTGAGGTTACTTGTGGGTTTTGTTTGTAATCTGAACAATTCTTCTGGCAGTTGTGGCTGCAATTATTTTTTTGGTCTACCTGACCTTGGCTTGGTATCAAGAGATCCATGAATTTTGCACTTCTTAATAAGTGATTAAACAGTACTGCAACGCTACCCCAGTGAGGGCCACTTAGGCCGGCTTTACACTGGGGCGGTGCGGGCGGCGACGGTAAAGCAGCGCTATATTTAGCGCTGCTTTACCATCGTTTTAGCCGCGGTATGCGGCCGCTAGCGGGGTGGTTTTAACCCCCGCTAGCGGCCGCAAAAGGGTTAAAAACCTCCGCAAAGCGCCGCTGCAGCGGCGCTTTGCCGGCGGTATCCCAGCGGTGTCCCATTGATTTCAATGGGTAGGAGCGGTATAGGAGCGGTGAATACACCGCTCCTTCACCGCTCCAAAGATGCTGCTAGCAGGACTTTTTTTACCGTCCTGCTAGCGCACCGCTCCAGTGTGAAAGCCCTCAGTGCTTTCACACTGGAGACACAGCAGCAGCTGTTTCGGGTCGGTTTGCAGGCGCTATTTTTAGCGCAATAGCGCCTGCAAACCGCCCCAGTGTGAAAGCAGCCTTACTGATTCTGTACCCAACTGGTTGCCCCGACCTTGCAAGTCCTCCGACACCTCTTACACCCTGGGTTTAGACATTTTGGTAGTGACCAAGACAATTAGAAACACACACACAATTCAAATGAAACAGTTGAACTTTGTTTACTGAGGCATTAGAAGCATTAGGATTCAGTAACTTAAGCTTGTCTCTTGCTAATGTTTTACTATGACAAATTAATACTGATGCTAGAAGACAGTCAAAAAGGAAACAGTAACTGATTGCAGGATATAATGAACACTGACATAATATCAATACTCTGTTTAGGTTGAAAGCTTTGGGAACAGGCAGAAGACGGGCAAAGGAATGACCCTTTCTTATGGCAGACAACTCCCTTCTGTACCTCAACAGCGTAGATCCAGAAAAAAGATATAAGTGGTAACAAACTTTGTTCTACCACTTATACCTACAGTTAAGCCTATAATAAGGCTTGCCTGTAGGTACTGTGACTATCTTCTAAACTTGCACTGTTTAGGAGATATTCAGAGTGCATGCAGCCGGGGACGTCACTGGGGCATACAGTGCCAGACCTTCAGAGCCCGTGCCATAAACCGCGTCTCCTGCACTAATGCACGGGAGTGACGTCATCACGTCCCCAGGCTACTCGAACCCGTAAGGAAAACCAGGGGAAGATGAAGATGACAACGCATCGCTGGAGGGCTTCATTTTGAGGTAAGTCTCTCATAATGTGCTAGTAGGCGATGCCTACTAGCACATTATGACATTGCCTTGCAGGAGATTTTTTTTGTCATCTGTGGTTTACTACCGCTTTAATTCAGCAAAAACTGTTTAACCTTTAAAGTGATACTAAAGTCTTGTTTTTTTACCTCCTCTGTGAAATAGCTTTGCACAGAGCAGCCCAGATCCTCCTATTCATGGGTCCCTCATCGGTGCTCCTGGCCCCTCCCTCCTGTCGAGTGCCCCCACAGCAGGCAGCTTGCTATGGGGGCACCCGAGCTGAGCCACAGCTCCATGTGTCCATTCAGCCCTGCCCCCTCTTTCTCCTGATTGGCTGACTTTGATTGACAGCAGCGGGAGCCAATGGTGCCGCTGCTGTGTCTCAGCCAATCAGGAGGAAAAGTCCCGGACGGCCGAGGCACTCGTGCACATCGCTGGAAAGAGGTGGACCTCAGGTAAGTATTAGAGGGGCTGAAGGGGGCTGCTGCACACAGAAAGATTTTTATCTTAATGCATAGAATGCATTACGAGAAAAAACCTTCTGTCTTTACAACCCCTTAACCAGCTCATATAATAATTGAGTCCTAGGTGAAAGTAGGGCCTTTATGGCACCACAAGTATTAATCTCTTTTTTTGGGGGGGGGGGGAGTAGGGTGTAGTCCCTTTTGAAGGAAAGAAATCACTGAGTCTTCAGCTAGCTCCTTGGTGGTATACTGGAGGTATCCTGATAAACAGAGTGAAGTAAATTAGGCAGATGTGTCCTGGCAAGCAGGGGATGCAAAGTGTGCCTGTTTATTTAAGGATAGTGATCATATAAAGCCTTTTTAAATCATAATGATAACCGAAATCACCCAAATGGCCCCCATTAAAAGTTTCTATCCCCTGGAATGTTTGGCCTCGGTTCAGACACACAAGGTGACACACGGCTCAAAATGACAATTAAAGGTTAGTTTCCCACATCTGTTGCTTTTTAAATTGCAATAAGTGTCTGTGTATAAATAGTCAATGGATTTGTTAGCTCTCATGTGGATGCACTGAGCAGGCTAGATACTGAGCCATGGGGAGCAGAAAAGAACTGTCAAAAGACATGCGTAACATGGCACTAAAGATGGAAAAGGATATAAAAAGATATCCAAAGCCTTGAATATACCAGTCAGTACTGTTCAATCACTTATTAAGAAGTGGAAAATTTAGGGATCTCTTGATACCAACCCAAGGTCAGGTAGACCAAGAAAGATTGCAGCCAAAACTGCCAGAAGAATTTTCAGGATACAAAGAAAAATCCACAGGTAACCTGTTGTTAGGTACCTGGTGGTGGTGAGCCTGACTTGACGGTTGGAGACCTCTCTTACAGCTCTGGTTCAGGGGCCACTGGACTGGGAACAGTGGGCCCGTGAGCGCAGCGGGGTAGGAGTGTCCGTGCAGGTGATGGCAGCTGATGCAGGGTAGGTGCTGGTCCTTCCGGATGGCTGGGAACTGCAGATGAAGGTTCAGCAGGCAAGCAGGGGCACAGGGAGAAGACCGGATACTGGAACAACAGCAGCAGCAGAACCTATGCAAGGTGCAGACACACTCGGAGGCAAGGAATGGTCAGACGAGCCGGGTCACAACAGGTAAACAATCAGGCAGAGGCGGCAGGCAGAAGAATAGTCAGAAGGCAGGCAAAGGGGTTCAGCAGCGGGTATCACAGTCCAGAGCAGGGTCAGACAAGCCGGGGTCAAGGAGCAGAGAAGGCAGCGGAGTCAGGCAGGCCAGGTCACAATACAAGGTCAGCAGGCAGGTACAGGTATGGCACAGGTCAGAGCTGAGACGGACAGCGGGCGCGCGCGCACCCGCTAATCGCGCACAGGAGCGCGCACACACGCCAGACCCATTCGGATCAGCGGTGCCTGTGCGCCTGCGCACACGCAGGCCGGCCCGTCCAGGGCGGCTAGAGCCCTGACATTGCCCCCTCACAAGGGGCAACCTCCAGGTGCCCACTAGGTTTTCCCCTACTGAGCAATTGGCCAGCACAGCTAGGGTTTTTTTCGCCTTCCTCTGGATCAACGAGAGGGGGCGGTAGGTTCAACAGGCCCCCATCACCCCTACCGGAACTATTCGCACCAGCTCAGCAACACACCGCAGCTGTCATCAGCAGTACTCTTCTGGTCCAGGATCTTCGCGACAAGCAGAGGCAGCTGGAACAGCCAGGAACCTGCTACCCGACCAACCAATTCCTTACACATAGAGCACTACATGATCAACTTGCGCGCCTACTCATAGCCTCTACGCGGCGGCAAGTCTGATACCTAGACTGACAACAGGACAAACCCGGATCCGGATCTGGATCATCAGCTCAGTCATCCTAGGACCATCAACTTCATCCTCTCGCCATGTGCTACTTTAAATACTCAGCAGAAGTTCTCCACAGACTAAGGAATACCACCGCAACATTGCCAGCCCCCATTCAAAAAATCCTACGGAAAGAACAACTACTAAAGACCGACCTACGATCAACCGGCAAACACAGGAAGATACCAACCCAACCACAACAATTAGCATGCGCCATGATCAACACCAGATCTGCAGCCAAACACAGGCTAGAAGTACACGACTTCATCACCCAAAACAATATAGACTGCCTCTTCATCGCGGAAAGCTGGCTAACGCCCGACTGCAACACCATCCTTACCGAATTGGTGCTGGAGAACTACAGGATCCTAACTGAGCATCGGAAAGGAAAACAAGGAGGAGGCCTAGCAGTGATTTTTAAATCGCACCTGGCGATCACCAAACCAATCTTACAGAACCCAGTGCCTTTTATGGAGACACTGACGCTACATCTTCAATCAACACCCCATGACACCACTCACATTCTACTTTGCTATAGACCACCAGGACCAAAGACCAATCTGCTTACACCCCTCACGGAATTCATCTCAACACACACCCTGAAATCCAAAAACTTCCTGGTACTTGGAGACTTTAACCTCTGGGCAAACTCTTCCCAAGTCCCTATCGCGACCGCCTGCATCAGCCAACTGGAAGAACTGGGTCTCCAGCAACTGATAAAGACTCCCACACACGGGTCAGGACACACCCTGGACCTCATCTTCAAACAAAATTTGGACATCAACATACTTGACAACATACCACTACCATGGACGGACCACCACGCCATCAAATTTAAAATCTCTACCAACACCACCCACCAAAAACAAAAACTGAAACCTGCAACAGCAACTCATTGGACCAGATCGCAGAAGAAACTGCACTCCGAAACCTTCAAAACCACTTTATCAAACAAAATAGCAACTCTGAATTTAACCCACTCAACGGAGCAAACACTCAGCTCCCTAAACAATGTATTACTGCAATCAGCAGACTCAGTGGCTCCAAAACGCAGAACACTTATCAGGAGGAAAAACGCAGGATGGTTTAATAGCTCTCTCACGCTACTCAAGCAAGAACACAGAAGAGCTGAAAGAGCATGGAGAAGAAATCCTACCAAGGAAAATCACACAAACTATAAAGGACTCACAGAGAATGATCACAAAGCAATCTTCAAAGCAAAAAAATATTATTTTTCAAATACCATCTCAGCGGCCTTAAACCGCCCTCGGGAACTTTTTAAAATAGTCGCTCAGTCGATGAACCCGGTATGCTTAGAGCCCCCCGCTAACGAAACCCAAGATTTCTGCAATGAATTATCAGATTTTTTCATCAACAAAATCAACAACATCCGGAAAATAATTCATCAGACAAAAACATCCGATATCGACACAAACATCCCACAACCACCAAAGTTTTCTCTGATTCCAATTACCACGGATATCACTAAAAACATCATCAAAAACCTCAGAGACAGCACATCTCCTAGTGACATCATCCCCACAAAACTCCTGAAAGAATGCTCCGACATCTTGGCTCCCACTCTAACGCACCTCATAAATCAATCGTTCAAAGAAGGGATTGTTCCAGGCGCCCTCAAACAAGGCATCATCAAACCCCTGCTAAAGAAACCCAACCTCGACCCCCGGGACCCTAACCACCGCAGACCGATAACAAGCTTGAACAACATCTCCAAGATTATGGAGAAGGCGGTAGTACAACAGATACAACGCCACCTGGACACACACAAACTCCTGGACCCTCTACAATCAGGCTTCCGCCCAGGCCATGGGACAGAAACCGCACTCCTGAAGATATGGGACGATGCCCTCAAAGCAGCAGATGACGGAGAATCATGTCTCCTGGTACTGCTGGACCTCAGTGCAGCGTTTGATACTGTGGACCACAATACTCTACTCATTCGCCTCACAGAAATAGCAGGAGTCACAGACTCAGATCTACAATGGTTCGCACCCTTCCTAGGAAATCGGTCTCAGACAGTGAAACTAGGAGCTTTCACCTCTGAAACCCGGGCAATCTCTTGTGGAGTCCCGCAAGGATCACCCTTGTCGCCAGTGCTCTTCAACATATACATCCGCCCACTCCTCAAAATAATCAGAAAATCGGACCTCTGCTTCCACTCATACGCTGACGACACGCAATTATATTTTCGTATCACCGGACAAAAAGACCATCATCAGCTATTAGAAAAATGCCTCACTATGATAGACGACTGGATGACCACTAGCTCCCTCAAACTTAACGAATCGAAAACAGAACTTCTTATTCTACATGCAAATCAAAACCCCCGAACCAAGATCCCTTGGACACCACCCACCATCTTTGGACAGACCATCGCCCCTAGGACCAAGGCCAAGAGACTCGGAGTCATTTTTGACTCAGAAATGTCAATGGATGCCCAAATAGGAGCAGTAGTCAGTGGCTCTCAACCTCTGCTCTGCCTGCTACGCAGACTCATCCCCTTCATTCCAAAGGAGGACAAAGCAGTGGTAGTTGGAACAGTCATTAATTCTCGACTTGACTACGCAAACTCCCTTTACATAGGATTACCCCAATATGAACTTGCGCGCTTACAACTTATCCAAAATACGGCGGCAAGACTGATAACAGGAAAAAAAAACCTGGGAATCCATCTCCCCTTCCCTGAGGAGCCTACATTGGCTAACCGTAAAGAATTGGGTCTTTTTCAAGACCCTCTGCCTCACCCACAAATGCACTTATGGAAACGCTCCGCAATACCTCCTCGAGAGAATAAAACACTTCATACCCAATCGCAGTCTTCGATCGGCTAATCGAAATCTCTTCCTCATTCCTAAATCCCGCTACAAATCAAAGGGGGAACGGAGATTCGCTGTCCAAGGACCACGGCTATGGAACGCGCTACCAACCGACATCCGCATGGAAGACAACCATCAGGCCTTCACGAAGAAACTCAAGACCTACCTCTTCTAGAAGCTTGACAACAAAGCACGAATACAGCGCCTTGAGGCGATTCAGTTCACATTGTAGCACTATATAAGTTATTCATTCATTCATTCATTCTCTGGATGGGAGGAAAAAAAGGTGCGGATCAGTCTTTCAGCACGGAGATTACTGTCTGGTTCCCATGAGTTACTCTCGGGGCCATACCCTTTCCATTTAATTAGAAATTGTCTTTGTCCCCTCCGCCTCCTACAGTCGATGATAGCCTCCACCTCGTATTCCTCATTACCCTTGACAAAAACAGGTCCAGGTGGCCTGGTTCCCCTATCCGGAAAGGGGTCAGGTACATAGGGTTTCAACAGGGAAACATGAAAGACCGGGTGAATTCTCGTAGAGTCAGGAAGAGACAGTTCATAAGAAACCTCATTAATCTTTCTCCTCACCGGAAAGGGCCCCAAGAACTTGGGGGCAAGCTTCTTAGATGGACAAGCAAGTTTAAGGTTAGTTGTAGACAGCCATACCTGGTCACCTACTTGCAGGTTCAGTTCTCCCCTTCTCTTCCGATCGAAGATCCTCTTGCTGTCTGCCTGGGCCTTGGCTACCGCTTCCTGTAGTATCCGATTGTTGTGGCTGAGGAAGGTCGCCGTATCCTGGACTGCCGGAACTGAGGATTCTGGGAGAAAGTCGGGAAGAAAAGACAAGTGAAAACAGTAATTGGTAAAGAACGGGGACTGCCCTGTGGCTGAATGGCTGGCATTGTTGTAGGAGAACTCTGCTAAGGGTAACAGGGACACCCAATCGTCCTGCACAAAGGACGTGAAACACCTGATGTATTGTTCCAGAGTTTGATTTGTCCGCTCTGTCTGCCCATTGGTTTGGGGGTGATAGGCGGATGACAGAGCTAGCTCAATCCTCAGGATTTCACATAGGGCCTTCCAAAAACGGGACGTGAACTGGACCCCCCTATCCGAGACTATATTGGCCGGGACCCCGTGTAACCTAATTATTTCCTTAATGAAAATGTGGGCTGTCTCAGCAGAGGATGGGGTTCCCCTTAAATGCTGGGCCATCTTAGACAAACGGTCCACCACCACAAAGATGGCAGTGCAACCCTCGGAGCATGGGTCGGAGCATGGGAGTTCGACTATGAAGTCCGTGGTTATCATCCTCCATGGCCGGTCGGGTGCGGGGAGAGGCTTTAGGAGGCCCCAGGCTCGGTTTCTTGTGGCTTTGCTACGAGTGCAGACAGGACAGGAACTGACATAAGTCTTGCAGAATTCTCTTAACCCTGGCCACCAAAAGGTGCGTTGTACCAGCTCCACGGTCTTTCGGGGCTCCAAAGGGGGTTAAGACCTTAACTCAGGCTGCTTCAGGGACGAAGACTTGACTCCCTCTCCAAAAAAGTCCATCTCTGGGTGTTAAGGTGATTCACGGGGGTATTGGGGAGTTAGCGGATGCCTCTCTAATCTGCGAAAGCAGGTCTGGTTGCACCAGCAGAAAGTTGCCCGTTGATAAGATGGTGTCTGGAGCAGCAGTGTCCTTTGGATTGTCAAACATGCGCGAGAGCGCATCGGGTTTTACATTCTTGGATCCAGGGCGATACGTTATATGGAAGCAGAACCTAGAGAAGAACAAGGCCCAGTGGGCCTGTCGGGGTTTGAGTCGTTTAGCAGTTCGTAAGTACTCAAGGTTTTTATGGTCGGTATAAATTAGTACTGGGTGACTTGCGCCCTCCAATAGGTACTTCCATTCTTCTAGGGCTGTTTTAATGGCAAGAAGTTCACGGTCCCCGACATCGTAGTTTCTCTCGGCTGGGGAGAGTTTCCGAGAGAAAAACCCCACAGGGTGCATTGAATCGTTGCTGCCTTGCCGCTGCGAAACTACCGCACCCACCGCTACCTCAGAAGCATCAACCTCCAAGATGTACGGGAGGGTAGGGTCGGGGTGGCTGAGGATGGGGGCGGAAGTAAACAGTTTCTTGAGTCTGTCAAAAGCCCCTTGGGCCTCTGGGCCCCAGTGGAAACGTGTGCCTTGTTTTGTCAGTTGGGTGATAGGGGTGATGATGGCGGAGAACCCCTTGATGAACATTCTATAGAAATTTGCGAACCCAACGAATCGCAGGATACCCTTCTTGTCTACAGGTGTTGGCCAGTCAAGTACGGCGGACACTTTTTGAGGGTCCATTCTGATGCCTGCTGGGGAGATTTCAAGTCCCAAGAATTGAATATCCTGTTGTTCGAATTTGCACTTCTCTGCCTTTGCATATAGCCCATGCTGCCGGAGGCGAAGTAGCACCCTGCCTACATGTCCTCGGTGCTGTTCAAGGGATCTAGAGAAGATTAGGATGTCATCCAAGTAGACAATCACGAAAACGTCCAGGAAGTCTTTAAACACGTCATTGATGAGGTGCTGGAAAGTGGCAGGGGCATTACAGAGGCCGAAGGGCATAACTAAATATTCATAGTGCCCGAAGCGGATCCGAAAGGCCGTTTTCCACTCGTCCCCGGCCCGAATGCAGACAAGGTTGTAGGCTCCTCTTAGGTCTACCTTGGTAAAGATTGTTGCAGATCTTAGTTTTTGGAAAAGTTCTGGTATCAGAGGTAGGGGATACCGGTTTTTGACCGTGACCTTGTTTAACTCACGGTAGTCCACACAGGGCCTCAGGGTCTGGTCTTTCTTGGTAACGAAAAATATCCCTGCGCCTGCGGGGGATGTGGAGTGGCGAATAAATCCCTTTTCCAGGTTCTCGGAAATGTAAACCTTCAGCGCCTCCTGCTCTTTTTCAGATAGGGGAAAGATGCGCCCAAATGGAATCTCGGCCCCCGGAAGGAGCTCGATGGGACAGTCATAAGAACGGTGGGGCGGAAGGGAATCTGCCCCCCGTTTGCTAAACACATCAAGGAAATCGTGATATGGTTTGGGCACAGACTGGCACAGGTTCTGGTCCGAGTCTAGGCAGAGAAGGGTAGAGGGTATTCCGGGGGTCGTAGGTAAACAATGTTCTTGACAGTAGGGGGATTGGAACCCTACTTCCACAGTAGACCAGTTGATCCGAGGGTTGTGGGCCTGGAGCCAGGGTATGCCCAGGATCACCGGGAACAAGGGAGAGGAGATCACGTCCAAGGTTAAGAGTTTCTGGTGTTGAGAGAGAATGGTAGCAGATAGTGGTAAGGTTTCTTGGGTTACCTGGCCCGACTTAATGCGGCACCCATCAGCCAGGAACACGGAAAGTCCTTGAGTCTTCTTCCGGAGGGGCAGGGCTTGTAAGTTGGCAAAGGTGACATCCACAAAACAGCTGCATGCTTCAGAGTTAATGATAGGGCTGGTGAGGATTATCCTTCCCTGGCACTGCAACGACAGAGGAAGAGCAAGGTGGGTCGTACTGGCTGGACAGGGTGCAGGAGTAGCAGAAACAGAAGAAAGGCACTTACGTGTCTTGGCGGGGCAGTTGTTCACATAATGTCCAGGACCCCCACAGTAAAGACACAGGTTCAGCTGTCGGCGACGGGCACGCTCCTCTGGTGTCAAGGTGGAGCGCATAAGTCCAATCTGCATCGGTTCGGAGCTATCAGGAGCAGGGCTAACCGGAGCTGCAGAGGGAGCAGGTAAGTAACTGGAGGCAGGGTTTGGAGCCCTTGCGACCATCCAGGCCGGGCGGTTTGGTTGAGAAGAGCGTTCAGCTCGGCGCTCCCGGAGTCGGCGGTCCAGCTGTATGGTGAGGGTGATTAGGTCCTCTAGAGCCTCTGGGATTCCCACGCGGACTAGTTCATCCTTGAGGCCTTCAGATAGGCCCATGCGGAACTGGTGTCTGAGGGCCGAATCATTCCATTGTGTATCCACGCTCCAACGTCTGAAGTCCGTAACATAGTCCTCGGCCGTCCTACGACCTTGTTGGAGCGCGGATAAGGCGGATTCAGCTGTGGTGGTACGCTGGGGGTCATCGTACAGCTGTGCCATCGCCTGGAAGAAGGAGGTCAAAGTCTGGGTCATAACGCTGTTTGCTCCCAAGAGGCGATGAGCCCAAGACTGGGGCTCCCCCTGCAGCAGGGACACCACGAACCCCACCTTGGTGGCTTCCAAAGAAAAAGTCCTGGGTTGCAGGGCAAAGTAAAGCTGGCAAGCATCACGGAAGGCCTGTAACTTGGACCGATCACCTGAGAATCTTTTCGGGATGGGGACCCTTGGTTCAGGAGGAAGCATCACCACTGTAGGCTGGGAGACAGATTGTGCTGGAGGTGGAGAGGGTGCAGAGGCCATGGGACTGGAAAGGTGCTGCACTTGTCCTTCCAGTTTGGCGTATCCCTCCTGTAGAGATTTCACCGCTTGTGTGAGAGCTGCAAGGTGAGTGCAGATCTCCTGCATGGCAGAGGCTCCATCTGCAGGTCATTATGGGCTGTCCGTACTGTTAGGTACCTGGTGGTGGTGAGCCTGACTTGACGGTTGGAGACCTCTCTTACAGCTCTGGTTCAGGGGCCACTGGACTGGGAACAGTGGGCCCGTGAGCCCAGCGGGGTAGGAGTGTCCGTGCAGAGGCGGCTCTCTAATTAGGCAAATTAGGCGGCTGCCTAAGGCCCCGCACTCACAGGGGCCTCGCCAGCCGCCTAATTTGCCTGTGCGCAGTAATAGGAACTGACCGACTGGCTCCAAATGCCATCTGTATAAAGCGTGCAGGCAGTCATAGGGCCGCAAGTGTGGGCGGGCCGCAAGTCCATGCGGGGCCCTAAAGCAGCTGAGCCGATCCTTTATCCTGCGCCGCTCACCTTGCCTCTCCGCGTCTGGCCGGCTGCCTATTCAGGTCAGGAGTCGGGCCAGGCGACGGAAACTATCCAGCTGAGCTGCCCTATGACTGTCTCTGCCTGTGAAGGGGAAGGAGGAGCTCCGGTCGATGGATAGATCACATCCCAGCCCCAGCGCTTGCTACAGCCTCGCCGACTGCCCAGAAAGAAAGTGAGTGCCAGGTGTTGTGCTGAGGCCGGCCGTGCAGCCCTCTTGTGTGCCTGGATAGGAGGAGCGGAGGGGACAGCTGCATGTGGAGGAATTGATCTTCCATATTCCTTCTGCAGCCACTAAATGCCAGCTCCTTTTGTGGGCGTTCATTGGCTGCAGAAAGAATATGGAAGATCAATTCCTCCACATGCAGCTGTCCCGCCGCTCCTCTTATCCAACGTCTTTTACTGCCCCAATTCTCCCTGCCCACCCTACCCCCATGCTCCCCCCACTGTGCTGTCCAGCCCCCCACTGCTCCCCACAGTGCTCTGTGCTCCCCCCACTGTGCTGTCCAGCCCCCCACTGCTCCCCACAGTGCTCTGTGCTCCCCCACTGTGCTGTCCAGCCCCCCACTGCTCCCCACACTGCTCTGTGCTCCCCCCACTGTGCTGTCCAGCCCCCCACTGCTCCCCACAGTGCTCTGTGCTCCCCCACTGTGCTGTCCAGCCCCCCACTGCTCCCCACAGTGCTTTGTGCTCCCCCCACTGCTCCCCACAGTGCTCTGTGCCCCCCCACTGTGCTGTCCAGCCCCCCACTGCTCCCCACAGTGCTCTGTGCTCCCTCACTGTGCTGTCCAGCCCCCCACTGCTCCCCACACTGCTCTGTGCTCCCCCATGCTCCCCCCACTGTGCTGTCCAGCCCCCCACTGCTCCCCCCACTGTGCTGTCCAGTCCCCCCCACAGCTCCGTGCTCCCTGGCTCCTCCCATGCTCTCCCCCCACTGTGCTGTCCAGTCCCACCGCCCACTGATCCCCAGCTCCCCCCTGTGCTCCCTGGCTCCCTCCATGCCCCCCCTCCCCCACAGCTCCCCAGTGCTCCCTGGCTCCCTCCATGCCCCCCCACTGTACTGTCCAGCCCCCTCCCCCCAGTGCCCTGTGCTCCCTGGCTCCCCCATGCTCCCCCCCACTGTGCTGTCCAGTCCCCCCCACAGCTCCGTGCTCCCTGGCTCCCCCCATGCTCCCCCCACTGTGCTGTCCAGCCCCCCACTGCTCCCCACAGTGCTCTGTGCTCCCTCCACTGTGCTGTCCAGCCCCCCACTGCTCCCCACACTGCTCTGTGCTCCCCCCACTGTGCTGTCCAGCCCCCCACTGCTCCCCACAGTGCTCTGTGCTCCCCCCACTGTGCTGTCCAGCCCCCCACTGCTCCCCACAGTGCTCTGTGCTCCCCCCACTGTGCTGTCCAGCCCCCCACTGCTCCCCACAGTGCTCTGTGCTCCCCCCACTGTGCTGTCCAGCCCCCCACTGCTCCCCACAGTGCTCTGTGCTCCCCCCACTGTGCTGTCCAGCCCCCCACTGCTCCCCACAGTGCTCTGTGCTCCCCCCACTGTGCTGTCCAGCCCCCCACTGCTCCCCACAGTGCTCTGTGCTCCCCCACTGTGCTGTCCAGCCCCCCACTGCTCCCCACAGTGCTCCCCCCACTGCTCCCCACAGTGCTCTGTGCTCCCCCACTGTGCTGTCCAGCCCCCCACTGCTCCCCACAGTGCTCTGTGCTCCCCCACTGTGCTGTCCAGCCCCCCACTGCTCCCCACACTGCTCTGTGCTCCCCCATGCTCCCCCCACTGTGCTGTCCAGCCCCCCACTGCTCCCCCCCACTGTGCTGTCCAGTCCCCCCCACAGCTCCGTGCTCCCTGGCTCCTCCCATGCTCTCCCCCCACTGTGCTGTCCAGTCCCACCGCCCACTGATCCCCAGCTCCCCCCTGTGCTCCCTGGCTCCCTCCATGCCCCCCCCCACTGTGCTGTCCAGTCCCCTCCCCCACAGCTTCCCAGTGCTCCCTGGCTCCCTCCATGCCCCCCACTGTACTGTCCAGCCCCCTCCCCCCAGTGCCCTGTGCTCCCTGGCTCCCCCCATGCTCCCCCCCACTGTGCTGTCCAGTCCCCCCCACAGCTCCGTGCTCCCTGGCTCCCCCCCATACTCTCCCCCCTCTGTGCTGTCCAGTCCCCCTGCCCACTGATCCCCAGCTTCCCCCTGTGCTCCCTGGCTCCCTCCATGCCCCCCCCCCACTGTGCTGTCCAGTCCCCTCCCCCACAGCTCCCCCCAGTGCTCTGTGCTCCCTGGCTCCTCCCATGCCCCCCTACTGTGCTGTCCACACTGCTCCCCAGCCCTCCAGTGCTCTGTGCTCCCTGGCTCCTCCCATGCTCTCCCCCCCCACTGTGCTGTCCAGTCCCCCCCCACTGCTCCCCAGCTCACCCCCAGTGCTCTGTGCTCCCCAGCTCCCCCCAGTGCTCTGTGCTCCCTGGCTCCCCCATGCTCTCCCCCCACTGCTCCCCAGCTCCTCCCAGTGCTCTGTGCTCCCTGGCTCCTCCCATGCCCCCCCCACTGTGCTGTCCAGCCCCCCCCCCCACTGCTCCCCAGTGCTCTGTGCTCCCTGGCTCCCCCCATGCTCCCCCCACTGTGCTGTCCAGCCCCCCACTGCTCCCCAGCTCCTCGGTGCTCTGTGCTCCCTGGCTCCTCACATGCTCCCCCCCCACTGTGCTGTCCAGTCCCCCCCCCCCCCACTGCTCCCCAGCTCACTCCCAGTGCTCTGTGCTCCCTGGTTCCCCCATGCTCTCCCCCCACTTCTCCCCCAGCTCCCCCCAGTGCTCTGTGCTCCCTGGTTCCCCCATGCTCTCCCCCCACTTCTCCCCCAGCTCCCCCCAGTGCTCTGTGCTCCCTGGCTCCCCCCATGCTCACCCCCCCCACTGTGCTGTCCAGTCCCCCTCCACTGCTCTCCAGCGAACCCCCCCCCCCCCCCCGTGCTCTGTGCTCCCTGGCTTCCCAACAGTGCTCTCTGGTCCTCCCTGGCTCCCCCCTGTGCTCCCCCAACAGTGCTCTCCAGCCCCCCAGAGCTCTCTGCTACCCCTGTGCTCCCTATCTCCTCACAGTTCTATCTGCCCCCCCCCCCAATGCTCTCTGCCCCCTGTGGTTTGGCAAAGCGCCCCGTTTTGCCAAACCACACCATCAAATAAATCCAAGGATTTCTAAGGGAGCAGCTTAATTAATATTTAATCTAGCTAATGTTCAAGTACATTTTGTAGCAATTATCTATCAATTTTTAATTGTTTAAGATTTTTCAAGCGCGGGGTTGAGACAACCAATCCACGGTTGCCTACTTGCACATCTCTGCCCCCTGTGCTGTCCAGTTCCACCCTCAGTGCTCTCTACCCCCCATGCTCCCTGGCTCCCCCTGTGCTTTCTACTCCACCCCATGCTCTTCAGCTCCCCCCGTGCTCTCCACCCCACAGTGCTTTCCAACTCCCCTGACCCCCCCTGTACTCCTTGGATCCCCCCATGCTCTCCACTACACTGTGCTCTCTCTCTTTCTCTTTCCACGCATCTTTCTGCAGCCATTTTTACTTGCTTGAATTTTTTTATCCATTATGGGCAGGCGTGGGGCCTCGTGTCTAAATTTTGCCTAAGGCCTGCAGGTGATGGCAGCTGATGCAGGGTAGGTGCTGGTCCTTCCGGATGGCTGGGAACTGCAGATGAAGGTTCAGCAGGCAAGCAGGTGCACAGGGAGAAGACCGGATACTGGAACAACAGCAGCAGCAGCAGCAGAACCTGTGCAAGGTGCAGACACACTCGGAGGCAAGGAATGGTCAGACGAGCCGGGTCACAACAGGTAAACAATCAGGCAGAGGCGGCAGGCAGAAGAATAGTCAGAAGGCAGGCAAAGGGGTTCAGCAGCGGGTATCACAGTCCAGAGCAGGGTCAGACAAGCCGGGGTCAAGAAGCAGAGAAGGCAGCGGAGTCAGGCAGGCCGGGTCACAATACAAGGTCAGCAGGCAGGTACAGGTATGGCACAGGTCAGAGCTGAGACGGACAGTGCCGCAGGATTGCGGCTGTCCCCTTTAAATAAGGACACTGGCGCCAAAGCGGCGCCGATCGCGCACGTGGATGCGCACGCTGATGCCCATTCGGATCAGCGGTGCCTGCGCTAATTTTTGTTCAAGTATTGTTGTATTGTGCTCCCTAAAAGCAACCACAGCGTCTATTTACAGAGCAGCCTGTTTTTCACCGGAGGTTACTTGTGGGTTTTGTTTGTAATCTGAACAATTCTTCTGGCAGTTGTGGCTGCAATTATTTTTTAGGTCTACCTGACCTTGGCTTGGTATCAAGAGATCCATGAATTTTGCACTTCTTAATACGTGATTAAACAGTACTGCAGCACTACCCCAGTGAGGGCCCCTTACTGACCCTGTACCCCACTGGTTGCCCCGACCTTGCAAGTCCTCCGACACCTCTTACACCCTGGGTTCAGACATTTTGGTAGTGACCAAGAGAATTAGAAACACACGCACAATTCAAATGAAACAGTTGAACTTTGTTTACTGAGGCATTAGAAGCATTAGGATTAAGTAACATAAGCTTGTCTCTTGCTAATGTTTTACTATGACAAATAATACTGATGCTAGAAGACAGTCAAAAAGGAAACAGTAACTGATTGCAGGATATAATGAACACTGACATAATATCAATACTCTGTTTAGGTTGAAAGCTATGGGAACAGGCAGAAGAAGGGCAAAGGAATGACCCTTTCTTATGGCAGACAACTCCCTTCTGTACCTCAACACCGCAGATTCAGAAAAAGATATAAGTGGTAACAAACTTTGTTCTACCACTTATACCTACAGTTAAGCCTATAATAAGGCTTGCCTGTAGGCACTGTGAATATCTTCTAAACTTGCACTGTTTAGGAGATATTCAGAGTGCATGCAGCCGGGGACGTCACTGGTGCATGCGCTCTGAAGGTCCAGCATACAGTGCCAGTCCTTCAGAGCCCGTGCCATAAACGGCGTCTCCCGCGCTCATGCACGGGAGTGACATCATCACGTCCCCAGGCTACTCGTACCCAGAAGGAAAACCAGGGGAAGATGAAAGCCCTCTCAGCGGTGACAACGCATCGCTGGAGGGCTTCATTTTGAGGTAAGTCTCTCATAATTTGCTAGTAGGCGATGCCTACTAGCACATTATGACATTGCCTTGCAGGAGCTTTTTTTTGTCATCTGTGGTTTACTACCGCTTTAATTCAGCAAAAACTGTTTAACCTTTAACGTGATACTAAAGTCTTGTTTTTTTACCTCCTCTGTGAAATAGCTTTGCACAGAGCAGCCCAGATCCTCCTATTCATGGGTCCCTCATCGGTGCTCCTGGCCCCTCCTCCTGTCGAGTGCCCCCACAGCAAGCAGCTTGCTATGGGGCACCCGAGCTGAGCCGCAGCTCCATGTGTCCATTTAGCCCTGCCCCCTCTTTCTCCTGATTGGCTGACTGACTTTGATTGACAGCAGCGGGAGCCAATGGTGCCGCTGCTGTGTCTCAGACAATTGGGAGGAAGAGTCCCGGACGGCCGAGGCACTCGTGCACATCGTTGGAAAGATGTGGACCTCAGGTAAGTATTAGAGGGGCTGAAGGGGGCTGCTGCACACAGAAAGATTTTTTATCTTAATGCATAGAATGCATTACGAGAAAAAACCTTCTGTCTTTACAACCCCTTAACCAGCTCATATAATAATTGAGTCCTAGGTAAAAGTAGGGCCTTTATGGCACCACAAGTATTAATCTCTTTTTTTGGGGGGGGGGGGGGGAGTAGTCCCTTTTGAAGGAAAGAAAGCACTGAGTCTTCAGCTAGCTCCTTGGTGGTATACTGGAAGTATCCTGATAAACAGAGTGAAGTAAATTAGGCAGATGTGCCCTGGCAAGCAGGGGATGCAAAGTGTGCCTGTTGTATCCAGAAGCGAAATGCACACTGCAAACAGAGTAAATGTAGCACAGAGAAAAACAACGTTGTCTGCATGCAGTGTCCCTTGTCATAAGGTGGGCAATTGAAGAAAGGGGTGAAGGGTCCACAGCAAACTCCCGCATGGTCCTGGTTCAATGGATGGTGCTCGACCTCATGTCACACCGCACAGCGGCCCAGCTGGATCTGCCGTGGATGTGATGAAAGCGACCTCCAGGGTGTCGCTGGAGGATCAGAAGTAGCTGGCAGTGGATGTCCCTGTACACACACGTGATGACCGTCTCTAGCACAGGCCGCATTTTGGCCACAGCACAGTCTGACACTGAGTCACTTGCTTGCAGATCAAGGCCAGGGTCCCAAGAGAGCGATCCCGACCCAGCACAGGCTTTATATTACCTCTCCCAGCATTCTATTCTCCTACTGCAGACGGCTGATACTCGTAGTCCATTGCAGACGACAGTACACCCTGGGTGTGAAACCTGAGTCCTGGGACTACAACTCCCAAGATGCTTTGATTTACACCCTGGTGTTAATCACCCTGCTGGCAGGATATGATGACATAGAGTCATAGCTGAGCACTAGAGGAAAGCAGAGTTACTGACTGGCATATTCAAGGATTTGGATATATTTTTATATCCTTTTCCATCTTCAGAAAGTTCCATCATCTTGTTACGCAGGTCAGTTCTTTTCTGCTCCCCATGGCTCAGTATCTAGCCTGCTCAGTGCATCCACGGGAGAGCTAACAAACTCATTGACTATTTATACACAGACTTTAATTGCCATTTTAATCTGTGTGTGCCACCTTCTGTGTCTATAAGGCCAAACATTCCAGGGTCAGTAAACAAAAGTTCAACTGTCTCACTTGAATTGTGTGTGTGTTTCTAATTGTCTTGGTCACTACCAAAATGTCTGAACCCAGGGTGTAATAGGTGTCGGAGGACTTGCAAGGTCGGAGCAACCAGTGGGGTACAGATTTAGCAAGTTGCCCTCACAGGGGTAGCGCTGCAGTACTGTTCAGTCACTTATTAATAAGTGCAAAATTCGGGGATCTCTTGATACCAAAGGTCAGGTAGACAAAAAAATAATATTGCAGTCACAACTGACAGAAGAATTGTTCAGTATACAAAGAAAAACAAGGTTGTCTGCATGCAGTGTCCCTTGTCATGCGACAATACGAACAAAAATGAGCTGGATGTTTGAGTTGCCAGAAAGAAGACTTTATTGCGCCAATGCCACAAAAAAGTCTGGTAGGGTATGTCAAGGGGTTGTTGGGCATATTGTAACTGGGCTTTTTTGTGGCTTTGGCACAGTAAAGGCATCTTTCTGACAACTCAAACATGCAGCTCATTTTTGTTCAAGTAGTGTCGTATTGTGCTCCTTAACAACAACCACATCGTCTTTTTCCAGAGCAGCCTGTATTTCTCCTGAGGTTACCTGTGTTTTATCCTGAAAAATTCTTCTGGCAGTTGTGGCTGCAATCTTTCTTGGTCTACCAGACCTTGGCTTGCTATCAAGAGATCCCTAAATTTTCCACTTTTTACTAAGTGATTGAGCAGTACTGACTGGTATATTCAAGGCTTTGGATATCTTTTTATATCCTTTTCCATCATAAAGTTCCATTGCCTTGTTACACAGGTCTTTTGACAATTCTTTTCTGCTCCCCATGGTTCAGTATCTAGCCTGCTCAGTGCACCCACGTGAGAGCTAACAAACTCATTCACTATTTATACACAGACACTAATTGCAATTTAAAAAGCCACAGATGTGGAAAACCTTTAATTGCCATTTTAAGCTGTGTGTCACCTTGTGTGTCTGTACCAAGGCCAAACATTCCAGGGGATAGAAACTTTTGATCAGGGCCATTTGGGTGATTTCTGATTTAAAACTGAGCCAAACAACTATGTGATAATAAATGGCTTCATATGATCACTATCCTTAACCACTTACGGACCGCCCGCTGTCATTACACGTCAGCTGTTTGAAAAATAATATTTTTGTTATGGCAGCAGATAGCTACCATAACCCCAGTATCCTTTTCTTCAGCGGGCGGTCCACTTTCAGATCACTTTTATCTGGGGAGGGAGGGGGCCCCCTCCCGCCATGCTCCGGTGGTCTCCGCTGCTTACCGGAGCCGTCGGTAGTGGCGGAGACAATCCTGTGAGGGGAACGTCACTTCCGCCCAATGCTCTTAAAGGAGAATTTTATTTTTTATTTTTTCAAATTACATTTTTTTTTTTATTGCATTTTAGTGTAAATATGAGATCTGAGGTCTTTTTGACCCCAGATCTTATATTTAAGAGGTCCTATTATGCATTTTTTTATATTACAAGGGATGATTATATTCTTGTAATAGGAATAAAAGCGACCCCAAAAAAAGCGCGTCAAAATAAAAAAAAATTTAATTAAAATAAATAAGAAAAAAAAAATTATTATAAAGCGCCCCATCCCGACAAGCTTGCACACAGAAGCAAAAGCATATGTGAAAACGGTGTTCAAACAACACATGTGAGGTATCGCCGCTATCTAATAATTTTAGCACTAGACCTCCTCTGTAACTCAAAACTGCTAACCTGTAGATATTTTATGGAGAATTTTAAGGATAAATGTTTGTCGCCATTCCACGAGCAGACGCAATTTTGAAGCGTGACATATTGGGTATCAATTTACTCAGCGTAACATTATATTTCACAAATAAAAAAAAAATTGGGCTAACTTTACTGTTGTCTTATCTTTTAATTCCAAAAAGTGTATTTTTTCCAAAAAAAGTGCGCTTGTAAGACCGCTGCGCATAAACGGTTTGACAGAAAGTATTGCAACGACCGCCATTTTATGAAAAAAAATATATAATGTTTGGGGAGTTCTAAGTAATTTTCTAGCAAAAAAAATAATTTTAACTTGTAAACACAGAGTTTGAAAAATAGGCCCGGTCCTTAACCGCTTCCCCACCAGCCGCCGCAGTTATACTGCGGCCAGTTGGCTCCCCTGCGTGAGCCGTCATAGCTGTATGTTGGCTCTTTAAGACGCTGTAGCAGGTGCACGCTGCCGAAGGCGCCCGCGCGCACCCACAGCATGACCCTGGAGCCGATGCGCGTGCCCGATGCGCGTGCCCGATGGGTGCGATGACTGCCGGGCATCTGCGATCGCTCATGACAGAGCGAGAACCAGGATCTGTGTAAACACACAAATCCAGTTCTGTCAGGGGAGAGGAGAGAGATTGTGTGTTCCTGCTAAGTAGGAACAATGATCTCTCTCCTCCTCTAGTCAGCCACATTCTGCCCACAGTTAGAACACACATAGGGAACACAGTTTACCCCTTAATCGCCCCCTAGTGTTAATCCCTTCCCTGCCAGTGACATTTATACACTAATCAGAGGCTATTTATAGCACTGATCGCTGTATAAATGTCAATGGTCCCAAAAAGGTGTCAAAAGTGTCCGATTTGTCCGCCGTAATGTCTCAGTTCCGATAAAAATCGCAGATCGCCGACATTACTAGTAAAAAAAAATAAACTAATAAAAATGCCATAAATCTATCCCCTATTTTGTAGCTATAACTTTTGCGCAAACCAATCAATATACACTTATTGCGATTTTGACATGATTTCTGGCAGGGTATGCAAACTCTTGAGGACAACTGTAGACTGATTAACTAGACAAACTAAGCATACATGGCAGGAAAACCTGCTATGCATCTACTGTATGTGCCTAAAAAAAGTGCAAAGCATTGTCAGTCTGTCAAGACCACTTCTAAATTTGGAAGTATTTTACTGAATTTGTCTTCTATTCTATGAGAACATTCTATTGTGAAGGATTCCTTTAACAGACTAGGGGCACGAAGAGCTGTAACACAATTATGTTATTGGTTGCAGGAGTCAAAGGCAGAATGGGCCCCTACATATCCCCCCCCCCACCCCTTGATTGCAATGGACACTTATAAGGTGCCCCATCTGCATTGTCTCTACTGCAGGGGTGCCCAACCAGTGGCCCAGGGGCCACATGTGGCCCGCGGAGCCTTCTGATGTGGCCCGCGACCTCCTGCTTTGGGATAGCGGGTTCTCAAACCCAGATCGTGGGTTGCCGACCCACCATCCCAGAGCATCAGTGTTTTAAATTATTAATTATTAAAAAATTAAGCCAGCGGTAGAGTAAGCAAGCGGCTGCTGAGGGAGCATTTTCTGATGCTTCCTGTATAGCGCCGGCTCCTGTCCCAAGAAAAGTGATACCAAATACATTCTGCCTGGGACAGCAACAGCCGGTGATACCTGAATGGAATACTGTTATTAAAGGTAAGTTTATTACTAAAAGCAGTTTATATATGGGTATATCTGTTCTGCAGTGGTTACTGGGCTGCTTTTACATGCACTGAGTCATAGACTTCTGTTATTATCTGTGGGTTTGGTGCCCTTTCAGAAAGTGCACCATACCTACAGGATATAATAGACATCGATGGCAAAGTGCAGCTAACCCGCAGGAAAGCCACAGGTGCACTATACTGCACCCGCAGTGCAGGTAAACTGCCACACATCAGTGTTAAAGCAGCCTTAGGCCTCTTTCACATCGGTTTAACTCACGCGGACCCTCCATTCACCTCTATGGAGCGGCTGATGTAAACGGACTTGTGTCCGTTTGCACCTACCTACCTCCAATCCGATCCACTAAAAAAAAAGAGGATGATCCATCCCCTTCCCTCTGGTTGGATTGGATAGGGGGGCCCACAGAGTAGAGTGGGCCATGTCCGCTCTGCACATACAGAGCGGGTTACGGGTCTGTATTCCGTCCGCTCCACTTATTGTGGCCCGCGACCAGTTACCAAGTCGCTTAAGTGGCCCTTGCTTTTCAAAAGGTTGGGCACCCCTGCTCTACTGGAATGTGAGCAATAAAACACCAACAGCTCTGACTAATTTCACTATCTATCTGTTTTACTGCAGAAGCATAAAAACGTAAAACTGCCCTCCATGGACATTCACCAGATCCTAAGCTCCTGCCTAGGTTGCCCCGTGGATGATTAGGCTTTGCCAACTGCTTTACCCCCATTAAAAAACGAAGCTATATACAAAAAAAATTTTGTTGTCCTTAGGAGCCAATGTAAACTTGGAAAGTAACGACCATGCTGAAGAAACACCACTACACACCGCAGCCCGAGTCGGAATTCCGGAATTGGTTGCTTTCTATGTCAACCACGGTGCCATGGTGGACAGTCCCAACTCCAACCTAGAGACCCCTCTGGCCACTGCTGCCTACTGGGCTCTGAACATCAAAGAGCAGAAATACAGCGACAAACATCACTTGATCTGCAGGATGCTACTGGATTATGATGCCGAGATCAATACCAGAGATATTGATTTAAAAACACCCCTACATAAAGCAGCATGGAACTGCGACCATATTTTAATGCATATGATGCTGGAGGCCGGAGCACAGGCCAACGCCATGGACTGCAATGGATGCGCCCCTCAACAATATGTGCTAAAAGTGACATCTGTGCGGGCAGCTGGCCAGCCAGAGATCTGCTACCAGCTTCTGCTGAACCACGGGGCCGCCAGGATATACCCACCACAGTTTCATAAGGTAATTTTTTTGCCTGGAACTGCAGGCTACATTGCTTGATAAGGTCTAGCTGGCCTCAGTGCTAACCTGGCTGTCTGATCTAAGTTCTGGCCAGTGTAAGTAGTATGTAGGCCAGTGTCCAGGGGTCAGTAGTAGGAAAAACAATGTACAGAGGTCGGTAGCATGTAGAGCAGTGTACAGAGGTTAGTAGTCAGTAGAGCATTTTACAGAGGTCAGTAATATGAAGAGCAGTGTACAGGGATCAGTAAGGCAGAGGACAGGGCATCATCAAGGCAGCATGCAGGGAGGGGGGGGTGGTTGGGAAAGCACAGTATGGGTGGTTGAGAGGGAACGGTACTGGGGGGGTCAGGAGAGCATTGTACTGGGGGGTCAAGAGGGCATGATACTGGGGAAGGTCAGAAGGTCACAATACTGGGGGTCAGAAGGGCTGGGAGGTCAGGAGGGAAAGGTACTGGGGTCAGGAGGGCTGGAGGGCACACCACAGTGGGGTTTTGGAGGGCATGGTTCTGGGAGGTCAGGAGGGGGAAATACTGGGAGGGGGCAGGAGGGAACGGTACTTGGGCGGTAAGAAGGGTACGGTACTGAGGAGGCAGGAGGGCATGGTAATGGGGAGGTTAGTTGGGCACAGTACCGGGGGGGGGGACAAGAGGGCACGGTACTGGGGGTTCAGGAGGGCATTGTACAGGGAGGTCTGTAGGGCACACTACAAGGAGGTTAGGAGAGCACAGTACTGGGGGTCAGGTGGGAAAATGACAGTGGGATCAAGAGGGCATGGAAGCGGTTTCCTGATGCAGAATGGGGCAAGGAAGCTGCTGTGGCAGATCTTCTTCTTGTGCATTGATCCCTGCCACCCCTCCTCTCTGGTCTATCCCACATGATGTCACCCACAAGTGCCTTAGATGGACTGGAGAAAGGGGCCTGCGGGGATCAGTTTACTACACTCAGGGGGACAAGAGCCCAAAACTGCCTGATCACTGTCAAAGCCGACAGTGACAAAAAATATGTAGGATATCCCACGCTACCTTGTACCTTGTAGGTATTGATATGTGGCTTGTCTTGTGATGGGTGGCTGCATACAACCTAATGTGTTACCACAATGTGAATCAAATAATGAGAGTGTATGTTGTTGCGCCTATAATTTGCCAACAGTGAATCATAAGCAGCAGAGGCATTCCCCGCCCTGCGGCCTCACTTATCCAAGGGAAATGCTAGAGGCAAGGTTTGCCTCCACTGTCTAGAATTGGCTTTGATAGCTTACCCGGCTGGAGAGCTCATTGCTTCCCTATCCTGTTCTGCAGCTTGTGGGAGAAGCACTTGAGGGTAGAAAAGGAAGGAACACAAACACGATCTACGGTCAACAGGTAGATCGCGATTGACAGGTTGCCGATCCCCATATTAAACAATTAAATCAAAAAACATTTTAAAATACAGTCTCTTCATGTTGTTTTAGATAGGATTGCATTAGAAGTTCTATCAGGTTTTTATTGCGGTCTTTGTTCCTAACCGGAAGATTACATCACACCTCTTCTTAGGACAAGAAGTGTCGTATTGTGCTCCTTAAAAACAACCGCACTGTCTTTTTCCAGAGTAGCCTGTATTTCTCCTGAGGTTACCTGTGTTTCTTTCTTGTATTCTGAACATTTCTTCTGGCAGTTGTTGTGGCAATCTTTCTTTGTCTACCTGACCTTGGCTTGGTATCAAGAGATCCCTGAATTTTCCACTTCTTAATAAGTGATTGAGCAGTACATTCAAGGTTTGGATATCTTTTTATATCCTTTTGCACCTGCCACCCACGATGCCATCGTCTTGATGAAGCTACGTTATTCTCAATAGCGAAATGCGTTGACGTCACAACTGCTCCATCATGTGACGCCGCCCCTACCAAGCTCCCAGCATTGAGGACGCCAACAGCTGTGAGGAGATATCTGATCGGGCACGGCAAACAGCCGCCAGCACAGGAGAAGCCACATCGGCCATGCACTGGTACTAGTGTTTGAGACCAGCGATAGAAAAATACCCACGGAGGGAACTATGGAGGACGGAGGCAATCAGCATATTCACTGTATGAGACAGTAAAGTACCTCTACTACAGGGCGAATGTATTTAGCCCATAACAGGTGATTTCAAGATACACCATTTGCCTACATGAAGCCTCATATACCCTACCCCACAAGGGTTACACGATTGAATTCATATTCATATCACCCGGAAGGGACAAAAATTTAACATCAAACTCAGGTCTATACAGTACCGGGACTCACCACTACCCTAGTTAAGGATTTATTTACCATCTTTAAAATCGCTGCCACTAGTACCAGGACTCTTTATGAAATATTTCCATATACATAAGACTCGCACCCGATATATCCTTACCAATACTCGGTTAAAGGTTACTCAAGATACCTTTTCTCGGATGGAAAGATCAGGATCTGTGTCCCTCATTACCATGTACCTTAGGGCACTTTCTTTTCCACGCTAACAATTTCATTGCTAGCTGGCATCCCTCTCTCCATTCCCTGTGCCCCCATCCATCCCCCCTTGGAGTCACACACAGGTTAAGATGCCATTTAGCTATATAGTGTACTGCTTTTTGCTAAAGACTAATTCATGATGAACTTTTTCATCTGACACCTTAACCTGTCTGATGCTATACGGCATCCGGACGCTTCTTTCTAATTGTTATATGTAGTGTCTTATGTTTGAGTGTATGTGTTGTTTTTTTTTTTAGGGTTTATTTTTATTGGGTTTAATACAAACCAACATACAGGTAAAAAACACAAAAACACAATACAAATCATACAAACAGTGGATAGTCGTAGAACACACTCCGTTATACATTAGCTTATTTCAACATATGTTAAGCTCATATATTAAGGCAGTTGGTGATACAATCGGTCCATCAATAATTATCATTATTTAAGTGCTTTTTCAAGTTACCTATGAATGTACAATAGCACAGGCATTCTGAGAGTAGTGTATCATGCTTTGACACGGCCTATGGGTAACTGTAGGATATACTCATCAGAGAGGTCTGTATACCCTTCCATTTTAACAGTATAGCCTTTCTGACATTAAAATAAAGGATACGCAATAGCCTCTTGGCATGTGGAGATATTTGTAGGTCACCAAAAATTCCCAATAGACCGTTCTTAGGATGTACAATATTGAGGAGGCCTAGGGCAGAGGAAACTGAGGTCTTATATGTGTCGCTAAACTCTGTCCAGTCATCCTCTGTAAGTGATATATCCATGGAGGCCCACCTGTCTTGAGCCTTACTAAATCTGGGGTTGAAATCTGTCATCAGCGCAGTGTAGTAGGCAGAGACAAGTTTGGTGGAATCTGGTTGTCTCATCAGTTTTTCTAGTGGGGATAGGTCAGTGGGATCTTCCAGGGAGCCAAACTGTGTTCGAATAGCGTGCCTAAGCTGGTAATAATAAAACAAATATGAACGGGGCAGGTCAAAGTCAAGTCTCAGCTGATAAAAGGATTTGAAGCCTTGTGCGCACAGATATTTCACCCCCTTGGAGTACCAGCGGTTAGGGTCAGGTAAGGAGTATAGTCCCTGTAAGGTGGGGTTAAACCATAGAGGGTTATTTGGAGATGTTGACCATGTCCGACGGGTAATTTTTGTAATAACGTGCTGAAAAATTGAGAGGGATGTGGTCAGCATAGAGGTGCCCTTACGTGTATGTGTGATGCATCATCCATAATAGTGATTTTTTATTGGCCATTATTGTGAAGCTGTCTTTGTTTTTACATTTGGCTTATGACTATGCCAATTTGTTTTAAATTAATATAATAAATGTGAATTTTTGATACTCTTATGCCTCGTACACACGTAGGGACTTTTGCCGGCGGACCTAGTCCAGCGGACAATCCCGCGGGACTTTCCAGCTGGGTCCGCTGGACTTTCCGAGCGTGTGGACTTGCCCACACACGCACGGACTTCTCCAGCGGATAATCCGCCGGCCAAAAGTCCGCGGGACTTTTGAAAATGAACGGACTTGCCCACACACGGAGCAGTCCGTTCATTTCGAACGTAACTTCAGGTTACGTAGCTAGCGTAGGCAGTAAATGCCGCCGCGCTAGCTCCGCAAGCTGGCATGGATTTAAAGGGAATCCCCACGTCGAAAAAACGGCGTGGGGGTTCCCCCCAAATCCATGTCAGACCCTCATCCGAGCACGCAGCCTGGCAGGCCAGGAAAGGGGTGGGGACGAACGAGCGCCCCCCCCCCCCCTCCTGAGCCGTACCAGGCCGCGGGCCCTCAACATGGGGGGTGCCCTGGGGAAAGGGGGGCCGTGCGCCCCCCCCCCACCCCAAAGCACCTTGTCCCCATGTTGATGAGGACAAGGGCCTCTTCCCGACAACCCTGGCCGTTGGTTGTCGGGGTCTGCGGGCGGGGGCTTATCGGAATCTGGGAGCCCCCTTTAATAAGGGGGCCCCCAGATACCGGCCCCCCACCCTATGTGAATGAGTATGGGGTACGATGTACCCCTACCCATTCACCTAAGGTGTAAAATGTAAAGTACAAAAACACCCACACTTTTGAAAAAATATTTTATTGCACTGCTCCGGGGGTCTTCTTCCGTCTTGGGGGTCTTCTCGCCGGACTCCTCCGCTCTCTTCTGCTCTTTTACCTAGCTCTTTCACGAGCGAGGGGAGTCCGGCTACCTTCTTCGTCGTCGCCGCCGTCGTCTGGGGGTCTCGATCCGCCTTCGGGGGTCTTCCGGGGGTCTCTTCTGTTCTTGCGGCGGTCGTCGTCTTCCGCGCCGCCGGCGCCTTCTTCTTCTTGTCCTTCTTCTTGTCCTTCTTGTTCTTCTTCTTCTTCTTCCGATGTTGACCCGACGCTCTCTCTGCCCGGAATGCCTGTGCCGCTCTGCGCTCGGACTTATATAGGGACATGGGGGACAGGGTCACATGCACATGTCACATGGTGACCCCGCCCCCTTGTGTTGTCACAGTCCCGGAGGATGCTGGGACTGTGACATCGCAAGGGGGCGGGGTCACCATGTGACATGAACATGTGACCCTGTCCCCCATGTCCCCTATATAAGTCCGAGCGCAGAGCGGCACAGGCATTCCGGGCAGAGAGAGCGTCGGGTCAACATCGGAAGAAGAAGAAGAACAAGAAGGACAAGAAGAAGGACAAGAAGAAGAAGGCGCCGGCGGCGCGGAAGACGACGACCGCCGCAAGAACAGAAGAGACCCCCGGAAGACCCCCGAAGGCGGATCGAGACCCCCAGACGACGGCGGCGACGACGAAGAAGGTAGCCGGACTCCCCTCGCTCGTGAAAGAGCTAGGTAAAAGAGCAGAAGAGAGCGGAGGAGTCCGGCGAGAAGACCCCCAAGACGGAAGAAGACCCCCGAAGGCGGATCGAGACCCCCAGACGGCGGCGACGACGAAGAAGGTAGCCGGACTTCCCCCGCTCGGTAAAAGAGCTTGGTAAATGGCGGGGGAGTCCGGCGAGAAGACCCCCAAGACGGAAGAAGACCCCCGGAGCAGTGCAATAAACTATTTTTTCAAAAGTGTGGGTTTTTTTTTTTACTTTACATTTTACACCTTAGGTGAATGGGTAGGGGTACATCGTACCCCATACTCATTCACATAGGGTGGGGGGCCGGTATCTGGGGGCCCCTTATTAAAGGGGGCTCCCAGATTCCGATAAGCCCCCGCCCGCAGACCCCGACAACCAACAGCCAGGGTTGTCGGGAAGAGGCCCTTGTCCTCATCAACATGGGGACAAGGTGCTTTGGGGTGGGGGGGCCGCACGGCCCCCCTTTCCCCAGGGCACCCCCCATGTTGAGGGCACGCGGCCTGGTACGGCTCAGGAGGGGGGGGGGCGCTAGTTCGTCCCCACCCCTTTCCTGGCCTGCCAGGCTGCGTGCTCGGATGAGGGTCTGACATGGATTTGGGGGGAACCCCCACGCCGTTTTTTCGGCGTGGGGAGTCCCTTTAAATCCATGCCAGGTCACGGAGCTAGCGCGGCGGCATTTACTGCCTACGCTAGCTACGTAACCTGAAGTCACGTGCTAAATGAACGGACTTGCCGATGAGCGGCAAGTCCGTTCATTTCAAAAGTCCCGCGGACTTGCCCACTAACGGCGGGATTATCCGCTGGACTGCCAAGTCCAGCGGATAATTTGAAAACAAAACTTCAAACTTTAGTCCGCCGTACTTTGGCGCCAAAAAGTCCGCCGGCGCCCACACACGAGGGGATTATCCGCTGGACTTCAGTCCAGAGGATAATCCCGCGGGATTGTCCCTTCGTGTGTACGCGGCATTAAAATGATCGATTTCTATTACCATAAGTAACTCTTCCTTGGTGCTCTACACCGGATTTTTGTTTTTTGATATGTGCTTCTAGTTGCGGTAATAGCACCCCACATGGTGTAGGATCCATGAGTGACCAGCCCATTTGTTGGGGTGGATACATACGTGCCAGGCCTGCCTTCCTGTTTTTTCTACTCCTGTGGGATCAGGAAGGAATTTTTCGCCCACTGGAGAAAATTTTATCATGTTTTATTGTTTTTTTTTCCCTTCTGCCCCGTACACACGGTCGGAAATTTCCGACGGAAAATGTCAGATCGGACCATGTTGTTGGAAAAACCGGCCGT
Organism: Lithobates sylvaticus; assembly: GCA_028564925.1. NCBI lineage: Eukaryota > Metazoa > Chordata > Amphibia > Anura > Ranidae > Lithobates > Lithobates sylvaticus. The sequence continues at coordinate 502,109,216 of CM053030.1, forward strand.
GTGTGGGCTCCATCGGACTTTTTCCGAGATCCTGCTCTCAAATATTCCGACAACAAAGTCCGAAGACCTTTTCCGATCGTGTGTAGAGAATTCCGACGGACAATGTGCCATGCATGCTCAGATCAAATTACGAGACCAAAGCTATTGGCTACTAGCCTCTACGTAGTTACGTCGTACGCAACAAAGGTCACCACGTTCAGAATGATCGGATTTAACAACAACTTTGTCCGACCGTGTGTATGCAACACCAGTGTTGGACAAAATCCGATCGCATGTACGGGGGGCTTCCTCTGAATCAACTGTGGGTATAGGATAGTGTATATGGATGTTTTCTATTTGAGTTTGTTGGTTTCCTTTTTTTTCTTTGTTGGTTGAACTGGATGGACTTTTTTCCACCAGATTATCTAATGTAAAACAATAGTACCTGATAGTGCTCAATACAATACAAAAAAATACAGATAGGTGGGACAGAACAATTCCTGACTCCTTTGGACCTGGGGGACACAAAAAAAAAAGAAAGAAAAGCATACAATTATACAGTATATCACAAAAGTGAGTACACCCCTCACAATTTTGTAAATATTTTGTTATATCTTTTCATGTGACAACACTGAAGAAATTACACTTCTACTTCTGCAATGTAAAGTAGTACAGCTTGTATTACAGTGTAAATTTCCTCCATCTCAAATTAACTCACCACACAGCCATTAATGTCTAAACCGCTGGCAACAAAAGTGAGGCGCAAATTGAGCCCAAAGTGTCAATATTTTGTGTGGCCACCATTATCCAGCACTGCCTTAACCCTCTTGGGCATGGAGTTCACCAGAGCTTCACAGGTTGCCACTGGAGTCCTCTTCCACTCCTCCACAGGGCTGGTGGATGTTAGAGACCTTGCGCTCCTCCACCTTCCGTTTGAGGATGCCCCACAGATGCTCAATAGGGTTTAGTTTGGAGACATGCTTGGCCAGTAATCCCTGTCCTTAGTCTTTCTTGTGCATCATCTTTAGAAGAAGCTTCCTTTTGGGATGACAGCCATGCAGACCAATTTGATGCAGTGTGCGGCGTATGGTCTGAGCACTGACAGGCTGCCCCCCCCCACCCCTTCAACCTCTGCAGCAATGTTGGCAGCACTCATAGGTCTATTTCCCAAAGACAACCTCTGGATGTGACGCTGAGCACGTGCACTCAACTTCTTTGGTTGACCATGGCGAGACCTGTTCTGAGTGGAACCTGTCCTGTTAAACCGCTGTATGGTCTTATCCATCGTGCTGTAGCTCAGTTTCAGGGTCTTGGCAATCTTCTTATAGCCTAGGCCATCTTTATGTAGATATGTTTTTCAGATCCTCACAAAGTTCTTTGCCATGAGGTGCCATGTTGAACTTGCAGTGACCAGTATGAGAGAGTGAGAGTGATAACATTTTAACACACCTGCTCCCCATTCACACCTGAGACCTTGTAACACTAATGAGTCACATGACACCGGGGAGAGAAAATTGCTAATTGGGCCCAATTTGGACATTTTCACTTAGGGGTGTACTCACTTTTGTTGCCAGCGGTTTTGACATTAATGGTTGTGTGTTGATTTATTTTGAGGGGACAGCAAATTTACACTGCTATACAAGCTGTACACTCACTACTTTACATTGTAGCAAAGTGTCATTTCTTCAGTGTTGTCACATGAAAAGATAAAATAAAATATTTAGAAAAATGGAAGGGGTGTACTCACTTTTGGGAGATACTGTATATACATAAGTTAAAAAAAAAAAAAGTCAAATAAATCTGGGATTTTTGTTGACGTTTCAGTCTTCATACTGGAAATAGCATTTGAAGACATCAAGTCATTCCTCTCTGGGTGCCAAAGCATTTGTAACCACTTAGAGATTGAAGTGGAAAAGTAAATCATGTTAATCGCAAGGAACTTCAGATGATTCCCTCCTCAAGAGGCTGTGCTTATAATCTGTGAAATGAAAAACATTCTTGTTTAAAGACCAGGGAGGTGACTTGGATGAATAGGTTGGACAGAACACCAACACTAAATACAATCATAAAAATAAAAAAAATGTAAATATAATAAAAGAAAAATGTTATCCACTAACCATATATCCTCAATTACTACAAACCAACATTATATTTGATAATCAATGTGTATGCTTAGAGAATGAAACTGTAAATGGCCTATACACATCACAACATGTTTTAATAACTTTTTTATACTTATTGCTAAAATATTAGGGCTGTGGAAATTAAAGATTAATTCCTCAATTGATCGATCAAAATTCTTTTGATCGGTACTCACCTCTCCGACGGCTTCCGGGTCTTCAGGGAGCTCCGTCGGAGATCCGGTGATGTCATGGACATCGACGTCACCGGACTCCTCCCCCCTTCCCCAAGTGCCTCTGTCTGCTAACGAGGGGAAGGGGGGAGGAGTCCAGTGACGTCGAAGTTCTGATTGAACGTAACGCGTACGGGGGGAGGAGCTACGCATGACGTCACCCGCTGCTGCCCTATGGAACTAACACGATTGTCGGCTTTACATGCTGTGTTTTTATCATCTTTATGTGAGTAGTTTGTGTTTGAACACAAAAATGTAATCTTATACTTAAGCGGTGAGCACTTAGATCTTTTCTTTCTACCCATGACCTGGCGTCCTTGCTGAGATCTAAGGAGACGTGAGAGAAGTTTATGGTCCGTGTTAACCCTTTTGATACCCGCTTGCATGACCACCTGTTTGCACAGGGGTCCATGCCATAAGGTGAGAGTGATTAGTTAGACCGAAGGTGGAGGGATTGTTACACTACTTTGGAAAAAAAAATTACTTACATCAGTGCTACAGTTTGAATTTAAAATGTATGTGTATGAACTGTGAAGTTAAGTCATGGATTGTGGAAACTAACTAGTGTCGGGTGATTGTATATAGTGTATACCACATTTACCACTGACTAATGCAGAGTTGCAATGCAAGGAGATCAGCCAAAAGTAGTTGGATCTGTATGTGCCTTATAATTATTAGTCGATTAATCAATTTAAAAAAAAATTGATTAATCGAACATGAAAATTTGAATCAGTAACAGCCCTATAAAATATATAGTTTTAATGATTATATATGGAGTTGGGTACCTCAAAAGTCCATCTTGTTGCATATCTTCCAATTCCATTCAAAACTAAATAAAATAAAAATAATAAATAAATGGCTTGAGCTTTGTGAGCAGAGAGTGGTGACTGTCAGTCATCAGCTCTCTGCTCTGCCTCTCCAGCACTCATGGAGTGCTGGGCTGTGGAGAGGGAGGCTTTAAACGCTTGCCGACCCCCCACCACAGTTATACTGTGGCAAGGTGTCTCGGCTGCGCAAAATCACTGTACCTGTATGGTGGTTCGAGCACTAGCTTTTGTGAATATCAGGGGCGATCAAGGGGTCAACTGTGTTCCCTGAGTGCCAGTGTCACTGGTTCCCAAAAATTTTTTTAAAGATGTCAGTTAGGTGTCCGATCTGTCCGCCGCAATGTTACAGTCCCGCGAAAAATCTCAGATCGCCGCCATTACTAGTAAAAAAAGAAAAGAAAAGAAAAATGCCATAAATCTTCCTCCTATTTTGTAGACACTATAACTTTTGCGCAAACCAATCAATATAAGCTTATTGGGATTTTTTTTTAACCAAAAATATGTAGCAGAATATATATTGGCCTAAATTGATGAAGAAATTAGATTTAAAAAAAAAAAAATTATTGGGTATGTTTTATAGCAAAACATAAAAAATATTGTAGTCTTTATTTGTTTATAGCACAAAAAAAACCAAAAAACGAAGAGGTGATCAAATACCACCAAAAGAAAGCTCTATTTGTGGGGAAATAAAAGAATATCAATTTTGTTTGGGTACAGCGTCGCACGACCGCGCAATTGTCAGGTAAAATAACGCAGTGCCGTATCGCAAAGAATGGCCTGGTCGTTAAGGAGGTAAATCCTTCCAGGGCTGAAGTGGCTAAAGGCTCTAAAGTTGTGTAAGGTGCCCCAAAATTTCTGATGACTGCCCAGTTTGTGACCTACAGGAGAAGTAGGGCCAAAGGAACGGATTCTCTTGTTGCCATGCAGCTAAAATAATAGATAACATGTCAAAATTAGATCTAATTTCCTGTAGCAATTTTATTGCATTTTTACTGATACCCAATTTTTTAACAATTTGATTTAATTCATCAAAAGTCTAAAATATATATATTGTATAAATCCAATGGTTGATATCCAGGTCTTGGAAGAGTGTCATTCGTACCCAAGTGCGGTAGAAGTGATGGTCAACGCCTATGAACACATCGCAGCCTCATACAAATGGAGAAAAGCAATTCCTGAAGATGCCCTAGAGGTAGGAAAGAAGCAAATAAAAAATATAAATAAAAATTATATATATATATATATATATATATATATATATATATATATATAGGATATAAATAACTATAACAATATATATTATTATGTACTGCAGATGCTGTATTTTTTGTTATATTAGTACAGTGTTGATTATTATTACCAATAGTGTTAGAGATCTTTTTAGTTACACAAAATACCATATTAGGTTCAATATACATGTAAATCTGAATAATAATCCTTAATACTATATGATATAAAAAGAAAAAAAGCATTTCCTGTTTACTTTCTGATACAATGGCAGCTTTTTGCCCCTATTTAGCATTCATCACTTCCAAAAGGATTTTCTTTTCTGTGCAGCCACTTTTAGGATTCATACACCTCCTCCACAAAGCACAGGTGGGTGACACCAATTTTCCTGTTACAGTATAGTATAGTGTACAGAATAGTGTCACCTCTCCATCCACAACTTGCTGATTGGATAATAAAAGAGGCAGCAACACACTGATAGCTCATCAACTTTGCTCTCTCCTTCTCGTTTCCTTTAAGTACATGTGTATGCAGAAGATCCTGACTGGTTCCTAGTGAAGCCCCTCCCACTCCTATTGTGAATGCTGTCATATAGGGAATGACAGGAAACTATTATATGAGGGCAGATTTAGGTACTCATACTAGCTGTATTTAAAATTCCTTTTATTAGTTTAAATGAAATACAAACCTGCATGTTTTTTTTTTTTTTTTACAGTATATCTGTGATCCAACAATCTGTGCTGTCACCCCAATAAACACACCAAATGATGCTATAATTAGTGTACAAGCACCCTAGTGGTAGGGTTGCCACCTTTTCTTCAAGTCAAACCCGAACACTTTTGTGGCACACAGCAATTTATTTTTTTTATAGTATAAACTATACATATATTTTGCTACTAAATAACATTTCTAATCATATGAAGTTAATAACAAGAGTCCCCCGTTACATCAGAGTCCACAGAGTTCCCCTTTTACATCTGAACTCGCAGAGTTCCCTTTCACTGTAAGGGGGGACTCTGCAGACTCTTATGTGAGGGAGAACTCTGGGGACTCTAATATAAGGGATGCCCTGGGAACCCTGATTTAAGGGGGAACACTGAGAACTCTGATGTACGAAGAGGACTCTGATGTAAGGGGGGAACACTGTGGCCTCTGGTGTTAAGGGGAACTCTGATGTAAGGGGTGCTCTGAGAACCCTGATTTGCCATAGTCCAGTCTAAATAATGTGTCCGGGTTTAGACAGTCTGAAACCCAGACACATGATTCCAAACCCGAACTGTCCGGGTGAATCCTGGACAGGTGGCAACCCTACCTAGTGGTCTTATATCTAAATAAAGTGCAAATAGTGCTCATATGTATAAACATATAAATAATGCTTATAAAAAGAAAATTAAGCCAAACCTCAAGTATCCAATCCTGGTGGATCTGGGAGATACATGCAGTGGCTCCTTCCCGATGTGTTTCGTCCAAAATTGATTTTATCAAGGGGGTGGGCAGAGAGAGGGCTGAGCGGTCCAAAGCTGGTTATGGAAGTGTTATCTGAGCACCTTTTTATATGAGTGTATTTTAAAGTGGTTGTAAAGGCACAAGGTTTTTTACCTTCATGCATTTTATGTATAAAGGGAAAAAACATTCTGTGTGCAGCAGCCCCCTCTAATACTTACCTGAGCCCCCTTTTCATCCAGCGATGTTCATGAGATCCTAATGGGAATGCTGATTACCACTTTAGCAAGCTGCTAGCACGCTTCATAACCCCTTGAAGCTTGTTGAAAGCCCACTGAAGCCTGCTAGAAGCTTGTTTGAGGTGGCAATCAACACCCTTATTAGGAGCTGTGTTTAACATTTACAAATTGGAGCCAAATGGTACTTTAAAAGCTTAAACAAAGCTTGCTGAAAGCTCTGCAAATGCTTTCTTAAAGCTTGCTGTTCACACTGCTCTTATACAATCTGATGCCAATGTGAAACAGGCAACATGTCGTTTGCCAGGCTTTGCCACTTCCTAAACACCTCCATTGTTGTCAATGTAAATGCTTTGCAAACATGTCATACACATCATCGTGTCATAAACAAGTAACAGTGTACTATGTTGTTTGTAGAATGTGGGCTCTGGGCTGTCTGTATGCAGTATCCTCTTTCCCCATATCATACATCCAATTATATAGTCTGCTATATATAGCCAGGTTGACCGGTGACTCTCCCATAGCTAGAATGCACCGTCACTATTAATATAATTATTACTTCCAGGAAAAAATAAAAGTAACTCTCCTCATCTCAGATATGTAATAAAATATTTAACCTGATCTCTGGCCTTCCCTTCAGTCTTGCACAGTTGTACCGGCTCCTCTCCTGGACTGAAATAGCTTACTCTGATTTCACTGCACACTTCAAACTTTTCACAATGTGTATTAGAAGCTGCAGAAACTCAGACAAAGACCACCTTATTTCCTGGCTGGAGAACATCCAGCATTATCTAGGTCAGGCATCAATAAATGGCAGACCATGGTTTGGATCCGGACCAAGTCAATGGCCGCCATTTAGGAGCTTTTCTGCTGTAATTTCCTTTCACAGAGCTGAGAGCGGAAGGCAGGACAGCTCTATATGGTGGACGGGGCTGCTGAGTTAACAAGCAGGTGATTGGCTGCTAGGATGAAAGGTGGCCCTAACAACCAATCACCAGCTTGTAGCTCCCGCCCTCAGTCCTGACCTGCTGTGGTTTATGCCCTCCTCCCTGTCTGTGTAAGGTAGGAGAGGAAGGGGTAGGTGATGTGAAGGGAGCTGAGGACAGTAATGGGGGGGGGTTGAGAACAGTAATAGGGGAGGCTCAGGACAGTAATGGGGGAGGCTCAGGGCGGTAATGGGGGGGTTTGAGAACAGTAATGGTGGAGGCTGAGGACAGTAATAGGGGGGGGGGTGGCGTTCAGGACAATAATGGGGTCGCAGGGGACAGTAATGGGGGAGTAGGGGGTGGCTGAGGACAGTAATGTGAGTGGGGGGCTGAGGACAATAATGGGGGTGAGGACAGTGGGGGGGGGCAGAGGATAGTAATGTGAGGGGGGGGGCTGAGGACAGTAATAGGGCCACTGAGGACAGTAATAGGGGGCTGAGGGCAGCAATGGGGGACTGTGGAGGGCGGGCTAAAGACAGGTTGGGGGGCTGAGGACAGTAATGCTAAGAGGGGCTGAGGAAAGTAATGTGAAGGGAGGAATTTTGGTGTGAAAGGGAGTGACTGTAATGTGGGGGGGTGGGGTGGGGGACTGAGGATGGTAATGTAAGAACAGGATTGTGAGATGAGGCTTGATTCAGATCTGTGCATGTGCGTTTGCACGTGTACTTTGCAGATAGAGCATCCCATTCATTTTAATAGGCTTCCCTACCTGTGAAAAAACACAGGGAAAGAAGTCCTGACCTTATTTTTTCTTTAGCCCCTTCCTGACTGCTCTATAGCCAAAAGATGGCTACAGCATGGGCTGTTTGCCAGGAGGGAGTCCATGGATGTCCATGGATGTCCTCCCGTGATCGCCCTGCCTGCGAACCCCCTGCGGAGGGCAGCGCACTCTGTTATCACTGAGTCCTTAGGGCTCAGCTGATCACAGATCAGGGTAAAGGGCCAATCACAGAAGCCCTTTACCTTGTGATCAGCTGTGTCCAATGACATCAGATCACGGAAGTCAACACAAGCCGGTGATCTGCTCTCTTTTTCTCTCCACACGCTGTCAGCGCAAGGAGAGACTAAGAGAACTGATAACCGGCTTGTGTTAAAGGGACATTGGCACTGATAATCAGGACACTGATTATTACTGCAGTCTCAACAGTGCCCACCAGTGCTGCCAATCAGTGCCCATAAGTGCTGCCAATCATTGCCCATCAGTGCCTCCTCATCAGTGTCACCTATCAGTGTCTATCAGTGCCCACCAGTGCTGCCGATCAGTGCCGATCAGTGCCGCTTATCAGTACCCATCAGTGCCACCTATCAGTGCAGCCTCATCAGTGCCTCCTCATTAGTGCCCACCAAAACCACCTCATCAGTGCTCAACATTGCCACCTATCAGTGCCGTCTCATCAGTGCCCATCAGTGCAGCCTCATCAGCGCATATCAGTGAAGGAGAAAAATTACCTGTTTGCAAAATTTCATTGAACATTGGCCTGGGCAGGTAGGGGGTAAAAGTGCCCAGTAGGCAAGCGGTTAAATCCCGGTTACATCCCACCGCACAAAAAAGCATGGTGCAGTTTTTTTTATCTTACCTAAAACATACTGACACTGATATTCATTTTTAAAATGCTTTATTTTTTTATCATACCTTTTTCTCCAAACCTTAACCCTGAACTTGACATTGACCCTAACCTAGATCAAACCCTACCTATTTATTTATTTTTTTATACACATTTGTTTCTGTTTACTTATTTTTCTCCTCTAGCAGGGAGAAAATGATACAATGTAATATATAATGTATCTTGTGTGTATACAATGTATCTTTCTCTCTATTCAGAGCAGAAAAAATACAATGCCCCCCGCACAGGAACTAATCACTGTGATAGCCAATCAGAGGTTATTACAGTGATCTTGTGATCGGGATCCGGGCCTCCCAGTTCCGGATCGTTAGTATGAGACCCAGAGCAGCTGTGCAGCACACGCCCAGCAAAAAAAATGTACACATACGTGGCCTCACGGAAGACCCACTTCAGAGAGGCTGCATAAACAGTATCTCACAAAAGTGAGTACATTATATGTTTTAATAATAATTAAATATTTTATTACCGTATATACTCGACTATAGGCCGTCCCGAGTATAAGCCGAGACCCCTAATTAACCACAAAAAAATGGGAAACCTGCATTGACCCGTGTATAAGCCGAGGGTACAAAATGCAGCAGCTACTGTAAGTGGAAAAGAGGGCCAGCAATGCCCATCTGCAGCTGCCTGTCCCCTGTACAGACCCCCCCCCCCGTGTCCCCATTACAGCCTACCTGTGCCGATCTTCGGTCCCCGGTCCCCGCTCTCCGGTCTCCGGTCTTCGGTCCCCGCTCTCCGGTCTCCGGTCCTCGGTCCCTGCTCTCCGCTCTGTCCCCGCTCCCCGCTCGCCGCTCTCCGCTCTGTCCCCGTGTACGGCGCTATAGCAAAATTAAAAAGCCGCGCCTCCTCCTCATCCTCGTCCGTGATAGGAGGAACGCTGTTTTCCCAGCAGTCAGTGCGCAGTGTTCCGCCTATCACGGACGCCCTCTTATCCTCGTCCATGAGATGAGAATGACAGGGCATCCGTGATAGACGGAACACTGCACTGCTGGGAAAATTAGTGTCCGCCTATCACGGACGGGCGGGAGGAGGCGGCGCGGCTTTTTAACTGCCGTCTGTCTGCATGACAAGCTGTTCATGTAGGCAGACGGCAGTGACTCGAATATAAGCCGAGGGGGGGACTTTCAGCCCTAAAAAATGGGCTGAAAATCTCGGCTTATATTCGAGTATATACGGTATATCTTTTCATGTGACAACACTGAAGAAATTACACTTTGCTACACTGTAAAGTAGTGAGTGTACAGCTTGTATAACAGTGTAAATTTGCTGTCCCCTCAAAATAACTCAACACACAGCCATTAATGTCTAAACCGCTGGTAACAAAAGTGAGTACACCCCTAAGTGAAAATGTCCAAATTGGTCCCAATTAGCCACCCCCCCCCCCCCCCCGGTGTCATGTGACTCATTAGTGTTACAAGGTCTCAGCTGTGAATGGGGAGCAGGTGTGTTAAATTTGGTGTTATCGCTCTCACTCTCTCATACTGGTCACTGGAAGTTCTACATGGCACCTCATGGCAAAGAACTCTCTGAGGATCTAAAAAAGAATTGTCTCTCTACATAAAGATGGCCTAGGCTATAAGAAGATTGCCCAGACCCTGAAATTGAGCTGCAGCACGGTGACCAATACCATACAGTGGTTTAACGGGACAGGTTCCACTCAGAACAGGCATGGTCGACCAACATGGTCGACCAAAGAAGTTGAGTGCACGCGCTCAGCGTCATATCCAGAGGTTGTTTTTGCGAAATAGACGTATGAGTGCTGCCAGCATTGCTGCAGAGGTTGAAGGGGTGGGGGGTCAGCCTGTCAGTGCTCAGACCATACACCACACACTGCATCAAATTGGTCTGCATGGCTGTCATCCCAGAAGGAAACCTCTTCTAAAGATGATGCACCAGAAAGCCCGCAAGGACATGGATTACTGGAACCATGTCCTGTGGTCTGATGAGACCAAGATAAATTTATTTGGTTCAGATGGTATCAAGCGTGTGTGGTGGCAACCAGGTGAGGAGTACAAAGACAAGTGTGCCTTGCCTACAGTCAGGCATGGTGGTGGGAGTGTCATGGTCTGGTGCTGCATGAGTGCTGCCGGAACTGGGGAGCTACAGTTCATTGAGGGAACCATGAATGCCAACATGTACTGTGACATACTGAAGCAGAGCATGATCCCCTCCCTTTGGAGACTGGGCTGCAGGGCAGTATTCCAACATGATAACAACCCCAAACACACCTCCAAGATGACCACTGCCTTGCTAAAGAAGCTGAGAGTAAAGGTGATGGACTGGCCAAGCATGTCTCCAGCCCTAAATCCTATTGAGCATCTGTGGGGCATCCTCAAACGGAAGGTGGAGGAGCGCAAAGTCTCCAACATCCACCAGCTCTGTGATGTCATCATGGAGGAGGGGAAGAGGACGCCAGTGGCAACCTGTGAAGCTCTGGTGACCTCCATACCCAAGAGGGTTAAGGCAGTGCTGGGAAATAATGGCGGCCACACAAAATATTGAAATTTTTGGCCCAATTTGGACATTTTCACTTAGGGGTGTACTCACTTTTGCTGCCAGCGGTTTAGACATTAATGGCTGTGTGTTGAGTTATTTGGAGGGGACAGCAAATTTACACTGTTATACAAGCTGTACACTCACTACTTTACATTGTAGCAAAGTGTAATTTCTTCAGTGTTGTCACATGAAAAGATATAATAAAATATTTACAAAAATGTGAGGGGTGTACTCACTTTTGTGAGATACTGTACGTGTACAGGTGACCGGAGATATTTACAAAAAGACAGGCACCGATGTCTACGGCACATGCGCCATCGACAGCGGCGCGCAGGCACACTGAGCAAGCTGGAGATCACGGCGATATGCCGCTCTTGGCGGCTTCCATGTGCATGCGTGGAATTGACGTCCTCGCGGCTCCGGTGAATCACAGCGCCGGAGCAGCGAGACCCAAAAGTCACTCCAGGATTGATAGCGGTGGAGGTAAGTTATTCATAATGAGCTAGTATTCTATGCATACTAGCTCATTATGCCTTTGCCTTACAGGTTGCATTAAAAAAAAAAAAAAGTGCCTTTACTTCCTACCCAACTCCGGCCTCCCCCTCCAAAGCCCCCCCTTTAGGTTCCCCCACCCCAGTGGTATTTTACTCTTTTTTTTAAACACCTTGTCACCATTGCCTCCCACTAGACGCAGAGTTCCTGACTAAGTGACCACTGTGATTCGTTCTCACAGCAGTCACATGATTAGGTTCCCCTTCCATCATAAGCAGTGATCAGGAGCTGTCAGTGTCAGCTCAGTGAGTGTGTTGGGAGCAAGCATGCTCTTAGCACAGAACAGTGGTGCGTCATGGCTACATATGTGCAGCACATGTGCATTACGTGGGAAGCAAATGGTTAAAAATACTTACCTTTTTCAGATGCCTTCTGATGGTCAAATAACAAATTGGGTTCTCATCTTCTCCAGAACTTTACCAGTGGTGGGCGGTCCTTGGAGATACAAAAAGAAGCACTGACATGAAGTTAGAACCAACCTCCTCACCAATACACATCAGTAAACACAAAGGCACTGTCATGATGTCTTCTGAGGTGAATGACATTGGGCTGAGCATCATGCAACTCAAAGGACTGAGGACATCTTGTGGCAAAAATAAGTACTGCAGTGGACAGCTCTAGATTGACTGGTGAAGGTGTGTTTTGTAGCCTGAGCTGATTTTTTATTTAATTAACTGCCTGGAGGCCCATTAAAAACATGCCCTGGTATACATTTTACATTTCCATACTCTACTGCACATTTTTCTTGCATGCTAGTCGTATATCAAACCTGAAGAGTTCACTAAAATTCTCGTACGACAGAATAAAAAAAACGGAAGGGATTTCATGTGTTTTAGTGTATTTGTATTGTATTTTCGGATGACAACTGTAATGATTAAAAGAAAATAGTCCGATCTGGTATCGTGCGAGAAAAATTTTCGTGTTTGTCGGATCGGATAATATCGGATCAACTGCCGTGATCGGCTCTCGATCTGATGTTGAATTCTGTCGTATGTTGTCTCGCAAGACGAGCAGGATTCAAGCCTCAGGGGTATGGCAGTGTGGCCAGAGGTGTGGGGGGTGTGGGGGCGCCGGTGACGCTCGGAGACCCTCAGAGACACTCGGAAACACTCTGTTCCTGTGTGTCTCCGAGCGTCTCTGAGCGTCTTTAACCACTTAAGCCCCGGACCAATTTGCAGCCAAAGGACCAGGCCCCTTTTTGCGATTCGGCACTGCGTCGCTTTAACTGACAATTGCGCGGTCGTGCGAAGTGCCTCCCAAACAAAATTGACTTCCTTTTTTTACCACAAATAGAGCTTTCTTTTGGTGGTATTTGATCACCTCTGCGGATTTTATTTTTTGCGCTATAAACAAAAATAGAGCGACAGTTTTGAAAAAAATTCAATATTTTTTAATTTTTGCTATAATAAATATCCCCAAAAAATATATAAAAATGTTTTTTTTTCCTCAGTTTAGGCCGATACGTATTCTTCTACATATTTTTGGTAAAAAAAATCGCAATTAGCGACTATTGATTGGTTTGCGCAAAAGTTATAGCATTTACAAAATAGGGGATAGTTTTATAGCATTTTTATTAATATTTTTTTTTTTTTACTAGTAATGGCGGCGATCAGCGATTTTTATTGTGACTGCGACATTATGGCGGACACATCGGACATTTTTGACACATTTTTGGGACCATTGTCATTTATACAGAAATCAGTGCTATTTAAATGCATTGATTCCTGTGTAAATGACACTGGCAGTGAAGGAGTTAACCACTAGGGGGCAGGGAGGGGTTAAATGTGTGTGTTTTTTCTGTTTTCTGTAGGGGGGCGTGGCTTTGGGTCTGACGTCACTGATCGGCTTTCCCGATGACAGGGAACAGCCGATCAGTGTAAGTTGCGCTAGGAAGCACGGGGAGAGGTTTGTTTACACAGACCTCTCCCCGTTCTTCAGGTCTGTGACCCGATCGCAGGACACCATCGGCGATCAGGTCCGCTGGTCCCGCAGTCACGGAGCTCAGGACCGGGTTGCGAGGGCACCGCCAGTGGCGTGCGCGCGACCCACGGCTGGGCTCTTAAAGGGCCACATACAGGTACGTGGTTGTGCCCAGCCGTGCCATTCTGCCAACGTATATCGGCGTGAGGCGGTCCTTAAGCGGTTGAAGCGTCTCCGAGCGTTTCCGGCACCCCCCCACCTCTGGCCACATGTGGTACTGCATACACTAGAAGTGACACTTAAACGAATTATCTGAGTTTCCATTGATTCCTATGGGGAAACTCGCTTTGATATACGAGTGCTTTAAATTACAAGCATGCTTCTGGAACGGATTATGCTCGTAATCTCAGGTACTACTGTACTAAAAAAAAAGAAACATTGCTGTGCAGTGGCGTAACTAGAACCCTCAGGGCCCCGATGCAAGAAACCATGGAGGGCCCCCCCGACCTCCGGACAAAGCTCTTTACTCCGAGCCCGATGTTGGAACACCAGGGCCCAGTCACAAGTGGGTGGCTGCATATAAAGGAACCGATTTCTTCATTTTTATATAAAAACACACACACACACACACACACACACATAAACCAGTGACAGCTGGTGCTCAAAATTTTTAGGGGGGCGCAAGCAAACTGAAAAATTCAGAAATAAAAACATCAATTGCAGCCACTGTACCATCAAACGCCACCACTGCGGCCATCAAATGTCGCCACTGCGCCCATCAAATGCAGCCACTGTACCATCAAACGCCACCACTGTACCATCAAATGTCGCCACTGTGCCTATCAATTGCAGCCACTGTACCATCAAACGCCACCACTGTACCCATCAAATGCCGCCACTGTGCCATCAAATGCCGCCCACTCGCACACCCCCACACATGCATGCACACCCCCACACACATGCATGCACACACATGCACACAGGGCTGGTGCAAGGATTTTTGACACCCTAGGCGAAACCTCATTTTGCCGCCCCCTTTGACTCCACCCCCTTTGCCCTGCCCATGTATACCCCACCTTTTTATAGATTGCTACCATTTTGGGGGGGGGGGGCAGAGTCAGTCATTGAGCCTGGAGGTGGTGGGGGGGGCATTGGTACGGCGCCCCTGACTGATGTGTGCTCTAGGCCGGCCATGTACATAGGGATATGTACACAGATAATCAAGGCACCTATCAGTGCCCATGGGCACTGAGTGCCACCCCCATCAGTGCAACCTATCAATGGGAACCCCTCATAATGGGCACATCAGGTGTACAGACCCTGGAACTCGGCACAGGGATGGTGGGAATCCCTCATAATGGGCACATCAGGTGTACAGACCCGGGAACTCAGCACAGGGATGGTGGAAATCCCTCATAATGGGCACAGCGGGTGTACAGACCCGGGAACTCGGCACAGGGATGGTGGGAACCCCTCACAATGGGCACAGCAGGTGTACAGACCCGGGAACTCAGCACAGGGATGGTGGGAACCCCTCATACTGGGCACAGCAGGGGTACAGACCCGGGACCTCAGCACAGGGATGGTGGGAACCCCTCATAATGGGCACAGCAGGTGTACAGACCCGGGAACTCAGCACAGGGATGGTGGGAACCCCTCATACTGGGCACAGCAGGGGTACAGACCCGGGACCTCAGCACAGGGATGGTGGGAACCCCTCATACTGGGCACAGCAGGTGTACAGACCCGGGAACTCAGCACAGGGATGGTGGGAACCCCTCATACTAGGCACAGCAGGTGTACAGACCCGGGACCTCAGCACAGGGATGGTGGGAACCCCTCATACTGGGCACAGCAGGGGTACAGACCCGGGACCTCAGCACAGGGATGGTGGGAACCCCTCATACTGGGCACAGCGGGGGTACAGACCCGGGAACTCAGCACAGGGATGGTGGGAACCCCTCATACTGGGCACAGCGGGGGTACAGACCCGGGAACTCAGCACAGGGATGGTGGGAACCCCTCATACTGGGCACAGCGGGGGTACAGACCCGGGAACTCAGCACAGGGATGGTGGGAACCCCTCATACTGGGCACAGCGGGGGTACAGACCCGGGAACTCGGCACAGGGATGGTGGGAACCCCTCATACTCAGCACAGCAGGTGTACAGACCGGGAACTCAGCACAGACATGGTGGGAAGTGGAACCCCTCATACTGGGCACAGCGGGTGTACAGACCCGGGAACTCGGCACAGGGATGGTGGGAACCCCTCATACTCAGCACAGCAGGTGTACAGACCGGGAACTCAGCACAGGGATGGTGGGAACCCCTCATAATGGGCACAGCGGGTGTACAGACCCGGGAACTCAGCACAGGGATGGTGGGAACCCCTCATAATGGGCACAGCGGGTGTACAGACCCGGGAACTCGGCACAGGGATGGTGGGAACCCCTCATACTGGGCACAGCGGGTGTACAGACCCGGGAACTCAGCACAGGGATGGTGGGAACCCCTCATACTGGGCACAGCGGGGGTACAGACCCGGGAACTCGGCACAGGGATGGTGGGAACCCCTCATACTCAGCACAGCAGGTGTACAGACCGGGAACTCAGCACAGACATGGTGGGAAGTGGAACCCCTCATACTGGGCACAGCGGGTGTACAGACCCGGGAACTCAGCACAGGGATGGTGGGAACCCCTCATAATGGGCACAGCGGGTGTACAGACCCGGGAACTCGGCACAGGGATGGTGGGAACCCCTCATACTCAGCACAGCAGGTGTACAGACCGGGAACTCAGCACAGGGATGGTGGGAACCCCTCATAATGGGCACAGCGGGTGTACAGACCCGGGAACTCAGCACAGGGATGGTGGGAACCCCTCATAATGGGCACAGCGGGTGTACAGACCCGGGAACTCGGCACAGGGATGGTGGGAACCCCTCATACTGGGCACAGCGGGTGTACAGACCCGGGAACTCAGCACAGGGATGGTGGGAAGGGGGGGGGGGCGCATTTACTAGAACTGATTGTCTGTATTTTCTTCCTGCAGCTGCTGACTGCTGGTGGAAGGGAGAGTTTTCCAGGGTGGTCACCAGCAGAAGAAACATAAAGAGAGCCGACACACTGCCCGCCCTGCACAGCACTGATATCAGTTATAGCATTGTGTAGCTGGACACTAATCACTCACCCACATCCTCTGCTTCCAACATGATGCACCCCCCACACACACCCCCACACACCCCCCCACACACACACACACACCCCCACACACCCCCCCACACACACACACACACCCCCCCACACACACACACACCCCCACACACACACATATAAACATACATACATACAGATAGTCTTTTTTTTAAAAACGGCAGACATTTACCTTCTTCCTGCCGGGTACTGCACTGTAGGGGGAGACAAAGAGCACAGCACACGAGGTATGTGAGGAGCTCCCTGCACAGATTACAATTCGGCTGACGATCGGGGAGCTCCTCACAGCCTCCCCTCCTATCAACGAGTACTTGGGGGCCTCAAAGGCCCCCTGCAGCAAGGGGCCCGGTCGCCATGGCGATCTTGGCGACCCCTATAATTCCGCCACTGTTGCTGTGCATCGCTAAAGTGTTCTGGTTTGGCTCGAAGAAAAATTGGCAACCCTAGTGTATGTGCTGCGTCCAAAATTGATCTGGTTTTGTGAGTCTCCTACACACAAGCAACGCCTGTGCAATATTAAAGTGGAGCTAAACCCTCCTATCATTTTCAGCCAAGGAAGCTGCCATCTTGGCCTCTTTTTAACCAGTAGCCACCAAATCACGTACCCGTGCGTCATCTGGCTTCAAGTGGTTGTTCTGGAGTGATGCCCACACCCTGGTACCGTTTTTTAGAGCTGATGGTTGACTCTTTAGTAATAACAACTGTTGCGCCTAAGCTGTTCGGTTGTTATTAAAAGCAGCGGGAGGGGACACCCCCTTTATCGCCGTTTGCCCCATCTCCACCGGCTGGCTTTGATCAGGTCTCGAATGTAGAGACTGGGAAGTGGATTTTGGCGTTTTGAATTTTTTCAAGTGCAGAGGAGGGATTTGGGGTCCTATAGATCCCTCCTTAACCGCTTAAGGAATGGCACGGCTGGGCACAACCATGTACCTGTATGTGGCCCTTTAAGAGCCCAGCCGTAGGTCACGCGCGCTGCCGACTGCGCTCTCGCGACCTGGTCCTGAGCCCTGTGACTGCGGCCGCTGGACCAGCGGACCCGATCGCCGCTGGTGTCCCACGATCGGGTCACAGAGCTGAAGAACGGGGAGAGGTCTGTGTAAACAAACCTCTCCCCGTGCTTCCTAGCGCAACTGACACTGATCGGCTGTTCCCTGTCATCGGGAAAGCCGATCAGTGACGTCAAATGCAAAGCCACGCCCCCCTACAGTAAAAAAAACACACACACACACACACACTTAACCCCTCCCCGCCCCCTAGTGGTTAACTCCTTCACTGCCAGTGTCATTTACACAGGAATCAGTGCATTTAAATAGCACTGATTTCTGTATAAATGACAATGGTCCGAAAAATGTGTCAAAAATGTCTGATGTGTCCGCCATAATGTCGCAGTCATAATAAAAATCGCTGATCGCCGCCATTACTGGTACAAAAATTTTTTTATAAAAATGCTATAAAAACTATCCCCAATTTTGTAAACGCTATAACTTTTGCGCAAACCAATCAATAATCGCTAATTGCGGGTTTTTTTTTTTACCAAAAATATGTAGAAGAATACGTATCGGCCTAAACTGAGGAAAAAAATGTTTTTTTATATATTTTTTGGGGATATTTATTATAGCAAAAAGTAAAAAATATTGAATTTTTTTTTAAATTGTCGCTCTATTTTAAAAATAAAAACTGCAGGGGTGGTCAAATACCACCAAAAGAAATCTCTGTTTGTGGGAAAAAAAAGGACGTCAATTTTGTTTGGGAGCCACGTCGAACGACCGCGCAATTGTCAGTTAAAGCGATACAGTGCCGAATCGCAAAAAGGGGCCTGGTCCTTTGGCTGCAAATTGGTACCTGTCACTGCCTATTACTGTCACATGGGATGTTTACATTCCTTGTGACAGCAATAAAAGTGATAAAAAAATGTTTTAAAGCGCCCCATCCCTCCAGGCTCGTGCGCCAAAGCGAGCGCATACTTAAGTAGCGCCCGCAAATGTAAACAGTGTTAAAACCACACATGTGAGGTATGACTGCGATTGTTAGAGCAAGTGTAATAATTCTAGCACTAGACCTCCTCTGTTACACACGGTCCGAAAATTGGAAGTAAAATTTCATCCGACGAACGATTTTCGGATAGTTAGTACGGTGCTTTTCGACAGGCGATTCCGATTTTTCGTACGACAAAAGCTGGATGTGCAGACTATAACATTTTTGTCAGATGTCAACACAACGTCCGATTTTCGTTTAGTTAGTGCGGCTTTCGTCCGTAAGCGCGAGACTACGCATGCTCAGAAACGAAAGAGCACATACAAAACTATTCAACACATGAGTTCACTTCTGACGTTGAATTCTGTCATACGAGAATTTTTGTATGGTGAGTAACCTCTTCACTTTCGACATGAGACTAGCGTGCCACAAAAAACCGACAACTGTTCGTCCAAAAATCTGATCGTGTGTACGAGGCTTAACTATAAACATGTACCGTCGATTTATTTAATTTTTTATTTTTGCCATTTGTCGCCATTCCACGAGTGTGCGCAATTTTATAGCGTGACATGTTAGGTATCTATTTTCTTGGTGTAACATCATCTTTGTAAAAAAAATTGGGCTAACTTTACTGTTTTTTTTTTTTAATTTATTGAAGTAAAAGACTGCAAATACAGTGCAACATAAAATATTGCAATGACTGCGATATTATTCTCTAGGATCTCTGCTAAATATGTATGTATATATATACATACATACATACAGTGGAACCTTGGATTACGAGCATAATCCGTTCCAGGGGAATGCTTGTAATCCAAAGCACTCACATATCAAAGCGAGTTTCCCCATAGAAGTCAATGGAAACGAAGATAATTAGTTCCGCATTGACTTCTATTGCATGCAATACCGCATGTGGCCAGAGGTGGGGGGTGCCGTAGAGCCTCGGAAATACTCGGGGATAGCTCGGCTGAACTCAGAAAGGCTCAGAAACACTCGGGAACGGAGTATTTCCGAGTGTTTCCGAGTATTTCCGAGTTATTCAGAGTATTTCCGAACGGCTCCGAACCATTCCGAAAGTCACCGTCGCCCCCGCACCTCTGGCCAAATGCGTTACTGCCAGGGCAGGACTTAGGGTGGTGGGGGCCCCTGGGCTTGAGTCACTTTCGGGCCCTACCTTCTATACATTACCGTATTTATCGGCGTATAACACTCACCCAAAGTTTAGGAGGGAATTTTAAGGAAAAAAATTACATTTAAATGCCCATCAATGCAACCTTATCAGTGTCCATCTGCAGCCTTGTCCAGTGTCATTGCAGCCTTGTCATTGTAGTCTTGAAGTTTAAAAATGGCGCCGCCGAGATACAGAGTCCTGTGTATCTCGGCGGCTCTCGGGTCCTCTCGGCGGTCTCGGGTCCTCTCGGTGGCTCTCGGGTCCTCTCGGCGGTCTCGGGTCCTCTCGGCGGCTCTCGGCAGCTCTTGTTGGCTCTTGGGTCCTCTCGGCGGCTCTCGGGTCCTCTCGGCGGCTCTCGGGTCCTCTCGGCGGCTCTCGGGTCCTCTCGGCGGTCTCGGGTCCTCTCGGCGGCTCTCGGCGGCTCTTGTTGGCTCTTGGGTCCTCTCGGCGGCTCTCAGGTCCTCTCAGCGGCTCTCGGGTCCTCTCGACGGTCTTGGGTCCTCTCGGCGGCTCTCGGGTCCTCTCGGCGGCTCTCGGGTCCTCTCGGCGGCTCTCGGGTCCTCTCGGCGGCTCTCGGGTCCTCTCGGCGGCTCTCGGGTCCTCTCGGCGGCTCTCGGGTCCTCTCGGCGGCTCTCTGCAGCTCTTGTCGGCCCCTTGGTTGTCTCGGCGGCTCTCGGGTCCTCTCGGCGGCTCTCGGGTCCTCTCGGCGGCTCTCGGCGGCTCTTGTTGGCTCCTGGGTCCTCTCGGCGGCTCCCAGGTCCTCTCGGCGGCTCTCGGGTCCTCTCGGCGGCTCTCGGCAGCTCTTGTCGGCTCTTGGGTCCTCTCGGCGGGTCTCGGGTCCTCTCGGCGGGTCTCGGGTCCTCTCGGCGGTCTCGGGTCCTCTCGGTGGCTCTCGGGTCCTCTCAGCAGCTCTCGGCGGCTCTTGACGGCTCTTGGGTCCTCTCGGCGGCTCTTGGGTCCTCTCGCAGTCCCGAGCGGAGCTGAGAGTAGCCGAGTGAACTCGGCTCACAGTCACGCCCAGTCCCTGTGTTATGTGCATCATAGGGCGGGACTGGGCATGACTGTGAGCGGAGCCGAGCCGAGTACACTTGGCTATGTATCTCGCCGGGGCCCCCTATTGGGCGGGGGGCCATGGGCTTGAGTCAAGCCCAATGGTAAGTCCGGCCCTGGTTACTGCACACTCCATTAGCTTGAATGCTGCTCGTTTTGTGACACAACACTCACAAACCGAGTCAGGATTTTTTTTATAAAAAGTTGCTCGTCTTTCAAAGCGCTATTTAACCGTGTTAAGTTTGGGGGTCCTAAGTAGTTTTCGATAAAAAAATAAATTGTAATTTTAACTTGTAAACAAGTGGTTAATCTTCAGCCGCCATGATGCTGCACATGTGATCAGTTATGACTCAGCAATTGGATGGTTTAACAGTTTGGTTGAGAGCACAAGCAAATGTGACAGTTACATTCTGGGCACGTGACGGGAATGTAACTGTTTTCTGAAACTGTTAAATCTTTGGGTTTAGTTCTGCTTTACCAGTGTTGGCGCATCACCCATGTCAGTGATGATAAGTCTCTGATTGTCTTAGATGTTGTTGTTGTTTTTACATCTCTGACGTTTCTATATTGCAGAGACATCGCTCTTTCTATGACGCTCTTTTCGCGGTCTGCAGTAACACTCCGCGCTCTCTCATGCACCTGGCCAGATGTGCGATACGCATGTTTTTACGGATGAGATGCCACCGGACCGTCCCGCAACTTTCTCTGCCCGCCACACTCAAGAAATACATCCTCCTCGAGCCGCAGGGACGCTTCAATTAAAGCAGAACTCCGGCCCTCCTTTCCATCCCGCACAGTTGTACCGGATCCTCTCCTGGACTGACATTGCTGACTCTGAGTTCACCGCACACTGTGTGTTTCTTAGAAGCTGCAGCAAGTCAGATAGAACCCGCTACATTTACAGGCTGGAGGACGCCCAGCATCATTCAGCTCTTTCTTCTCCTTCCTGACTGCCCAGACCACCCCTTTTGTTCATTGGATTTCAGTTCTTTTAATCATGATGGCTTATCATCACAGGTGGGTGTATGTGCATGCAAATACAGCCTGCCTAGGAACGCCCACTACTCCAGACTGACTCCGCCCATCAAGGCTTTTTGGAGGGTCACTCCATGGCTTGCATCAGAACTGAGGCCTAGGGGATATGTGATCCTGATGGGAGATTTAAATTTTCACTTTGATCAAGACCTAGACTCTACGTCCCATGCTCGGGGGAAAAATAATGTAGTAAAACAAATGATTAGACAGAAATTGTACTCTAGTCAACTAGTAGATATCTGGAGGGTCCGTCACCCCAATATAAGGGACTACACATTTTTCTCCCCCGTGCATGGGACGTACTCGCGTCTCGACTATATTCTTCTAGACCATGGCCTACTGGACAGAGTACTGGAGACTAAAATAGAGATTATGACATTATCGGACCACGCTCCAGTTTCAATGAAGCTGCATTTCCCAGATTTACAGGCCCCACACAATAACTGGAGACTTAATGAAGAACTTCTAAGGGATAAGGAGATAGTAGCACACATCAAAGCAGAGATAGAACAATACTTTAACAATAACGACAACGGGGAAGTACAGGGATCTTATGTATGGGATGCACATAAAGCATTTATCAGAGGGGTCTTTATTTCAAAAGGAGCCTGGAAGAAAAAAGAACAACGCACAAAAATAGAAGCTATAAAGACAGAGATTGGACAGCTTGAGCAGGAACATAAGCAACAACTGGGACAAAATAAAGACCTACTGCTAAAATTAACCGTTAAGAGAGACAATCTAAAGGAACTATTCGAGCAGGAAGTAAGGCAAACTTTCAACAAAATCTCAAAAGAAAGATACCTATGGGGTGATAAAGTAAGTAAGCACCTGGCCAAAACTCTACAAAAAAAAGAGGCAAGAAATTATATTGAAAAGATAAAAAATAAGGCAGGAGAGATTAAATATCGCTCGGACGACATCGCAGACTCCTTTAGGGAGTACTACGAGGGAGTCTACGCGATAAAGCATAACAACCTGATGAAAGATGAAAAAATAAAGAAAATAGCATCCTTTCTAGAAAAGGCCAACCTGCCTAAACTTCCCCCAGACGACATAGAGATCCTAGAGAAACCAATTTCTGAAGAAGAAGTAAGGAAGGCCTTGTTAAACTCACCGACTGGGAAGAGCCCTGGGCCGGACGGGTTCACCATCTCTTACTATAATATTTTCCAAGAACTACTGATACCCAGACTCTGCTCGTACTTTAATGGACTGGGCTCAAAATTTAAGATGAGCAAAGACTCATTAACGGCCAACATAACGGTCATTTTGAAAGAAGGGAAGGATGGGTCGGCGTGCTCAAGTTACAGACCAATATCGCTACTTAATGTTGATACTAAGCTATATGCCAAAATTCTGGCTACAAGGATCAAGATGTACTTGGGCACGCTGATCCACCCCGACCAGGTAGGTTTCGTGGCCGGAAGGGAGGGTCGGGATAACGCGATTCGAACACTGCTGCTCCTCCAAAGAATTAGGGAGACGGAGTCCCCAGGTCTATTCCTGTCAGTAGACGCAGAGAAAGCGTTTGACAGGGTAGACTGGGGACTCATGTTCCAAACACTTGCCCAATTTGGCTTTGGACCAAAATTTTTACAAAAAATTGAGGTTCTATATGATAATCCCCAAGCAAGGGTTAAAATTAACGGAGTAACATCAGCCCGGTTCCGGATGGAAAACGGGACGAGACAGGGTTGTCCGTTGTCCCCCCTTCTTTTTATTTTGACCTTGGAACCTCTCCTGGCCACAATCAGGAAAAAATCGGATATAGAGGGTATAGTCGTGAAAGGGGACGAGCATAAGATAGCCGCTTTTGCGGATGACATATTATTTTACGTAAACAACCCACATAGTACTCTCCCCAGGCTGATTCAAATTTTGAATCAATATGGAGAGATCTCTAATTTCAAAGTAAACAACACTAAATCCTTTATATTGAATATAAATGTTGCCAAAAAAGATAAAGAGAGTCTACAGAAGAAATTTGCTTTCCCCTGGAAAAAACAAATAACGTATTTAGGAATTAACTTAGCGAACTCTTCCAGGGAAATATATAGATTAAACTACATCCCACTACTTGACGAGATTAAAAAAAAAAGCAAAGAGTACTCTACTAGGCCGCTCTCGTGGCTGGGGCGTATTAACACAGTAAAAATGACCTTGTTACCGATAATTACATACAAATTTCAAATGCTCCCAATCCCCCTATCTCAGACGTATCTCAACAAATTAAAATCTATTATCATGAACTTTTTATGGAAAAATAAAAAACATAGAATTGCCCTCCGCATATTGTCCAAGGAAAAGAAAAAAGGGGGCCTAGCGGTCCCTGATGTGGTAAAATATTATTATGCGATAGTCCTATCTAGAGTCCCTGACTGGAGCAAAAATAGCAGCACAAAAAGATGGGTCAATCTGGAAAAAACTCTCTCCAACCCACAACTAGGAAGAGATATTTGGAACCCCTCAAAGTATAGAACACTGAGTGAAGGCACAAATACGTTGACAAGAAATACACTGAAAATATGGGATAAAATTCACAAACTCTATAAGATTAAATATAATTCTCCATTAATAGCACTCAAAAATAATGATTATTTCGCACCAGGGAACAAATTAGCGGGAGGGGGATGGATCTTAAATGATAGTGCACAACTCAAGGATATTATATATAAAGGTAAAATTTTGGCACTAAATGAATTGAAAAAAAAAGGGGATTTGTTTGTTGTGAACGAGTGGAGGTATCTCCAGCTGTCCAGTTTCGTTAGAGGTCTACCGCAGCCAATCAGGGCGAGTGAAGGCCTGTCTCGGATGGAACAAATTTTTACTGCACCTGAGACAAAAGGATCTATTGGGAAGATTTATAGGCTTCTGCGGGAGCTGGATGGAGCGGAGGTACCCCCATTCATTCAAAAGTGGGAGGGGGAATTGAACACAAAAATAGACATACTCACATTGGGAAAAATTTTTAATTTAACCTATAGCTCAGCAGTAACTTAAAAATGATATCAGTAATGGAAAGGTTTGTGGTGACTGCCGACTAAACGAAGTACAAGTTGTTGAGAAATGCCACAATGATGTAAACATGAAAACGGACGATACGAACAGATAAAGCTGAGTAAGGTCCGCCTGAAAGTTGAACTGAGATGGCAAAAAAAAAAAAAAAAATAGAAAAAAAAAAAAAAAAAAGAACTGAGGCCTCTTAAGAGAAGTACAAGGCAAGGTGCTGTGATTTTTTCAAGAAGCTATGTAAAACCCCTCCTAGGTGTCCTGATCTGTCTGCATTGCATAAAGAAGCACAGAGACCCAGTGGCATATAAACTATGGCATATAAGGAAAACTGAATGTTTTTATTAATTTTATTAGCATAGAGACGAGGGAGGAACCGGGGAAGGCAAAATATAAGAAGAATCAACTTCAGCTTTTACTTTTGCTCTCAAACCTTGGGCCTGCACATAGGCGTGCACAGGGGGCGTGCCGGGTGTGCCCCTTGCACTAACGCCATCTAGTGTACCCCCCTGACTTGAACCCCCTTTCCCCTGACTTGCACACACACACTGCTATGAAAGCGCTTTTAATGATGAGGGCAGCTTTAAATGTAGAGGACACAGCAGCTGTAGATCCTAGCTGCCTGAGCCTAGGAGAGACCAGCCTGGGGCCATAATTGTGAGTAACAGGCATATTGAACACGCCCTCTCTCACCCCCCCCTCTCTTTCTTCCACCCCCCTCTCTCATACCACCTCCCTCTCTCTCTCACCCCCTCTCTCTTTCTTCCACCCTGCCTCTCTCATACCACCTTCCTCTCTCCATCACCTCCTCTCTCTCACCCCCCCTCTCTTTCTTCCACCCCCTCTCTCATACCACCTTCCTCTCTCCATCACCTCCCTCTCTCTCTCACCCCCCCTCTCTCTCTCACCCCCTCTCTCTCTTACCCTTCTCTCTCTCATCCCCCTCTCTCTCTCTCTCATCCCCCCTCTCTCTCTCTCTCTCTCTCTCTCTCTCATCCCCTCTCTCTCTCTCTCTCATCCCCCCTCTCTCTCTCACCCCCTCTCTCTCTCTCTCACCCCCTCTCTCTCTCACCCCCCCTCTCTCATACCACCTTCCTCTCTCCATCACCTCCCTCTCTCTCTCACCCCCCTCTCTCTCTCACCCCCCTCTCTCTCTCACCCTTCCCTCTCTCATCCCCCTCTCTCTCTCTCATCCCCCCTCTCTCTCTCTCTCTCATCCCCCTCTCTCTCTCTCTCTCTCTCATCCCCCTCTCTCTCTCTCATCCCCCTCTCTCTCTCACCCCCCCTCTCTCATACCACCTTCCTCTCTCCATCACCTTCCTCTTTCTCTCACACCCCCCTCTCTCTCTTACCCTTCTCTCTCATCCCCCCTCTCTCTCTCTAATCCCCCCTCTCTCTCGCTCATCCCCCCCCCCTCTCTCTCTCATCCCCCCTCTCTCTCTCTCTCTCATCCCCCTCTCTCTCTCTCGCTCATCCCCCTCTCTCTCGCTCATCCCCCCTCTCTAGCTTTCTCACCCCCCTCTCTTTCTTCCACCTACCCTTTTTCTCTCATACCCCCTTCCTCTCTCCATCACCTCCCTCTCTCTCTCACCCCCCTCTCTCTCTTACCCTTCTCTCTCATCCCCCTCTCTCTCATCCCCTCTCTCTCTCTCTTTCTCACCCCCTTCTCTTTCTTCCACCTACCCTTTCTCTCTCATATCCCCTTCCTCTCTCCATCACCTCCCTCCCTCTCACCCCCACTCTCTCTCTCTTTGACCCCCCTCTCTCTCACCTTCTCTGTCTCTAATGCCCCGTACACACAATCGGAATATCCGCCAGCAAAAGTCAGATGTGAGCTTTTGGTTGGAAATTCCGACTGTGTGTAGGTCCCATCAGACTTTTGCTGGCGGAATTCCAGCCAGCAAAAGATTGAGAGCAGGTTATCAATTTTCCGATCGTCTGTACCAATTCCGACGTGCAATATTCCTACACATGCTCGTAACAATTTGACACATGCTCTGAAGCATTGAACTTCATTTTTGTGGGTCGTAGTAGTGTTGTACGTCACCGCGATCTTGATGGTCGAAAGTTCAGAGAACTTTTGTGTGACCGTGTGTATGCAAGTCAAGCTTGAGCGGAATTCCGTCGGAAAAGCCATCCACGTTTTTTCCGACGGAAAATCTGCTTGTGTGTACGGGGCATTACTCCCCTCTTTCTCTCCCCCTCTCACTTAACCCATCCTCTCACCCCCCCCTCTCTCTTATCCCCCTCTCTCTTTTTCAACCCCCTTTCCCCCATCTCCCCTCTTTCTCACTCCTCTCTCTACTTTCTTTCTCTCTCACCCCTCTCTATCTCTCATATATATACACAGTATCTCACAAAAGTGAGTACACCCCTCACATTTTTGTAATTATTTTATTATATCTGTTCATGTGACAACACTGAAGAAATGACACTTTGCTACAATGTAAAGTAGTGAGTGTACAGCGTGTATAACAGTGTAAATTTGCTGTCCCCTCAAAATAACTCAACACACAGCCATTAATGTCTAAACCGCTGGCAACAAAAGTGAGTACACCCCGGCATTTTCCAGTACTGCCTTAACCCTCTTGGGCATGGAGTTCACCAGAGCTTCACAGGTTATCACTGGAGTCCTCTTCCACTCCTCCATGACGACATCACGGAGCTGGTGGATGTTAGAGACCTTGCGGTCCTCCACCTTCCAATTGAGGATGCCCCACAGATGCTCAATAGGGTTTAGGTCTGGAGATATGCTTGGCCAGTCCATCACCTTTACCCTCAGCTTCTTTAGCAAGGCAGTGGTCATCTTGGAGGTGTGTGTTGGGGTTGTTATCATGTTGGAATACTGCCCTGCAGCCCAGTCTCCGAAGGGAGGGGATCATGCTCTGCTTCAGTATGTCACAGTACATGTTGGCATTCATGGTTCCCTCAATGACCATGACACTCCCACCACCATGCTTGACTGTAGGCAAGGCACACTTGTCTTTGTACGCCTCACCTGGTTGCCGCCACACACGCTTGACAACATCTGAACCAAATAAGTTTATCTTGGTCTCATCAGACCACAGGACATGGTTCCAGTAATACATATCCTTAGTCTGCTTGTCTTCAGCAAACTGTTTGTGGGCATCATCTTTAGAAGAGACTTCCTTCTGGGACGACCACAATGCAGACCAATTTGATGCAGTGTGCGGCGTATGGTCTGAGCACTGACAGACTGACCCCCCACCCCTTCAACCTCTGCAGCAATGCTGGCAGCACTCATACATCTATTTCCCAAAGACAACCTCTGGATATGACGTTGAGCTTCTTTGGTCGACCATGGCGAGGCCTGTTCTGAGTGGAACCTGTCCTGTTAAACCGCTGTATGGTCTTGGCCACCGTGCCCAGGACAATTTTCAGCTTTCAGCGCTGTCACACTTTGAATGACAATTGCGCGGTCATGTAACACTGTACCCAAACAACATTTTTATCATTCCCACACATAGAGTTTTATTTTGATGGTATTTGATCACCTCTGGGGTTTTTATTTTTTTTGATAAACAAACTAAAAAAGACCAACATTTTTGAAAAAATATGTTTTTCTTAGTTTTTGTCATAAAATTTTGTTTTCCCCTTCACTGATGGACACTGATGAGGAAGCACTGATATGTAGAACTGATGAGCACTGATGAGGAAGCATTGATATGTAGAATTGATAGGCACTGATAGGCGGCATTCATATGCAGCACTGATGGGCACTGACAGTCCGCACTGATGGGCACGGACAGGCGGCTTCTGTAATGGGCACTGACAGGCACTGATGGGCACTGACAGGCGGCACTGATTGGCACTGATAGGTGGTACTGATTGGCACTGACAGGTGGCACTGATGGGCAGCACTGATGATGAGGTACTGATGTGTCACTGACAGGTGTTACTGCTGGGCACTGAGGTAGGTACTGATTGGCACTGTGGTGGGCTCTAATTGGCACTGTGGTGGGCACTGATTGGCACTGTGGTGGGCACTTGAAGGCTTTTTTATTGGGGGTATGCTGGGCACTGATTGGTAGCCTTTTTTGCACATCTGAGGGGGCTGTGCTGATAATCAATGTGCTGATTATCAGCACAGACCTCCCCCCCCTCTGAGAGGTAGAGCCGCCGATTGGTTCCGATCGTCTCTCCCTGTCAGCGCGAACCGAGGAATGCCGTTTACCGGCACTTCCTGATTCATGCTGTGATCAGCTGTGATTGGTCACAGCTGATCACGTGGTAAGAAGCCTCTGACAGAGGCTTCTTATCACGATCGGAAATGCGGGGTGTCAGACTGACATGCCACACTCGCGATCACATGTTATCCTGCTGGACGTCATATGTCGTCCAGTTAGGATAACGGAACCACTTCATTCTGCCATAGGCCGAGTGGGAAGTGGTTAATGGCTGTGTGTTGAGTTATTTTGAGGGGACAGCAAATTTACACTGTTATACAAGCTGTACACTCACTACTTTACATTGTAGCAAAGTGTCATTTCTTCAGTGTTGTCACATGAAAAGATAGAATAAAATATTTACAAAAATGTGAGGGGTGTACTCACTTTTGTGAGATAATGTATGTCCCTTTTTTCAAAAACAAAATGGCTAAAAATTAATCATTTTGATGTTTGTCATTCAGATTCTTGTGAAAACACAAAGAAAAAAAGGTGTGCTGGAAAAATACACAAAGAATGTTATTGTTCACAGACTAAACACTAAAATGACAGGACACGCCTACTGTATCTTGCTTAAATATCTAGCTCTGGGGAATTTCATGTGAACCTCTGGAAAAGGCCAGCTACCTAAGGAATTCCTGATGGAAACCACACAAATGTATCTCTTCAGTTATTTCAATAGATGGTGCGCTATTCTTCTACAGATTGATGGGTCCAGTTCATTCTGGAAATCCATAATGTCACCAACACCCAGCACTTTTTCAAAGATGCACGGAGTAAGCCATGGTGTGACCAACTGGGCTGCAGTTGGGGTACATGTGAAGCTGTGGAACTTTACCAAAATGCTCTGTTCAAGATGGCTTCCTGCTCCTGTGCTCCTAATACCCCCTTACATGCCTTGCCTCAGGGGCGGACTGACAACTCATGGGGCCCCGGGCAATAGGAGATTATGGGGCCACACAGTATAAACACGCACAGTATACAATCACACAGTATACACAGACATGTTTCTATTGGCTGAGAAGGTACTGGAGAGGTGGGGCAGCTATAATCTTGGGATTTTTAGACCAAAAGGATATCGGTAAGGAACATTTCAGAGACAGATGTAAAAAAAACACAGATTTTTACATACTGTCCCTGGTTTTACTGAGGCTGGCAACCCTGATGGGGCCCCCTAGTGGCCCAGGGCCCTCGGGCAGTGCCCGAGTGGTCGAATGGTCAGTCCACCCCTGCTTAGCCTCCTTCCCAGCCACTCTCTACCTGTGCTCCTGCTTAGTTCCTATGCTCTCCCTGAAATATTGCTCAACACCTGTCAACTACCTGGGCCACCTGCTCAGTTCTTTTGCTCCACCCATCTGAAGCGAAAATGTCAGCCTGTGTATTAATCCTTATTTAAATATATAATCCAAATGTTGACTGTTTCTGAAAGCCCTTTCTTTCTCAATGGTTACTCTAAATTAAATGTTTAATGTACTTGTTAGCTTTTGTTGACCAAGGATGAATTTGTGTGCATTCCCAATGTGTTTCAACTTGGTTATTCTTGATTTTCCTACTTTATCTTCAGAAAGTTGCCTTAAAGTGGTTGTAAACCCTTATGCCACGTACACACGGTCGGAATTCTCGTCGTAAAAAGCTCTGATGGTTTTCCCGTCGGAATTCCGATGGAATTTTGCTCAAACTGTCTTGCCTACACACGGTCACACCAAATTCCGACGGTCAATAACACCGCGACATACAACACGTTCGACGGCACTATAAAAGGGAAGTTTAATGCTTCTGAGCATGAGCCGAATTGTTTCCGAGCATGCGTCGGAATTTTGCGTGTCGGAATTGCATACACACGATCGGAAAATCCCATAGAAAGGTTTTCTGTCGGAAAAATTAAGAACAGGCTCTCAATCTAAAGTCCGTTGGAAATTCCGACAGAAAAAGACAGGTGGGCATACACACGGTCGGAAAATCTTCCATCAGACTGTTTCCATCGGAAATTCTGACCGGTACATATACCCAGTGAAGTGACCGGCCTCAGGTGATACACAGAGATGAAACAAATCCTCCTGCATACAGGGCCTGAAAAAGTATTCATACCCCTTGAAATTTTCCACATTTGGTAAACATAAATTTATAAATGATAAATGGTTTTCAATTTGTTTTACAAATAAATATCTGAAAAGTGTGGCGTGCATTTGTATTCAAGAAGAAAGCCATTGTTGAAAGAAAGCCAAAAGAAGTCCCATTTTCAGTTTGTGAGAAGTCATGTGGAGGACAACGACCCTAAACATACAGCCAGAGCTACAATGGAATGGTTTAGATCAAAGCACCTTCATGTGTAAAGCCCCATACACACGCGCAGATTATCCGAGGACCAGGTCCGTCAGACCATGTCCGTCATACTTTGTCTGATGTTGGTTTTGCGTACACACGGTCGGACAAAGTTGTCGGAAAATCCGATCATTCTGAACGTGGTGACGTTTGTTGCGTACGACGGGACTACGTAGAGGCTAGTAGCCAATAGCTTTGGTCTTGTAATGTGATCTGAGCATGCGTAGCACTTTGTCCGGTCGGACTACCATACACACGATCGGATTTGGTGTGATCGGACCTTGTTGTCCAAAAATCTATCCAGCAGGAGATAGGACTTTGTCCGTCGGACAATCCGACGTACACTGTCCGATGGTGCATACACACGGTCGGATTTTTCGACAACATTGTCCGATCGGACAGAATCCATGCGAAAATCCTACCGTGTGTATGGGGCTTTAGAATGGCCCAGTCATAGTCCAGACCTAAATCCAATTGAGAATCTGTGGCAAGACTTGAAAATTGCTGTTCACAGACGCTCTCCCATCCAATCTGACAGAGCTTGAGCTATTTTGCAAAGAAGACCAGGCAAAAATGTCACTCTTTATATGTGCAAAGCTGGTAGAGACATCCCCAAAAAGACTTGCATCTGTAATTGCAGAGAAAGGCGGTTCTACACATTATTGAATACAAATGTACCCCACACTTTTCACATATTTATTTCTAAAAAATGTTGAAAAGCATTTATCATTTTCCTTCCACTTCACAATTATGTGCCACTTTGTGTTGGTCTAGCACATAAAATCCCAATAAAATACATTTACGTTTTTGGCTGTAACATGACAAAATGTGAAAAATGTCAGGGGTTATGAATACCTTTTTTAAGGTGCTGTAAGTTGTACCCGTTTTTCTGCAGTCTTCTCTTCTCTACATCCATTCAAAGTACACAACTTATAAGCTTGTCTGGGGTGTCAGCTGGAGCTCCCTCCCCGTCACCTTTTTTCTCTTGGCTAAAAAAAAAAGTTGCATGTAGGAATGCGAGTACCCGCTATGCAGAGTAGTGAACGGGGCTTGACAGCTGAGTGTTTCTGTCCACTCCCTTCTATGTACTTGTATAAAGATGGCCATACACTATGCAAACTGATTGTATATTGTGTATTTAGTAAGAAGGGTGATCACTGATTGCATTTCATTTAAAAAATGTGCAGCTTTGAATGGGTGGGTGGATGATTCAGGGTGTGTGCTAATGAGATCAGCTGGTCAACTCCTTCCTGTGTCATGACCTACAGTCTGACTAGGAAGTAAGACATTACTAATGGATATGTCTGGAAACATGGATGAGGACAAGTAAAGTAAGTGTATGTAGAATTAATGGAAAGCGTTGATATTTTTGCAAAAAAAGTACAAGAATGCTCTATTGGTAAATAGGGGAGCTGGAATTTAGAAAAACAAAAAAGTGAACAAAGATGAACTTATCCTTTATGTCTAGGGGTTGAAGAGGTAATACATACCTTATTACTTGCTCCCCCACCACTCTCCCCTTCTCTCTGATGCTCCGGGTTGTGGGCGAGCCCTCAGCATCATGCCGTCATCACATACAATGCAGGACTGCTGGTCCTGCATTGTATATGGTGACGTCAGAATGCAACCACCAGACAGAGCAAGGTATAAGGTTAGGCTACTTTCACACTGGGGCGCTCAGCCCGCTGGCGGTAAAGTGGCGCTATATTTAGCTTTAGCTGCGCTTTTCGGCCGAAAAAAGGGTTAAAACCGATGCAGCGGCCCTTTGCAGGCGGTTTTGCAACGCTGCCCCATTGTTTTCAATGGGAAGGGGCGCTTTAGGAGCGGTAAATACACCGCTCCTACAGCGCTCCAAAGATGTGGCTTGCAGGACTTTTTTCAGCGTCCTGCAAGCGCACCGCTCCAGTGTGAAAGCCCTCGGGGCTTTCACATTGGAGTGCACAGAGCGGCTCTTTTAGGGCCCTTTGCAAGTGCTATTTTTAGCACTTTAGCGCCTGCAAATCGCCTCAGTGTGAAAGGGGCCTAAGTATTACAGCTTTTCCTCTACCTATAGATTTATCCAGCATTTAATCCTTGAATAAAGTTTTCCAATGGGGGAAATAAGTAACAGTAACATGACTGTTTCCAAAAAAAAAAAAAAAATGTTGGCTCGGCTGTAACTCCACCTTCCCCGCTGTAATGCCAGAAGATAAAAACTTTAGAAAACGTTTGTTCAGCTCTTTTTGCAGGTTATCGCACTCTCTTCAGCTGGCATATGGAGCGCGATTAGCTCTTTAGATTACAACACCTGGCCAAAGTGTTTCAGCATCGGAACATCCTTCAGCAAACATTGCTTTATATAAACTGCCAGAACAGTTATTGACCTTGATTCTCACAGAGCTGCATGATGAAATCCGCACTCCTATAACCCTGCATGAATGAGCTGCAAAATCTGGTTCTGCTATACTCCAGAGTTACAGTGTGTCATTGTTCTCTGTATATAAAGCAGTATTAAACCCAAAAACAAAAAAATATATATATATATATATTGCATTCTACCAGTCCTTGGATGTGATGGCTGCATTAGTTTTCTCTTTTTTTAGACTTTTTTCATTTATTTTCATCTGGAGATCTGGCCAGTAACACTCTCTGTTTGAGGCTTGATTCACACTAATGCGTTTTTTGATGCATTTTGCAGAAATGCAGGGAACTTTTTTAACATGGGTTCCTCGCCGATGCCCTGCTTTTCTTAACCACTTCATCCCCGGACCAATTGGCAGCCAAAGGACCAGGCCCCTTTTTGCGATTTGGCACTGCGTCGCTTTAACTGACAATTGCGCGGTCGTGCGACGTGGCTGCCAAACAAAATTGGCGTCCTTTTTTTCCCATAAATAGAGCTTTCTTTTGGTGGTATTTGATTGCCCCTGCGGTTTTTATTTTTTGCGCTATAAACAAAAATAGAGCGACAATTTTGAAAAAAATGCAATATTTTTTACTTTTTGCTATAATAAATATCCCCAAAAAATATATAAAAAAAAAAATTTTTTTTCCTCAGTTTAGGCCGATACGTATTCTTCTACATATTTTTAGTAAAAAAAATCGCAATAAGCGATTATTGATTGGTTTGCGCAAAAGTTATAGCGTTTACAAAATAGGGGATAGTTTTATAGCATTTTTATTAATATTTTTTTTTAATAGTAATGGCGGCGATCAGCGATTTTTATTGTGACTGCGACATTATGGCGGACACATCGGACATTTTTGACACATTTTTGGGACCATTGTCATTTATACAGCAATCAATGCTGTTTAAATGCACAGATTCCTGTATAAATGACACTGGCAGTGAAAGAGTTAACCACTAGGGGGCGGGGAGGGGTTATGGTCTGTGACGTGTGTGTGCTTTTTTTACATTAGGGGGCGGGGCTGACGTCTGACGTCATTGATCGGCTTTCCCGATGACAGGGAACAGCTGATCAATGACAGGCAGTGTAGGAAGCGCGGGGAGAGGTTTGTTTACACAGACTTCTCTCCGTTCTTCAGCTCTGTGACCCGATCGCGGGGCACCAGCGGCGATCGGGTCCGCTGGTCCCGCGACCGGGTCACAAACGCGCCCGCGACCCCAAGGCTAGGCAATTAAAGGGGACGTATATATACGTGCCTTTGTTAGCCGTGCCATTCTGAGGACGTATATATACAGGAGGCGGTCGGGAATCAGTTAAATAACGACTGGGGGCGTGACAATCATCCGGAGGCCATGCCCCCTTGTGACGTCACAGACCCATCAGCTCACTTTTTTTTTTTTTAGCAGGCAATTCTTTTTTTTTTACATTGAGAAGGAAGCCCACTGACAACTGATGACTCATCGGTTGTTAAGGACGGGGCGGCCAGCTTCCCGGCCCCCTCCTTAGCAACCAGCTATATACAGTGTATATAAAAAAAATGCAGAACTCAAATCGCATTAAAAAATGCGTCAAGCATCGTAAAAAGCACTGCAGAAACGCTCAAAAGCAACATGCATAGATGTGTATCGAGCCTCAAAGTGTGTCCACTCTGGGTGAAGGAGCAACAGAGACACCTTTAGGCCCCTTTCACACTAGGGCGGGGAGCCGCGGTGACGGTAAAGCAGCGCTATATTTAGCGCTGCTTTACCGTCGTTTTAAACCGCGGTATTCGGCCGCTCGCGGTGCGGTTTTACCCCCGCGAGCGGCCGAAAAAGGGTTAAAGACCCCCGCAGAGCGCCGCCGTAGTGGCGCTTTGCGGCGGTATTACCGCGTTTTTACCGCGGTTTCCCATTCAAATCAATGGGAAGGAGTGGTATAGGAGCGGTGAACACACCGCTCCTATACCGCTCCAAAGATGCTGCTAGCGCACCGCTCCAGTGTGAAAGCCCGCCGGCTCTCACACTGGAGTGAATGGGGCAGGATTTTTTCAGGCGGTATACAGGCGCTATTTTTAGCGCTGTACCGCCTGAAAAACGCCCCAGTGTGAAAGGGGCCTTAGGCTTGATTCACACTAATGCGTTTTTTGATGCATTTTGCAGAAATGCAGGGAAATCGTTTTCTGCAGGCAGCCTGTAGTGGGTGGAGCTTGCTGGGTCCCCCCTCCCACAGCCATGTTCTCTTCGCAGGTTATGTGAGGGCCATTAATAATGGCACTGCTGCTTTTAAAAGGTAATATCGAGGTTTGCAAAGGAATGTGGTGCACACAAAGAGTGTTTATATCCTTTGTGGCTAATGAGTACTACATGTCTGTGTCCAGATGTTGACTTTAAGCCCCTGGAGGGTTGAAACATGTTAGAGGAGGAGGAACTCTGGCAGTGAGGAGCTGTGCACTAACAAACAATAAAGCTACCTAAAATGTTAAAAAAAAAGAGTTGGTGTGCATGTGCTGAACCTTTACTATGCATATTCCTCCTATCTGCACGATACATCCCCTCCAGCGGCTGTCAGAATACCCAAACAGTGCCTGAACCTGATTGGATGCAGTTGCTGTTCGGCTGTCAATTTTCCACCCAGCTTCATTGACTATTTTTTGCTCTCATGCATTGTCACCCTGTCACATGACCCCCCCCCCCCACACCCTGGTGAAGATTACAAGCAGCCATCACAACACACGTTACGCATGCATGGTCCACTGTTGTCGCCATCAGGAAGCAAATCCAGAGCAGTCATGTGCAACTGACCCTGAAAGTTGTGTATGTAGATATGAAGTGACTGTAAAGAGGCTGAAGAAGATCAGCAATACCCAGTTGGGGGAAAACGTCCTAAAAAATGATCAAAATGCCACTTGTTTACTATACACAGTGCGTTTGCAAACGAATAAACATCAACTTAGAGTTTACATCTGTTTTAATACAATCCTTTGTTTTACTAATTTTTATTGTACTGATATTGCACAGCTTTTGTGAGCGATGCAGCTGTAAATTAATAAAGTACATTTATAACATGTTTATTTTGCTTGCCTGCTAATTTAATATCAATAGCAGAATTGCAAAACAGCCTTTAAAAACTAAGCACAAAAAAATATATGTATCCACTAGGTGGCAGTGTGGTAGAGCTGATCTATGTAGTTACATATAGTTAGATAGTCGGTAAGGCTGAAAAAAAAAAAAACAATAGTCCAATTCAACGGCTGTAGGTGTCCCTGTATCAGTATCTTCCAGATCCCCTTGAAGACCAGGCCCTTTTTCTGACACTTTTGGTTTACAAGTAAAAATCTGTATTTTTTTTGCTAGAAAATTACATAGAACCCTCAAATAGTATGTATATATTTTTTAGCAGAGGCCCTAGACGTCTAGAGAATAAAATGGTGGGTTTTGCAATTTTGTTCATGTCGCACGTTATTTGCGCAGCGGTTTTTGTACAAATTTTTTGGAAAGAAATACACTTTAATGAATTGTAGTGCTCACAGACACAATGTAATACCCAATCGTTTGGGAAAATATAAAGGGTGGTGTTACACCAAGTAAACAAATACCTAATAAAACATACATTTTGATCACTTTTATTTCTATCACTTTTGATCACTTTTATTGCTGTCACAAGGAATATAAACATTGCTGTGACAGCAATTGGCAGTGAGAGTAAAGCCCCATACACACGGTCGGAAAATCCGACCACCAAATCCATTGGATTTGGTCTGACGGATTTAGTCCGACACTGGTGTTGCATACACATGGTCGGACAAAGTTGTCGGAAAATCCGATCATTCTGAACGTGGTGATGTTTGTTGCCTACGACGGGACTACGTAGAGGCTAGTAGCCAATAGCTTTGGTCTTGTAATGTGATCTGAGCATGCGTGGCACTTTGTCCGTCGGAATTCGCTACACACGATCGGAATTGGTATGATCGGACTTTGTTGTCGGAATATTTATAGAGCAGGAGATAGGACTTTGTCCGTCGGACAATCCGATGGAAACTGTCCGATGGTGCCTACACACGATCAGAATTTCCGACAACATTGTCCGATAGGACAGATTCCATCGGAAAATCCGACCGTGTGTATGGGGCTTTACTCTTTATGGAGAGATCTGGGGTCTATTAGGCCCCAATTAAGCCCCTATGCACAATGGGTATTTAGCCCCGATACATGGGGTTCCATCGTTTAGCGGTGGCTGCTGGCAGCCTGTCAAACTCTCTGATGTTGCGTACACACGCGTGGAACTTCAGTCGGAAAAATCTTGGATGGTTTTTCCGACGGAATTCCGCTCAAGCTTGGCTTGCATACACATGGTCACACAAAAGTTCTCTAAACTTTTGACCGCCAAGAACGCGGTGACGTACAACACTACAACGAGCCAAGAAAATGAAGTTCAATGCTTCCAAGCATGCGTCTAATTGTTTCCGAGCATGCGTAGGAATTTTGCGCGTCGAAATTGCTACAGACGATCAGAATTTCCGATCAGAACTTTTTCCGACTGAAAAATTGAGAACATGCTCTCAATCTTTTGCTGGCTGGATGGTGGGTGCATACACATGGTCTCATTTTCGGACCAAAAGCTCTCATCGGACTTTTGCTGGCGGAATTTCCGCTCGTGTATACGCGGCATTACAGTCTGACAGCTGCTGTGGCTAGATGGGACTGAATCGGGAAAACTTCAGTTGGAATCAAGTCAGGGACCCAGCCAGCGGAGCTGACACTTGCAGATAAGCCTTGTGTATCAGGCCAGGGACCGAGCAGGCCAGCAGGGGTTAAGCTTGAGAGGTATCTAGAGTGCCAAGCTAGGGATCCAGCAGAGAAGCAGGGGTGACGATTGAGGAAGATACCACCGTGAAGATTGGAGGAGCCTACATGGTTTAGGAGATATTTACAATTCCCCGTACGAGGATTTCTTCTGCACATGCGCCGATGTATTTGGCGCATGCGCACTTTAGATAGGTCACGGCATGCCGTTTTCATTAAACCACATGCCGTGACTGGCGGCTCCCGCTCCCAGTGACAGAGCTGGAGTCCGCGACCCTGGAAGGAAGATGGACGCTA
This sequence comes from Lithobates sylvaticus, assembly GCA_028564925.1. Lineage (NCBI taxonomy): Eukaryota > Metazoa > Chordata > Amphibia > Anura > Ranidae > Lithobates > Lithobates sylvaticus. The sequence continues at coordinate 502,148,289 of CM053030.1, forward strand.
CCAGCCGGCGAGCAAAAAAAGGGGACATCGCAGGCTCCTGTGTCAGGTATGCGATGCATAGTAGCCCATTATGCTTTGCCTTTGCAGGGAAACAAAGAGGACGTAAACCCATCAGGGTTTACTTCATCTTTAACCACTTCCCACCCGGCCAATGTAGATATACGGCCGGGTGGGAGCCGTCTACTTCTGATAGGACGTTCCAGAACGTCCTTCAGAAGTAGAGGGATCGCGCGCGCGCGCGCGTGCAGCGGCGCGATCCCGATGCGGCCGTGTCACCCGGACACGGCGCATCTCGGATCGGCAGGAGGGCTCGGTGATTGGCCCTCCTGATCACATGACAGCTGTGTCGAATCACAGCTGTCATGTGATGTAAACAAACAGCCGGTTGCTAGGCAATCGGCCCTCCTCTCCTCACACGGAAGTCGTCGGTGAGGAGAGGAGAGCGGATCGCTGCAGCCGGCTGGTGATCAGTGAGTATTAGCTGTTTTTTTTACTCACTGATCACCAGTTGTGACCCCACAGTAAAACACACATGTCCCCACACATGTCCCCAAAACACACATGTCCCCACACATGTCCCCAAAACACACATGTCCCCAAAACACACATGTCCCCAAATAATAAAAACACATGTCCCCAAATAAAAACACATGTCCCTCACATATGTCCCAGTAAAATCACATGTGCCAATGATTATCTGCACACATATGTCCGTGATCACCTGCACACCCCTTTTACATAATCATTTGCGTACATATGTCCGTGATCACGCGAACCAATTATTATACACTTAACGGAATTTTTTTTACAAAAAACATGTAGCAGAATACATTTTGGCTTAAATTTATGACAAAATTAGATTTTATTGGATTTCTTTTAAAAAAGAAAGGAGAAAATATTGTTTTTTTCAAAATTTCCGCTATGTTTTCGCTTATATCGCAAAAAATAAAAAACGGAGTCGCGAATAAATACCACCAAACTAAAGCTCTATTTGTGCGAACAAAATGATAAAAAATTCATTTGGTTACAGCATTGCATGACCGCGCAATTGTCACTGAAAGTGCGAGAGCGCTGAAAGCTGAAAATTGGTCTGGGCAGGAAGGGTGTTTAAGTGCCCAGTATTGTAGTGGTTAAAGACTGTTGCCATAGGAGACAGCATTCCTGCACATGCAAATGTAGCGTCTTGCTGGATGCCTTTCCCTGCATGGCTGTCCTCCTGTTGAAGTCTCGGAGTCTGCCAATTAATCTTGCAACTACCTAAGGGTGTCCTGGCCCTAACCCTCTCTCCCCAAAAAGTTTGTTAAGAGAAATAAACTTTCTTTTGCATTTAAGAAGTGTCTGGCACCCAATAACTTTAACTACTCTGCACCCACCATGCCTCACAACCCACCATATACAGAAGAATGTCAGCTATCCCTGGCCCTGGAGGATCTCATTATATCAAAGGAGGCCTGAGACCTTGCTACAATAATTTTAATCATACACTTCAAACGACTGGCAGAACATTCGCTGTATTGCAAATGCTGAAGTAATATTGGGTTGGATTCAACTTCTGTGACCATAATGTCTCGACAGACTGGGTCCAAGGAGGTATGGCGATGCATAAAGTGGCATTTGAAACAGACCAATTGTGCATGTGCCACTGTAAAAGTTGTATTACTTGTTGGTGTCAGTACTGCCCACCCGGTGCGACACATTGAAGTGAATGGGGCTGAGCCGCCACTGCCCTGCAACTGCATGAACTGCACACAGTTGTGGCAGGGTGGCGCAGGCTTTTGAGCATAGCTCCCAACTGTCCCTGATTTCAAGAGACTGACTCTGATTTGGAGCAATGTCCCTCTGTCCCTCATTCCTCCTCATTTGTCCATCATTTTGGTCTACTCTATATAGTTGTATATAAAATGCACTTTCTATCTATCAAAAAGTGTTTTTCAATGCTAAACCTTTCATCTGATTTCTAAATTGCTGCATTTGTAAATTCCAAAAGCCAATATAAAGGAATAGTAGTGGTAAAAAAAAGCACTTGTGGGTTTAACCAACCTTGTTTTTTTTGTACAATTCTCCTTTAAGGGGGTGTGGCAAGGGGTGTGTCCTATGCCTGCATACTTTTGCTGATAGATGTCCCTCATTCCCATCTCAAAAAGTCGGGAGGTATGTTTTGAGGTTTCAGCCACCTTTTGAAAATAGATCCATCGTCACATGTGTGAGCGAGCCCTAAAATGTCTTAAATTGTGGATAAGTTAACAAATAATGTCTGTCTAGTCATTATATCTAAGGCTTTTCTTCCCAGTAACTCTGTAAAGCAAACATTGGCAATTAGATAATAAAACAAGAAAAAGCTGCCATGGGAAAGTTTTGTATTTCAGCTGAAAGTTTCAGGCAAGCAGCTGTTGGATTAAAGGGGAGGTAGACTGTGATAATGTGTTATCCTGGGTTGATAGTAATTATAGTGATGCGATCCACAGACTGAAAGGCCGGCGCGCGGAGCTGTCACTAACGCTTCACACTCCACCGCATGCTGAGTAGACACCATTGTCTAGCTCTATCTCTTCTCCCACATGCAGAACACTCTGTGAAGGCTGAATCCTGCCCTCAACACCTGGCATGCAAAGTAAGCCAAGCAACAGTTTAAAAAAAGCTGAATTTTGTTAAATGAAACCCATAGTATTCCATTTTTTATACCCAAAGGAGCCGCTGATGTTTGGGTTCCCCTGTTGTTGGTGTTAACAACCCAGTAGGCAGTACCACGCTCCCGGAAACACAGAGGCTGAAAGGACAATTGTTTATTCGGGCAACACACAAAGCAGAGTAAAATTTTGGCAACCGTACCCAGGGATTTTTTTCTCAGAAAATAGGTGCAGGAACTCAAGCACGACCTATCAAAACACCCACATACGCCCTCCAAACCACATCAAATAGTGAATGAGGACAAATTTCACTAACAGTGGGAGTGTCTTAAAGGGGCATTAAATACCAGGAGTGCATTATGTGTGTGTGTGTGTGTGGGGGGGGTGCGCTATGTACATAATGCAGAGTTCAGGAGTGCACTACATACAGAGTGAAAAGTTCATGGGTGCGCTACGTACATAATGCAGAGTTCAGGAGTGCACTACGTACATAATGCAGAGTTCAGGAGTGCACTACATATATAGTGCAGAGTTCAGGGGTGTGCTACGTACATAGTGCAGAGTTCAGGGGTGCACTACGTACATAGTGCAGAGTTCAGGGGTGTGCTACGTACATTGTGCAGAGTTCAGGGGTGTGCTGCAGAGTTCAGCCTTCTTACCCAACTGCCCACCTCTGCATCCCCCATCCACATTACACTTTTACCCCTCTTCAGGTCTGACCTCTGAATACAACCCTTCCCCAAACTGCATCAAATAGTAAATGTGGGAGGGTCTTAAAGGGGCATTAAATACCAGGAGTGCATTACGTACAAAGTGTGGAGTTTGGGGGGGGGGGTGTTAGTGCAGAGTTCAGGAGTGCGCTACATACATGGTTCAGGGGTGCGCTATGTACAGAGTTCAGGGGTGCACTACGTACATAGTGCAGAGTTTAGGGGTGTATTACGTACATAGTGCAGAGTTCAGGGGTGTGCTGCGTACAGAGTGCAGAGTTCAGGGGTGGGCTACGTACATAGTGCAGAGTTTAGGGGTGCGCTACACACAGGGTGCAGAGTTCAGCCTTCTTACCCAGCTGCTTACCTCTGCATCCCCCATCCACATTACACTTTCACCCCTCTTCAGGTCTGACCTCCGCATACAACCCTCCCCAAACCGCATTAAATAGTGAATGTGGACAAATTTCACTAACAATGGGAGGATCTTAGAGGGGCATTAAATGCCAGGAGTGCATTACGTACAAAGTGTGGAGTTTTGGGGGGGGGGTTAGTGCAGAGTTAAGGAGTGCGCTATATACATAGTGAAGAGTTCAGGGGTGCCCTACATACATAGTGCAGAGTTCAGGGGTGTGCTACATACATAGTGCAGAGTTCAAGGGTGCGCTACGTACATAGTGCAAAGTTCAGGGATGTGCTATGTACAGAGTTCAGGGGTGCATTACATACATAGTGCAGAGTTCAGGGGTGCGCTACGTACATAGTGCAGAGTTCAGGGGTGTGCTGCATACAGAGTGCTGAGTTCAGGGGTGCGCTACACACAGAGTGCAGAGTTCAGCCTTCTTACCCAGCTGCTTACCTCTGCATCCCCCATCCACATTACACTTTCACCCCTCTTTAGTTCTGACCTCCACATACAACCCTCCCCTCCACTGCCCCCATCTTCGCTCCACCGTCTCTTACGTGTCTTACTTTTGTTGCTGTATTAAACTGAAGCACCCAGTCGGCTCTAATACCTTCTTGTCCACTGTAGGTGTCTCAGCCTCTCTCACTTGCAGGGAGACCCTCCAGTGGGGGTGTCAGCATCCGCACTGCACCCTGGGCATCTGCATCTCCCTTGTCCCCATCCTGCACTCAGAGGGAGCCGCTCAGGAGATCAGATCTGTTGGAGCCATTGGGAGACAAGCTTAGGAGATCAGATCTATGGGAGTCATTGGAAGACAAGCTGTCACTTGTAAACACAGAAGCCAGACTTCTGTGTTTACTAGTGATAGTGGTGAGCAGGGAGCATTATATACTTCTAACCCCCGGCACTCTCTGCAGTACACACTCCTGGTCCCTGCACTATCTGTCATGCCATCCTGACCCCTGCGTGGTGTACAATACCCACTCCTGACCCCTGCACTGTGTATAATAAACACTCTTGACCACTGTATATAATAAACAATCTTGACCCCTGCACTGTGTATTACACACTCCTGAGCCCTGAACACTGTGCATTAAGCACTCCAGACTCCTGAACTCTCTGTGCTATGCACCCTGTGCGTTATGCACGTCTGACTCCTGCACTCTGTGCGTTACACACTCTTGTTACATTTCAAACTACTGACTGCTGCACTCTGTACGCTGGGCTTTATATGATATTGTCTTGACCATGTACATAATATACTCCTTAAAGTGGTTGCAAAGGTAGAAGGTTTTTTACCTTAATGCATACCCTGCATTAAGGTAAAAAACCTTCTGTGAACAGCTCCCCCAAAACCCCTCCCCTTATGCTTACATGAGCCCAATCTGAATCCAGCGTGGTGCCTGAGAGCAACAGCTCTGTCCGCTCTCTCCCTCCTCACAGGACACGGAGACAGCAGTGGAAGCCATTCCTGATCACAAATCGTGGTAAAGAGCCAATCGGCTCTTTACCACGTGATCAGCTGTGTCCAATCACTGACAGGGCGTGAGGAATGGAGAGCCAAAAACAGGCAAATCCACACAGGGGACATCTGCACTGACAATCAAGGCACTAATCATCAGTGTCTTTATTATAAGTGCAGCCCTAGCAGTGCCCACCATTGCTGCCAACTGTGCCCACCAATGCTGCCAATCAGTGACCATCAGTGATGCCTGTCAGTGCACATCAGTGCCAAATATCAGTGCAGCCTCATCAGTGCTGCCTCATCAGTGCTGCATCATCAATGCCCATTAGTGCCACCTTATCAGTGCCTATCAGTGCTTCCTATCAGTGCACATCAGTGCAGCCTATCAGTGCTCATCAGTGAAGGAGAAAAATTACTTATTTACAAAATGTTATAACAGAAACTAAAAAAAACTTTTTTCTTCAAAACTTTCAGTCTTTTTTCATTTGTTTAGCAAAAAATAAAAACCCCAGTGGTGAATAAATACCACCAAAAGAAAGCTCAATCTGTCTCAAAAAAAATTAATAAAAATTTTGTTTGGGTACAGTGTGTTGCATGACCGCACAATTGTCATTCAAAGTGTGACAGCGCTGAAAGCAGAAAATTGGCCTGGGCAGAAAGGGGGTGAAAGTGCCCGGTAGGCAAGTGGTTAAATTACTTTTTTTTACTGTCCATTTGGGTTTTCGGTTTTTCGGCCAAGTGCATCTTGAAATTCTAGTTTCGGTTTTGGAACCGGAATTTTAATTTCGGTGCACCACTCCAAAACTAAAAAACACTTTTTTATTATTTAGATATACAACATACTTCAATGCCACTGATTTTGTTTCCTTTTCACAATTCTAGTTCTAGGGTATGGAAGAGCCCTCTGACTTTCAAACGCATAATTTAAAATAATTGAACTAAGAATTCTGTAAAAAAAAAAAAAATATATATATATATATATATATATTTTTTTTTTTTTTTCAAACTCATAATTCGTTTTTTTTTTTTTTAAGATGGCCCCAGGACTCTTTCATACTAGGGAGACCAAGGAGAGTGAAAGGAAGGATCCAGTGGTGTAACTAGAACCTTCAGGGCCCCGGTGCAAGAAACCATGAAGGGCCCCTCTGAGCCCCAGCCGAGGCCCTTCCCTCCGAGTCCGGTGGTGGAACTCCAGGGCTCGGTCACAGGTACGACTTTTGTGAGCCCTGTAGTTCCACCACTGGTATCAGCAGTTTTTTTAATTATTTTTTACAATTTTTTAGGAGTCCCGTTGGGGGACTTTGGTGAGATATCAGAGGTCTAAACAGACCTATGATGTTTGAGACAAAGAGGAAGAAGGGAAAGGGAATTTGGGACCCTGTCCTCTGGGGAGAAGTGGGCCCTGTCCCCAAGAGAGATTGGGTCCTTGTCCTTAGGGGAGATGGGGTTCCTGTCCCCACGTAAGTAGGAGTCCCTGTCCCTAAGGGAAATGGGGTCCATGTCCTCTGGGGAGAAGTGGGCCCTGTCTCCAGGGGAAATGGGGTCCCTGTCCCCAGGGGAGAGATGGGGTCCCTGACCTTAGGGGAGATGGGGTCCTTGTCCTCAGGTGAGAAGGGGTCCTTGTCCCCAAGGGAAATGGGGTCCCTGTCCTCTGGGGAGAAGTGGGTTCTGTCCCCAGGGGAGATGGGGTCCCTGTCCTTAGGGGAGATGGGGTCTCTGTCCTCAGGTGAGAAGGGGTCCCTATCCCCATGGAAAATGGGGTCCCTGTCCTCATGCGAATAGAGGTCCCTGTCCTCTGAGGAGAAGTTGGCTCTGTCCCCAGAGGAGATGGGGGCGGGACTCTGGCTGGGGAGGACAGACCCCGGACTGAGCAGCACTGCATGGAGCAGGAGAGGGGGACCCGGAGGAGCGGCAGAGGACACAGGTTGTGTGGGGAATGCACAACTAAAGAACAACCAGTGTGGTAGTTGAGCATGGAGCTCTGCTAGTCACCCCCCACCTCCAGCCACCCGTGCGCCCGGTGCCTAACCACCTATGCTGCCACCGGCCATATGTAGAGGGGGCGGCATGGGCCCCTTGCAGCGCAGGGCCCGGTTGCGCTCGCGACTGCTGCACCCCCTATAGTTACGCCCCTGGAAGGATCCAATTGGTCCCTGCATGCAGCTGGAATATGACTTCCTTCAGTCCAGTTCATCCCCATCTTTTAAGAATATTCCAAGGACCCCTGTTGTGAATTAAATTGGCATCATTATTCCCTCTACGTAAATCTCCTGTACTCTTGACCATCACATTTATTTCAGGCATCTCAGCTGATGTGACCCACTAATCTCGAGTCTGCTCATATAATCCCAGGACTGCCATATGAACACCTAATATAGAAGTGACCAAAGAGAGGGACGTTTGCCCAGTAGGGTAAAGGTAATAAGTACAGTGCACTGATAGTAAACAATATGGCTTCAGCGCCTTCCGTCAGTAACAGCTGGCCAAGTCATCAGCCCCTCCAGGTTATTATTGTAATTATAGTTATGAACGTATGGTCTTTTCATTGAAAACACATCCAGAAGAGTCACTTGCTGATCTTTCCATCATTGAGCCAATGCTTGGAACTCCGGAAGGGAAGACGATGTTCTTTTCGTATAATAGACGAGTAAAACAAGCAATCTGTTCAGGCAGGCAGGTCATGATAACACTTGTTTGTCACATAATGCTGGCTAAATATTTTCCATGAGTTATTATTCCAAAAGATTACATGGAATAATACGCACATCAAACTAATTATGGATGATACTAAACTAACAAGCCCTATTAATATCATAAACAAGGTAACAGAGGAATCGAAAGTACATTGTCACTGGATGAGAATTGGCAAGTCACATTGTTTTCTTCAGCAGAAAGCTGAGAAATGGGACTAGAACCTCTTTACAAGAGCGGTCTGATCAGGTCTGCTTGTAATTAGTTTTTTAGGCTGAACTCATTGGAAGTTGCAAGTACAGTGCCTTGAAAAAGTATTCATACCCCTTCTAATTCTCCACATTTCGTCATGTTGCAACCAAAAACGTAAATGTATTTCATTGGGGTTTTCTGTGATAGACCAACACAAAGTGGCTCATAATTGTAAAGTGGAAGGAAAATGATAAATGCTTTTCAACATTTTTTACAAATAAATATCTGAAAAGTGTGGCGTGCATTTGTATACAACACCCTTTACTCTGATACACTTAACTAAAATGTAGTGTAACCAATTGCCTTCAGAAGTCACCTAATTAGTAAATAGAGTCCACTGGTGTGTAATTTAGTCTCCATATAAATACAGCTGTTCTGTGCCCTCAGAGGTTTGTTAGAGAATGTTAGTGAACAGCATCATGAAAGCCAAGGAACACACCAGACAGGGTCAGGGATATAGTTGTGGAGAAGTTTAAAGCAGGGTTAGGTTATAAAAAAAAATATCCCAAGCTTTGCACATCTCAAGGAGCTCTGTTCAATCCATCATCCGAAAATGGAAAGAGTATGGCACAACTGCAAGCCTACCAAGACATAGCTGTCCACCTAAACTGACAGGCCGGCAAGGAGAACATTCATCAAAGAAGCAGCCAAGAGGCCCATGGTAACTCTGGAGGAGCTGCAGAGATCCACAGCTTAGGTGGGAAAATCTGTCCAAAGGACACAAACCCACAAATCTGGCCTTTATGGTATAGTGGCAAGACAATAGCCATTGTTGAAAGAAAGCCATAAGAAGTCCCAATTGCAGTTTGAGCACCTTGGGGGGGGGGGGGGGCAGCAAACATGTGGAAGAAGGTGTTCTGGTCAGATGAGACTTTTTTGCCTAAAAACAAAATGCTATGTGTGGCGGAAAACTAACACTGCACATCATTCTGAACACACCATTGTGAGAACATGGTGGAGGCAGCATCATGTTGTGGGGATGCTTTTCATCAGCAGGGACAAGGAAGCTGGTCAGAGTTGATGGGAAGATGGGTGGAGCCAAATACAGGGACATTTTAGAAGACAACCTCTAACTTGTCTAACTTGAGACTTGAGACTGGGGCAGAGGTTCACCTTCCAACAGGACAACGACCCTAAACATACAGCCAGAGCTGCAATGGAATGGTTTAGATGAAAGCATATTCATGTTTTAGAATGGCCCAGTCAAAGTACAGACCCAAATCCAATGGAAAATTGCTGTTCACAGATGTTCTCTGTCCAATCTGGCAGAGCTTGAGCTATGTTGCAAAGAAGAATGGGCAAAAATCTCACTCTCTAGATGTGCAAAGCTGGTAGAGACATCCCCCCCAAAAAGACCTGCAGCTGTAATTGCAGTGAAAGGTGGTTCTACAAAGTATTGACTCGGGGGCTGAATACAAATGCACGCCACACTTTTCTCATATTTAATTGTAAAACATTTTGAAAACCATTTATCATTTTCCTTCCACTTCACAATTATGTGCCACCCAGTGTTGGTCCATCACATAAAATCCCCAAAAAATATGTTTTTGGTTGTAACGTGACAAAATATGGAAAACTTTAAGGGGTATGAATACTTTTTCAAGGAACTGTAAGTCTATAGGCATCTATGTGTAAACAGACATACATCTGTTTATTCCTGATTACCTCTGAGTCTGTCCAGGTTCAGAAAAAAAAAGAAAAGTTCTGTGTGCATTTACATCTGGCTGCCTATAAATCCAATTTGGTCCTGGATGGGAGATATGTGCCTCCTTTGTTTGGGTTGTTGTCCCTTTAACAAGAAGCATTTGGAGTACTCAGTGATTCTCACCCATGTGAGGGGTTCTGGGGTGAACAAGTAAAGAGGGAAAATTGATAGCCTCCAACACCGACTACAGGTACCCGGACCTGAACAGGTTAACCCGCTTACAATGAAGGGCTCAAAAGAGCAAGAAGTAGCCAGAAGGTATCTATGAGGTGTTGAGGGGAATAGGACACCCTTGTGGGAGGGCTGTGAGCTGTCTGGTTACTAAGATGCTGCTGAGCTCTTGTGACTTTTTTGGACGCCTGGAGCAAGCGGGGACTTTAAACCCTGTTGTGGGACAAGTGTATGCTGGTGGTGAGCTGAAGTTTTGTTTTGTGTAGCAGAATAATGGACGATTTTGTTGTATGCTGAAAAGAAGCTGTTTTCGTTTGCCTTTTTAAAAAATAAAGACTTTGTTTACCCATAAACGGCTGGTTTGTGATCTGGATCCCCAAATATCACACATAGCAAATGTTTACTTTCTGAGTTCAAGTCCACTTTAAGACTATGCAGAACCTGATACCTTTGAGAGTATGAGTTTCTTGGTTCCCTGTTGTGCTCAGTGGTTTGATCCACTGTCCCCTTCTGTAACCTTTTATGACATGGGGGACTTGTGGGAAAAACCACAGCAGGAGATGGGAAACCAAGACATTCAGCACGATCTTCAGCTGGAGATTTTTGTTTATAACTGCAGAGATTGGTAAGAAAGGCAGCAGAAGGGATAAGTATTCTATGCTTTCTTTGCAGTGAGGCTCATTATTTTGAAGATTTATTTTTGTGACAAATTTAGTGCCCATGTGCTTTTGTTGACATCCAACAGGTTTTGCATTCCGAAACCTATGGAAATGCAAAACCCACTTAAAGCAGGTCAAATATAAGTCAGAAGGAGGCTGGTTGTAGGTCAATGCACCTTTCAAGTCCTGAAAGATCTCTGAAGCATCTCCAACTGATGTCATCAGCACAAGCCTTTCACACGGACAGTCCGTTCAGGTCCGCCTGCCAGTTTTTTAGGAGGACCTGAACGGACACTCCATAGACCTCTATGGAGGGACGGATGTCAGCGGCGAAAAAGTGTGACGGAGGAAAACCCTATTTTTCCATCCGTCTGCAGATCGGGTGAAGCTCAAGGCCCGTACACACGATCAGACTTTAAGACAACCAACATGCAAATTAGCTGGTTTGGACCAACATCCGACCGTGTGTACGCTCCATCGGACCAACTTTTTCCAGGTTTCATCGGACTTTTGTTGGCTGTGTGAACGGACCAACTTTCTGCCAACAAAAGTCAGATGGACCAAAGTCCGACCGTGTGTACAGAAAACCATCGGACTTTTGTCCACAGTACAAACACGCATGCTCAGAAACAATGCAAAAGATCAGACAACAATATAGAAGTTGACCAAAGGTGGCGCTGGAGTATTCGAACGTCCTCTTTTGAAGTGTCGTCAGTACGTTGAAACGTCACTACGTTCGTGTTGGTTGACTCAAAAGTCCGACCGTGTGTATGCAAGACCAACTTGGGGCCAACGCCCTTTGGACAAAAATCCACGGGAAAGTTGGTCCACGGTCCGATCGTGTGTATGAGGCTTCAGGCTGACTTTCATGCTGGACCTTGCAGCTGCCTTTACTGACCTTTTCTTTGCTTCCCAGCTGCCTATACTGATCTTCTGGAAGTGCAGTATGGGGATAAATTAACTTACTTCCTCCCACATAACAGTGGTTGGAAATTGCAACAGTGGTTGGCAATCATGCATCCAGCACTGTCACATAGGATCGGTGAGAGTCATAACTTGGAGCTTACATGGAGTTTCCGCTCCTCTCTCCCATACATGAACAGAGTGGCAGGGGATGGAGGAGGGAGGGTAATTATGTGCTGGGGCCAGCATTAAAAGGCAAAGTTGATCACATTCATATTTATATAAAAGGTTTTATAGTTCCAATTTAAAGCCCAATACTACTATCCCACCCCCAGTCCTTCCACCTTCCCTCTGGATGTCACCCATTCCTCCTCATGTATTTTTTATATATTTTTTTTTATATTTTATACTTACCTCTGAAGTCTTCAGTCACATTACATGCAAAATCCCCTTCTTAGAAGAAGCTATGTAATCATTAACAATGCAGAGACGTAAAGACGTCAGCACCATTTCTGCCCATATAAACACAGAAATGCAGCCATTCAAGGCTTAACACATGCATCATGGCTGTGGCAAAAAATGAAATAGCATGTTGCATTTGGCAGGCTGTACAGCTGCAGAATGCGACCCATTCAAATGACTAGGGCCATGCTGCAAACATTATTTTGTTTTTTGGCTTCTGTAACCACCCAACCACCAACCACCTGTCAGAATTTTGGGTTCCTTGTCTGTTTTGAACCTGCTGACACCACCGTAAAACCTTGACCGGGAGAACCCCCTGGATTCAAAACACAAAATAATCACACAGTTTAAGGTGAACAAATACTCTGATTGTATTGAGGTCAGGGTATAAGCAGTGATGTAAGTAACTGAGTTAAAATAAACTGAGTTACGTAACTCAGTTACTTTAGAGGGTAACTAGTAATCTAACTGATTACTTTTCCCCTCATGGTAACTCAGTTCCCATTACTTTGGCTTAGTTACCCCAATTACATCTACCGTCACTAGATGGCAGTAATGTAATTCCGGTGTCCTGCCAAAAAAGTTCCCCCGCCGGATAAGGACCCCCTGTACTGCACAGGTGCAGCGCTTGCGCAGTACGAAGGACTACGGAGCTTCCGAAAATTGCCAAACCTAAAAAGCTCTGAGTGAACTCTACACCGCGCAGGCGCAGTTAACATGTAATTGTACGAGGCGATGCCGCACCCTTATGATGCTCGTGCTACTCTGCAAGGGGCGTCTATCGTGTAACTAAGGGGCGAGTCTAGTATTACTGTAACCAAGGGGCGCATTTATTATTATTGTTATATATATCGATCTCTGCCCATTAATTTAACATTCACCCTCTTCTGTAGAAATCCACCCTTTACACGATATAATAATAATAGACCCGCCCCTTGCTTACACGATATAACAGAACTGCCCCTTGGTTAGAGTAATAATAGAGCAGCTCCTTGGTTACACGATATATAACAATAATAAATGCGCCCCTGGTTACAGTAATACTAGACCCGCCCCTTAGTTACACGTATAGAACATTTAAAAAAAAAAAAGTCAGTTACTTTGCTGAGTAACTAATTACTTTTCCAATGTAGTAACTGAGTTACTAACGCAATTACTTTTTGGGAGAAGTAATTTGTAACTTAACTAAATTACTTTTTTAAAGTAAGATGACCAACACTGGGTATAAGGCTGGCCATACATTATGTAGCACTACCCCCATATGAGATGCAGATGAAAGGGATCCCCCACTCATGCACAGCCAGGCACACCAAATCTTTACAGGCACACAGAGTCAATGAGCAGACCATGACTTAGTTTTTGTTATTTATTAGAGGGTTAATAACTTGAATAGGGATGGAAGGTTATGGGATGCCCACTTGACTTCAACAACTTCAGGGACAACTTCCTATCTACATCTATATACAGTGTCTTCTCCTCTCTCCTCCAGCACAAACACTTGCTTGACTCCAGCTGAATCACTCTTGAGATGATTTGACAGGCTCCCAGTCAGATCTAGAAAAAAAACAAACATTACAAGCAGGAACTTGCAGCCCCTTTTAGTGTAGCTCAGATATAGTAAAACGGCATGTAACCTCTCCACTGTGGCCACTACTCCCAGCACCACCTCTTCAGGCACCGCCAACCCACCTGGCTGGTGCTGCCCTTTTCACCAGCCCTCCTGGATTTCTCCCCACACCAGTCCACCCGACTCACTCTTCACCAGCCCACCCCGCTGACTCTCAGGAGATCTCTCAGGGAAAGGACTGAAGACTTAAACACACAGCTGTCTTCAAGGGAGACTACCTACATGTGGCAGTCTCGCCACTTTGTTATTCCCCACAGTGTTGCACTACTCAATAGGCCCTCTTTTGCTCCTGTGCCTCCAGAAGAGCTTCCTCCCTTTGTTTTTTTAGCAGGATACTTACTGCACCCGAGCCCCGGCACAGAGGCAGGACACCAACCCTCCCAAACACCTCAAGTTCACCTCAAGGGCCACCGACAGCCTCCTCAATATTGCATCTCCATCTTCTACGCGACTGCCCCTGCTGGCATGGCACGTGTCTATTTATGAGGTGAACTCAGTCCCCTGCCAGCCCACTCCTGGGGATTGTCTGAGGCCTCATAAATATTCAAGACAGCTCCTCCTAACCCCCACTCTCTAGTTCTAGAAGATTCTCCAACCTTCTAGACTGGGGGAGGCACCAGAGAGCTGCCAGGATCAGTCATCCAGCCATAACCTCTAATAAACCCTGACCCAATTAAGACTCACCAGCTTAAATGTGAGTGAGAGTATGGTTTTCCCACACTCACGTCTAGCACACACTAGAGGGTGCTACACATATATAATTTTCCTTTAGATTTAACAAAACCAACAATGAAAGTAAAGTAGTAGGGGGATACTGGGCTTCATATTTTCCTTCCCTACTTTGGGCCTGATTCAGCAGAATAAATAATGAAGGATTTCTAATCTCTGATTGTTATCTCCCCCCCCCCCCCCCCACATTTGTTTCACAGCTGCTCCATGCCAGGTTAGTTGAAAACAATATTATATTCTTAGTTAATCATTTGTGGAGTTAGACTTTAAATATACATGTGGAACACTAAGTTATCCTCTAATGATCAATTTAGCTAATAGATGGACAAACTTTCCAGCTGTAGATTACAAATATGATTTCCATTAAGTATCACTAATACAGTAGCATGCTCCTGGTCAGGACACGTCTCCTCTGTTGCCGGGTAAGTCTGGTGGTCACCATTTGGGCAAGTCTCATACTTACCAACATTCTGAGATAAGAAAAAAAAATAACACATATTAGTACAAATTGTGAAGACAAAGGACACAGCCCCGCCATGCAATGACTGTATAGAATGAATATGCAAAAATGTATTAAACTCACAAGTGCTTTTTTTTTTGTTCACCACTATTTCTTTATACTGGCTTTTCAAAATAAAAATTGCCTTTGAGGCTGGATAGAAGGTAACAATTTTTTTTAATTTGAAGTGATAAAGACTCAGGCTTTTTTTTTTTTTTGTTACGCACTTTCAGAAGCTGATTTAGGCCCCTTTCACACTTGTGCGACTTGTCCTGCGACTTGGGACTGCAAAAGTCGCATGACAAGTCGTACCCCATAATTTCCAATGTGTACCGTTCATATCTGTTCGACTTCTAAAGTAGTCCCTGCGCTACTTTGTCTGACTTTGATGCGACTTGATTACACAGGCATTGCTTCACGTTGCGTCGAAGTCACGTCGAAGTCGCGTGACTTTCAGTTTGCACAAGTGTGAAAGGGGCTGTAAAGGCAAACTTTATTTTATTTTTATTTTTTTAAGCTTGCCTGCTCTTTGCAATAGTATTGCACAGAACACCCCCAAAACTCCTCTTCTGGGAACAAAGAGAGGGACAATGGGGTAAACAAACCCCGGGACTTTTAAGGTGTCAAAAGGCAAAATAGATAGTGTAATGGAAATTTGTAAGTTCTGTATATAATTTTATTCTATTTTGTATGTATTGCACGCTGCCCTCACTGTGCACACGGCACTAATAATGTTTTCAGTACATGTTTACATTCTTTCGAGTCCTGATTAGAATAAGCCTGCCTATGATACGCCCCTTGTTACCATAAATGAACAATTGTAATATTAATGTGACACCTACGTAATCATGTGTATAAAACCCCTGAATTGCGTCATAATAAAGGAGAACGGTTATTTGGAAAGATGCTGAGCGTATCTTTTGTGTCTGTTCCCTACTGCAGTAGTTATTATTAATTTGGAACCACTAATCAATATGAGGATAGGAGTTGCCTATCTATAAATTTCCAGGACAATAGATATTCAAAGTATATCCATAAAAAAGTTTTTATTTGATTACAATGAAATGTGAAATAACAACAACACAACAAAATTATCCACATTAAATTTTGTATATGACAAAACAGTTGATTAAAGCGGCAGTAAACCCATCCATTTAACCATTTTCAAATAAATAAAATTTCCGACACGTGCCAGGAATGTAACCCTCCCACTGGTTGTGTGCTCAACCAGACAGTCAAACCATCCAATGGCTGGTGTCATAACTGATCACATGTGCAGCATCATGGCAGTTGTAGATTAAACAGAGGCCAAGATGGCAGCTTCCTTAGCTGAAAACGATAGGGGGTTTACTTCCACTTTAAGACAAGAGATACCAATCAGAGTATACCACTCAATGTTTCGCTCATCTGAGCTTCCTCAGGAGTTTAGGTACACTGTGTGGTAAGCTAGAAACAATAAGAAGATATGGATAAGATATTCATGACGAATACAAATACCATTTCATATCTGGTATCTCTTGTCTTAATCAACGGTTTTGTCATATACAAAATTTGATGTGCATAATTTTAATGTGTTTTTGTTATTTCGCATTTGATTGTAATCAAATAAAAACTTTTTTATGGATATCCTTTGAATATCTATCTATTTTGCCTTTTGACACCTTAAAAGGCCCGGGGTTTGTTTACCCCATTGTCCTTCTCTTTGTTCTTAATTATTCAGGGATGTGGTGTTAAGTTTGATGTTTCTGCCCTCCTCATTGCTCCTCTTCTGGGGTCCCCTGCAGGTTCCTCCTCTTGTGTGCCACCATAAGAAGCTGCTTCCTATAGGGGGCACACATGCAGCCTATTTCCCGAGCCAGGCTGTGTGCATTGATAGACACATACAGCGTGGCTTGGGGGCCCACCCCCACTCTCTGCTCACAGGATTTGATGGACAACAGACGGAGCCAATGGCCTTTGCACAAAGCAGCCCAGATCCTCCTCTTCTCGAGCCCCTCCCTCCTGCCGAGTGCCCCCACAGCAAGCAGCTTGCTATGGGGAAAATAGAAAAAATACTGCGCTAGATAGTGCACCCGCAAGCAGCAGCTCTACCGTGACATACACACAGAAAACCGATAACCAAGTATTGTAGCTGCGCTAATACATTAAATAAATTAAACATAAATATATGAATATAAACACAATTCAACATGAATAAGTGAATAAGCACAATGTAACACAATGTAAATATAATACACCATTGATCATTTCATCAACACAAAGTGATTGTGAATAAATCCTGTTGCATTCCAGGGACATGAAGGCATAAATCCTATGCACCACAACAATATAGTGCCCCACCACCACATAAATTGTGTGCTTACCAGATGGCGCGCTTTGGAAAGCTTGGGGCTATTGCCCAGCCAGGGCCAAAGAATCAGGTAACAGCTCAAGGCAGACTCCTTCCAACCACTGAGGCCAGGCACCGGTCACAATATTCTCATATGGATATAGAAGGGACTCTGTTTTCAATGGTCATAGACATCAGAGCAACCAGAGTGACCCAAAAAGAAGAAAGCTTGCCATAGTGTAAAAACCAATCACACCTTTATTAGAAATGGTAATGCACTTACACGAGGAGCAGGAAAAAAAGCATCAATATAAAAAAGCCGACCGGCTTACACGAACATCCGTCTTTCCAGAATCAAACAACACCCCTCCTGACGACACTGCATTGTTTGATCCCGGAAGGACGAGTGTTTGTGTAACCCAGCTGGCTTTTTTTATATTAATGCTTTTTTATATTGATACTTTTTTTTACCTGCTCCATGCGCGCACAGAAGCAAACACACATGTAAACGCGTCCGCATATGTAAATGGTGTTCAAACCACCGAGGTATTGTCACGATCATTAGAGCGAGAGCAATCATTCTAGTGAAGGACCTTCTCTGCAACTCTAAACAGGTAACTTGTAATAAAAATTTAAAGAGTCACCTATGGAGATTTTTAACTAATGTACCGTATTTATCGGCGTATAACACGCACCTCAAGTTTAGGAGGGAATTTTAAGGAAAAAACGTTTTAGGAGAGAAGTTTAGGGAAAAAAAAAAAAAAAAACTTACATTTAAGCGTCATTTGCAGCTTGCCCAGCGTCATTTGCAGCCTTGCCCAGCATAATTTGCAGCTTGCCCAGTGTCATTTGTAACTTGCCCAGTGTCATTTGCAGCTTGCCAGCGTCATTTGTAGCTTGCCCAGTGTCATTTGTAACTTGCCCAGTGTCATTTGCAGCTTGCCAGCGTCATTTGTAACTTGCCCAGTGTCATTTGCAGTTTGCCAGCGTCATTTGCAGCCTTGCCGACGTTTAAATTTCCCGCCGCCGAGACAGACCGCGCATGCGCCGCCGAAAAAGACCGAACCGTGGCCTGAAAAAGGCCTAAGCGCGGCCGAAAAAGAACAAGCCGCCTGTTCGGCTCCGCTCGGAGTCCCGCCTCCCTGCTGTTTCGGGAGCGAGCGCAGGGAGGCGGAACTACGAGCGCAGCTGAACAGTCGGCTTCGGTCTTTTTCGGCTGCGCTTCGGCCGCGTTTCGGCCTTTTTCGTCCGCAGTCGCCATTTTTTGTCATTTTTTGGGGGTATCGGCTAAAATTTTAAGGGGGAAAAAGTGCGTGTTATACGCCGATAAATACGGTAGTTTGTCGCCATTCCATGAGCGTTTGCAATTTTAAAGCATGACTGTTAGGTATCCATTTACTAAGTGTAACATCATCTTTTGTATTATATAAAAAAATTGGGTTAACTTTTTTTTTAATTCAAGTATATTTAAAAAAAAAATAAAAAATTGCGTTTTAAAGATCGCTGCACAAATACGTTGTGACATAAAATATTGCAATGACTACCATTTTATTCTCTAGGGTCTCGGCTAAAATTATATATATATATGTTTGGAGTTTCTAAGTAATTTTCTAGCAAACGATAAAGATTTTTACAACAAATGTCAGAAAAAGCCAGGGTTAGCTGTGCCATTATAGAACCTTGAGTCCTGCCAAGCATTCACAACACCTAGTATGACTCACTACCAGCTACTTATCCATCGCCTTGTAAAAATGTTGGTTTGTTGTTTGGCCTACTTAATATAACTGACTCATAATAATAGGTGGATACAAAGGCTCTCTATTATACAAGTTATGTTCATCATAAACACCCATTAGGTTTATTGGTGGTGCTGATGTAGCATTTTCCACATTAGCATGTGCAAACCTCAGCATTGACTAATGCTGGCCATACACTCTACGAAAAACCGGCCAAACCCATTTTCGAAAAACGAACATTCGGCCGTGAGCACAAACGATAGTGCTATCATGTAATGACCGATAAATCGTTCTGTGGACATAAATGAATGCATTTTTTCTTATTTTTTTTTTTACATATACCCAGTGCAAACAGTTTGGACGGCAAACACATAATCCTTTCAATTTATCGTTCATTCAGCAGAAAATTTCAAAACTTGTCCTTTGTTTTTTTGGCTCAAAAACTTCCCAACGATTATCGATTTTGTGCCCATTAACTGGCCGAAAAACGAACGAACTGTCTAAATTACCGAATTTCAGCAGATTTTTTGTATAGTGTATGGCCAGCATTAGTCCGGCCATACATGGATCGAATTTTCAAATAATTTTCTTTTGAAAATCAGAAATTATGTGCGTTTTGTGATCCAATGGTGCCACATTGATTTCGAAATTCAGCCAACCAAGCCTTAAATTTCACCTCATGTTGCTACAGAAAATAATTTCGGTGGCTGGAAATCTTTTCTTTCCGGGAATTTTCTGTTCTTACATTTCTTTTTTTGATCACATTTCTCACACGACTCTCATCATTGATTATAAAATCATTCGTTTTTCAAAAAATGTCCAATTAGTCAAATTCGATGGCTGCACGAAAATCGTCTGCTGCTGCAGCCCACTAATGGTGCGAAATTCGAATGAAAATTCTTAGATAAAGCATTCTAAAGAAACTTCCTCTTATTGATAAATCCAATAGAGCAGTGCGGTAATCACTTATCAGTGCACGTTAATTGTGGTCACGTGCACTGCTCTATACACACTCCACATCCCATAGTCCATCTCGGGAGCGAGCAAGAGAGGGTGAGTACATTCCTACATACAGGGGGACCATGGAGAACAAATGTAGCCACTAGGGGTGCAACGGATCAAAAATCAAAAAACGGATCAAAAAACTCACGGATCGGATCGATCCTCGGATCAGAGTCACGGGTGGGATCATTTTTCGGATCAGCAAATAATAATTGAATTTGCAAAAACCTGTGAAAATTCCGCCACCATATAGTCCCCACTGTAATATCCACGTCATCTCCCCCACTGTTGAAAAAGAGGGGAATGGGGGATTTGGGACTTTATATGAAGCACGGAAAAGCAAATAGGTAGTAAGGCTGAACAAGGGAATTTTATTGGTATATAAAAATTGGTAAACATACATATACTGTTATTGTCAAGGAGGTTAGTAAACACAGTAACAATATCCATAATGATAATACAGTTGTCTCAAAAAGTGGCGACTGATATCACATAGTAAAACTTTAAGCACAATAAAACAACAGTAGACAATTGTCATAAAATTCCATAGTTCCAACCATATTCAGAAAAGATAAATGGATAATTGTAAAATATTATTTGCCGGACCTAAGGCCTCGCTGAACCTGTGAGGGTAGTGATGATATCGTAGCTTGGAGATCTCGATATGTCTAAAATTAAAACACGGCATTATACAGCTCTACGCGTTTCGTGGCTGACACGCCACTCGTCAGGAGCATGCGCGTGGTAAACTAGAAAAGATATTAATAAAAAATAATAATCAGTAATTGCATAGTATACAAGGGTGAGGTAATACCCAGAGTGACACCGAAATGTCTACTTACTATTGGTAAATTTTCAGTCAAGGTGTGATGGCAGAGCGCCGAAGGCATCGAGGAACAACCCCAACCCGGGGGCCCTGGTGGACTGCCCAGCAGAGGCGCACAGGCAAACACAGACCCAGGCGGGCATGGAACTACGAGGCCTATATGTGAAGGTAGAGATTGGTAGAAGTGAAGTTATGGTCCATTTATCTTTTCTGAATATGGCTGGAACTATGGAATTTTATGACAATTGTCTACTGTTGTTTTATTGTGCTTAAAGTTTTACTATGTGATATCAGTCGCCACTTTTTGAGACAACTGTATTATCATTATGGATATTGTTACTGTGTTTACTAACCTCCTTGACAATAACAGTATATGTATGTTTACCAATTTTTATATACCAATAAAATTCCCTTGTTCAGCCTTACTACTTATTTGCTTTTCCGTGCTTCATATAAAGTCCCAAATCCCCCATTCCCCTCTTTTTCAACATATTAAGGGATGGAAATATTTGACCTCACCGGGCCATAATTTCATGTGAAGTCCCATAGGGATGGACATACCTGACCTTACCAGGTCTAGGTCTCCTTAAAGTCCCTAAAACTCCCGTTCTCTCGTTTTCATCTCCCCCACTGTAATATCCACGTCATCTCCCCCACTGTAATATTGTTTGAGTATCGCAGAGTATTGGCAGGGCATCGCAGAGTATTGGCAGGGCATCGCAGAGTATCGGCTGGGCAACGCAGAGTATCGGCTGGGCAACGCAGAGTATCGGCTGGGCAACGCAGAGTATCGCATAGTATTGGCTGGGTAATGCAGAGTATCGCAGGGTATATGCTGGGTAATGCAGAGTTTGTTTACAAGTGATCGCTCCGTCATTTGACGGAGCGATCACATTGTAAACAGTGGCCGGGTGTACCAAGATGGCCGCCGCTCCGGAGCTAGGCCGAAGCCGTGGCCTTTCCTAAGGCCGCCGGGTGTACCAAGATGGCCATCACCGCTCCAGAGCTGGGCCGAAGCCGCGGCCTTTCCTAAGGCCCGAGGCCGCGGATCGCGGGGTGTGCCGATCCGAACGGGGTGACCCGTTCGGATCACGGATCGGCGACGATCCGTTGCACCCCTAGTAGCCACCCTCCAACAGGAAGTCAGATCACAGCAGGGGAAAAAAAAAAGCAATTTGGAGATATGTTAGAGAATAGTGGGATCTTTTGAGTTAAAGTGGGTCCAGGTTCACATTGATGCGATTTGGCATGCATATTGACATGTCAAATTGGCGGCTATTGCCGGCAATAGCACTGTCCGAATCGGTGCGGCACCGCACCGATTCCCAAAAGTACTTTCTGTACTACTTTTGGCGACCTCGAGGTGCGATTTCAATAGACATCTGTGCAGGAACCCGCACAGATGTCTCTGAAATCGCCCCCCGAAGTCAGACTGACATGCGGGTATGAAATCGTGAGAGTTCAGGTGAACTCGCACGATTTCAATCCCGCAGCAGCGTGAACCTAGGCTAAAGCTAAAAAAAAAAAAAAAAAAAAAAAAAAGTGGTTGTAAACCCTTAGATTAAGGCTTACCTGTAGGTGCAAGAAATATCTCCTAAGTCTACACGGTTTAGGAGATATTTGCAAAAGACAGACACCGCTGTCTAAGACGCATGTGCCGTAGACAGCAGCGCAAAGGCGCACCGAGCGTGTCGTTGCTTACGGCGCATCTTTGCAGCACTATAAGAGCGGTGTATACAACACTCCTAAAACACCCCTGCCCATTGAAATCAATGGGCAGCGCCGCCGAACTGCCGGCAATGCACTGCTGCAGCGCTTTGCGGGCGGTTTTAACCCTTTTTCGGCCGCTGGGGGGGGGGGGGGGGGGTCGCTTTAATGAGAGCCAGCCATCAGCTGTAAAAATAATACCGGGTTTATGGCTATCTTCAGGCATAATCCCGGTATACTACCACTAATTATATATATATATATTGCAGTCAGCAAGTGGTTAAGGTGAAAATGTTTTGACACCTGCAATCAGTCTGTAAATGTAGTAAAGCATGCTTGTTATACTCACTGTGGAACCTAAGGGGTTAATCCTCCGCATTGTGTAAAAAAAGGCTGTTTGATCCGGTCTTCTCTGATCCTCCCCTTCTTCCAGTGTCCTCAATTCATCTCCAGATAGTACAGAGGGTAGGGGACCAGCTGCACATGCTCAGTTTGGTGTATATTGCTAGAGTTTTTCTTTCCTTGGGAGGATGCACCTGATCAGCACAGGGCCAATCAGCACTGACCAGACAGAGGGTCAGGGGTCTTGCAGCCTTATTGAACAATCAGGGGAGAATGAAAACTCCTCCTACAAGCTTTAACCAGACACTGATAGAAGTCACAAGACTGCTATATATTGCTGATGAGAAAAGGTATTCAGCTATATATATTTACTAAAATAATTGCATGTTCATGTTCTGTGGGAGACCAGATATAGTGACTGCAGGTTCTGGGTTTAGTAACACTTTTAGGTGGAACTAAACCCTCCTGTCTTTTTACAGCCATGGAAGCTGCCATTGTAGCCTATGTTTGATCTGCAGTTGTGGTGCTGCACATTTGACCAGTTATGATAGCAGCCACTTAATGGCTTGATAGCTTGATTGAGAGCACAAGCAACTGTGACCGTCATTCACGGCATGCAACCGTTGGAATGTAACAGTTTTGAGAAAGATAAATATTTAACTGACCAAAAAAAATAAAAACCACGACGATTACATTTAAGTTCAGATAACTTTTATTTTCTATTGAAAACATCCTAACAAATCGCATAACACAAAACATAAAACAAACTTTACAACACAGTAACTATCAGCCAAAATTAAAATAAAAAAATAAAAATGTTATGCAAGATGGAGGCAGACAAAGGATGCTGGATGTAATACCTTTAATAAATAAAAAAAATAAAATACATGACACATCTGGTCATAAAATAATTAAAAGCTTTTTTTTTATTTTTTTCCTTCTCTTTAAATAAAATGTAAAGTTGCATCATGGGGCACTAAAAAGACCTTGTGAAAGGACAATGGTATTGAATGAACAAACGTATAAGGCTTTTTTGTGAACTGGGTAATATTGATTTTTGTAATGGTTCCATTGGTTAACTAGTTTTGAATGAAAAATACAGTGATGTGATTATTAGCAACCCACATAGCTATAGCTGCTGCAGAACTACAACTCCCAGCATGCCATGCTAGCTTGAGGAAAGACATGATGGGGCTTACGTATTCTACAACTGCTGGCGAGGCACAGATTGCGCTAGATATGGATAGCGAGTCTATTCAAACTCTGATCACAGCTTATAAGTGACATTGATCTGTTATATATATATATATGTTAATATCAACTTTCTAAATACTTTTCCACTCCATGAACTTACGACATCGGCGTTACTCTACAGCTAAGAGCCGAGAGCCATATAATAGTGATGATGTTCAGCTACAGTTTAAAAGAACCGCTAAACACAAAGCACAGGATTGTTCAATAGGAAAGAGCTGCTTGTAGAATTTACAGACTTGCTTTTTAACATTAACGAACACATGTATAAATGCCTATACAAGTCTCTAGTATACCTAAAATAAAAACAAAAATACAACAATTTTACAGCTTAGAAGTCCTTAGATTTGGTGGCGGCATTCATTTTCTGTTTATGGGCCAAATCAGAAGAGAAGCCCATGGGGGGACAACATGGCTTCTCCATAGATACGGTACAGGGAGTGTTGTAATGGGGGGTTAGGCAGGAATGAAGCAAAAAAAAAAAAAAAGCCAGAAAAACAACAATTAAATAAAAATAAAAAAATCGCCTTTCAGAGGCAATAGGTGTTTATGAGGCGATACTGCCGCTTCCCGAATGCCTGTTTTTTTTTTTACAATCCCAATAAAGATTTTACATTATATTAAATAATAAACTGTGCCACGCAAAATAAAGCACCACTCACTATATGTGCAATCTTACCACTAGCAACAATATTCCTCCCTAGACCATGCAAATACTGCATAAAAAATTTTCCCCCAAATAATGATTACATATATAAATTATTATACACAATTTAAATAGCGCCAACAGTTTACGCAGCACTTAACAAAATTAAGGCAGATATTACAGTTGCATTACAATTTGGTACAAGAGGAATCAGAGGGCACTGCTCATTAGCGCCTACAATCTAATTTATATATATATATATATAAAAATTAGTATGTATGTGTGGTGATACTGTGATATATACTTTATATTTGTAAATTATATATATATATTAAATAATTAGTATGTATGTGTGCTGATACTGTGATTTATACCTTATATTTGCATATATATATATATATATATATATATATATATATATATATATATATATATATATATATATATATATATATATATATATATATACACATATACACATATATACATATACATACACACACAGTGTAAATGTACAATGTATATGTAAAGCGCTGTGTAAATTGACGGCGAATGATATTATATATATATATATATATACATACATACATACATACATACATACATACACACATATACACACACACACACACGTTGATACTCCTATTATATGTGCAAGTATAATAATATGAGTATCAATACAGATATACAGTTTTTTTTGCAAAACATTTTTTTTTTTTTTTTTTACACAGTATTTGCATGGTTTTAGGAGGAATGTTGTTGCCAAGATTGCACAGAGGTGCTTTATGCTGCGCGGCAGTTTATGATTTATTATTTTGTTGCACGCAGGTGTAAGTGTGAACACTTGTGTGCCAGCAGCAACACTTGGTATATACAATATTCATTTAATTGCACTCGATATAAAACTTATTTGCGCTGGAGTATTTTACATTGAAATATTAAAGCAATTGGAATGCAGTTTTGGCACAGTCCTACTGACTTTAATGGGCGCCTTTGGTAAGCAGAATGTCTGCCAAGTGTGACAAGTTAAGTTTGCAGCACCATCATGGCCACTGCAACGTTAAAGGACCCGAGCACCCTCCAAGCAATTCTGTAGGCGGGCAGTCAGGTTTTACTGTCCCCTTTGCCCCCCTGTTTGAAGTTAGCCATGCAGCCACCACACCCAAGGACTGGTAAGTTGCAATGTTTTTTTTGTTCTTTTTAAAGATAGGCAGAACCCCAGGCACAAATTAAACATTTTCATTATTGGTCATGGTGTTATTTATTTTCCCGGAAAGCTTAGAACCTCTGTATGGTGTTTATCACTGTCTGTGCCCTTTGCAGGGGCGATTTCCCCTCTTCCTTCTGGAGATCATACACGAAGTGAAGAAATTGCTTTGGGAGTGGTCGTCATCATAACCGCATGCACATTGGGAATTCTTCTTTTTTTTTCCTCCCGGAAAGGAGTATAAAATAAATGTGCTGAACGGGGACACATGCAGTGGCAACATCCTAAGAGCTTCACAACTTCACCCACCAATGCATGGGTGCTCAACCTGTGGCCCTCCAGCTGTTGTGGAAGTACAAGTCCCATGAGGCATTGCAAGCGGCTGACCGTTACAAGCATGACTCCCAAAGGCAAGGGTGCGATGGAACTTCTAGTTCCGCAAACAGCTGGAGAGGGCACACGTTGAGCACCCATGGGTTAGGCCGCAGTGATGGTGAACCTTGGCATCCCAGATGTTTTGGAACTGCATTTCCCATAATGCTCACGCACTCTGCAGTGTAGTTGAGCATCATGGGAAATGTAGTTCCAAAACATTGAGGGGTGCCAAGGTTCACCATCACTAGGTTAGGGTTTCATATCAAAGTGGTGTCACTTGACTGCCAGTAAATAGATCAAGAAGATTCACGGTAGCATTAGCAGTCATGCTAGGCTTCAATAGGCTTACTGCTTTTCTTAACAGCAACAGTGCCAAGTATTTTAAAGTGAAAGTAAACCCATCCATTTAACAGTTAAAAAAAAAAAACAGTTACATTTCCGGCACATGCCGGGAATGTAAAACTCCCATTGGTCGGGTTCTCAACCAAACTGTCAAACCATCCAATGGCTGGTGTCATAGCTGATCACATGTGCAGCATCATGGCAGTTGTAGATCAAACAGAGGCCAAGATGGCAGCTTCCATGGCTGAAAACGATAGGAGGGTTTACTTCCACTTTAA
The DNA here is from genome assembly GCA_028564925.1 of Lithobates sylvaticus. Lineage (NCBI taxonomy): Eukaryota > Metazoa > Chordata > Amphibia > Anura > Ranidae > Lithobates > Lithobates sylvaticus. The sequence goes on from CM053030.1 coordinate 502,175,236, forward strand.
GTACACCAAAGAGAAGGCATACTGCAATACAGAATCTTCAGCTCAAGTAACTCCATTGAGAGGCTTGGGGCTCATTCACACCAATTCAGAGACCCATGCAGCGTGTGTTTTTATGTGCCAGATGTTCTGTGCAGCTGCCTGTTAAAAAATCAGCGTTAGGAGCCGCTGTATAACTTCCCCACACACCTGAGCATTTACATCCATAGGGGGACACGTGCACGGCCCTGGACACAGAGAATGCACAGAACAGCGGCCAACCCCACGCACATAAAAAACACGCGCTGTACGGGCCTCTGCACCCATGTGAATGAGCCCTTATAGGTCCAGCGATGAACACATTCAAGACTTTCACATAAGGTACCTTTGCTTATAGCGGTATTTCAGAAATAGGATTTTAGAACACAGAAATTAGAAAAATTTCAAGCTAAAGATCCCCTCTAACTCTACACAGGTTCGAAAGATGAGGCGTGTCCAGCTGCACCTAGTATAAGGAACGACCTAGCACCATACACGACTTCTTTTCACGTAGATCTGTCATGTGGACGTAGGCCGTCTCTATGAACATCAGACATGAAAGGCTAAAGCTGGCCATGCATTATACAATTTTCTTATTCCATTTCCTTTAGACTTACCTTCAACTATGTCGTGCAAGGGCCTGCCTGATTACATACATATTGAAAGGTTTTAGGTTTGACCTAATTATATGGTTTTGGTAAATCTAAAGCATAATTGTATAATGTATGGGCAGCCCACGACAGAGGTCGACAAATGAATATGGAATTCATGAGCCAGTCTGTCCAATACAGAAACCAGTAGGATTTTTTTTTTTTTAATTGGAGGCAACTCCTTAGATTAGGCCTCATTCACATGGGGTGTACTAAAGCCGTGGAGGTCTGCGTCTACCCGCACAGGGCACACAGGCATTCCATGCAGTTACCTGGTCCCAAACACAGACCGTGTATGTGTGGGGCTGTGCGCACACACGTCGTCAGATTTGGAGCAGCCGCTGTGTCCCAATTGATATAAATGGCCTGCATGGGGATGCATGGACCACCTGTGTGGATAAACATAGCCCTCCATGGGTAGTAGTACACCCCGTGTAAATGAGGCCTTAGAGCAGTGGTCTCCAAACTGCAGCCCTATGCTTGCCTTTTTCCGGCCCTTGGGGTACTATTCCTCCCACCGACAATGAACAACGAGGCATAATAATTCCTGCCATTGATGCCGACGATGGGGCACTATTCCGCCCACTGACACCAATATTGGTCCACTATTCTTCTCACCGACGCCTGCGATGGTGTGTTGTTCCCGACGCCAGGACATTTTCTACTCCTACTGGCCACAGTCTAGCCCCTGTAAAGTCTGAAGGATAGTATACGGGCCCTTTTATTTTTTTTAGAGAGAGTCTGGAGACCCCTGCCTTAGAGCAACCATTCTCAACCATGGTTTCATGGAACCGCAAGGTTCCTCCAGAGGTTGCCAAGGGTTCCTTGAGCTGTGGCCGGTTGACCTTCCATTTGATGGTGCCTGCATAGTTCCCAGCAAAACTACACCAATTATCTTTAGCTGTCTGTAAGTGTCGCATTATTCCTACTGACCACCAATATAAGGGGCCAGTGACTCCCGATTTGGTTTTAGTAAGGGTTCCTTCAAGGCCTGGCAACTCATTTAGGGTTTCCTCTTGGCTAAAAAGGTTGAGAATGGCTGTCTCAACAGTTAGGCGCCGGCTGTATTTTTAGGGAGGATTGGCTACCTGGTTCCTGGGATTTGTCCAGCCCTGGGATAAGTGAATGGGTGCCGTATTTATTAACCCAGGGCAATTCTCAATTGTTTATTAATTGTGCATTGAATAAAACTTATTATACGTTGCTCGATGTTCATAAGCTCTACAGTTAAACAAATTTTCGTAATGCACACACACACTTGTGATATCTTTTTCAACCTAAGAAAACATTGATTTTTATTACACAGCTCCATGCTTTTTTTATCTTCATATTCCACATCATTCTATGACCGCACGGTGGTGACCTAACTGGAGCCCTACATACAAAAAAAAAAAAAATTAAAAAGGACTTCCTGAGAACCCTATATTCATTTTGGCAATACTGAATAACTCTCCTTCCAGCTCTTACAGAGGCTGGCATATACAATTATTGACAGTTGAGGGAAGACAGGAAGGGGAATGACTATCAGTTCAAGAAGGGGCAGCGTCTTCAGAGTGATCTGTGGTTTGTCCAAACCTCGTTCTTTGTCGAAAAGGTTTCCGAAGGAGGACAACAAAAATGGATGCGGTCAAATCTCATGGCACAAACCGTCCACTTGATTCTTTGCTGCTTTTTTTTTTTTTTTCTTAAAAGGTGGTTTTCTTTGAGAATATGAATGCACAGTGGTACGCACTGCTACTATTCTGACTTCTGGACAATGAGGTACCAGAAATGGGCACAAAATACACAACAACTATGTTAAATGTTTTCATCCTCTTGTGACAATTTACGGTCTCTCCTTATTGCATCCCTGGCCAGCTCCAGCACAGTACAGTTTGCCTCTGCCTTCTCTGACACCCGCGGGTAGTGGTCCTGTGCAATTTAAGTGCTTGATCCCTTTCTTCAGCTCCACGCACTTCTTCTAAATGGCGAGGTTCTTTGGCTCGCTGCTGGGAATACACCAGTCGTCCGCTTCTGTGCAGAACTTATAGTGCTTCCAGGCAGACTTGTTGAAAACCGGTAACCGCTCAATGGATTCGGAGGACAATGCCTGTGACAATTCAATGACAAATCCGTCAGTATTACAATGCGGTCAAACTTTAACTCAGTTAAAAATAAAATTATAATTCAATATAAAGGGAGTACTAATAAAGTAGTAAAAATAAAGTTTTGAACTATTATGCCATGTACAAGCGATAGGATTTCCCAACAAAACTGTGGATTTTTTTCCGACGGATGTTGGCTCAAACTTGTCTTGCATACACACGGTCACACAAATGTTGTCGGAAATTCCAAACGTCAATAACGCGGTGACGTACAACACGTACGACGAGCCGAGAAAAATGAAGTTCAATAGCCAGTGCAGGTCTTCTGCTTGATTCCGAGCATGCGTGGACTTTTGTGCGTCGGAATTGTGTACACACACTCGGAATTTCCGACAAGTTTTGTTGTCGGAAAATTTGAGAACCTGCTTTCAAACATTTGTTGTCGGAAATTCCGACAGCAAAAGTCCGATGGAGCCTACACACAGTCTGAATTTCCGACAAGCTCAAATCAAACATTTCCCGTCGGAAAATCTGACCGTGTGTATTGCGGCATTAGAATGTTTAGATGATCTAAAGCCAGAATTTTAAGGAGGTGAAAATGGATGTAAACCCTCAAATATACCCAGTGAAGTGCACAGCCTCAGATGATTCAGAGATGAAACACATCTCCCTACATAAGTTTTACATGTATATCTGCTGTCTTCAGTTTTATATACTGTTTAGAAAGTTCAGATCATTGTCCAAAATGATCAGGCACCCCAATTTAAGAGGGAAGTTTCAGGAAAAAAAGCTTTAAAAATAAAACCACTTTGAAGCAAAATAATGGTCAGTGAGCATTAATGCAGCCTAATCCGTGCCCATCTGCAGCCTAATCCGTGCCCATCTGCAGCCTTGCCAAAATATAGGCTGCCACTGAGGGGAAAGAGGGGGGCGAGCGCTGCCGAAACAGAGCCGGATCTCCTGTGTGCTCGGCGTCACGCCCAGTCTTGCTCCTTTGCCCGGATCCTATGATGAACATAATGCCAGGACGTCAATGCTAGGAGATGTCCAGGGGGCGGGACTGAGCGTGACTGCGAGCCAAGCCAAGTACACAGGAGATCCGGCTCTATTTTAGTGGCGCTCGTCCCCTCCTTCCCCTCGGTGGCAGCCTATATCGGCGTATAACACGCACACGCGATTTTCCCCCTATTTTAAAGGGAGAAAGTGCGCGTTCCACGCCGATAAATACGGTTAATTCTTTTTCTTTTTTTAAAGCATTCTTACTTTCCAGCCTTTCTTTACCCCTGCCTAAAAACGTTGCAATATATACATACACACACGACATTGAATATACTAATTACCTTTAAGTAAATGACAGCATCTGTTCCAAAACCTTCCATCGAATGTAGCATTAAATCACCTTGGAAATATTTGGCATAAAGTCGAGAGATGGGTAAACCATATCCGAAGCCCGCCTAGAGGATTAGAAATAAAAAACAGGTCTAATTTCTGCCTTTATTTTGTAACAAAAAGGGTCATTTGCAATAGAACTTATTTTGCTGGTCTTGTGTGCTCTAAAGCTGTGGTTCTCAACCCCGACCTCAAGGCACCTCCAACAGGCAATATTTGCAGCTTTTCCTTTATCCTGCACAGGTGCTTTAAAATCAGATAAAATAGCTGTGCAAAATACCAAGCCATTGACTAATGCCCCGTACACACGGTCGGATTTTCCGACGGAAAAAGTCCGATCGGATTATGTTGTCGGAAAATCCGACCGTGTGTGGGCTCTAGCGGGCTTTTTCCGTCGGAATTTGAGAGCAGGATCTCAAATTTTCCGACAATAAAATTCGATCTGACTTTTTCCGATCGTGTGTCGAGAATTCCGACGGACAAAGTGCCACGCATGCTCAGATCAATCTACGAGACCAAAAGCTATTGGCTACTAGCCTCTACGTAGTACCGTCGTACGCAACAAACGTCACCACGTTTGGAATGATCGGATTTCCGACAACTTTGTCCGACTAGTTTTGGAAAAAATCTGACGAATTTTGTGGTTGGAACTTCCGACCGTGTGTACGGGAGCTAAGAGAAATTCCCAAAACATGGCCTGTTGGGGGTTCTTGAGGACAGGGTTGAGAACCACTGTTCTAAAAAAAAAAAATCAGAATTTTTAATTTTTTTACTGTCCCATGTCCCTGCTGGGAGAAACCATAATTTTCCTGTGTGGTCACAAGAAAATGAAAATCTCACTTCCTGTGTGGTCATTGGGGGAATTTTTCAGTATCCCCGTAGGAGAGATTTATCTTCCCATCCTGGATCTCTGACCCCTGTCACCAGGACAGGAAGTGAGGAGAATAGTATCAAGGGGGACACAGGAGTGTCATTACTCTAAAACTAAAAGATGTTGGCTGCAATTCCAATTTAAGCTTGTTTAAAGGAACTAGGCTCTGAGGAAGGAGGACAATACTTCGAAAAGCGTCAGCCAGCAGGGGCCCCGTGCGTGGACCTCCTACGGTCGGGAGACGGTTCATTGCAGGTTTTTCTAGCCACAGAAAAGTGTGTTTTCAGCAAATTGTATCTCATGCTAGTGAGTAGTTTTTAACATCTTTTATTGTCAATACATTTATGTGGGATAATGCACTAGCCTGGTGCGCCCTCTTTTCCTTCCATGTTGCTATAGATTTCAAGGACACCCCCAGTCCTAGAGGCCAGCAAAGCCTGAAGCAATACCCCCGGTGAAGTGGACTACCACTCCCACTAGAGCCTGGCTGTCATACTTATGCGCAAGAGTTTTTTCTGTCTCAAAGGAAGAAAGCTGAACGAACACAGCCCAAAACTTCCAGCCAGAGACTAAAGTAAATCCTCCAACCTCCAGGACCAAAAAAAAAAAAAAAATCATACACAATGTCATCCTTCACAGATAAATACAGGGAGGGATGGTTTCACAAAAAAAAAAAATCTGACACAACTGTGCCACAATCTCACAGTATATAGGTTGGTGACAATCCCATTGGGGAGGCTTGGGAGAGAAGTACTGTGCAAAAAAGAGCCAAGAGCTGGAACATTTAAGGTAGAACTATAGGCTAAACTTTTTTTCCCCATTTTGGATAGAGTAAGGGAGGGTTATAATCCCCGTCAGATATTTTTTTTTATGATCCGTGTCCCATTGGGGAGATTTCCCTTCACTTCCTGTCCCATAGCCAAACAGGAAGTGGAAAGAAATCCCTGCAAATTATGGGAATTCCTTTGGGGCCCCCAAAATCACAAGAACTAGTGCCCCCATTAAAGCGGCGTTCCACCCAAAAGTGGAACTTCCGCTCATTTGTCTCCCCTCCCCCTCCAGTGCCACAATTGGCACCTTTTCGGACGACAGGATACCTGTCTTTGACACGTATCCTGTGCCCACTTCTGGGAGTCCGGGCTGTGGCCCGTGACATGACTCTGGGGCTCCCTCCATTACAGCCCAGTAAGAGAGAGGAGCGGGGCCTCCCCCATGCGCAGTAGGGTTCCCGGCGTGAAACCGCAAGTCTAGACTGCCAGCGGCATGCACCCGACAGCTGATGGAAACATCAGCATCGGTGCCAACATCGTGGGACTCCAGGACAGGAAAGTGTCCTATTGTTAAAAACCAGAAGCTGCAGTATGTGTAGCTGCTGTCTTAAGTTTTTATTTTTTTGGGGGTCGGAACATCGCTTTAGGATCTCCCCTCTATTACTTTATTGGGGACAACCCAAAATTTAGGATTTTCTTTTACTTTCAATGATAATGGTAAGCTAGACGAATAGAGAGGGTGAATCTCCCCAACGGGGACACAGACAGCAATAAAAACCTAACAGGGGTTCCAATTCACCACCACTCTATCCAACACTAAAATAAAAAAAGTTTAGCCTTGTTATACATTAAAAACTAAGACGAGGGAAGCTGGCAGGATGTTGTACAGGGTGGGGAGCCCCCCTACATGGGTTGGCATGTGAGATAAGAAATTCATAATCCCGAGGATTTAATCGCTGAGAAATAGGACCAATTCCCCCGTGCCAGCTCAAGACTTACACACTAGCACAGCAGCGTATGACCTGTCCTCGGCCCACATCCCAGCTAAACAATTTATACTTATTAAATGTTCCTCGTCAACAAAAGGGCAATTCATTAGTGCTGGAACAGTCTGAGTGCTTCTGGGAGGGAGTTGGAGCAGCTGCGCTCTGCTATAGCCCTACACAATCACAGCTTCATTCATCAAACCACGTAAACAATTCAGGATCATCAATGTGTGCGAGGAGAAGGCAAAATAACCATCGCTCACCAGTGGTGCGTTACGGGCATTGTCCATCATGGGCATTGGGGCTGTGGAATACATATAGCTAAAAAGACGCTCTATTTTTCTTAAAGGAACTCCTCCTCCATTGTCAGAGATCTGGAAAACAAGCAGCACATCTGTTATTATAGACATTTATAAAGCGCCATCAAATACATTAAAATACATTACATTCAAATCAGTCTCTGCCTCTAAGGAGCCCGCAATCTAAGGGCCCCATCTCGCCATCATAAATACCAACGTTTTCGAAAATGCAACCTAATCAACCAACATGTCTTTGGAGCGTGGCATGCATAGTGTCCTGGGGAGAGAGATCAAACTCCGTTGATCACTCGGGCTCTCACAGCCCCCTGAGCAGAGAGCTAGGCACTTTCAAGTCACCAGCTCATCCCCCCCCCCCCCACGATCACTGGAGTGCTGGGCTGTGGAGGGGGCAGCAGTGGCTGGCTCAGGTGGCTCTCAGTGGCTCCCTGAGAGGCTGAGCCAGGTGCTGGTCCAGGCATGTGGGCGGATCCTGACCATATGGTCACAATCTTCCCCAAGTCAATGTTATGTCAGCAAAGTGGTTACCTTAGAAAAGATTTAGGCTAGGTCAGGTTCACCTAAAAGAACTGCCTGTTAGTATTCTGAGGGTAAAGTGATACGGCTTATTTGTGATCTGTCATAGTAAAGATCTGTTCACAGATCTGGTCATTAGTAAAGCTGAAGTGATAATCACATGTGGGGACAAAGAGCAAATGTGTTTGTCTAGTGTCATTCTTCTAGGCAGTCACTTACCTTAATCGTCAGGTCTTCATTTCCTAGAACAATATTGACTTTAACAGGTGGGAGGGTCAGACTATTTTCATGGCTCTCCACGGTGGCTCGCATGGCGTTCTGCAGAAACAAAAATATTCCTGTTTATGTATTGAATTGTATTGCATTTGTTCTGTCTGCCCTCATGCTGTAAAGCACTGCGCAAACTGTTGGCACTATTATAAATCCTGCATTATAATTTAATATTTATTATTATAATTTGCATACAGGCTACATTAAAAATCCTGAAGCAAGAATCCTACTGCTGTTGCTCACGGCAAACAGACTCCATGGGGCACATATAGAAAGATTAAAAAATCGGTTTGCCCGTCACCTCTGTTTTCAACCTTATAAAAAATAGTTGCTCAGGGGTCCCGTTCATCTTTTACATTTTATGTACTCTACTAGATTCTGCATTTTGTTTCAAAAACACCTGTGCTTTGCACATGCCAATCAAGATCTTCAGGCAAACAGTATAATTTTAACATTTGTCCAGCTTAGGTCAATGCAACTATGTATATACCATACCTGGCCAATGCCATGGAAGCTGGATTTTTTTTTTTAAATCACTGAAGCACACACCGCTACTCCATTGATCTCTACTTGCGTCCAGGTCCAGTGTCACAGGCGGGTCACCTGCTCTGCACAAGGTGCCATTCATAGAATACCATCATTGAGAGAATGCAAAGCAAAGAGTTCTCTGATTGGATGAGGTGGAGAGCGTGATGTTACCATCCTTGCCTCTCCACCTCGTCCAACCAGAGAACGCTCTGTCTCCTCGAAACGCAACTCTGTCTCTTCAGCGCTTTGAATGCATCCTTTAAGATATTGCAAAACATTCTCTAAATGGCATCCAAGGCGAGTGGCCAACCTCCTGTGTTGGAAATGCATAAGGCTCCGCCTTGGCATGGGACCTGGAAGCAAGCAGAGATCACTGGAGTAGTGATTTCAGTGGTTAGATTTTTCCCCCATTCAGTACTATACGTGTATGGCCGGCTTTACACAGTCCAGCCAGCCTTGTGACCGAAATCCTTTCTGATGAAGTTCACCAATAAAACAAGGTCATCCCCCCTGCTCCCAAGCCTGTGACTGGACAGTGAAGCAGCAGCTGCAGACTGAGGAGGTCATCTTTCTGACCCTGAAAGACCTTAGTCATAACTATTGGTGGTTATGACTAAGGCCTTATAGGCTGAAAAGCGTCAACTGACTTAATCTGCGTTTGTCTACTGTGGCTATTCAATAAAATGTAGAAATTTTAAGAGCGACAACTGGGGTGCGGATCATTTTTTCTACATTACTCCACTCAGCCAGCGACTGTGGATCGAGCACCTGGGAGCTCTGCTATCTATGTGTTGTATAGGTAGTAGCACTGACCTTTCTGTTTATATCTTTCTGCCCTATCCCTTCTGTCAGCAAGCTCTTTATCAACACATGTGAATGCAGGACACCTAGTTACATAGTAGGCGAGGTTGAAAAAAAATTTAATAAAAAAAATAAAAAAATAAAAAACACACACACACAAGTCCAACCTGTGTGTGTGATTTTATGTCAGTATTACATTGTAGTCAGTATTCCATTATATAACCCTGTATGTTGTGGTCGTTCAGGTGCTTAGCTAATCATTTCAAAAAACTAAAAATAGATGCTCCCCGCTGAAACCACCGCCTGTGGAAGAGAATTCTACATCCCTACCACTCTTACAGTTATGCCACGTACACAAGACCGGACTTTGACAGCAAAGGTCTGATGGAACGAATCCGTCGGACAATTGGATCGTCTGTGGGCTCCATCGGACCTTTGCTGTCCAAAAATCTGACGGACTTTAGAAATTAGAAACAGGTTTCAAATTTTTCGGCCGGAACTCCGCCGGACCCAGTTCCTATCGAGAAATCCGTTCGTCTGTATGCTAGTCCGACAGACAAAAAACGACGCTAGGGCAGCAATTGGCTACTGGCTATGAACTTCCTTATTCTAGTCCGGTCGTACGTCATCACGTTCGAATCTGTCGGACTTTGGTGCGATTGTGTGTGGCCAAGTCCATTCATTCGGAAAGTCCGCCGAAAGTCCATCAAAAAGTCTGGTCGTGTGTACGTGGCATAAAGAACCCTCTACGTATAGTTGCATAAACCTGAATGGTTCCCAGTGCCTCCCCTCGAGTCTGAGCGCTGCTGCACAAGGGATTGCAAAGAGACTGATAACAAGTCAAATTAAAAATAAATTTAATGAATGATGCTGGATACATCCAGAAATACAGTCACTGTTTAATACCCGGAGTCCAGTTTTATTCTGGGCTCTCAAAACACATTGAACTTGAATGTCCTCCGTTTGGCCCCCCTGTGTCACTATGAAATGCCAAGTATGAAAGCCAAGGCACTAAATTTAGCTGAAGGCAGCCAGTTACAGGACAGGGCATGTGAATTGTGATGGCGTTACTCTAAGGAGGATACATGATATGGAGGGATCTTGAAAATATCCCCGACAGCTGACAGATAGGCCAGCATGCAGGAGTAAATGAACTGAGCACACAAGCCCAAATGTTAGCCATAAACCCGGTCCAATCCAACCATTCATAAGTAATTTATAAAGCCAACACACCAGGATACCTCATTCTAATGATACGTATTTTTAATCAGATTTTTTTTTAGCATCTGTATATTATTGCTATATTTAAGGTTGGACATGATTTAGGAGGTTTGTGTAGTTATGACGAATTATTATAATGCTGCAGTAGAGAGTACTATGAGAAATGTCATTGTATACATACAAGTATTTTATCTCATCTAGTTTATGACAGTGCAAGATAAAGGAAAGCCTGAAACATGGCCTGTTGGGGGTACTTGAGGACCGGGTTGAGAATAGACATGTGCAATTCGTTTAGTTCCAAGTTCGTTTTTAAATTTTGACAAACTGTTAATTTCATAAATTTGGAAATTTCATAAAATTTGGAAATTTGAAAATCCAAGAAGAATGAAAAAAAAATTAAGTTACAAATTATCTGAAATAACGAATGCCAAACAGCCAAATTTGAAAGGAAATTCCAATACCTATAATTTAATAGTTATTTTTACAAATTTTACAGATTTTTTCAGATTTTCAAATATTTGGAAATTCTGAAAATCAGAAAATTCGGAAATTCTAAAAGTCGAAATTCAGAAATCCGAAAATTCAGAGATCTGGAAATACGGAAATACGAAAAAAAAAACTAATGAAACACATTTTTTTTTATTTTTTGTCAGTGCACGTCTAGTTGAGAACCAGTGAGCTATGGAACTGCATTTAAGTAAATCTCCCCCGCATGGGTAAAGCACAGGTTCACTTTAGTAGTTGCAAAATCAAAAACGGCTACTTCAAAATATATTCTGCCCTATATAAACATCGCTCATTGCATTCTTACCTTAAAAAGCTCAAATAGCATGTGGTAGAGGTGAGATGGAACGTACACCATATTTATAGGTTGTTCGGGGGATTTTCCTGTTGGAAAATAAAAGATGAAGACTATAAATCTATGTAGAATATGCAACATATACTTTGTTCATCTACTATGAAATTCTGGAGCTCCTCTATATGTGTCAGTCATACATCATTGCACACATTGCTGCAGGCCGGCTCAGGGACACGGGTAATTCTAGTGACCAAACGTGTACTAAGGACTTGTATGGGGGCTGAACTACAGGCAGAAATGAAAGCACCATTTAATAAATTCAAACAAATTCACGAAATCCATTTTACATTCATCTTGTAGAAGAACCTGAATTTTGTCCTGAATACCAGATTTTTTGGAATCCTCCATACAACACCATAGAAGGAAAAACACCACTGTGAGCCAACCAGGGCGTTTTCTGCATTGCACAGTGCGGTCAGCATAGGCGTGCACAGGGGGCGTGCCAGGTGTACCCGGGGCACACCCTAAATCAATGTGCAGTGTATTCTTCCCCTACTGCCTGGGCTTCCCCCTGTGTTGCCCCACCTGCCCCACAGTGCTGCTGGCTTCCCTCCTCTCTCCCAGCTTCTATGGGGGATGATTGAGGATGGAGAGCATGGGGAAGGGGCTAGAAAATAAGTAATTTACCAGCCCCTTCCTTTTCTAAATGAACACACTCACTGTGTTCATAACTGAAGCATAGTAAACTGTTTACTAAGCTTCAGTTTGTGAATGAACAGGAAGCCACTCAGCACAGAGCACTTCCCATTTATTCACTGTCCCATGTAGCTGAGCCTGCAGAGAAAGGCACATGTGTTTGAGCTTTGGGGTGACCTCCCTAATGTAATAGGCTGCGCACACCTATGGCTGTCAGTCTAACAATTTAAACACAGGAAGGAAGAGTATGGGGATGACTTCATAAACATGCTGCTGCTCCTCAGTCCAATCAGCAGTGTCCAGCTTGTATAAAGCTTGTATAACTAAACTTTCTGTCCCCTCAAAATAACTCAACACACAGCCATTGCTGTCTAAACCTCTGGCAACAAAAGTGAGTACACCCCTAAGTTAAAATGTCCAAAAGTGTCAATATTTTGTGTGGCCACCATTATTTTCCAGCACTGCCTTAACCCTCTTGGGCATGGAGTCTGCCAGAGCTTCACAGGTTGCCACTGGAGTCCTCTTCCACTCCTCCATGACGACATCACGGAGCTGGTGGATATTAGAGACCTTGCGCTCCTCCACCTTCCGTTTGAGGATGCCCCACAGATGCTCAATAGGGTTTAGGTCTGGAGACATGCTTGGCCAGTCCATCACCTTCACCCTCAGCTTCTTTAGCAAGGCAGTGGTCGTCTTGGAGGCGAGTTTGGGGTCGTTATGTTGGAATACTGCCCTGCGGCCCAGTCTCCAAAGGGAGGGGATCATGCTCTGCTTCAGTATGTCAGAGTACATGTTGGCATTCATGAAGAGATTACACACACACACACATATACATATACATATATATATATATATATATATATATATATATATATATATATATATATATATATATATATATATCTCTCTCTCACACACACATATACACATGGCTTTTTTCCTCAGAAAATAGGTGCAGGTACTCCCACTTTCCGAGTCACCCCTGGTCTCTGCCCCGTACCCACCCACCTCTGAGCACCATCCCGTGGTTCCAACCCTACCCACCTTCCAGTACTGCCCCTTTTGGAGAATACAGAACCAAGTATAATTTTGTGGCTAAATAACTTGTATGGAATTTGTTAATAGTAGGAAAGGAGTAAAAATGACTTCCCGCAGCCAGTAACAATAGACCCCCCCCCCCCCCCAGCAACAACAGAACCCTATCAGAAACAATAAATCCCCCAGAAACATTAGATCCCTCAGAAACAATAGTCCCCTGCTGCAACAATCGACCTTGGGCAACAAAATATCACCCCCCCCCCCCCCAGTAACAATAGACCCTACAGCTCACCCCAGTACCTCTTGCCATTACATATACTCAGTACTAGATGAACTGTTCTCGTCCACGTTCCTGCTGAAAACAAAAAGCTCTGCACATACACACACACACACGTTGTGTCTGCAAGTCTCAAATGTGTTGGGAGTAATCTGGCTTGAGAGTTCAGCTTTAAAATACATATCCTAAACCCCCTTTGAGAAGAGTTCATTGAGATAATAGCAGCAGCCTGGTACCTCACAGTAGACCCATAATTAATTTTTTTTAATTCCTATTTTTTTGCTTTGACAATTTAACTTACCATTTGCCTGTTTTATTTGTAGATCAGGAGAGGCCAGATAATACTGTTCACAGAGCATTTTGGCATTCTCGAAGGCATCTGAAACACAAGAGCACCATAAATCAATTACTGAAATGACTTTTACAAATCACCGGACATACGGAAATTAGCAGTATTAGGTCTCCAGAAACATATTTTTTTTTTTTTTTTTTTTTTTTTAAGGCTGACCGGAGATCAGCTTTAGAGAAATATTTAATAACCCCAATTATCTGCATACATGCATGTCCTCAACCAGGATTTGTATTTTTGTATCCTTTAATTGTATTGTTGGCTAATGAATTCATTGTTTTCCTATTTTTCTATCACTGATTGAAATTTCTTTTTTTCTTTCCGTCTTTAAACACAGGAACACGAGTCTGCTTTACTTACCATGTACGACTTCCACTACTTCGCAGTTGGGGTCAATACTTCCGATGTGTTTTGGGTGGGCAGGGTTGGTTCCACCATCAAACAGAAGAGCTAAAACAATGAACGAACACAGTTAGGGTGGCAAACATACATTTATGTAAAAAAAAAAAAAAAAAAAAAAAAAAAAATAATAAATAAAAGAAATACAAATCGCTGCATAAAGTGCAGACTGCAACAGCAATCTGGAATCATTTCACGGTTCTTAGGAGTGGATACATACAAAAAAAAAAAAATCGAGATCCGTGATGACGAACCTTGGCACCCCGGATGTTTTGGAACTACATTTCCCATGATGCTCAACACTGCAGAGTGCATGAGCATCATGGGAAATGTAGTTCCAAAACATCTGGGGTGCCAAGGTTCTCCATCCCTGATCTAGGTGGTCAGCTGGGAGCTCATGGATGGAGCCAAAGTATTTGCAAACTTTAGTTCTGCTTTACCCGCTTGCCGACCGTATAACACATACATATACAGCAGAAAGGCGCCCCTCTCCTGCGCCAGATCATGTACTAGGTACGTGATCTGGCATTTCGGGATGGGTGAAGCGCACGTGCTCACCGCCGGCTACCTGGCTGTGCCGTAATTAAACACATCGGATGCCGATCAGCGGGTGTCGGCCAATAGATGACCACCGGCACCCGCCTTTTATTAGAAATTCACACAGGCAGAGCCCTGCCTATGTAAACAGAGCTCTGTCCAATTCAGCGGGGAAGCAATGGATTTTCATTCCAAGCAGGGAATAAAATCCATTACTTCCCTTAATAAAAGTACCACACACACACACAGTACACCAAAACACTGGCTAGGCACAGATAAAGTGGAAGTAAACTCTCCTATTTTCAGATAAGGAAGCTACCATCTTGGGCTCGGTTTGATCTTCAACTGCCATGATGCTGCACATGTGATCAGTTATGACTCCAGCCATTGGATGGTTTGACAGTTTGGTTGAGAGCACAACCAATGTGACAGTTAGCCATGCCGGGAATGTAACCGTTTAATGATACTGTTAAATCAATGGGTTTACCTACGCTTTTACCCTTTGATCGCCCCTGATGTTTAACCCCTTCCCAGCCAGTGTCATTAGTAGAGTGACCGTGCCTATTGTGTATCAAAAGTGTCAGCTGGATTCCGAAGGTCTGCCGCAATATCACAGTCCTGCTATAAGTCGCTGATCGCCTCCATTATTAGTAAAAAATAAATAAAAATTCCAGTATACACACACACACACTATAGTTTGTAGGCGCTATAACTTTTGCGCAAACCAAACAATACACGCTTATTGGCATTTTTTTTTTTTTAACAAAAACATGTAGCAGAATACAAAATGGCCTAAAGTTATGAAGAAATTGGATTTTTTTTGTTATTTATTGGATATGTTTTGTAGAAGAAAGTAAAAAATATATATATTTTTTTTAATGGGTCAGTCTTTTTTTATTTACAGCGCAAAAAATAAACTCAGGTGGTGATCAAATACCACCAAAAGAAAGCTCTATTGGTGGGGAAAAGGACATACATTTTGTGTACAGCGTTGCATGACCACGCAATAGTGAGTTAAAGTAATGCAGTGCTGTATCTCAAAAAATGGCCTGGTCATGAAGGGGGGTATATCTTCCAGAGGTCAAGTGGTTAAACACCACAAAGTCAGCTAATCAATGAACAAGGTTGCTTTCATTATATTTATTAAATATACTGATAGTTCATAAAGTCAAAATGGCTCTTTACCAAAAAAAAAAAAAAATCAAGGAGTTTACGAATGATCAATATATATCAAAACATAAAATAGAACTGCCTTATACCATGCTTACTGCTTAGACTTGTTTTGGATGCAGAATCAGACACGAAAATAAAAAAGCCACTACTGTACTAAGTAATAAAGCCACCCCCATGTTTCCTAGAAGGATATGAGATATGCACTTTTAGCTGAAAACAAGGTGATTAAACTTTGTACTATGCTTAGTCTTAGAAACACTCCAACACGACAAAGTTGTTTTGCTGAACTTTTTACTATCTGACCTGATAAGGGCCCAGAACATTAATTTGTTCCTACAAAGCACTGATACCATTTCCCCACCAATCAGATTTAAGCTTCTAGGGCAGTATACAAATACAGAGAGATGCAATAGGTTCTATATGGTAAAAGGCACATAAAAGTCAGCAGCTACAAAACTGTAGCTGCTGACTTTTTAAAAAACAGCCACTCACCTGTCCCACGATCCAGAGGTGTGCTCACCCCAGTCCCGCTGTCTTTGGTCCCCAGGATCTTCACTTTGGGCAGCCGGGTGCCCACTGCGCATGCACGAGCTGCGCATCGTGAATGGGGGATGCAGTCTTCTGGGACCTGTCAGTGTCCTAGAAGACTGCAGGGGGGAAGGAGAACTTCCTGTTCCGACTGCCTAGGCCAAGTTCGTTGCACGGCCGTGCAATTGTCAGTTAAAATATCACAGTGCCATATAGCAAAAAAATGGGGGCTAAATCTTCTGGAGGTCCAGTGGTTAAGGAAAGAGGGAGCTTTGATGGTAAATTTAGGCCATTCTGGAACAAAGTGTAAAGATAAGAAAATATATATATATATTTTACAAGTACCAGCGACTTAGCAAAAGATGGATTTTCCTGCCCCTTAGCGCAGTCAGTAATGACTTGCAGTATATTCATGTCTGCAAAGCAGAATCATGGGTTGTGATTCTGCTGCGAGTCAGTAGTCTGGGAACGTCTCAGGCAAGCTGCAAGCAATAAAAAAAAAAAAAAAAAAATGAAGAAGAAAGAAAATAACTACCATGATGTGGTTAAATTGTTCAAGCAATTCAACCCCATCCTGAGATATGTAGCAAGCCGCTACCATTTATACAGAGATATGCAGCTCTAAAGAAAACTAGGTAAGCAATTACTTTAAAGGATCATGAAACAAATTTAAATTTAACTGGTTTATGGAATTTAAAAAACAAAAAAAATAAAAATAAAAAAACTCTGCAGTGCGACCACAGCTGGAACCACCTTAGATTGGTCTCCGCTGGAATCCCTATTCCTGCACCCCCAGACATAACGAGTAGTTACCCTTTGCAGTGCAGAGGATCCCTCACTACAAGGGTAGATTCTGTGCGATTACCGGAGTTGGGCTTTAAAAGTAGTGTGCTCTACTAAACAGGAACATTGGACACGTGCCTTGATGGAAAAAAAAGTCAATTTTTCCATCTACAATACAGGGCAATCGATCAAATGTGGCGCTGGGAAACTAGGTCAGCAGTGATCTCCGGACAAAGAGAACAGATCCTTACTGTGTTGGTTAATTAACATCCTGATGGAGATTCGGCTCATGTAGAAACGGTCTAGGAAGTACTGGACGTTCTGATTGGTCACGGGATCCACCCCGAAGGCTTCTTTGTATTCGATAACCCCTTGGGCCATTGTGGGGACGACGTTGTTGTGCCGGTTCCGGATGTGGACCAAAGTCTCTGTAAAACTGGGGAGGTGAAAACGTTCGCATTTAGTGGAATTTTACAACAAGAATTTTAGATAGCAGCTGTTTAACAGTAGATTGTAAGCTCTTCCACATTTTGTATCCTTCATTATACTGTAACGCAGTGGTTCTCAAGTACCCCCCCAACAGGCCATGTTTTGGGAATTTCTCTTAGGGCTCTTTCACACGGACGGTCCGTATGTCCGTTTTGCATCCTTCCGTTTTTGGATGCAAAACGGACATACATGTATCCCTATGGGATAGCGGGTGTCAGCGGATGAGCATCCGCTGACACCTGATCTCGTCCGTGCCCGCTATGCTCCGTTTCTGCAGACGGAGGAAAACCCTATTTTTTCATGCGTCTGCAGAGCGGATCGGATGACGACGGACTCTACAGTCCGTCGTCACCCGATCTCCCATAGGGGAGAGCGGCGCTCTGACAGGTCCGTCCCTGCGCTGTGTGCAGAGACGGACCTGTCATCTTCCTGCTCAGCGGAGATCGCTCCAGCGATCCCCGCTGAGCAAGCGGCTATCCACGGGGCGGATCTGCACTGATCCGCCCCGTGTGAAAGAGCCCTTAGATAAAATAGCTGTCCAAAATACCAAACCATTGACTCAGATTTAAAGCACCTGTGCAGAATAAAGGAAAACCTGCAAACATGGCCTGTTGGGGGTACTTGAGGACAGGGTTTGATAACCACTGGTGTGATTGACAACAGTGAGAGCCAATGGCTCCCGCTGCTGAGCCAATGAGCAGGGAGAGAGGTGGGACAACAGCCCTTCTTGTGCACATTGTTGTATAGAGATCGGGCTTAGGTAACTATTAGGGGGAGCTGGTGTGGAGCTGCACACTGGTGGGCACAGAATATATGATAGTAAAAAACCTGCATCTTTCAGAACGAACTGGTTCCCGTCAGTGCTATAGTAGAAAGAGGGCTACACTTTGTCATGAGGGCACCTCCCGTGATTGCACTGCCCACAAGCCCCCTGTGGCATGCTCTGACTGCTGCATCCTTCCCTGACCACAGATCGGGGTAAAGGGCCAATCACAGTGGCCCTTTACCGCATGGCAAGCTGTGTCACAATGTAAACGCAAGCCGGTTATCAAAAATCCTTTCCTCACGCTGACAGCCTGAGGAGAGCAGAGCTGGTAACCAGCTTGTGTGAAAGACATCTACACTGATAATCAGGGAGCTGATTATTAGTGTCCCGATTGTCAGTGCAGTCCCAACAGTGCCCACCATATAAAATGTTTTTTTCCTAAATTGTTTTATTTTTTTGCAGCTACGCAAACGAAAAATGACAAACAATTGGTGATTAAATAACACCAAAAGAAAGCTATTTGTGTGAAAAAAAAATTATAAAAAACTGTCATTACGGGTACAGTGTAGCATGACTGAGTAATTATTCAAAATATGAAAACGCTTAAAGCCGACAATTGACCTGGACAGGAAGGGGGTAAAAGTGCCCTGTAAGCAAGTGGTTAAACCCTAACAGATAGCAAGTTTGATGACCTTTTTAATCATTATACCCCAATAGATTGTGAACTCTTTCACCTTCTGTTTCCTCCCGATACCCCAATAGTTTGTAAGCTCTCCCACCTTTTAAATCATCCTAATACCCTAATAGACTGTTAGCTCCTCCACCTTCTTTATCACTCACACGTACCCCAATAGATTGCAAGCTCTGTATCCTTCCTTATATCCTAGAGGACTGCAGGCTCTCCCATCTTCTGCAACCTCCCTTCTACCCTAATAGACTGTAAAACACATCCACATTTTCAGCTGCTCCCTTCTGATCAAAAGCTCTTAGAGGTGGCAGCGAGTCTCCTCACAAGTCATGAAATGCAGGCAGTCCCAGCATTGGTCTAAATACAGTTTGTTATATTGGCTGCATAGTGTGTAATAGCAAAAGGACAAATGAAATATCAAGTACACTAATGGGGGGGAAAAAAAAAAACACCAAAAGCAAAACAAAAAAATACACAAAAAAAATGCAAAAATAAAAACACGCAAAAAAAAAAAAAAAAAAAATGCAAAAACTAAAAAGAATGCAAAAAAAAAACAAAAATGCATGAAATCATGAAATGCAGGCAGTCCCAGCATTGGTCTAAATATATTTTGTTATATTGGCTGCATAGTGTGTAATAGCAAAAGGACAAATGAAATATCAAAGTACACTAATGGGGGGAGAAAAAAAAAAACAAACACCAAAAGCAAACAAAAAAATACAAACTACAAAAATGCAAAAAAACAAAAATGCAAAAAAACAAAACAAAAAGAAAGGATTTAGAATCATAGCATGTACATCTACCTCGCCATTATACAAGGTCTTCCTGACACTGAGAAAGGTCATGGTCTTTGTCATTACCATGAACTTGGCTTTCAGAAACCCTCTCACTACTTTTCATATGACACCGCCTTGGGGAAAAACAAACGGGAGGCGCGCGGCTACAAAGAAACAAGTCTCTCTTGTTGTGTAAACACTCCACTTTGTCTTTCTGAACTGATCCAATCACTCGGCGGATTGGTGCATTCTTGTGACAAAGTGACATTTCATCTCCTGTGCCTCCGGCGGTGACAACGTAACAAACAGCTTAGTCTTAATTTGCAAAAACAAGACACTTACTCAGACAGAACCCTCTGGTCATCTGGGCACTTTTCCACAAATTCTATTAGTTCCATCAAACTCTGGACGTACCTGAAAAAGAGAAACATGTGAAATTTGAAAGGGGGGCAAATCAGCGATACAAAAACTTAAAGATAACCTGTCAGAGAAGTAAAATAGGAGGTGACATTGACGTATATGAATAAGACCCCTTGCACCTGGTGCCTTCTAGGAGCAGTGCATTACTCCTGGCGCGTTGGTGCGCCTGCAAGGGACAGGTGCAGCGCCCAGCCCCAGTGCAGGCAGCCTGGCAAAATTTAGGTCGGGCTGCAGTTTGATGGAACTGAATGCGGCACCAAGTGCATTCTGGGATAAAAAGCAGAAGACCTGCATTCAGAACCTTCGTCCACGAATCAACAGGGCCCTAAATGCGAGTACAACTTGGTACGCAAAAAAGGATGGTGCCATGAAAGTCGGCTAAAACAAATTTTTTTTTTTTTTATTGCATGTGAACAGCCAGCGCAGCGCTGGCAGGATGCTAAAAAAAGTCCTGCAAGCAGCATCTTTGAGGCGCTGTAGGAGTGGTGTATACACAGCTTCTAAAGCACCCCTGCCCATTGAAATCAATGGGCAGCCCTGTTAGCGGGGGTTAAAAGCGCACCGATAGCGACTGAAAAGCTCTGCAAAAACAGTAAAGCGCTGCTAAGAATAGCGGCGCTTTACCGCCGGCGCTCGGGCGCTGCCAGTGTGAAAGTGCGCTAAAGGCTGTCATTAAAAGGTGGTCCAACAAAATACTGACATAAAGGGGCGATTCCCTTTTCCAAATTTCAGCGATTCCATTTTTGAATTATTTTTTTCCCCTGACATGTTGGTGTTCTACAGTATCTTTCACTTGGATGTTTTAAGTAAATACAGCTGGATAAAACAAAAATTATGTCTGTCTTCATTTCAGACTGCAAAGCAACAAAATGGAATTATTTTAACCACTTGCCTCCCGCCATATAGCAATATGACATCAGCAAAGTGGTTCGGTTATCCTGACCGGACGTCATATGACCTAATCAGGATAACAAGTGGCCACGCGCCCGCAGCGCGGCGATCAGTGGTGCGGCATGTCAGTCTGACACACTGCAACACCTATCTCAGTAAAGAGTCTGACAGAGACTCTTTACCACGTGAACAGCCGTGTCCAATCACGGCTGAGCACAATGTAAACCGGAAGAGCCGTGTACCGGCTTTTCCCCACTCGCATTTGACAGATGCGAGTAGAGGAGAGCCAATCAGGTGCACTCTCCTGACAGAGGAGGAGGGGGGGGGGGGGGGGGGTCTGTGCTGATTGATTAACCGCCCCACCCCCACGATGCCCACTTAGAAGCACCAGGGATGGCCCCCAGAACCACCAGGGATGGCCCCCAGAACCACCAGGGATGGCCCCCAGAACCACCAGGGATGGCCCCCAGAACCACCAGGGATGATCACCAGGGATGATCACCAGAACCACCAGGGATGACCACCAGGTATGCCACCCATGGATGCCACCCATGGATGCCAATCGGTGCCCACAAATGGTGTCGCCCCACCAGAGAAGGAGAAAAAGTTTTCTAAATTTCGGTCTTTGTTTAGCAAAAAACCCCAGAGGTGATCAAATACCACCAACAGAAAGCTCTACTTGTGGGAACAAAATGATAAAAATGTTGTTTGGGTACAGTGTTGTATGACCGCGCAATTGTCATTTAAACAGCGAGAGCGCTGAAAACTTGCATGGGCAGGAAGGGGGGAAAGTGCCCGGTATTGAAGTGGTTAAAAGGGGGGTGATTCTTTTCTATACAAACACACAGATCCACCCTCATAATTTTTTAATACATATATTTTATATAGAATATGAAAGCTAAAAGAAGAGGATTATAAAACAGAGTCTTAAAAATGTCAATTTCCTTTAAGAGAAGCCTGGCATAGCATGCCAACTACACCGCAAAGAATTTCAATCTACTCGCTTGTATAAAGCCAGTCTCTGCTGCTTGCGGGATTTCTGGAAACATCCCAGCTCCATTCAGAAACCCAAGATAAGGCGTTGGGAACAAAATGTTCCTCACCACCTGTGCCCGTGTGCCAGGTTAGATATGGTCTACGCTACACAAGCTGTTTACATAGAGACGGCCTCAGATCTGGGCGTGTGCCCTTTATTATTACGCACTCCGTCATGGAACAATTCCATTGCGATTCATAGGCCAGCATTAAGATGTGGCCAGTTAAACAAGTCTATAAAGATGAACGGTGCATGCTGGGTACATTTTGGTTTATCGGTGCACCAGTTTTAGTACTTCCCCCGCCCCCCGTGACTACACAGCCTTGTCATCCCTGCCTGCTGGACTACAGAACTCCACCTATAACCCACCACTCTGTAGTTATACATAAAATTTATTTTTCCAGCAAATCAATTCTGCTGCCTTGACTCCCCAAGAACCTGCACACTTACAGTTTGTAGGGGAAAGTGCCCTCGGGAGCTGTAGTTCTGGGGGAGGTGTACCTACCAGCCCATGCAAGGGTCTCACAAAATTTGTGATGTCATGGGAAGTAACAAAATCAGTGTCACTAATGCACTAGGGTAAAAAATAAAAATATATTGCTCCAAAAGGAGGGAGAGAAAGGTTTGGGGGTAAATTTTGGTAATCCCAAGACATACACTACATTACCAAAAGTATTGGGACGCCTGCCATTACACGCACATAAACATTTAATGGCATCCCAGTCTTAGTCCGTAGGGTTCAATATTGAGTTGGTCCACCCTTTGCAGCTATAACAGCTTCAACTCTTCTGGGAAGGCTGTCCACAAGGTTTAGGAGTGTCTATGGCAGGGGTCTCAAACTGGCGGCCCTCCAGCTGTTGCGAAACTACAAGTCCCAGCATGCCTCTGCCTGAGGGAGTCATGCTTGTAATGTCTCATGGGCTGTCCTCCTTGCAATGCCTCATGGGACTTGTAGTTTTGCAACAGCTGGAGGGCTACCAGTTTGAGACCCCTGGTCTATGGGAATGTTTGACCATTCTTCCTGAAGTGTATTTGTGAGGTCAGGCACTGATGTGGATAAGAAGGCCTCTGCTGGAAGTTTATTCCAAGCATCATCTACCCTTTCAGTCAAATACTTTCTAAGATTACCGTATTAAATCGGCGTACAACACGCACTTTTCCCCCCTGAAAGTGGGGGGCAAATCACGGGTGTGTGTTATAGTGTACCTTGGAGGGGAACGAGCTCCACCGGAGGAGTTCACAGAGCCGTCGTCTGTTTACTCGGCTCCAACGTCACACGCACAGTCCCTCCTCTGCCACCGGAATTGGACCAGTGTTCTGTCTATCACAGGAGCTGGTCCAATGTCGATGGCGGAGGTGGGACTGTGTATGTGACTGCTGACAGAGCCGAGTAAACAGGAGATGACGGCTCAGTGATTTCCTGCACTGCATTGATGAGATGGTGAGGCTGCAGATGGGCATTAATCAGGTTGCATTGATGGGAGATGAGCTGCAGATGGGCACTAATCTTTATTTTGCTTCAAAGTGGTTTATTTTAAAAATATTTTTTTTCCCCCGAAACTTCTTATGCCGCGTACACACGGGAGCTTTTCATTGGCTTTTTGTGAGCGTGTGTATGCCCATTGGTCTTTTTCTATTGGAATTTCCAACAGACTTTGGATTGAGAGCCTGTTCTTAAATTTTTCAGACGGAAAACCTTTCTATCGGATTTTCCGATCGTGTGCATGCAATCCGACACACAAAATTCAGACACATGCTCGGAAACAATTCGACGCATGTTTAGAAGCATTAAACTTCCCTTTTATAGTGCCGAACGTGTTGTACGCCGCAATGTTATTGACCGTTGGATTTGGTGTGACCGTGTGTAGGCAAGACAGTTTGAGTGAAATTCCGTCGGAATTCCGACGGGAAAACCATCAGAGCTTTTTCCGATGAGAATTCCGACCGTGTGTACGCGGCATTAGACCCCTTTCACACTGGGGCGTTTTTCATGGGTTTTAGCATTAAAAAAAAAGCGTATGTAAAGCGCCTGAAAGAAGCCTCATCTGCAATCCCAATATGAAAGCCCAAGTGCTTTAAGAGCCCTTTCACACTGCCCAAAAAACACTTTTAACCCCCGCTAATGGCCAAATAAAGGTTTAAAAGTGCCCACAAAGCGCTGCTGCCAAAAGCACTTTGCAGGCGCTTCCCATTGATTTCAATAGGAAGGGGCGATTTAGGAGCGGTGTATTCACCGCTCAAAAAGCGATGCAAAGAAACTGCTTCTTTTGACGCCCTGCCAGCGCATCGCCTCAGTGTGAAAGCACTCGGGGCTTTTACATTGGGATTGCAGATGAGGCTTCTTTCAGGCGCCTGAAAAACGCCCCAGTGTGAAAGGGGTCTTAAAATGAAGGTGCGCGTTATACGCCGATAAATACGGTAGTTATGAACTTTCCTCCAGTTAGTTTGAGGTCATGTCCCCGTGTTCTTGATTTTGGTTTCATATTGAAAACAACTGCCTTCCTGAACCTTATTCATCCCCTTGATGTATTTAAAGGTTTCAAATCACTTGCACAGTTTAGGAGATATTTACAGTACCTATAGGCAAGCCCGATTATAGACTTACTTATAGGTACAAACACACCAGAGGAGTTTACTTCCTCCAAGTTCCTGAAGACGCTCTCGATATGTTCTCCCTGCGTCTGCATGCGTTTCCTCCGGGTACTCCGGTTTCTTTCCACACTCCAAAGACATGCTGGTAGGGTAATTGGCTCCTGTTTTAATTGGCCCTAGTATGTATGAATGCGAGTTAGGGACCTTAGATTGTAAGCTCCTTGAGGGCAGGGACTGATGTGAATGTGCAATATATATGTAAAGTGCTGCGTAAATTGACGTCACTATATACAATTACCTGTAATAAAAAAAAACTTTATAAATACATTTCCACACTCCTGTGACCCAGATTCAGCCAACAGCGGGCTAAAGCCTGTTGTCTGACGTAATAGACCCGCTCCAGGCTCTGGAAGGATCCACCCAGATCCCCGATTGACAGCTGGCACTGACTATCAGCTAAGAGCCAAAGACAGCTGTGCCCACCCCCCTCTCCTGCCCGGTGCAGCAGTGGGCATTGGAGGGGCAGCGCATAAAGTGGGGACCGACATTCACTGCTCAAAGCGGATTGAGAAGTGAGTGATCAGGGGGTCATAGGATCGCTCAGTTCTCAGGCTGGCCGGGGGGGGGGTTCAGCTGCAGCATCACACCTATGGCGAGTGAGTTTATTTTTTTTTTTAAACCCCAAACCTCTCCTTAAAAGGAAAAACCTCCTTATGACACCATTGTCTTGAAAAAAAAATGTATTTCTTTTCATCTTATTCACTCCTTTAGAAGGGGGTGACCTCCGCAACCCTCAAAATGTGTTTTCCCTTGGCAACTGCAAATAAAACCTTATTCTGGAATTTGATAATTGGAGAGGCACTTCTAGGATTTATCTTGCATTCATGCTGTCCTAAGGACTGCCCACAAAAGTCCTATGAAAAATAAAGCGGTCTACTTCAATATAAAAAAAAAAAAAAAAAAGAAAAAAAATACAAATAAAAAAAAAAAAAAGAAGGATAGATTAAAGAATACAAAAAAAAAAAAAAAAACAATATTTTAACTTCACCTTTCTAAACATGTTACGGTTACGTGTTGCATTACATACAGATGTAACATATGTTCAGTGTGCACACCCCCCCGTGACAGCAAGCGGGGGATCATCTTCCCGTACCCGCTGTCAGAATTTGAAAACAGTGCAGCTGTGCGGAGGTCCACCCACATTTATTCACAGTTTCCTGTGAACGAATAGACTACAAGTACCATCATCCATTGCGGCTAAGAGCTTATAGCGCTCAATGAACTGCGAGGGTTCTAGGGAGCGCCCATTGATCTTCCGGCTCTCAAGTAACTTGGGAGGTACGGGCAAGGCAGCTGTCCTGAAAGTCTGCAGGTGCCTGGCATTGCACCCACGATCTGCTGATCGAGGATGCAACGCTCTGCAAGCTCCTTATGAAAATAAATAAACATTTCCTTGCAGGTAAAGTGCATTTTATTTTTTTTTTTCAAAAGGTGATCTGATCTTTAAAGTAATCCAGATCATTTCACCACTTGAAAAACATTGACTCACATATTGAGCCGCAAATATTTAAAACTCGAAATTCTTGAAATACGTATTTTTTTTAGCACTTTCCTTTCAAAGTATTTTATTTATTTTTTTTGCACTTTCAAGGCTACGTGATGATTTTCACCTCTCCTTTGCACTTCTGTGCTGAACTCAGAGAAAATCACCAGGCGTAGAAGTGTTTCTGCTCAAGCAAGTTCAGAGTCGTTATTTTGGATGGATGGACTGATCTAATGAGTAACCAGAAGGTCAGGGAGGCGGTGGCCGGGAGCACCGGAGTGCCTGAACCCTGCCTGTCAAACATTAAATGGTTTTCAAAAACAAATTTACCTAGAAAAGAGTTTTGCAAGAGTCTGCTTATTTAAAGTTTAACGTCAAATGAATCACTGAATACACAAAGGGGAAAGGACTTTCATGCCAATGAATTTGTATTTTTGTCCATGCAGTCCAGTTAAAGTCTTGTTTACACTAGCATTGCCTTCTGAAGAGCGATCCACGTGGATTGCTCTTCAGAGGGCGCGTGACAGGCGCTGAGGAGACCTATGTTTTTAATCATTAAAATAGGGCAATTTCAGCAGGCTGTATTGCCCACCAAATACGACAGAGGGGATAATTTTTGCCTGCACCACACCTTGTGGTCACGGTATGTGTATCGCCCCCCATACGGCGGCCTTTGCAGCTTGGAGGGGGGGTGGTTTAAGTGCAGCAAAAATGTGACTCAAGCCAGTATTTCTACCCCACGTGCAAGTGTAAACAAGGTGAGCAGGGCGGGCGCCTTGTAGCAGTAAAACTGCTATAGGGTGGTCGGCAACTGGTTAATGTAGATCTTTCAGTAACTGAGTTGGGCTTTGCATCTTCTTGTCAGAGCTTTCTACTGATGACTGATGATCTGAATCTGGTGGAGTAAGAAGCACTGGATTGGACTGCATTACTGGATAATTCTTAGACATGTATTGAAGATTTGCATTTGTGAACTCTTCACCACGACTAATTGTGTATCTTTGGAGGATGCTCTTTCTTCCACATTTGTTGGTAATCTGGGTTGAAATAACTGTCAGCAAAAATCACAGGCAGCCAGAATATTATCTTTCATGAAATTGACAGCATTATTTTGGCAGCTGGAGCCTAGACGAAGCAGGTCACTCTGCCATGGGGTGTGGTGGAGTTGTTTTTCCACAGACTTTATTAGGACTTTGCTAGTTATACACAACTTGGTATAGGGAAGTAGGACAAAGGTGAAGCATGTAAAAAAAGAGTACACTGCTCCAGTGTGATTCAGCATCCTTCAGCCTTCCCAATACGACAGCACTGCCAGCAACATGTACACTTTATGGCCAAAAAAGTAGGACCTCCCTACCAAATGATTGACTTCAAGTGAAGGGTACTGTTAATATTACAGCATAAAGAGCAAAAGCATGTTAGACAAATGTGCACTCCCACATTTGTGGGAACAATTTGTGGACGCCCCCTTTCTGTTCCAGCATGACGATGCCCCTGTGCACAACGACAGCTGCATAAACAATAGCTTAGTGTGAAGGAACTTGAGTGACCTGCACAGAGCCCTGACCTTAGCCCTACTTAACATCATTGGAATAAGTTGGAATGCCAATTGCAAGTCATTTCGTCCAGCATCAGTACCTCACAAATGCTCTTTTGGCTAAACAGACACAAATTCCCACAGACAAGCTCCAAAATCTTGCGGAAAGCCTTCCCAGAAGAGTGTAGGAGGTTATAGCAGCAAAGTGGAGGGGGAACTCTAAGAATGCCCATGGCTTTGGAATATGATGTCCAACAAACCATAGATGGGATGTTCAGGTGTCCACAAACCTTTGACAGCTGCCTGTTGCTGTGTGTTTTGTAAATAGCAGATTGGGAGGCAGAGACGACGTCAATCCCAGTGTCCAATGGATGTGCAGCAGTGATGTCACAGTGAACCAGATGTATAGCGGTGGCTGTACTGTCCGGTTGAGCTAAGATATCACTTTGACCTTTCCTCGTAGCGGAAGTCCCCCATGCCCCTTATTTATTTTGTTGCCCCGCCTTGTTTTTGTTAGTTTTGTGAACTGGTTCTTACAACTGAACTGCACGACCAAGATGGGATCTTACTAATACTTTCTACAGCACATGTGTCAAACACAAGGCCGTGGGCCAAATGCGGCCCACCAGGCCATTTAATCTAGGTCTCACACCCAGGGCTTTTTTTCAACTGGAGCTCCATCTCTTGCCCTCTGCTCACCACTGTAACTTGTAAACACAGAAGCCTACTGTGTTTACAAGGACAGCTTTGTTCTCAGCAGCTCTCACAGATCCCTGCCTGCCCTGCACTCATGGCAGGGACAAGGGATATGCAGGTGCAGTGTGGGATGGGGGATCACATTGTAAGCTCCACTGTGATCACCATGTGTGCCCGGGTGCACCGATGCCAACCAATGATCTTCCTGCAAGTGAGAGAGAGAGAGACAGAGCCGTCTACACTCCCGGGAGGTTCAGGAGCTGGGCCGGTGTTCCGTCAGATTAGGCGACCCGCCAGAATTGGTAACGGAAGTGACGTTTCCGTCGCCACCATCTTGCTACACCCCGCACTCCTCCACAGTAAGGATACAGTGAGAAGGGGCAAGCGGACATCTTGTTACACCCACCAGAGAGTTTTTGCATTTCCCACTTATTTTTAACAGCGGCGACGGAACATCACTTCCATTACCAATTCTGATGCAAGGAAGCGGGGTGGGGTGGAGATGAGGGCTGTGGAGACAGATGTATGCAGAGGTGGGGGATGGGAGAGAGTGGTGCAGAGTAGGGATGAGCCGAACACCCCCGGGTTCGGTTCGCACCAGAACCTTCGAACGGACCGAAAGTTCGCGCGAATTTTCGAACCCTATACGTTATAATGGACCCGAACGTTCGAAATCAAAAGTGCTAATTACAACGGCCAATATGCATGTTAATGTCATAAAACAGGTTTGGGGACCCGGGTCCTGCCCCAGGGGACATATATCAATGCAAAAAGAACTTTTAAAAACTAACGTTTTTTCGGGAGCAGTCATTTTAATGATGCATAAAGTGAAAAAAAAAAAGTGAAATTTTCCTTTAAATATGGTACCTGGGGGGTGTCTAAAGTATGCATGTGAAGTGGCATGTGTTTCCCGTGTTTAGAACTGTCCTTGCACAAAATGACATTTGTAAAGGAAAAAAAGAAGCCATTTAAAACCACTTGCGGCTTTAGGTTTGTTCTTAAGTAGAATCTGAACAGGTACATTATGAAGTGTAGCTCCATCCCAAAAAAATCTATTTTTAAGCTTTTTGGAGAACATAGGGAGGGGTTATCACCCCTGTAACATTTGCTGTCTTTGCACATCTGTTCAGAACATGTCACCTCACTGTCCGTCCCAATGACAAATGTTTTTGGAAAAAGTGGGGTTTTAATTGAAACAAGGATTGGTGATAAAGTATCAGTAGAGAGGAGATACCTTTTTCCCAAATTAAATCTAACAGGATAGAATTTCCCTTCCTAGGGGTAGATTTCCTCTCACTTCCTGTTTTCTCTTTCCATTTGCAAGTAGGAGTCGTTTGTAAGTTGGATGTTTGAAAGTAGGGCCTGGCGTATATACTCTGCAGAAATTTGCCCTATTAGATGTTGGTGTAGCCACAAGACTGGTGGGCACAGGAATGGGCCCTGCTGTGAGTTAATAGATCAAGATTTGTAATTGCATGCACCTGTTGAACAGGGCAGAAAAATTGGGGGTGGTGGTGGTGGTGGTGGACGGTGTTGCCACAAGACTGTAAGCTCTCACAGTTACTCTTGGTGGGCGCAGGAATGGGCCCTGCTGTGAGTTATTAGATCAAGATTTGTAATTGCAAGCACCTGATGAACAGGGCAGAAAAATTGGGCCTTTGGCGGTGGTGGTGGACGGTGTTGCCACAAGACTGTAGGCCCTCATAGTTACTCTTGGTGGGCGCAGGAATGGGCCCTGCTGTGAACTATTAGATCAAGATTTGTAATTACCCGCCCCTGTTAAACAGGGGCTGAAAAATTGTGCCTTAGGCACTGGTGCTGGTGCCACAACACTGCAACCCCTCACAGATACTGTACTTGGAGCACAGCAGTCACACGTGTTGCGAAGCATTTTTAAAAAAAATTGTAAGTACACGCCCCTGTTAAACAGGGGCTGAAAAATTGTGCCTTAGGCACTGGTGCTGGTGCCACAACACTGCAACCCCTCACAGATACTGTACTTGGAGCACAGCAGTCACACGTGTTGCGAAGCATTTTTTTAAAAAATTGTAAGTACACGCCCCTGTTAAACAGGGGCTGAAAAATTGTGCCTTAGGCACTGGTGCTGGTGCCACAACACTGCAACCCCTCACAGATACTGTACTTGGAGCACAGCAGTCACACGTGTTGCAAAGCATTTTTTTAAAAAATTGTAATTACCCGCCCCTGTTAAACAGGGGCTGAAAAATTGTGCCTTAGGCACTGGTGCTGGTGCCACAACACTGCAACCCCTCACAGACAGGGCCGGATTAACATAGGGGCTTTTGGAGCTGCAGCTCCAGGCCCCCATCATAATATAGGCCCAAACTCTCTAGATACATACAATCACCACGGCCCGGCCGTCGGCCGCCAGCCGCTATATAATTTGACATTGTCCAGGCAGCTGTATTATTTAGGCCCACATATATAAGTCTGCCAGCTCAAATATAATTGCGGCTATATATTAAGCAGTGCGGGCGGTACCAGTGCAGTGCGCCGCCGAGGCTGAGCGTGCTCGCACACTGTAGGCGGAGCTTGACGTCCCGGCCGGCGTGACGTCATCCGGAGGCGTTCCCCGGCGTCCCGGGAGGCTTGATTGGGAAAGCACTAAGTGTTGTATGCGGGCGGTGCTGCGAGCCAGAAGGAGGATCTGCATTCAGCATTCTGCATCTGCACAACTTCAAGTAAGCCATGGGCGCTGGGCTGGCCCTCTGGGGAAGTCAATGTGAGACTCAGGCAGATGAGTCACTGTGCAGCAGTTTGCAGGTGTACTAGTACTGTGTGTACTGGCTGCAGTGAAGTGGTTAACTTATTTTTTTTGGGGGGGGGGGGGCTATTATCGGTGCAACTCATCACATCAGTGCAGGCAGCCCATCAGTGCCCATTTAGTGCATCTCGTCAGAGCCCTCTATCAGTGCCAGTACCCTCTATCAGTGCCAGTGCCCTCTATCAGTGCCACCTCTCAGTGCAGCTCATCAGTGCCATCCAATCAATGTCAGTGCCACCATCAGTGCCGCTCATCAGTGCCTCCTATCAGTGCCATCCAATCAATGCCAGTGCCACCTATCATTGTAGCTCATCAGTGCCCATTAGTGCAGCTCATCAGTGCCAGTGCCACCTATCAGTGCAGCTCATCAGCGCGGCCTATCAGTGCAGGCCATCAGTGCTGCATAATAGTGCTGCATCATCAGTGCCACCTTGTCAGTGCCCATAAGTGCTGCCTGTCAGTGCCAGCTATCAGTGACCATTAGTGCAGCTCATTATTGCCACCTATCATTGACTATCAGTGCCGCCTATCAGAGCCCATCAGTGTTGCCCATCAGTGCCCATTAGGCAGCACTAATGGGCACTGATGAACTGCACTAATGGGCACTGATGGGCAACACTGATGGGCTCTGATAGGCAGCACTGACAGTCAGCACTGATGGTCAATGATAAGTGGCAATGATGAGCTGCACTAATGGGCACTGATAGGCGGCACTGACAGGCAGCACTTATGGGCACTGACAAGGTGGCACTGATGATGCAGCACTATTATGCGGCACTGATGGCCTGCACTGATAGGCGGCGCTGATGAGCTGCACTGATAGGCAGCACTGATAGGTGGCACTGGCACTGGTGAGCTGCACTAATGGGCACTGATAGTGCAGTTCAGTGCCCATTAGTGCTGTCTATAAGTGCCCATTAGTGCAGTTCATCAGTGCCACCTATCATTGACTATCAGTGCAGTTAATCAGTGCCACCTATCATTGACAATCAGTGCTGCCTATCAGTGCAGTTCATCAGTGCCACCTATCATTGACCATCAGTGCTGCCTATCAGTGCAGATTATCAGTGCCACCTATCAGTGTCAGTGCCACCCATCAGTGCAGCATATAAGTGCCCATCAGTGCCGGCTAATAGTGCTGCCTCAGCAGTGCCACCTTATCAGTGCCCATAAGTGCTGCCTGTCAGTGCCACCTATCAGTGCCCATTAGTGCAGCTCATCAGTGCCCATTAGTGCAGCTCATCAGTGCCAGTGCCAGCTATCTTTGCCCATCAGTGCTGCCTATCAGTGCAGCTCATCAGAGCCCAGCAGTTCTGTCTATCAGTTCTGCATATCATCAGTGTGACATATCAGTGCTGCCTCATCAGTGCCGCCTATCAGTGTAGCATCATCAGTGCACATCAGTGAAGAAGAAAAATTAGTGAAGTGACCCCCAAACATGGGGTGTATTATGGCATCCAAAGAGTTCCATTTTGGTCCCCTCTGACCAGACTATATTCTCCCCGTATTTCACAGGCTTGTCTAAATGTTGTGGAGCAAATGTTAACCGAGCTTCAACATGTTTTTTTTCTTCATCAATGGAGCGTACAATTCATCTTCATTTTATATTTTCCATAAAAAGGCCCACCGAAATCCTCAGCCCCAGGCCAATGATGCTCTTAATCTGGCCCTGCTCACAGATACTGTACTTGGAGCACAGCAGTCACACGTGTTGTGAAGCATTTTTTTTAAAAATTGTAAGTACACGCCCCTTTTAAACAGGGGCTGAAAAATTGTGCCTTAGGCACTGGTGCTGGTGCCACAACACTGCAACCCCTCACAGATACTGTACTTGGAGCACAGCAGTCACACGTGTTGCGAAGCATTTTTTTATAAAAATTGTATGTACACGCCCCTGTTAAACAGGGGCTGAAAAATTGTGCCTTAGGCACTGGTGTGGTGGCATGGATCATTGAGGAGGAGGAAGAGGATAGTCAGTGAACATAAGAGGACAGTCACTCAGCATCAGCATAGGCAGTCTTGAAGGGATGTGACATTAAAAATTATTCGGTTATATCCGCCTCAGGTGCCTGGTAGCTGGTGGTGATCCAAGACTGATTCATTTTGATGAAGGTCAGTCGATCAACCGAGGCGGTGGACAGGCGCACCCTATGATCGGTGACAAATCCTCCAGCAGCACTGAATGTGCGTTCGGAAAGAACGCTGGAGGCAGGACAGGCCAGTAGCTCAATTGCATACTGTGCAAGCTCTGGCCAGTGATCCATCCTCAGGACCCAGTAAGCCAGAGGATTTTCGGTGGGAAAGGTGTCCAAGTCTGACCTTGCCCCAAGGTATTCCTGCACCATGTATATCAGACGCTGGCGATGGTTGCTGGAACCGATCATACCTTGGGGCTGCGGACTAAAAAATTGTCTGAATGCATCGGTCAGACGTCCACCTTCCCCACCGCTCCTTCTGCTACTGACCAAAGCCTCAGCAACTCGTCGCCCAGGACCAGGAGTTTGTAACCTCCCAGTTTCTGGGAACGCGTTGCACAGACCTTCCTGCAAGGCCTCCCTGAGATGTCTCATCCTCTGCTCCCTCTGCGACGGCAAGATAAGGTCCGCAACCTTACCCTTGTACCGCGGATCAAGGAGAGTGGCCAGCCAGTAATGGTCCCTCTCCTTGATCCGAAGAACACGAGGATCCTTCCGCAGGCTTTGCAGGATCAGGGAGGCCATGCAGCGTAGGTTAGCTGAGGCATTCGGTCCGGAGTCTTCTGGGTCACTGAGGATGACATGATCGCCAGCCACCTCCTCCCAGCCACGTACAAGTCCACTGGTTTGTTGGGACTGTACATCATCCCTAAAAGACTGCTGCTGCTGATGCTGAGTGCCAGGCTCCACCTCCATGCTCACACAATCCTCCTCCTCCTCCTCCTCCTCATCCTCTTCCTGTGTGATGGGTGGGACAGAAGGAACACTGTCCGGATAAAGGGGGCCTTGAGAGGCAAGGAAGTCCTCCTCTTCCTGCCTCTGTTCTGCCTCAAGTGCCCTGTCCATTATCCCACGCAGCGTATGCTCCAACAGGTGGACAAGAGGGACAGTGTCACTGATGCATGCACTGTCACTGCTCACCATCCTCGTGGCCTCCTCAAATGGTGAGAGGACAGTGCATGCATCCCTGATCATGCTCCACTGACGTGGGGAAAAAAAAACAAGCTCCCCTGACCCTGTCCTGGTGCTGTAGTCGCAAAGGTACTCATTGATGGCCCTCTGCTGCGTGTGCAGTCGCTGCAGCATGGCCAACGTTGAGTTCCACCTGGTGGGCATGTCACATATTAGGCGGTTCTTGGGCAGGTTCAGCTCCTTTTGCAGCTCAGTCAGCCGAGCACTGGCATTATAAGATCGGCGGAAATGCACACAGACTTTCCTGGCCTGCCTCAGGACATCCTGTAAGCCTGGGAACCTGCCCAAGAACCGCTGCACCACCAGGTTGAGGACGTGAGCCATGCAGGGCACATGGGTGAGCTGCCCCTGTCGCAGGGCGGAGAGGAGGTTGGTGCCATTGTCAGAAACGACCATTCCTGGCTTAAGCTGACGTGGCGTCAACCACCTCTCGGCCTGCCCCTGCAGAGCTGCCAGAACCTCTGGCCCAGTGTGGCTCCTGTCCCCCAAACACACCAGCGCAAGCACGGCATGGCATCTTTTTGCCTGCGTACTTGCGTAGCCCCTTGTACGCCTACGGAGCACCACTGGTTCCAAGGACAGAGCACTGGAGGAAGAAGAAGAGGAGGGGGTGGAGGAGAGAGGTGTGTCACAACCAGTAGCAGTAGTAGCGTTTTGGAGGCGTGGTGGCGGAACAACCTCCAACACTACTGCACCTTGTCCTGCATCCCTCCCAGCTGCCAATAGAGTGACCCAATGGGCCGTGAAAGAAAGGTACCGTCCCTGTCCATGCCTGCTGGACCATGAGTCAGCGGTAATATGCACCTTACCGCTGACCGCCCTGTCCAGCGAGGCATGGACATTGCCTTCCACATGCCGGTAGAGAGACGGAATCGCCTTCCGTGAGAAAAAGTGGCGTTTGGGAACCTGCCACTGAGGAACCGCACATTGAACAAACTCACGGAAGGGGGCCGAGTCTACCAACTGAAAAGGCAGCAGTTGAAGTGCTAGCAATTTAGCCAAGCTAGCATTCAACCACTGGGCATGTGGATGGCTGGGAGTGTACTTCTTTCTACGGTCCAGCAGCTGGGGCAGGGAAATTTGCCTGCTGCAATCGGACGTCGGTGTACTGCAAGTACTTGGTTGTGACACACCTAATTCTACACCTTCAGTCCTCTCAGAGCAGCTTTCAGAGAGGACTGAAGGTGTAGTGGGGATGGAGATCCCAGCTGATGAGGAGCAAGGAGAGGTCCGCTTAGTTCTTTGGTGTGGGTCTTTTATGTGTGCCTGCCAACGAGCTGCATGGCAGGTCGACATATGTCTGGTCATGCTTGTGGTGCCCAAGCGGCTGATGTTTTGGCCACGCGAGATTCGCTTGAGACAAATATTGCAAATAGCAGTGGTGCGATCTGATGCACTCGTCTCAAAAAAGGCCCACACCAAAGAACTTTTCTGATAACGTGCAGAGGCAGCGCCCTGCACAGGCGGAGCTCTGCGGTGTTGTACAGTTGCTGTGCTGGCCTCTACCTGGCCTCCAGGGGGCATCCTGCCTCGTTGGACATGTGACGCCGCATCCTCCTCCTCCTCGTCCTCCTCCTCATCCTCTCTCCCTTCAGGCACCCACGTGGAGTCAGTGACCTCATCATCCCCTCCCTCTTCACCACTAGAGCAAACCTGGCAGTAAGCTGCAGCTGGTGGAACAGTACTGCCAGATTCCTCAAGCTGGGTATCATCATCCGAGCCTTCGAATCGTTGGGCATCCTCCTGGAGCATGTACCCAACACTGTGCTCAAAGAGTTCGGGGGACTCCTCAGGAGGACATGGTGGGTCTAGGGAAGGGGTGGCTGATGATGCCATTGAGTACGCGCTGGCAGCTGCTCTGCCAGTACCCTGAGCCTGGGTGAGAGAGGAGGAGGAGGATGAGGAGGGCTTGGTCATCCATTCTACCAAGCCTTCAGCATGATGCGGCTCCACATGTCCAGCTGCCGAAAACAAAGACGCGCGTGTCCCATGGCCACGTGCTGATGACGATGCACGACCACGTCCACGTCCACTAGAAACAGAGCCTGCCTGCCCTGTGTTCTTGGCTCTGCACGCTCTGCCTCCCCTTGGCGGTCTTCCAGCCATTGTAGTCGGTAGTCCTGTGGGTGCTGCTGAGAAGAAAATATAGGAGCTCTGTGTGATGCCACTAACACACTAGAAGTCCTATGGGTGCTTCTGCAAAGAAAATAGAGGAGCTCTGTGTGATGCCACTAACACACTAGAAGTCCTGTGGGTGCTGCTGAGAAGACAATATAGGAGCTCTGTGTGATGCCACTAACACACTAGAAGTCCTATGGGTGCTTCTGCAAAGAAAATAGAGGAGCTCTGTGTGATGCCACTAACACACTAGAAGTCCTGTGGGTGCTGCTGAGAAGACAATATAGGAGCTCTGTGTGATGCCACTAACACACTAGAAGTCCTATGGGTGCTTCTGCAAAGAAAATAGAGGAGCTCTGTGTGATGCCACTAACACACTAGAAGTCCTGTGGGTGCTGCTGAGAAGAAAATATAGGAGCTCTGTGTGATGCCACTAACACACTAGAAGTCCTATGGGTGCTTCTGCAAAGAAAATAGAGGAGCTCTGTGTGATGCCACTAACACACTAGAAGTCCTGTGGGTGCTGCTGAGAAGAAAATATAGGAGCTCTGTGTGATGCCACTAACACACTAGAAGTCCTATGGGTGCTTCTGCAAAGAAAATAGAGGATCTCTGTGTGATGGGACTAACACACTTCAAGTCCTATAGGTGCTTCTGGGAACAAAATATAGCTCTGTGTGATGGGACTAACACACTTCAAGTCCTATAGGTGCTTCTGGGAACAAAATATAGGATCTCTGTATGATGGGACTAACACACTTCAAGTCCTATAGGTGCTTCTGGGAACACAATATAGGTCTGTGTGATGGGACTAACACACTTCAAGTCCTATAGGTGCTTCTGGGAACAAAATATAGGATCTCTGTGTGATGGGACTAACACACTTCAAGTCCTATAGGTGCTTCTGGGAAGAAAATATAGGTCTGTGTGATGGGACTAACACACTTCAAGTCCTATAGGTGCCTCTGGGAAGAAAATATATGATCTCTGTGTGATGGGACTAACACACTTCAAGTCCTATAGGTGCTTCTGGGAAGAAAATATAGGTCTGTGTGATGGGACTAACACACTTCAAGTCCTATAGGTGCTTCTGGGAACAAAATATAGGATCTCTGTGTGATGGGACTAACACACTTCAAGTCCTATGGGTGCTTCTGGGAAGAAAATGTAGGTCTGTGTGATGGGACTAACACACTTCAAGTCCTATAGGTGCTTCTGGGAACAAAATATATGATCTCTGTGTGATGGGACTAACACACTTCAAGTCCTATAGGTGCTTCTGGGAACAAAATATAGGTCTGTGTGATGGGACTAACACGCTTCAAGTCCTATAGGTGCTTCTGGGAACAAAATATATGATCTCTGTGTGATGGGACTAACACACTTCAAGTCCTATGGGTGCTTCTGGGAAGAAAATGTAGGTCTGTGTGATGGGACTAACACACTTCAAGTCCTATAGGTGCTTCTGGGAACAAAATATATGATCTCTGTGTGATGGGACTAACACACTTCAAGTCCTATAGGTGCTTCTGGGAACAAAATATAGGTCTGTGTGATGGGACTAACACACTTCAAGTCCTATAGGTGCTTCTGGGAACAAAATATAGGATCTCTGTGTGATGGGACTAACACACTTCAAGTCCTATGGGTGCTTCTGGGAAGAAAATATAGGTCTGTGTGATGGGACTAACACACTTCAAGTCCTATAGGTGCTTCTGGGAACAAAATATATGATCTCTGTGTGATGGGACTAACACACTTCAAGTCCTATAGGTGCTTCTGGGAAGAAAATATAGGTCTGTGTGTGATGGGACTAACACACTTCAAGTCCTATAGGTGCTTCTGGGAACAAAATATAGGATCTCTGTGTGATGGGACTAACACACTTCAAGTCCTATAGGTGCTTCTGGGAACAAAATATAGGTCTGTGTGATGGGACTAACACACTTCAAGTCCTATGGGTGCTTCTGGGAAGAAAATATAGGTCTGTGTGATGGGACTAACACACTTCAAGTCCTATAGGTGCTTCTGGGAACAAAATATATGATCTCTGTGTGATGGGACTAACACACTACAAGTCCTATGGGTGCTTCTGGGAAGAAAATGTAGGTCTGTGTGATGGGACTAACACACTTCAAGTCCTATAGGTGCCTCTGGGAACAAAATATATGATCTCTGTGTGATGGGACTAACACACTTCAAGTCCTATAGGTGCTTCTGGGAAGAAAATATAGCTCTGTGTGATGGGACTAACACACTTCAAGTCCTATAGGTGCTTCTGGGAAGAAAATATAGCTCTGTGTGATGGGACTAACACACTACAAGTCCTATAGGTGCTTCTGGGAAGAAAATATAGCTCTGTGTGATGGGACTAACACACTTCAAGTCCTATAGGTGCTTCTGGGAACAAAATATAGGAGCTCTGCCTGCCTGCCACGAACACACTACAAGTCCTATAGGTGCTTCTAGGAACAAAATATAGGAGCTCTGCCTGCCTGCCACGAACACACTACAAGTCCTATAGGTGCTTCTGGGAACAAAATATAGGAGCTCTGCCTGCCTGCCATGAACACACTACAAGTCCTATAGGTGCTTCTGGGAACAAAATACAGGAGCTCTGTTTGCTGCCAGTGCCTGCCTGCCACGAACACACTACAAGCCCCTCTTTCTAAATCAATCTTTCTAAATGAATCTATCTAACTCAATCTCTCTAAGTAAATCTCTCTAACTAAATCCAGCAGAGTGACACAGAACGATCCTGCTCTATCTACGCCGGAACAGCATGTGACCGGCGCAGACGGCGTGGCGGCCTTTTATAAGAGGGGGCGTGTACTAAAGCCCCTGAGCTGTAATTGGCTACAGGCGTCCTGCCTGTAGCCAATTATGGCTCTTCGAGTTTTACGGCGCTGTGATTGGCCAAGCATGCGGGGTCACAGTGCATGCTTGGTCAATCATCAGCCAGCAATGCACTGCGCCGGCCGCGCCGGCCGCAATGCATTGCGGGGCCGCTCGCATCACACGAACGTGATGCGAGCGGCCAAAATAGTTCTGGGCTCGCCGAGCGAGCGAACACCCGGTGCTCGATGCGAACATGGGTTCGCATCGAGCACCGGGCCCATCCCTAGTGCAGAGGTCAGAGCCAAGGAGGGGTGGATATGAGATGTAGACAGCCTGTAAAAGAGAGCTGAACCCTGCACACTCCTAAACCTTGAACTCTGTATGCCAGATAGCAAGGATAACTTCCCACAAATTTGTGGTATTGTTGAATTTTAAGTCTGCTAACTTGCTGCACATTTTCATTGGCAAGTTGTACACTTGCAGAGCAGTGGAAGTACAAGTTCCAGTTGACACATTTTCAATTTGTAGCAAATTTGCGTGGCAAGTCTCTAGCAAGGGCAAAGTTGCAGTGGTGAGTCTACAGCAAGAGCTCTGCAAGTCTACAGCATTACAATTCAGCCACAGTGACCCCCTGTGGTGGGATGACTATTGCACAAAATAACTGAACTAGAACTTGCAGCAGACTTGCAGAATGTTTGCCAAGAAAGTTTATCTGGAGTCATGCAATGCAGACTTGCTGCAACTGTGCAACAAACTTGTGAAGCCTGGCAAGTCTAGCAATAGCTTAGCAAGTCATTTTTAAACTTGCAGCAAAACTTCTTGCTATCTGGGATGTAGCACACTCCTCAACCCTGTAGTCTATACATAGCCCACGCCTGAGCTCTGCATTCTGTGCATAGAGCACTCTTGAAATTGCATTCTGTACATAAAGCACCCCTAAAACCTGCATTAGCTAAGTAGCACACCCTTGAACTCCGCACATAACGCACTACTGATATTTATTGCCCCTTTAAGATTCAAGCAATGTTGTTGATAAACATTGCCCAGCTGCTTTTTTTTTCCACAGCTCCAATTGCCATTTCAGCTGTCAACAGGGGAACCCCACTGACTGCTGAATGAGTCACCGGTTGTTAAGGACACGGCAGACCTGCTCCTTGACAACCGATAATTTCTGGCTTTTTTTTACATTTCAGCAGTCCGTGGGGGAATCTCATTGTCAGCTGAAAGAACCGAGCCTGAAAATATCGGTTTCAGGTATCGGAGCATTTGCACATGTACCGATGATCGTGCAAATGCTTACTATCGGTACCGATATTGGTATAACCCTATATAATATGTGGTCTCACTGGCATCAAAATAACGATTTACTGATGCTGGGTTCACACTATTGCGATGTCATACATCGCATGTGATTCACACCACATTGCTATGCAGATCACATGCGATGTCTGTGCGATGCGAATTCAGCCATACAGATTGTATGGCTGAATTCACATTGCATTGGGACCAAAATGGTGCAGGACCCTTTTTTTGGTCCGCACTGGAATCAGATCGCATAGGTGTTCACACCTATGCGATCCGATTCTTGCACCATTTCACAGTTTGCACTGCGAACCGATCTGGGGGTGTCATTAACTTTGTATTGATACCCAAAGCTGTTCACATAAGGCAGTGTGAATTGCCTGCGAGAGTCATGCAATGCGGGAACCCGCACTGAAATCACGCTGGTTCCTGCATCCCATATGTGTGAACCTAGCCTTACAGTATGTTATTGTAGACCTTTCAGTAACTTAAAGGGGGCCTAAAGCCGTACCCAAAGAAGGCAAGCAAAAGGCAAAAGAACTGGTCACGAGTATTACCTGTGGTCTCCCTGCAACTAATATTTTACACATTACTGACTTAGAATGCGTTGTTCTGCACTGTCTCTCTCAATGTAGAAATGGCCATCTTGGTAGAGGGGCTTTGCATCTTCTTGTCAGAGCTTT
The DNA here is from genome assembly GCA_028564925.1 of Lithobates sylvaticus. Lineage (NCBI taxonomy): Eukaryota > Metazoa > Chordata > Amphibia > Anura > Ranidae > Lithobates > Lithobates sylvaticus. The sequence continues at coordinate 502,216,560 of CM053030.1, forward strand.
CTGCTGATGACTGATGATCTTAATCTGGTGGAGTAAAAAGTAGTAGAAGTGATTCAGAAAGCCCAGATCCACGGAATGAGATTCTTGCTTTGCAGGTCCTTGGGTACAGCTTCCTCCTCAGCAAGGAGAACAATGAGAAGCACTATAGTAATATCATTAAATATCTTTCCAACTCTGGCAGGACTAGCAGTCAGAGCCAGCATTGCCTCTCACTTCATTTATACAGCTGTGAGGCTGTAGACACAGGAGTGCCTAGGAACACTAATATGCCAAGAAGTGCATTGGTAGTTTTTAGGAGAAATTCAAGACAAAGGGTCTTTCAGGCTTAGACACAATTACCATTTCTAGAGGTTTCCTATATAAATATCTAGCACAGACCTCTCTTCTTGCACTTTACAGCCCTCACATCTTCTAGAAGTGTCTTATTACTGTCTGTGCTGGACCAGCTCGCCCGTCCTTATGTTTATCCCCATATATAACCTTTTAGGTAGCTGCAGAGGGAGGAATGAAGGAGAATATTATGGAGCAGCGCTGAGTCTACTGGAGCTGCTGATATCACATAGATGGCTGTTGCCATCAGTCTCAGTGCTTTTGGATGAATATACAAGTTAGGCTTTTACAGGTAAACAACACACATAAAAACTACTAGAAAAACACATATATTCTTTTTGGAGGATATTTGTTAAGAAGAAGGGTCTGGCAGCAGGCTCTCTTTAAGGCAGCCTTGGGCAAGGTAGCAGCCTTGGCTCCCCATCCATTCGATTGACATGAATAAGAATTGATATATAAGAATGTGAGATATTAATTAAATAATGTGATATCAAAAAACGCACTGAAGTGTGCAGGCACAAGTCTGCTGTGCAATGGCATCCGGTAATAACTGTAAAGAAATAAAGTGCTCAAGTGCCATTGATATAAAGCAATAACAAATGAATGTCCGTTCCCTTAAAAGTGTTCAATATAGAAACAAACAAGTCCGTAGCAAATTTTAGTTTATAATCCCACATTTATAATCATCTTCAAAAAACTGACTGGTGCTTGAATGAATATTGTAATATGTGAATCAAGAAAAATGGTGACTCTACACATATGCTCCTCCCTCAGGTCCGCACTCACCAAATAAATGTACCCCTGCATGGGGTGAAAAGCCTCTCAATGGAGTCAGCTCTCTGTCCTATATTCCCTTCTCGTCATCCACGATCGTAATATGCGATCACATGTAAATGGGAGAAGAAAGAGGACATCCCATTGTGTAAATCCGTATAATTAAAAGAGTATTGGTTTCTTTTTTTTTTTGCTTACACCTATTTTCTATGTGAGCTGCTGATATCTAAAAATGCTTCCAGCCCTCTCAAAAACCTTTGAGAGGGCTGGAGGATTGAGGATTGACCACACGTTCTCAGTGGGATTAAGGTCTGGGGAGTTGGCCATGGACCCAAACTTTTGATGTTTTGTTCCCCAAGCCACTTAGTTATGGTGCTCCATCATGCTGGAAAAGGCATTGTTGCTTACCAAACTGTTCTTGGATGGTTGGGAGAAGTTGCTCTTGGGGGATGTTTCTTGTACCATTCTTTATTCATGGGCTGTGTTCTTAGGCAAAATTATGAGTGAGCCACTCCCTTGGCTGAGAAGCTACTCCACACATGAATGGTCTCAGGATGCTTTACTGTTGGCATGACACAGGACTGATGGTAGCGCTCACCTTTTCTTCTCTGGACAAAGTTTTTTCCAGATGCCCCAATCAGAAAAGGCATTCATCAGAGAAAATTACTTTACCCCAGTCCTCAGCAGTCCAATCCCGGTACCTTTTGCAGAATATCAGTCTGTCCCTGATGTGTTTCCTGGAGAGAAGTGGCTTCTTTGTTGTCCTTCTTGACACCAGGCCATCCTCCAAAAGTCTTCTAATTCACTGTGCATGCCGATGTACTCACACCTGCCTGCTGCCCCTACTGAGCAAGCGCTGCACTGGTGGTGCCCCGATCCTGCAGCTGAATCAACTGTAAGAGACGGTCCTGGCATTTGCTGGACTTTCTTGGGCGCCCTGAAGCCTTCTTCACAGATGCAGTAGAAATGTTTTTTATGGGATTAAGTTCATGGCAAAGAGGGACTTTGCAATTAATTGCAATTCATCTGATCACTCTTCATAACATTCTGGAGTATATGCAAATTGCCATCATATAAACTGAGGCAGCAGACTTTGTGAAAATTAATATTTGTGTCATTCTCAAAACTTTTGGCCACGGCTGTACATCCCATCTGGTTTATGTAGGAGCATAAGAATTGTAGCGGGGCCCACTGAACCTTCTCCCTAGATAACCCTGTAGATGATCAAACTCTGCATTAGCCTAAACAGTGTTTCTTTTTTTTTTTTACTCAAGTGAACTTGGGATTTCATAGTGCCTTGTGCTTCCACTGCACAAGACAGTATTGCATCACTTGCATGTACGCAAGGTTTGCATTTGTGAACTCTTCACTATGACTAATATTGTGCCTTTTGGAGGATGCTCTTTCTTCCACATTTAGTGGTAATCTTGGTTGAAATAACACTTTATCAGCAAAAATCACAGGCAGTCAGAAAATATCTTTTATGAAACCGACAGCATTATTTTTGGCAGCTGGAGCCTAGATGAAGCCGGTCACACTCTCATGGGGTGTGGTGGAGTAGTTTTGCCACAGACTTTATTAGGACTTTGCCAGTTATGCACAGCTTGGTATAGGGAAGTAGGACAAAGGTGAAGCATTTAAAAAAAGGAGTGATTCAGGATCCTTCAGCCTTCCCAATATAACAGCACTGCCAGAAACACGTACACTTTATGGCCAAAAGTATGAGGATATCCTTTCAAATAGTAAGTTAAGCTAGGAATTTCTTTGGTTTTGTTTTGCGTATCTTTCCAATGATTGACTTCAAGTGAAGGGTAATGTTAATATTATAACAAAAAGCAAAGCATGTTAAGCCCGGTACACACGATGAGATTATCAGACAACTGATCCTCCATTTTTTTTGCATGCGAATCTCAGATCGAATCTGAAGAGTTTACTAAAGTCACGAAAATTCTTGTACGACAGAATAAAAATTCAGAAGTGATGTCATGTGTTGTAATGCTTTTGTATTGCATTTCAGAATGACAGCTGTACTGATTAAACAAAAACAGTACGATCGGGCATCGTACAAAACTATTTTTTGTGCATGTCCGATTAAATAATATTGGATGAACTGTCCTGATCGGCTCTCGAAAGCACTATACTAACTATCCGGTTATCGTACAATCGCTTTGAAATCGGTATTTTTCTGTACGATTTTCTGATCATGTGTACCGGGCATTAGACAAGTGCACTCCCAACTTTGTGGGAACAGTTTGGGAACAGTCTCTTTCTGTTCCAGCATGACGATGCCCCTGTGCTCAAAGCCAGTTCCATAAACAATGGTTTGGTGTGAAGGAACTTGAGTGACCTGCACAGAGCCTGGACCTCAGCATCAGAACCCCAGGAAAATGGAAAATGGAATACTTACCTTTCCGTAATTTTCCTTTCCTAGTGCCTATCCATGGCAGCATACACATGGTTGGTTGCTTTGTCCTCATCCAACCCACAGGAACTCTATAAAAGAAAGCTACGCCTCCCTCTACCCCATTCTTGTAACTAGACTCAGACCAGCCACAAGAACAAGAACAGTGGAGGGAAGTATGCTGCCATGGATAGGCACCAGAAAAGGAAATTTTCAGAAAGGTAAGTATTACATTTTCCGCTTTCCTGGTGACTTCATGGCAGCTTAAACATGGTAAATAATTTGCTACTTGGGAGGAAAATGGTGCTGAAATCAAAAGTTTATTAGCCTTTATGAAACAGAAAGTTGCAAGGTCTTCTTCCCAAAATCTTGAGAGGTGAGACTGGCTGGATCCAAGCTGTAGTGGGATATAAACATAGAGAACGAAGACCAGCTTGCTGCCCTGCAGATTATCTCTGGAGAGACTTTTGCCAGAGTCGCCCATGATGATGAAATTCCTCTTGTTGAGTGCGCATTCACTCTCTGAGGGACAGGAAAACCATTAGCCCGGTAAGCCTTAATCCACCTGGCTATTGTGCGCTTTGATGCTGCTTACCCTCTTCTTGCCCCACACGGCACCACAAATAATCTGTTATCTTTACTAAGTAGTAAAGTAGCAGAGATGTAGGACCTTAAAGTCCTCGCCACATTTAATTCATGCAGTTTTGAAGAGTCCTGCTCCTCTGGGAATGCCTGTAAGACCCAATAGTGGTTGGAGTTATATATGGATGGCACCTTAGTTCTGAACTGATGAATAGGTTGAAGGACTACCATGTCCGCGTAGAATACAATATAGGGATCCTGAGAGCCTAAGGCTTGTATTTCTGAGACCCCGCGACTTGATGTAATGGCCACTAGCAAGGCTGCTTTTAATGTGATGTTCTCCAAAGAACAGATTTCTGTGGGTGCGAAGAGGGGTGCAGCAAGAAAATCTGACACTAACGGCAAGTCCCATTTGGGGTCGAGATTCTATCTTGGTGGCCTTAATCTTAGTACTGCTCTCAGAAAACGTTCCAAAGGATTCAAGGTCGACCTGGTGTCCATATGGGCTGAGATATGGACCTTCAAGGTGTTAAGGCCCAGCCTCATGTCTAGACCTGCTTGGAAAAATTGTAGAATATTATTCTGGTCTTAGTGGGTCAAAATGTTCCCTTTGTGCAAACTGGGTGTAATTTGTGTAAATTTTCTTTGCTTTTTATAACTTGGCTGGAACACCCAACTCCTTCCAGTCTCCTCTGCTCAACTTCCAGGTCCTCACATTCAGTGCCTCTGGATGCGGGTGGATTGCGTTAGAAGGTCTAGAACAGGGGTCTTCAAACTACGGCCCTCCAGTTGTTCAGGAACTACAATTCCCATCATGCCTTGTCATGTCTGTGAATGTCAGAGTTTTACAATGCCTCATGGGATGTGTAGTTCTGCAACAGCTGGAGGGCCGTAGTTTGAGGATCCCTGGTCTAGAAGATTCGGGAGAGATTCACAGAGGGACAGATACGACAATAGGGTGAAACATGGTCTCTGTGACCAATAAGAAATTATTGATATTATCAACACTCTTCTGATTAGTCACTGAAGAAAACATAAGATTAGTGGAAAGGACATTAGCCAAACCAAAATTCCATGGCCGAGCTAGCGCATCCACCCTCACTGACCTCATATCTTGTGAAAAAGAAAAAGAAAAGTTTTGGTGTTTAGAGGTGAGGCAAAAAGGTCTATATGACCCCATTGCTAGCAGATCCAAACACTCTCTGGGTCAGTGACTACTTGTTGTAGATAAAATTCCTGGACAGCAAACCTGCTTGGTGATTCTGAAAGGCTGGGACAGGCCCATCTGAGATTTAGCAGGTTCTTCTCTGCCCATGACAGAATCGGCGCTACCTCTTCCATTGGAGACCTGCTGTGTGTGCTGCCCTGATTTTGGACATATGCCACAGCAGCCCTGTTGACCATATGTAGGACCAGGAGAGAAGCGAGCTTTGGCACCCTAAATGTCATCAGAGGCAGCAAAGCCATTAACACCAGCTAAACTGCAATTTAAATGGGAAAGAGGGCAAGAAGCACAGCCTTGGGTAATCAAACGCTTGAACCCAGCTGCATAGGATTCCTGCCTCCAGAAAAGGATGATTATACCCTACGGCTGCCCCAGAAGGAGATAGCCACAGCATAGCCTGAGGGAGAGACACAGAAAGAAGGAAAAAAAGGAAGCCGCAACGCCCCCATGGCGATCAAACGGTGAGTCTTTCCATCTATGCCCCAAAAAGATCCACAGAAAAACAGGCTGTCCCACTCATTAGCACGTTTAGAAGCCCAAGTGGCGGGCCCTCATATCAGGAAAACATGAAACTGAATGGCGACACCATGAGGGTATGACAGTTTCCAGAAGGTTTATGAACGTTGGCAAAAGTGTGTTGTGGGATTGCAATTATTTTGACGATTATTATTTTGGTGATTATTTTGAAAGCTAATAAAGGTAATTTGTTTGTATCTTCTGTTTTGTTTATTTTCTGATACCATTCACCAAACTTTTTAGACCCACCTCGTACTTCTGTTGGGGCTGAGCTGTCAGTCCCCACACAGCCTGTGTAGCACTCCGGGGATTTGAAACCACTGCTCTTCTCACGCGATGGATCAGAGTGATTTTGATTGGTCAGCGCCAGCACAGAGCATCGATCTGATCCATCCCAGAAGCGCTGCAGAGAGAAGAGGGAGAAGAGCGGGGGTATCAAATTCCCAGAGTGCTAGACGACTGTGTGGGGAATGACAGCTCAGCACCCCCAGAGATAAGTACAGCAGGGACCGGGGTGGGGGGCTGAAGGTGTTACGTGTTAGTTCATCCTTTCTGAAAAAAGTGAACTAACCCTTTAAGCATCTAAAGCCCCGTACACATGATCAGACTTTCCGACAACAAAAACGTGGAATTTTGTTTGAAGGGTGTTGGCTCAAACTTGTCTTGCATACAAATGTTGGCCAACAATTACGAACGTAGTGATGTACTAGTCGTACTACGTGTTTTTTCAGCTCTTTAGCGCCACCCTTTGGGCTCCTTCTGCTAATTTCGTGTTAGTAGAAGTTTGGTTAGTGTTGATTCGCGCTTTTCTTGACGCGTTTTTCATTTCGTGCTTTTCCGTTCATTTCTGAACAGCCGTTCGTCAACCAGACATGTTGCGGAATCGGAGGAGATAACGTGTTATTTATTATTTGCCTTGGAGTTATTGCTTTGACATTATTTTTTGGGTTGAATAATGATTTGATTTGGTATATTTTCTATATTTTTGGATGCATAGAATGCACTTTTTGGTTAAATTCTATTGGCAGATAGCATGTCTAATTTTCATATTTTTTTTTTTTAATGCACAAATAAAAATAAAAAAACATAATAATATTATTCTTGATATCACTAGAAAAAAAAAAGCCTTTGAAAAATTGTTTGCAATAACTCCATCAGTATCACCAGCAAAGCAGCTTCATTATTATCCCATTAAAGAAGAAGAGAATTGTGCGCAGCATTTGGAGATTTCATAATTTGCCACGTCACGAATTTGATATCTCCATTATGAATGCTAGTTTACAAGACCGACCGCTTCTGCTTCCGAGCATGCGTGTTTGTACTTTGGACTTTTGTCCGATGGAATGGTGTACACGCGTTCGGAAAGTCCAACAACGCACATTTGTTGGCAAAAAATTTGAGAACATGCTAGCCAACATTTGTTGGCAGAAAGTCCGACAACAATTGGTATACACACGGTCGGATATTCCGCCAACAAGCTCGCATCCAACATTTCCCGTCGGAAAGTCCGATCGTGTGTACAGGGCATAACAACATTTTCAAGATTGCAAAATTAAATTATACTACAGTTTTTAGAAAAAAAATTCCTTTGTTCACAGTTTTTTTCTGCTGAATTGGAGTGTCTGTGGACATCATGAGCAGAGGCTGTATGTCGCTCTGTAGTTGTTCTTACAAGGAGCTGATTCCACCCTTCCAGGCCAGACTTCGTCAGCCAAGTAGGTGAGAGGTCACCCAGAGCTGAGCTGTTTATGAAGAGACACAATGAGAAAAAAAACATGCAACTGTGTGAACATATTTCCTGCACCGCCTCAACGTGACTCTGACGAAAACAAAATACTATTATAATCTCTATCACTAACCAACCGCTTCCAGAGCTATCTTAACTCTTTCTGGAAGCAGATGCAAGGAATGTTCTGGGTTCTGCTGCCTATTTATGTCAGAACTTTCCATCATTGTGTTAGCACAGCCTGAGTATCAAAATATCACTACGTCTAACTACAGTGAGATGTTCCTTTTGCATGATAAAATATGTATATTTGCAACAATACTTTCTTCAAATAAAGATAATAAAAACCTTTTGTTATATAGAAATCAAACAAAACATTCTTTTTGTTAAATGTTTATTGAAAATTAGGCAAAATGAGAAGTCTATTTATGACCAATAATAGAATAAAACAATCCATTTCCATTTAATTCTAAATCCAGGCAGATTAAACGACACAAATGAATGCTGCTTTGTATTCATTAATACATTATTAAATATATTTGTAAATGCAAGCTGTGTAGGTACCTAAATTTGACTTCATATCAGCCTAATAAAATTTTTTTAGATTTTATTTGGAAAATAATAGTAAATTATTCTGATTCTCTTTAAAATAGAATTCCGGACTAAACCTAACTAGTCCTAAAAATGTCCCCTCTCTTAACAACTATGCTGACTAACCTGTGTGAGAAAGGTGTCTATACTTTCCCATTTTCAGCCCGTTGTGGTCCGGTCATGTGATCTCCACTGTGTCAGCCAGCGGCAGCTGCAGGGGAGATGAGGGCCTGCTCGACAGAGTGGTGACATCGCCCATCTGTGGTCGGCGCTCCCTCCTCCCTCTAGCCACTGACTGACACAAGGGAGCCAGAACATGTGACGAGATTGAAGTGGGCTGAAAATAGGTAAATACATATATACATCTTTCTTACACAGGTTCGTCGGCAGAGGTGTCAGGAGGGAGCATTTTTAGGACTAGTTAGATTTATTTTGGAATTCTAGTTGAAGCCTAGTACACATGGGCCGAATGTCTGGCGGCATCGGCCGGTTCAGTAGAAACCAGCCGACATTTGACCCGTGTGTGAGGCAGCTGGTTCGGCCTGCTTCTGTTGAAGGGGCATAACCAAAAAAGGTCTGCCGATTGGCATCTGATCAGCGCTCTCAGACAATAACTGAGAATGCTGACCAGGGTGTACTGGCGGGGGGGGGGGGCACCCCCCTGTCAGAACAAAATAGCTCAGCAGGGAGATCACTGTACTAACATTGCATAATTAGTACAGTGGCTCCTCCTGAGCCCTTCAGTTATTTTTCTTTCAGCCCACTGGGTATAATAGTGTGTACCAGGCTTTAAAGGTGAAGTACAGCTTAAGCTTGTTTGGCTGTACTTCTCCTATGGATCACAGGAGTTCTGCACTCCTGTGACCTGTTTTCTGAAGCTCGCTGTCAGCTGATGTCACAGGCTGAGGAAAGATCGCAACCATATGGTCGGGATCCACCCAGACCCCTGGACCAGGACCTGGCTCAGCCTCTCAGCGAGCTGCCGGGAGCCTGAGCCAGTCGCTCTCACCCTCTCTACAGTTCAGAGCTCCAGTGAGCGCTGGGGGGGGGGGGGGGCTGCTCAGCTCTCTGCTCATGGAGCTCTGAGAACTGAGCAATCAGCGATGTTTGATCGCTCAGTTCTCAGCCTTAGAACTGGTGGGGGACAGATGCAGCATTGGACCGATGCTGCATCCACCTAAGTAAGTATGATTCTTGGAAAAAAATATATATTTCTCTTTTAAGAGCCTCCTGTACAGCAGAGCTCAGAATGGGAGTAGGGGAGGCACAGTACAAGGAGCCAATCGATTGTGCTGCAGTGCTCATGTGCTAGCAAAGGATATGCTAATAGGAGGAGAGAGCTGAGTGACAAGAGAGATAAGCTCATTGCTCTGCTGCTTCTCATTTACTGCCCTGTCACAGGCTTGGAAAGGAACAAAGACCTGCAACTGCAGCCGAGAAAAAACAGGTCCCCTGTTCTATAAATCTGTGGATTAGATGGACAGAAATGCAAATTCTTAGACAGTTAAAGCAGCTCCAATATATAGTAAATGTGAGAAACATAAATGTTTTCCTTGCACAGTTTTCTCTTAATAATCTTGACAGTCATTTTAGATTTAGTTTGACTGATTGTGACCTCTTTTCCAGGCAGAAATCAACAGCGACCCAACCTGAAGACATCTCGTACCTGTTTGTACCTATATCAGCCTATAAAATGTCTTTGTCACTCTGGAAAAGGTAATGTACTCTTGGACTATGAAACGCTATCTCAATGAACAGTCAAGGTCAAAAAAACAAGTTTCTCCATTCCAATCAGCATAGATATGTTTATTTCAGTTACTGGGGAAGTAAACAGCAACGATGGATAGGTGGTGCAACTGCTAGACACATCATCCCTGAGATAATGGTAAAGTTGGGTACACAGCTATATGGCTGTAAGCATATTGTGCTTTTGCTTTCCCAGTCACACAAAGGTTTGTTGATGGTCTTGGTCTTTTTCTGTTTGACGTTTATTGGAATCACTCTGCAATCTTAAGGCTCGGTTCACACTAGATGCAGTGTCAATTTCCTGCAAATCCACACTTCATCTAAATCGCAAACCTGTTAATGAAAACTGATTGCACAGTGCACGTTAAAGAGGGATTGCACCGAAAAAAAAAAAAAAATTAAAGCCAGCAGCTACAAATACTGCAGCCGCTGACTTTTAATAAATGGACACTTACCTGTCCCAGGGTCCAGCGATGTCGGCAGCCGAAGCCGAGAAATCGATCAGTTCTCGGCTGCTGCCGCCGCCATTCTCATTGAGGGAATCAGAAAGTGAAGCGTTGCGGCTTCATTTCCCGGCTCCCTACTGCGCATGCGCGAGTCGCGCAGTGCAATGGGAATCGTCCGCGCTGTCTCTGGGACCCGTGTGTGTCCCAGCAGACAGCGCGGTGGGACTGGAAGAGGCATAGACTTCCATGGGAGTCTATGCCCGGAAGTGGGTGCAAATACCGGTCTTAGACAGGTATCTGCACTCCCCTCCCCCCCTGAAAGGTGCCAACTGTGGCACCGGAGGGGGGGAGGGTTCCGATGAGAGGAAGTTCCACTTTAGGGTGGAACTCCGCTTTAAGTTAGCAATGCCCCGCAGTCAGTTTGAAAAATACAGCGCGATTTGCAGAATCGGGTCGCATGGGTGTGAACACCCATGCGATCCGATTCTGGTGCGAACAAAATAAAAGGGTCCTGCAGTTTGGTCCGAATGCGATGCAAATTCAGCCATACAGTTTGTATGGCTGAATTTGCATCGCACAGACATTCCATGTGATCTTCACAGCAATGTGGTGTGAATCACATGCAATGTCTGGCATAGAGTGGAGAGGGATTATTAGAACACCTGTCAGTTGTGTTTTGCTGTCTGTGCCCCAGTTAGGGAGATTCATCCTCTCTATTTGTCCTGTTTATCATTGAAAGTGAAAGAAAACTCCCAATGTTGTGTTGTCCCCAGAAAAGTAATAGAGGGTAAATCTTCCAATAGGGACACTAGTTCTGGTGACCTGGGGGTCCCCAAGAGAATCCCTTAAATTAGAAGTCCACACTAACACTAAAATCTCTAAATCGACTGGCATCCACAATCTAATGCCGCGTACACACGATCGGAATTCCGCTCAAGCTGTGTTGCCTACACACGATCACACTAAATTCCGACGGTCAATAACACAGCGGCATAAAACACGTTCGACAGCACTATAAAAGGGAAGTTTAATGCTTCCGAGCATGCGTCGAATTGTTTCCGAGCATGTGTCGGAATTTTGCGTGTCGGAATTGCATACACACGATCGGAAAATCCGATAGAAAGGTTTTCCGTCGGAAAAATTGAGAACAGGTTCTCAATTCAAAGTCCGTCGGAAATTCCGACAGAAAAAGACCATTGGGCATACACACGGTCGGAAAATCCGATGAAAAGCTCCCATCGGACTATTTCGATCGGAAATTCCGACCGTGTGTACGCGGCATTAGACTAACTTATCTAAACCCTGTAAAGAAGAAATCAGTATACATACCTTTTTTGAAGCTGCTCCAGTCTGGTCTCCAGCGGCAACGGCTGTGAAATGAATGGAAAGTGACGTCACCCATAGACTTACTATGGGGCTGCCGTTGTTGGCTGCCTCCTCTGCACCCATTTTTTATTTTTTCTATGTTTCGGATTGGCAGGCGCTGTGATTGACGATGGATGTACATCGAGGGACACTACTTATTTTTTTTTTTTAAATAAAGGACTTGTCAAAAACTGTTTCTTGTGGTTATTACTTTTTTACACTTTTTTGGTGAATAGGTATGGGTACCCGATGTACCCGATACCCATTCACATAGGGGGGGGGGACAGGATCTGGGGGCCCCCTTGTTAAAGGGGGCTTCCAGATTCCGATAAGCACCCACCCACAGACCCAGACAACCACAGCCCAGGGTTGTCGGGAAGAGGCCCTCGTCCCCATCAACATGGCGCTCAACCACCCCCCCCCCTTTTCTAAACTGCTGGGCTGTATGCTTGGATAAGGGTCTGGTATGGATTTTGGGGGGGCTACACCGTTTTTTTTAACAGTTTTCTATTGCCGGGCGATGCCGGCATTCTTTTCTTTACATACATCTGTAAGTGGGGTGGCCCCCGTGACTGATGATGACTCATGGTTGTTAAGGACGCGGGCGGTCGGCTTCCGGGCCCGCTGCTTAACCACCAGCTATTTCCTTGCACAGAATTCGGATCGGTCAATCGTTCTTTGACTGGTTCGAATTCTAAACGTTCTGAAAAGTTAGAATTAAATGTATAAATTAAACAAATTTTTATGAAAATGAAACAAAACTAAACAAATTCCGAAACCAAACTAAACGAATTCCATAACGAAACAAAGTTAATAACATAACAAATCTATCCGAAATGTAAAGACAAGTAATATGAGCTCCCTAAATGGTGGAGAGATCGGGGGGGTATCAGGCGTGCGGCACAACCTTTCAGAATAGCAACGGCAGCTGTTAACTCTCACATCGCTGGAAGATATCCACTCAAGGCAATACCTGGTGGTATAAAGGAGGTACTGAGGGGAAGATTTTTATAAAAGCAGCAGCGTACAGGTAATGGGATACACACAATTACACATAACTAATGTGTTAGGTTCTGTATTTCTCCCCATTTACTTACTATAGCTAAGTAAAAAAGCCCTGTGTACTCTCCAAATTAGTCTGGTCGGAGACCCTACCCCACATTAGGACTCAAAATCTGCCGAAAAAACAACATTTAATTTTTGCCATGTAGTCAGCCATGAGCAGCTACATGTGGGTGTGCAGACACTCGACCACCTGGTTTTACCACTCCCTGACTGCATGCGTGAACGAGGGCTTACAGCCTTCTAATGGACTTCCCCATTCTTGGAAGTACCAGGTATTTAATTTGGCTATCGCAAGCAAGCCAGGTGGCAGGATAGTGCAGTGAATGTAAGTATAAGCAACAGGGAGTGGATTTTTAAAAGAGAAATATGGTCAAACTTCTCTTCTGGGTCACAGGAGTGCACTTACCTTTTCCCTTCTGTGACCCAGAATCAGCCATCAGTAGGCCAAAGCCCGCTAGCAGCTGATGTCACAGAGCGGTTCCAGGCTCTGGAAGAATCACGGCTATTTTTTTGGGATCCACCCAGGTGCCTGATCTACAGCTGGCTCCACCCTCTAAGAGGCGGAGTCAGATGCCCCTGCCCCCTCCCCAGGGGGGCACTGGAGAGACAGAGTGGAGAGCAATGATAGACAATCACTGCTCATCCGCTCCGAGTGGACTCAGAACTTAGCGATCAGCGGCCATTTGATCAGTTCTTGGGCTTAGAGCTGGCGGGGGACAACTACAGCATCAGACTGATGCTGCAGCATGGAGGTGAGTATGCATGTTTGTTTTTTTTTTCAAATACCACACTTCTCCTTTAAGTTGGCCTGTTAGCATGCTCTGAATGGGCAAACTACAGGTTCAATGTCAAGTATTACACACACTAGATGGGTATCTTGTTTACTTGCCCTTGGCTCCTGTGGCTCTCAGACAGATAAGAACAGCAGAGGCTCTGGCTGAACAACCTGCTATCTCTGGACTGGGGATATAGGGGAATACTGCAGGCTGCTCTACTCTCCTCTCGGCCTAACCACACGTTCAGCTTTATGATGACTTATTACCCAGTTTGGATGACCTACCCATTTAAGCAGCAAGGTGAATCATATGATCTCATGTGTCTAGCTAGAATTTCCCTTTCAGTGTGCAGTCACCCTGAAAACACCAATGCTACGGGGTCAGTTCACTAAGATGCATGAGTGTTTTCTTAAAGTGGAAGTCCACCCTAGCTCTAAAATAGCTACATTTACAGACATTCACAATCTAATACTAACCTATCTAACCCTGTAAAGAAGAAATTGCTATACATACCTTTTTTAAAGCCGCTCAGGTCTCCAGCGGCGGAAGCTCTGGAGAGGACACAGCCGGCTGTGAAATAAATGGGGAATGACGTCACCCATAGACTTACTATGGGGCTTCCGTTGTCGGCCGACAGCTCAGCATGGGACTGGACCAGAGCATCTTCAGAAAAAGGATTGTATACTGGTTTCTTCTTTACAGGGTTAGTGTTAGATCGTGGATGTCTGTAGATGTAGTGATTTTAGTGTTATGCCCCGTACACACGGTCGGACATTCCGGGCCACAAAATCCGTCTGATATTTTCCAACGCATTTTGTCCGAAACTGGTGTTACCCACACACGGTCGGACAAAGTTGTCGGAAAATCCGATCATTCCGAACGAGGTGACGTACAAAACGTACGGCGGGACTATGTAGAGGCCAGTAGCCAATAGCTTTCGTCTCCAAATTTCTTCTGAGCATACGTGGCACTTTGTGCGTCGGAATTCTCTACACACGATCGGAAAAAGTCCGATCGGATTTTGTTGTTGGAAAATTTTAGTACCTGCTCTAAAATTTTACCTGTCGGAAATTCAGACGGAAAAAGCCCGCTAGAGCCCACACACAATCGGATTTTCCGACAACATAATCCGATCAGACTTTTTCCATCGGAATATGCGACCGCGTGTACGGGGCATTAGGCTTTAGCTGTATTTGTTATATTTACCAATTTTTCTTTATATTTTGACAATATTTTCTCATGAAAGTGTACAAGTCATAAGCCCAAGTCATAAGCATAAATATTCTCACGTAGATGTGGAATGAGTATTTTGCACCTTATGGCAGACTCGCCTCGCTGATTGTCTGGAGGGGGGCAGTTCAGAGCTGTCCCTGCCCGCTCCGTTCACTATGGCCATCATTAATGCTGCTTCTTCTATGTTCGCCTCCCTTCTCTTTGGCCACTTATGGAGTAACTCTGCATGCTTTTAGAAGGTGCATCATTCATGTACCGTCTCCATTCTCAAGTACTGAAAGCCTTTTTGTGGGAAGTCTTCAAGTGGAATGGCCTTCAGAGCCTGCATAGTGGCACTTTGGACATACCCACACTACAAAAATGGTGTCCTTTCTCATGTTCAAATCCTGAGTCACAATTTCATGAACAATTGACTTGGTAATTCCCGTTTTCTCTGCAATCATTCTAATGCCCCGTACACACGGTCGGAAATTCCGACGGACAGTGTCCGATCAGACCATGTTGTCGAAAAATCCGACCGTGTGTGGGCTCCATCAGACTTTTTCCGTCTGAATTTCCGACGGAAAAAATTTGAGATCCTGCTCTCAAATTTTCCGACAACAAAATTCGATTGGACTTTTTCCGATCGTGTGTAGAGAATTCCAACGGACAAAGTGCCACGCATGCTCAGATCAAATTAGCAGACCAAACCTATTGGCTACTAGCCTCTACGTAGTTCCGTCGTACGCAACGAACGTCACCACGCTCAGAATGATCGGATTTTCCGACAACTTTGTCCGACCGTGTGTATGCAACACCAGTGTCGGACAAAATCCGTTGGAAAAAATCCGACGGATACTGTGGTTGGAATTTCCGACCATGTGTACGGGGCATAATAGTGAGCCGTCATTTACAGTTGAGAACAGACCTCACTGCATCCACATTCTGTTCCATTTTTGACCAACGGCTCACTATCAGAATGATTGCAGAGGAAATGGGAATTACCAAGTTAATGGGAAAGGACATAATTTTGTTAGTGTGGATAACGTATAAAGAGCCACTGGGCAGGCTCTGAACGCCATCCCACTTGAAGAGTTCCAGGGATGCTATGAAGAATGGAAAATCGATGGGAGCGTGTACACAAGGTGCATTTGGGGATGGCCCCTTCCTGTTCTAACATGACTGCTCACCAGTGCACAAAGCAAGGTCCATATACCTTTGGGGGGGTATTCACCGCTGACATCCACCGCTCCATAGGGGTGAATGGAGGGTCCGATCGGGTCTACATCCGCCTGAAAAACTGACAGGGCGGACCTTTATCGGACCTCCTGTGTGAAAGGGCTCATACAGGCACACACATTTTTAACATTCCTGCTGATTATTATTATTTTTTTTTTTGTGTAATGTTTAAATTAAAACAAGAAATCAGTTTTATAAACATGCCATTGTTCTTCACTATGCAGCACATACAGTTGTTCTTTGCATGATTGCTTGCTGAAAGGGAAGTTCTTGCACACACACGTGATCTTGTGGTTCACATCTCGGCTCAGAAGGGGGAGAATGAGAAGCTAAGTAGGTAAAAGGTCGCAATAAAACCGAATGTGCTGTTTATAAATAGAACAGACCATTCATTCAATATGTGGAGACGCCTACTGGGTACTTCATGAATTACACATCATAGAAAAGGAAAACAACTTTCTGATGCAATATTATCATTAAACAAAAAAATTAAGTAGTACTTTGTAGACAATAAATTATACTGACATAAAACATCATTGATATAGCGCCAACGGTTTGCACAGCGTGTTGGTTGTTGTGTTTTTTTTTTTTTTTTTTTAATCCTGGACCAATAGAACTAACCTTTTGATATTTTGAAATAATCAATTTCATGGAAACCTGTACTGGGAGATAACTGCCACTGCATTGCTAATTGCCTGGCTGAGGAATGGACTGCATTATCAGCAATTTTTATTTCCACTAAAGACTCCCCCAGTCTAAAGCGGCTTAGGTCATGTAACCCAGAACCAGCCATTCTGACCAGAACCATAAAATCTTTGTCAACATTAGTAGGGTGAGGTTATGCTGAATCTAACACTTCTATTCATCCTCCGTAATTGTATATATGACCTCCCTTTGTGTTATTGCACTGTTTTTAGCTGGCCCCTCCACCCTTTTCAAAGGATCCGTTCACACCATGGTCTTCCGGATCATGGGCGGAATCGCTGCGATTCTGCCCATGATTCCGAATCGCCAAATCGCAGTGCGATTTTCCAGCGATTGTCGCCTGATTAATCGCAGTAAAATCACACACACAGAATCGTGGTACGCATGTTGCCCAAAAGAAGTACCAGAGCAGTGGACATGTAAGCAGGGCAGAGGTTTGTGTCAGTAGGGCAGAGATTTGTGTCAGTATGGCAGTTAGGGTTGCCACCTGTCCAGGATTCACCTGGACAGTTCAGGTTTGGAATCATGTGTCCGGGTTTCAGACTGCCTGAAACCTGGAAACATTATTTAGACTGGACTATGGCTTCCCAGCAGGGTAGCTGTCTGCAGTTGCCTAAGCTGAGAGTGTCTGTTAGACTCTTTCACACTGCCCAAAGCCAGCGCTAACAACGATCTGCTCCTCTTCCCCCCGCCCCTACCCCTCTGTGTCTGCCCACACTCCAATCCCTGGCGTTGTGCCTCAGAAAAGGAAATTTGGGGCCGGAAATTTGAATCCAGCAGCCTAAGATACATCCGGATGAGAGGTGCTGACTGCCAAGGGGTGAGTGAGCTCACCATCCATCCCTGTCTGTGACTGAAGTTTCCTTCCTTCTCTCTCCTGCTTCCGAGTGAGTACACTAAGGCAAATCAGGGGTCTCAGAGCACCCCTTACATTATATTTCCCCTTTACATCAGAGTTCTCAGTGTTCCCCCTAAAATGAGGGTTCCCAGAGCATCCCTTATGTCAGAGGCCCCAGAGTTCTCCCTTACATCAGAGTCTGCAGAGTCCCTGCTTACAGGAAAAGGGAACTTTGCGAGTTCAGATGTAAAAGGGGAACTCTGTGGACTCTGATGTAAAGGGGGACTCTTGTTATTAACTTCATATGATTAGAAATGTTATTTAATAGCAACATTTATGTATAGTTTATACTATAAAAAAAAAATTGGTGCACGCCGCTAAGGTGTTCGGGTTTGACTTGAAGAAAAGGTGGCAACCCTAATGGCAGTGGATGGCATCAGTAGGGTAGAGATTGGTGGCAGTAGGGCAGTGGTCAGTGTCAGTATTTTTTATTTAATTTTTAGGAGTCCTGTTGGGGGGCTTTGATGACATATCTGGGTCTAAAAAAAAAACCTGATGTCTCACCTTTGAGACAGAGAAAATGACTGAGGACATTCCCCAGTCCCTATATATAGATGTGTTATATAATGTGTTATATATTTTTTTTAAGTTCATTAACCACTTCCCGCCCGGCCTATAGCAGAATGACGGCTGGGCAGTGGTTCCGTTATTCTGACTGGGCGTCAGATGACGTCCTTCAGGATTACAGCCTCCGCGCGCCTGTGGGGGCGCGCATCGCAGGGATCGGTGGTGCGGTGTGTCAGTCTGACACGCCGCTACACCGATCTCGGTAAAGAGCCTCTGCCGGAGGCTCTTTACCACGTGATCAGCCGTGTCCAATTACGGCTGATCACGATGTGAACAGGAAAAGCTGACAGATGCGAGTAGAGGAGAGCCGGTCGGCGGCTCTCCTGACGGGGGGGGGGTCTGCACTGATGAGCAGCCCCCCCTCAGATGCCCACACTAGCACTCAACATGTGGATGGCCAGGTACATCCCCCATGGCCATCCACATGTGCCCAATGTGTCCAGTCTGTGCCCACAAATGGGCACTGACTGGCACCTCTAAGTAAGACATTATTTGAGTAATGCCAATCAATGCCACCCATCAGTGTCATCAGTGCCACCTATCACTGTCCATCAGTGCCACCTATCAGTGCCCACCTATAAGTGCCCATCCGTGCCACCCATAAGTACCCACCAGTGACACCCATAAATACCCATCAGGGCCGCCTACGAGTGCCCATCAGTGCCACCTATGAGTGCCCATCAGTGCCACCTATCAGTGCCCATCAGTGCCACCTCATCGGTGCCCATCAGTGCCACCTTAACCCGTGCAGCCATATCAGTGCCCGTCATTGAAGAAGAAAACTTACTTATTTACAAAGAAATTTAACAGAAACAAAGAAAAACTTTTTTTTTTTTTTTTAAATGTTGGTCTTTTTTTATTTGTTTCGCACAAAATTTAAATCGCAGAGGTGATCAAATACCACCAAAAGAAAGCTCTATTTGTGGGAACAAAAAGATAAGAAAAAAGTTTGGGTACAGTGTAGCATGACCGCGCAATTTGTCATTCAAATTGCGACAGCGCTGAAAGTTGAAAATTGGCCTGGGCAGGAAGGTGTCTAAGTGCCTCTTATTGAAGTGGGTAAAGTGTATTTTTTCCCCAAAAATTGCATTTGTAAAACCGCTGTGCAAATACCGTGTGACATAAAAAATTGCAACAATTGCAATTTTATTCCCTAGGGTCTCTGCTAAAAAAATAAAATAAAAAAAAAATAATGTTTGGGGGTTATAAGTAATTTTCTAGCAAAAAATACTGATTTAAACTCAAGTGGTTGAAACACAATTCATAAATCACTGCTCCATTCAAGAAGAGTATGCCTAGGGAGAGACACCTCTTTGTTCTTCAGCCATTAGCATACATATATGTTCAGGAATGTGGAGCCGAAGGCAGAGGGCTTCTCACAATTCATGTCATGGCTACATGTCATTCTGCTCGTACACACAGTCCCGGCTCACATGACCAGCACGATGTCACCTAACTTGATTCAAGAGGGAAACTCAAAGTTAGCTATCTAGCAATAAACTAAGACATAAAGAATCCATATAAATCTTAAGCTTAAAGTGGGGTGCCCCTTAAAAAGTTTTTTTAAAAAGTCAGCAGCTACAAATACTGCAGCTGCTGACTTTTAATAATCGGACACTTACCTGTCCAGGGTCCAGCGATGCGGTGGAACGAAGCCCCCGCTCGTTCACAGCCGGGCACCCACTGCGCATGCGCAAGCGGCCCTGCGCGCCGTGATACGCCGCGCAGTCATCTGGGACCTGTCACGTGTCCCAGATGACTGACTGCGCCGAGGGGAAGTGATGTCACCAGCCGGGGCACTGAAGGAGGCAGACTACGAGGGACCTCCTAGCAACAGGTATTTAGAGGTGAGTTCAAAAAAGAAATTTCCAATTATTTTATTTATTTATTTTTTAGGAATTTTGGGGGGGGAAACACTACTTTAAGCATAAGCCAAAAGCCATTCTGCAATAAAATATTGGAAATTACTTTTTCCTTTACAATCTGTAAATTTTCTGCAATTTTCGAATATTGTCAAATTCAATTGTCGAATACTTTCAATATGGTGTCCGGTCCTTTTGTGACTGTTCCCTCAAATCTCAGCCCTACATATGTGATTGGATCATTGCTTTTCTCAGAAGCCTACACTAGGCTACAAATCAAAATTCAGCCATCTCACTTGTTTTTTTTAAATGGTACCTTGTTACTGTAGTGGGAACAGGGCTGTGACCAGGGGGTGGGCAGAAGGGGTATCTGCCCTGGGCACTGTGGTATCATGTGAGGGGGGGGGGCAACTCCAGGAGATTGGAGAGATTTGTGTTGGGAGGGGGAATTTGGAGGGTGGCAGGAGATAAGAATTGTTCTAGGAGGGGAAATTAGGGGTGTGTGCTAGGAATGGTGATTTGGGGGGGGGGATTTTTGTTGGGAGGGGGGATGGGGGAAGAGGATTTGTGCAGAAGGGGGAATTTGGGGGTTTGTGCTCGAAGAGGTTATATGGTAGAGGGGGGAGGGAATTTGTGCTAGGAGGGGATATTCTTTTTGTTGGGGGGGGGGGGGGGATTTGTGCTAAGAGAGGGGATTGTGGGAAGAATTTGAGCTGGGAGGGTGTATTTGGAGTGGGGGGAGAGGATTTGTGCTAGGAGGGGTGATTTCTTTTGGGGGGGGGAGGGGGTACTGGAGTCAGCGTCCGGAGTTTGCTGAATGCTGAGACCAGGGAAGGTACGAGACGAGGGGATGCTGTGGCTGCACGGAGGAGCATAGGATCTGGTGGAGCAGATCTGTCCTCCTCTCTGCTTCCGACTGCTGAGACGAGGTGGGGGCAGAGACAAGGGGGGTTCCCCAGCTGCGAGAGAGGTGAGAGGGTCACATAAAATGGCCTGGTAGGCTGGATTCGGCCCATGGACCTTGTGTTTGACATATGTGATGTATTTCAGAAATGATGGGGAAGCTGGAAATCACTGTAGTAGTCAGCGCTATTACAGTGATATACAAGATCTTTCAGGTCCTGCTCAGGTTCTGTACAAGTAGTTCCGCTCTGCACACTGACCACAGGAGGTCGCTTACTTGGTACTTACGCCTTTCATAGAATGCTGTGGGGAGATTTCCTTAAACTTGATTGTAAAGTCTATTTTTTTTTTGTTAAAAATAACAAACATGTTATACTTACCTGCTCTGTGTGATGGTTTTGGGCAGAACAGCCCCGATCCTCTTCTTCTCGGGTTCCTCTTCGGCGCTCCTGGCTCCTCCCTCCTGACGAGTGCTCCCACAGCAAGCAGCTTGCTATGGGGCAACCCACAGCTCCCTGTGTCCCTTCAGACACGGAGTCAGGGCCTGGCCCTGCCCCCTTTCTCTAATTGGCTGACTGACTTTGATTGACAGCAGCGGGAGCCAATGGCGCTGTGCTGCTGTCTCAGCCAATGAGGAGGGGAGTCCTGGGCAGCACTCCTGAAACATCGCTGGATCTAGAGGGACCTCAAGTAAGTATTAGGGGGGCTGTTGCACACAGAAGGCTTTTTATCTTAATGCATAGAATGCATTAACCACTTCAATACAAGGCACTTAAACACCTTCCTGCCCAGACCAATTTTGAGCTTTCAGCGCTGCCGCACTTTGAATGACAATTGCTACACTGTACCAAAATGACATTTTTTATCATTTTTTTCCTACAAATAGAGCTTTCTTTTGGTGGTATTTGATCACCTCTGGGATTTTTATTTTTTGCTAAACAAATAAAAAAAAAAAGAAAATTTTGAAAAAAAATATGTTTTTTTTGTTTCAGTTTCAAAACTTTGTAAATAAATACGTTTTCTCCTTCACTGATGGGCACTGATGGGGCTGCACTGATGGGCACTTATAAGGCGGCACTGATGGGCACCGATGAGGTGGCACCAATGAAGTTGCACTGATGAGGTGGCATTGATGGGCACTGATAGGCGGCACTGATAGGCGGCACTGATAGGCGGCACTGAAAGGTGGCACTGATAGGTGGCACTGATGGGCGACACGGATGGGCACTGATAGGTGGCATAAATTGGCACTGATAGCTGGCACTGATTGGCATGGATAGGCGGCACAGATAAGCATGGATGGGCACTGATAGGTGGCATGGATGGGTACTAATAGGTGGCACGGATGGGCACTGATAGGTGGCACGGATAGGCACTGATAGGTGGCACGGATGGGCACTGATAGGCGGCTTTGTATTTTTTTGTTTTGTACTGATGGATGCCAATCAGTGCCAAACAATAATGCATGCCGATCAGTGATGCCCATTGTGGGCACTGATTGGCATCCATTGTGGGCACTGTGTGTCATCCCTGGTGGTCTAGGGTGGCATACCTTGTGCTGGGCATCCCTGGTGGTCTGGTGGCATCCCTGGTGGTCCAGTGTGGGCATCCTCGAGGGGCTGCGCTGATAATCGATCAGCACAGACCCCCCCCCCCTGTCAGAGGAGCAGCCGATCGGCTCTTCCTATTTACACTGTGATCAGCCGTGATTGGACACGGCTGATCACGTAGTAAAGAGTCTCCGTTGGAGACTCTTTACCAAGATCGTAGTTGCGGCATGTCAGACTGACACCCCGCAACAACGATCTCCGCGATGCGCTCCCCCGGAGGCGCGCAGTGGCTCAAAATCCTGAGGACGTCATATGAAGTCCGGTCAGGATTTTAAAACCACTTTGCCGACGTCATTTGCCTATAGGGCGGGCGGCAAGTGGTTAAGATAAAAAAAACTAAAACTTCTGCCTGTACAATCACTTTAAGTTCTAAAACCTGGAAGCTGATTGGTTTCTATGCAGATCTGCTTCAGATTTTGCACTCTCCAGTTTTAGTAAATCTCCCCCTATGCATTTTTTTCAATGAATAAAAGGTGTTCCTGGATTAAATGAATAGGAAATTGTTACATCACTGCCTCTCCTCTCCATCTTGTGCATAAAAACTGTGAATGGCAGTAATGCAGAGCAAGCGACTGTATGGGGTGAGTGTGTAGAGGGGAAGCTGCTCACACAGGAAGATTGCAGCTATTGTACAAACTTTTGCTAATAGGTGTCCCTCATTCCCATCTCAGAACGTTAGGAGGTATGAGCTTGCAACATTTCTATGTTAGTATACTAATTTCTCTTTTGTAAGGCCCCTTTCACACTGGGGCGCTTTGCAGGCGCTACAGCACTAAAAATAGCGCCTGCAAAGCGCCCTGAAACAGCCGCTGCTGTGTCTCCAGTGTGAAAGCCCCGAGGGCTTTGGCACTGGAGTGGCGCGCTTGCAGGACAGTCAAGTCCTGCAAGCTGCATCTTTGGAGCGCTGTAGGAGCGGTGTATTTACCGCTCATAAAGCACCTCTTTCCATTGAAAACAATGCTTTTCATGAGTTGACTTTGTGCACAGGGACTCAGTTTTACTGGAACAGAATAGAGACTTCACCAAACTTACCACAAGGGTCGAAAAACACAATTGTCTACAAATGTCTTTGTATGATTTAACAATAAGAGCCGGTTAACACAGGGGCAACCCGGGATCCGAATTCAGGTTGCCCCAAGTCACGCGGTTGAGAAAATCAATGGTAGTGAATGGAGCCGCTTCCCGACCACCTCACGCCGATATACGTCGGCAGAAGGGCAGGTACAGGCAGAATCACATACCTGTACGTTGCCCTTTAAGAGGCGCGTGCCCGCGGGAAGCTCCTTGAGTCGGGTTGCGGGTCCCGCGGACTTGATCGCTGCGGGGATACCCGCAATCGCCTCACGGAGAGGAAGAACGGGGAGATGCTATAGTAAACAAGCATCTCCTCATTCTGCCTAGCAACAAGTGACACTGATCTCTGCTCCCTGTGATTTGGAGCAGAGATCAGTGATGTGCACAACACAGTCACGCCCCTCACAGTTAGCTGTATAAATGACAATGGTCCCAAAAATGTGTCAAAAATGTCTGATGTGTCCGCCATAATGTTGCAGTCACAATAAAATCGCCGCCATTTAAAAAATAAAATAAAAAATAATAATAAAAATGCCATAAATCTATCCCCTATTTTGTAAACGCTATAACTTTTGCGCAAACCAATCAATAATCGCTTATTGTGATTTTTTTTAACCAAAAATATGTAGAATACCTATCGGCCTAAACTGAGGAAAAAACTTTTTTTTTTATATATTTTTGGGGGATATTTATTATAGCAAAAAGTTAAAAATAATGTGTTTTTTTCAAAATTGTCGCTCTTTTTTTGTTTATAGCGCAAAAAATAAAAACCGCAGAGGTGATCAAATACCACCAAAAGAAAGCTCTATTTGTGGGAAAAAAGGACGCCAATTTTGTTTGGAAGCCACGTCGCACGACCGCGCAATTGTCAGTTAAAGCAACGCAGTGCCGAATCGCAAAAAGTGCTCTGGTCAGGAAGGGGGTAAATTCTTCCGGGGCTGAAGTGGTTAATGTACACTACAGCAATCACTCCGACTTCTAAAAAGGTTCAGAGTATCCTTCAAAAGAAACACCTCAACTCAATAATATGGAGTGATGTCAACATATAAGGTTAGTTAAAGCGGTTCTGCACTCTTTTTTTTTTTTTTGGGCTATGTGCCTAGGGCATATAGCTCAATTGGGGGACTTACCTGTTCCATCGTCCATCTCGATCGCCGCCGGTTTTCATCTTCATCTTCTTCTTGTCTTCTTCTTGTCTGCTGGACCCCACAGGACCTGTAGATGGCCCAGCATGCACCGCCGTTACTCGCGCGTGCGCAGTAACGGCACATCTGCCGACATCTCACGAGATTTCGGCAGATGTGGCCGAAATCTCGGGAGATTTCGGAAGATGTGGCCGAAATCTCGGGAGATTTCGGAAGATGCCCGCACTGACTCCTGGGATCAATGACACCAGATCCCAGGAGACAGTGCGGCGTGACGACGATCGACGCAGAGACCCCGCCCACCGCCGAAGAGAGAGAAGACCGGAAGTCATCAATTACAAGGTAAGTAAAAAAAAAAAAAAAACATTTCATTTAGTACTCTTTGCCTGATTTGGAAGGCAAAGAGATTTACTAAATGAAATGGGTGCAGAACCTCTATGGATGTATAGCAAAGAAGAGCCATCTAGTGGTAGCATTACAAAATAGGTTATCATTTGAAGGATGTGCACTAGGAAGTTCATCTACCTGAGAAATTGTCAGGGAACATTGTGTTCTTTCAAACAGATTAGAGATACTGTAATGATTCTCTCTTTTATTTGTTCCAGCTAATTTTAGATTCCAGGGATAGAGGCGGTTTCCATTTCACATATTGTTATTGAACAGACTCACTGCTACAGGAAACGTTTAATGGGTGAGCTTTCTCAGAATGTCACAATGTCTAAATTGTTCTGCTTCTTGCCTAGGGTTTCATTTGTCACTGAACTTCAGTATAGGTAGGTTTCATGATCAAGCGACCCACTAATAAGATTAGTTCACAAAGGTCCTTCTTTTTGAACAGATTGTCCTTATTGTAAAATCCTTGCTTCTTAACCACTTAAGGACCAGGCCTCTTTTTTAGATGTGTTGTTTACAAGTTAAAAACATATTTTTTTTGCTTGAAAACATTTTTTCCCTAACGCCCTAGCAAATAAAATGGCGATCGTTGCAATACTTTCTGTCACACTGTATTTGCGCAGCGGTCTTACAAAACAAAAATACACTTTTTTTAATAAAAAAAATAAGACAACAGTAAAGTTAGCCCAATTTTTTTTTATATTGTGAAAGATAATGTTACATCGAGTAAACTGATACCCAACATGTCGTGCTTCAAAATTGCGCCCGCTCGTGGAATGGAGACAAACTTTTCCCCTAAAAAATCTCCATAGGCGACATTTAAAAAATTCTACAGGTTGCATGTTTTATGCTACAGAGGAGGTCTAGGGCTACAATGATTGCTCTCGCTCTACCGATCACAGCGATACCTCACATGTGTGGTTTGAACACCGGTTTCATATGCGGCGCTACTCACATTTGCGTTCGCTTCTGCACGAGAGCTCGGCGGGACGGGGCGCATTTAAAAAAAAAAAAATTCTTATTTATTTTACCTTTTATTTTTTGTTATTACACTGTTTTAAAAAAATAAAAATAATTATGTCACTTTTATTACTATTACAAGGAATTTAAACATTACTTGTAATAGAAAAAAGCATGACAGGACCTCTTAAAAATGATGTCACTTTTATTCCTATTACAAGGAATGTAAACATCCCTTGTAATAGAAAAAAGCATGACAGGACCTCTTAAATATGAAATCTGGGGTAAAAAAAACCTCAGATCTCATATTTACACAAAAATGCACAAAAAAAAATTTGGCATTTAAAAAAAAAGAAAAAAGATAATGGCCCTTTAAAAGCTATGGGCGAAAGTGATATTTTGACGTCTCTTCCGCCCTGCAGTGTCATGGAGATGGGGTGGGGGCCATCTTCCCCTCACTTGTCTCCATGCACAGCCACGGGAAGTATCCGATTGCCTTCGCCGCTGCCGACGGCTCCGGTAAGTGCCGGAGGGCATCGGATTGCGGTGGGAGGGGAGGCGCCTCTCTCCCGCCGCCGATAAAAGTGGTCTCGCAGTGAATCGCCACAGAGACCACTTTTATCTTGTACCGGACCGCTGGCCAAACATGGCGATACCGGGGTTATGGCAGCTAGCTGCTGCCATAAGAACGATATCTGTCCTCAAAGTGAGGATGTATATCGGCGTACGGTGGTCCAGAAGTGGTTAAAGTGACACTAAAGGTATTTTTTAAATAACAAACATGTCATACTTACCTCCCCTGTGCAGCCCGTTTTGCACAGAGTGGCCCCGATCCTGGTGTTCTGGGGTCCCTAGGCGGCTCTCTCTCCTCCCCGCTTCAGATAACCCCCTGGGAGAAGCGCTCTCCCGGGGGGGTTACCTTGCGGGCGCGCTCCCGAGTCCTGCATTTGGTATCCATCAACGCCGAATGCAGGACTGGGCCCTGCCCCCTGATGGCGTCGTCATTGGATTTGATTGACAGCAGCGGGAGCCAATGAACCGGGGCCAGGAAACCAAAAGTCAGTGTAGTCAGGAGCAAAAACCAGGAACAGGTATCGAATGGAAGCCAGCCAGGCCAAGTCATACACAGGAGCACAGGAAGGAAGCACTTAGAGATCATAGACCACGCAAGGGCAAGGAGGAAATGAGCTAAGCTGTTTAAATAGCAAAAAGGGTCTGGCTGTAGGCTGGACTAATGAGGCAGGTTAATGGAAACCAGGTGAGTCACTTTGGTAACAATGAGTGGCTGATAATTAACCGACAGCTGAACAGCTTCTGAGCACTGAAAGAAAAGAGCTGCTTGTTAAGTAGCAGGAGCCCTGCCTTGACAGTACCCCTCCTCAATGACCCCTCCCCCTCAGGGGCACCAGGCTTGAGGGGAAAACATATAAGGAAAGCAGATGGAGGAGCAAGTATAGAAATAGGGGACTATAGCGGTAATGAGTAAAGGTGACACTTGCAACTTTTTGAAAAGAAATTTTAACAAAGTAATTTATTAATAATCGATTTAAAAGACAGAACCGACACCAATTACAATATACATACAATACAGAAAGAGAGAATACAATGAAATTGGTCCGCCAGTCGTATCAATTCCCCAGCAAAAAATGGGAGCGCAGGGGACTCAGAGATGGCTGGGGGACCAAGGAAATACAAAAATGAACAGGGGTTGGATAAAAAGGGTCTATAAAGATTTTATAGATCCTGGGTACAGTAGGGCTGTTAGAGAGAGCTGACCGACATGTTTCGCCATACAATGGCTTCTTCAGGGTCAATAGATAGTTTTGTACCGATTAAGGAGAGAGTCTATGGAAATATAAAAAGCAAAAAGTTAGTTATATAGCTCAATCAGTACATAGAAGTTTAATACGCAGGGCCACATCAAACATAACGCCACAGGGCCCTACATCCCATCCCACACACACAAACAACCAGTGCTGGTCCCATGGAATCCCCTGGGGGGGCAAACAAAACGTACCCCTAGGCCGCTGGAAAACCCCTTGATTCGCAGGTATGGTCAAATACAATTTTCCTTAAAGCGAGGAACTGTCGAAGGCCTACAGGGAGCCTGGTAAAGTATAACAGATAATAATACATAATATGAAATGGCGACTCAAAGAGTTAATTTGCCATGCATGGCTAACATAGCCTAAAATTACAGGGACTTACCGCTATAAAGTAAATTGATCATATATATGGAGCGCCAAACAAGGATGATCCTGGGAAAATCGTGTAGGTAGATAATGAAAAGCCACTGATGGGGCAACAAGAAAAAGCGATTTGGAATGTAATAAATAAATTAATTTCAAGGCTACATACGCAGAATAGGGAGTAAGAAAGCTCACCTGCAAATGATATGTCTATGTGAATTAGGCTGAACGCTGAAAGCCTGGAGCCAAACTGTTTAAAAACAACAGCAGATGTCTGCTGTCAATGGTTCAAGATTAATCAAAAAGAAGAGACCAGTGGCTATGGGTAAAAGACATTGAAAGGTATAAGTCAAATGTCAAACTGTATTTGCAGAGTATAAGCAAGATATAAAAGAAAAAAGGAACTGAAGACAGAAATATCAAACCTGCATTGACAATGATCCCAACAAGAATGGCGCTCCAGTGTCCATCACCTGAAATGGTGAGGACTAAGCAAGCTTTATAGGCCCTCCACACCTGATCATAATGATGAGGCGGCGGGCAGGAAAGCCGTTCGCGCATGCGCAGAAGCGCGGTTGGGTTTGCCTACAGTTCCTAGAATGATAGAGGACCGGTGAATGCACGCGCCGCTCTGCGCGCGCGCACACAGATAGATCCAAGCTCAGGAGACCTCCTATGGACAGGAGGGGTACTGAGGGTAACACGCAACATAAGTTTAAAACGAATGTGCTGATTTCTATGGAAGGAGTGGAAAGCCATTGATTCCAAGGAAGGGAGATGGAAACAGAGCTGAGAGATACCAGATGGTGGTGGAGCAACAGGGAGGTGTGAAGGCAAAAGAGGCTGAGCGGGCTGCGATTGTGAGATCGCAGCCCTGGGGTGCCCAAACAAATTCCAATGCGATAAAGGAAACTAAATGACCAAGGATGGAAAAAGCGAAAGTGGGGTAACCAAAACCGGACCGGGCCACGTTTTGTGCCACATAGTTGGCATGGGGAAAGAAGGGGGGAGACAGCAACAGGCTATAGGGCGGGGAGGGAGGGCCAGGACCCGATCTACCCCATTTGTTGATGGGGTCCAGGCTGTGGCGGCGTGGAGATGTACCTGCCAGGCATAAGCTGAGTAATGATTGCAAATGGCAAAACATCTGTATTTGGGAGTAATGAAATAGTATATAGTGGGCCAGGATAGATCAGCATAGGACCAAGAAGGATATGATATGTTTGGTAATATACTGGAGTGATAAGGACCCAAAGGGTCAGGATAGTCACTTAGAAAAGTAATGCACTTGATTGAGGTACATAAACAAATATAGTCATCCTATAATGAAAATGTGGAGAAATAAAATACTTATACAAGCATATAATGATCTATGGGATACAGCTGTGAAGGTGCCCGAGCGCTCCAAGGTAGCCAAACTGACGCAGCAGCGGGGACCCGGAGTAGAGCAAGGAGGGATACATAGTAATGATTACAATGTAAATGCAAAAGACATGATGTCAATCCTGTGTTCAAAATATGCCGGAAAAAAGTATATATATTTATATAAACATACAATGATCAACATAAAGCAGCTGTAAAGGTGCCCGAGCGCCCCAAAGTAACCAAGCTGATACAGCAGCCTGGACCCAGGGTGCAGGAAGAAAGGATACATGGGTAACAGTAAGTATATCTGAATAAATTGGGCTAATGTAGATATCGGAAATAATGGCAAGGAAAGATATAAAATTAGAAATCCATAAGGTTTGAGATAATCATAAAAAGGATTTGAAACTTATATACTCGTTCAAACCTGGATATTTGACGGCATTAAGGTTGTGTATCCATTTAGTTTCAAGTTGCAAGAGTTTCTCATCGATGCCACCTCCTCTCACATGTGTCTCGACATGTTCAAGTGCCGAAAAACATATATGTTGAGGATCGTAATTATGTGCTAGACCAAGATGTCTATTAATGGCTGTAGTGGCGATACGTTTTAAAGTGGGTTTAATATGGTCACGTATTCGGACCTGAAAGGGCCGTTTAGTTTTACCAATGTAAAAACATCCACAATTACAAGTGGCAAGATATACAACGCCTATTGTTCTACAATTTACATGGTGAGAGATTTCATGAAAGGATCCATTGGGTAACAAAGTAACCTTGGAATTTGAAACATATTGACACATGTCACATGACCCACAAGGGTATGTACCATTGTCAAGACGAATCTGAGTCGTTAATGGGGCATGATGACTTCTGGTGAGACGATCACGGAGTGAGGGGCATCTTTTGTAGGTTATATCAGGGCGTGAACCAATAAACTTGCTGACTATAGGGTCAGCAAGTAATAAGGGCCAAAAGTTATTTACAACCTCGCGAATTTGAGTGTGCATTGATGAGAAACGAGTAATAAGTCTGACAGGTTGAGTATTTAGGGAGTTTCTAGAGTTGTGAATCAGTTGAAGTCTGTCAAGTTTCTTGACCCTATTAAACGATCGTTTGAGAAGTGCACGACTGTAACCTCTATTGATTAGTCTAGAGTATAATTCATTGGATGCTTTATAGAAATCCGCATCTGAAGTGCAGTTGCGTCTGATTCTAAGGTATTGACTATACGGAATGCTGTTCAGTAGAGATTGAGGATGAGCGCTTTCAGCATGTAAAATGGTGTTTCCAGCTGTAGGCTTTCTGAATAGGGACGTGCTGATCCGCCCCAAATTATCAATATTGATGGTAAGGTCAAGGAAGTTGACAGACCGCTGACTAGATTCGAGAGTAAATTTTAAATTAAAATTATTAATACCTAGAAATCCAAAGAATTGGTTTAGATCAGAATGTGAGCCTGACCAAAATAATAAAATGTCATCGATATATCTGAACCAATGTAATATACATGATTTGTGGGTAGAAATTAATTGCGAAAAAAGATGTCGTTCCCACCCCCCCAGGTACAGGTTGGCATATGAGGGCGCACATTTGGTCCCCATAGCCACACCCTGCACCTGGAGGAAGTGGGAACCACCAAACATAAAATGATTTTTGGTAAGAATGAATTTAAGAAGATCCAACACAAAATTGGCATATCTATCAAATTGAGGTCCGCGTTCAAGGAGGAGGTCACGAGCCATGTGTTCGGAGGTAAAGTCATATTTTGCAATAGCTTTAGGAGATGAAGTGTATCCCTGACATATGATGGTAAGCGTAAAACGTGAGGTGAAAGATATTTGTCCACAAGAGCACTCGCGTTTTCAGTTAAACAGTGACAACCGGACAAGCCCTCCTTTTCACATATAAGGAAAGCACAGAGGAAGGCAGGAGCATGTACGTCCGAGGATGAGATCCAAGAGCGTTTCCCCAACGGTAACCCCACCAGTGAACTAGATATTTTATATGTCCACAAAACCCATGGGAGTCAAAGATAGATTGTATCTCATATTCCTCATGGTTGTCAACCTGAACCGTGCAAGGGGCGTGGTGCCAATGTGGTATAGAGGTCACACACCAAAGGTTTTAATAAGGAAACATGGAATATGTTGGAAATATGCATGTTGGAAGGAAAATCTAATGCATAGGCTACTGGGTTACCATTATGAAGTATGGGTAAAGGTCCAAAATACTGAAGCGCCAGTTTTACTGAGGGAACACGAAGTTTGAGGTTACGGGAAGACAGCCAGACCCTCTTCTCAACTTGGTAGGAGGGTGCGATCAGCAGGAAGTATGTACCTCTCCCTGGAGCATGGCAAAGATTCTTGAACCTGCACCCAAGTGGAACCGAGGAAATAGGGACCAGGAACCAAAGAAATCAAAGCGTTATGCACCAAGTGTATTACATGAACTATTTATTAATGATGGGGCACAATTCCTCTCAATGACACCAACGATGGGGCTCAATGACATCAACGATGGGGCACTATTCCTTCCACTTACACCAACGATGGGGCGTAATTACTCTCACTAAAACAAACAATTGGGTATTATTTTTTCCCACTGACTCTGGGACCTTTATTACTCCCACTGGCCACAGTCCAGTCCTCCTAAAGTCTGAAAGACAGTAAACTTAGGAAGTTTGGAGACCCCTGCTCTACCTCATTCCTCCTTGTCGTCCTCTCTGCATGTTTTATTGTTAGCACTTGAGTACTGCAGCACAGTTGATTGGCTTCTTGTGCTGCTTCTTCTTCTGTACTTAGGAACTTGAACCCAAAACTGTCAGGCAAAAAGCAAATCACCAGTATTAATAATTGGCCTGAGAAAGGAGCAGGAAGCTCTGAAATGCGTAGCCACGCCCACAGGAACATCCCTGTGTGACATCAATTCCGCACCTGTGCCTCCGTACTCTCCAGGGTGGTGACCAAAACTTCCGGTTTCGCTTCACAATGTTCACTGTACAGAGCCGGCGGCTGCTACAATCGGGAAGATGCACCAGTAGGGGATGTAACGGTTGCTGTCCTGGATATGCAAATGTTATACAGTACAGAGTGAGCTGCTAATTGTTTTTAATAAAGTGGCTATCTTTATTTATCTTTTGATGCTACATTTAGCTGGCTCCCCCTTCTTTTCTATTTGCTGGTCACCAGTATTGCCTTTGATCTCCCTGCAGCCTACATGGTAAATTTTGTTGCAGAAATTAAGCAATCACTGCCACATCAGTATCAGGACAAATGTTAGGCCCTACAGCAGGGGTTCCCAACCAGTGGCCCGGGGGCCACATGTGGCCCGCGGAGCCCTCTGATGTGGCCCGCGACCTCCTGCTCTGGGATGGAATAGAATAGAATACAGTTATTAAAGGTCAGTTTATTATTAAAATCACAGTGTATATATGGGCATATCTGTTCTGCAGTGGTTACTGGGCTGCTTTCAAACTGATCCGCAGGTGCAGAGCAGTTTACCTGTGGGTTACCTGCACTGAGCCATAGACTTCTGTTACTACCTGAGAGTTTGGTGAGCTTTTGGAAAGTGCACCAAACCTGCAGAATATAATAGAAGTCTATTGCAAAGTGCAGGTACACTGCGTTTCACCTGCAGTGTGGGTAAACAGCAGCGCATCAGTGTGAAAGCAGCCTTGGGCCCCTTTCACACAGTCAGTCTGACAGTTCCGACCAATTAGACCCCCCATTCACCTCTAAATAGTGGCAGACATAAACCGACTTGCGTCCTACCTCCAATCCGATTGGCTAAAAAAAAAAAAAAAACAGACACGCACATGCCATCCACCCGCTCCGCTTATTGTGGCCCGCGACTGGTTACCAAGTCGCTTAAGTAGCCCTCGCTCTTCAAAAGGTTGGGCACCCCTGCCCTACAGAATATTTCATATACAGTGCATCCGTAAAGTATTCACAGCACTTTTTCCACATTTTGTTATGTTACAGCCTTATTCCAAAATGGATTAAATTGTATTAAAATCGATTAATGTACAAGTATTCACAGCCTTTGCTCAGTACTTTTGGTGAAGCACCTTTGGCACCAATTACAGCCTCATGTCTTTTTGAGTATGATGCTACAAGCTTGGCACACCTATTTGTGGGCAGTTTCTCCCATTCTTCTTTGCAGGACCTCTCAAGCTCCATCAGTTTGGATGGGGAGTGTCGGTGCACAGCCATTTTCAGATCTCTCCAGAGATGTTCAATTGGGTTCAAGTCTGGGCTCTGGCTTGGCCACTCAAGGACATTCACAGAGTTGTCCCGTAGCGACTCCTTTGTTATCTTGGCTGTGTGCTTAGGGTCATTGTCCTGTTCGAAGATGAACCTTTGCCTCAGTCTGAGGTCCAGAGGGCTATGGAGCATGTATCATCAAGGATGTCTTTGTACATTGCTTCATTCATTTTTCCCTCGATCCTGACTAGTCTCCTAGTTCCTGCCGCTAAAAAATATCCCCACAGCATGATGCTGTCACCACCACCATGCTTCACTCTAGGGATGGTATTGGCCTGGTGATGAGCGGTGCCTGGTTTCCTCCAGACTTGACGCTTGCCATTCAGGCCGAAGAGTTACATTTTAGTTTCATCAGACCAGAGAATTTTGTTTCTCATGGTCTGAGAGTCCTTCAGGTGCCTTTTGGCAAACTCCAGGTGAGCTGTCATATGCCTTTTACTGAGGGGTGGCTTCCGTCTGGCCACTCTACCATGCAGGCCTGATTGGTGAAGTGCTGCAGAGATAGTTGTTCTTCTAGAAGGTTCTCCTCTTTCCACAGAGAAACGCTGGAGCTCTGTGAAAGTGACCATCAGTTTCTTGGTCACCTCCCTAACTAAGGCTCATCTCCCGCGATCGCTCAGTTTGGCCGGGTGGCCCGCTCTAAGATGAGTCCTGGTGTTTCCAAACTTCTTCCATTTACAGATGATTAAGGCCACTGTGCTCATTGGGACCTTCAATGCTGCAGACATTTTTCTGTACCTTCCCCAGATCTGTGCCTCCATACAATCCTGTCTCGGAGGTCTACAGACAATTCCTTGGAGTTCATGGCTTGGTTTGTGCTCTGACATGCACTGTTAACTGTGGGACCTTCTATAGACAGGTGTGTGCCTTTCCAAATCATGTCCAATCAACTGAATTTACCACAGGTGGACTCCAATCAAGTTGTAGAAACATCTAAAGAATGATCAGTGGAAACAGGATGCACCTGAGCACCATTTTGAGTGCCATGGCAAAGGCTGTGAAAACGTATGTACATGGGATTTTGTTTCCTTTTCTATTTTTAATACATTTGAAAATATTTCAAACAAACTTCTTTCACGTTGTCACTATGGGGTATTGTTTGTAGTATTTTGAGGAAAATAATGAATCTAATCCATTTTGGAATAAGGCTGTAACATACCAAAATGTGGAAAAGGTTAACTGTGAATACTTTCCAGATGCACTGTACAGTAGTATAAGCTATAACAATTTAGGGAGCTATACTAGCTGAATTGTTTCTGCATGCAGACACTGCAACTGTGACACCTGCTGGCTGAAAAAAAGAAGTGCATCCCAATTAAGTACGCAATTACAAAAATTGCAATGATACAAACAAATTACAAATATTGTTTATTATTATTTTTATTTATTATTATTATTTTACAGCATTTATGTAGCAAGGTCTTTTACCTCTTTTGGTCTAATGAGGACCTCCAAGGCCAAAGATAGCTGACATCCTTCAATATGTGGTGGGTTGTGAGGCATAGTGAGTGCAAAGTCATTGGGCGCCAGACACTTCTTGTTTATGAAAGTTTTTTTTTCTTTTGACAGTCCTTTTTATATATTTTTGGGGGAAAGAGGGTTAGGGCCAGGACACCCTTAGATAGTTGCAAACTCAATTGGCAGACACCAAGACTTCAATAGAAGGACAGCCGTGCAGGGAAAGGCCCCAGCAAGAAGCCACATCTGCACTTGCAGGAATGATGTCTCCTATGGTAACAGTCCTTTAACAGTTCCTAATTCAAACGTAATAGTTCTTTTAGCTTCACTACAACCGCTCCTTGTAATTCTTCAATACTGAATCCCGGTCTCTCACTAGACCCTCTGATTCATTGACTCTGAATCCCTTGAGCTCCTCCAAGGTTAGCGATAGTATCTCCCTCAAGCGTCACCCCTTGCTTCTCTGCTGGGTCCCTAGCTTGGCACTCCAGATACTTTTCCAGCTTCACCCCCGCTAACCGGCTCGGTCCCTGGCTTGACACACAAGGCTGCTCTGCAAGCGTCTTCTCCGCTGCTTGGGTCCCTGACTTTATCACCACTTGAAGTTTCCCAATTCTCCACCGTGCCCTTTTGGTGAGAATATGGTTCCTGTACTTGCTTCAGTTACTCACTGTGGTCCCTGGTAAAGGCGATTGGTCCCTTTGTGGCGACAGCTTCCCTTCTACCTCAGTACCTTCTACAGTATAAAAAGGACTGTCAAAAAGGACTGACTGGGCAGCACAGTAGTGTAGTGGTTAGCACTCTCACCTAGCAGTAAGAAGGGTCGCTGGTTCGAATCCCAACCACGACACTTCCTGCCTGGAGTTTGCATGTTCTCCCTGTGCCTGCGTGGGGTTTCCTCCGGGTACTCTGGTTTCCTCCCACAATCCAAAGACATGCAGGTAGGTTAATTGGCTTCTGTCCAAAAATTAGCCCTAGTATATGAATGGGGACCTTGGATTGTGGGCTCCTTGAGGGTAGGGACTGATGTGAGTGTGCAATGTACAGGGATGGGGACAATTGTAGACACTCACTCAGGTTGAACTGGATGGACTGATGTCTTTATTCAACCTTACTAACTATGAAACTATGAAACTATGAAACCTCCAACCACTGACAGGTTCTCCGGCAGAACCGTCACTTCTAGTTGGACTGCAAGTCGCAATCCCCCTGCTCTGCTCTCTCACTTCTGGATAGGCCCTCACACAGCCTAGCAGCCAGATGCCCCTGGGATAGGCCCAATCTTTGGCCTAGCAGCCTGGGGCATACGGCACACATCCACCCCGACAGCCGTCCAGGTGGCACAGAACACAGATCACCTGACCTCATCCAAATATATAGGCTCTCCCAGCAGGCCAAGGGATTCAAGAAAACCCCTGCCTATTGGCTGAGATACCCACATACCCATAACCTGACTTTGGGTTGCCCTTCTCGTATCTAGTACCACCAAGTACCCGGCCACCTTGTGGTAGAAGAGAAAAGTGCAACAAGGCCAATCTTGGGGAGAAATCAATAGATCCCTATCAATCGACCAAGATAACTTTTACAGGGCTGGTTTGCTTGTCCCAGCACCCAAACCCTCCTCTTTTCGCAGCCGGGCGTGGGACCGGCCATGGCAGAGTTGAAAAAAATTCAGTAGTCAAGGCTCCACAAAGTCTTTAGACACACCCAAGTGTGGCACTGCATGTAATAGTATGCTTGGTGCGGTCATTCTTAGGCCTGTTTGTCGGAGATCCTGATGAATACCCAGTGGCTTTTTCACTGACGTGCCTGGCCGCAGTAGCAAATCATTTTAACGGGGCTGGTTTGCTTATCCCAGCACCCAACCCTCCTCTTTTCGCAGCCGGGCTTGGGACCGGCCCCGGCAGAGTTAAAAAAAATCCAACACTTTTCCCAAATTAGTCACCGTAACGACTTTGAAATATAGTGGCAACAAAACAAGATCAAGGTCCCATTGTAGGAGAAACAGAGTAGTCAGAGTTAAAAAAAATTTAAGGTAGTCAAGGCTCCACAAAGTCTTTAGACACACCCAAGTCGTGACTGGTCTTTAAAACAGGAAGCTACTTCACAAAGGCAAATAAAACCAATATTAACCGCTTATATAAAAAAATGAGAAATACTAAAATAATAATAATAATAATAATATATCTCCCTCAGCGCACACGGATCAATTGTTTGCTTTGGGCAAACACTAAAAGCAGCTACTATAATAAAATTTAAATAATCAAATAAATATGTTACAGAAATAAAATTCCAAAAACATTAGCAGCGCTATAAAATTGCAGATATCTAAAATACCATCAAAATTATTTGGTATAACAATGAATAACAAGATTAAATCCACTGTGAGTCAATATAATGATAATACAATAATCAATTCAAGTCCATAAAGTGCAGAATGTATTAGTGTCATGTGGAATATCCAGAGACCAAGCTGTCAGCAATTCCAGTGTAGAAAAAAAGGACTCCTTCACCACACCACTGCAAGACATCTACTTACCAGACCCAGCTGGTTTATGCACTTATCAGGCTGATAAATAGTCTCCAATTCTCTGGGCGCATCCAATCTGTATTATGCTCATTACAAGCAATGAATAAAAGAAGGCCACATAGCGTAATCCTGTATCACACTATTTTATTTTTAAAAGCACATCTCACGAATATTAACCGCTTACCAACCACATCACTTAGATATATGGCAAGGTGGCTCTGCTGTGCCACTTAGGTACATAGTTCCGGGTAGGGGGGTGATTAAACTCAGCAGATGCCGAGCAGCGGGTGCCGGCCAATGAATAAACGCTGGCACTCGCTGATCATCCAGAACACACACAGGACAGGACTCTGCCTATGTAAACAAGGCAGAGCTCTGTCCCGTCAGCGGGGAAGTCATCGATTTTCTTTCCTGGCAAAGCAGGAAATAGAATCAATTACTTCCCCTAGTAAAATCACCACACATAGTACACAAAGACACTGGCTAGGCAGTGGGGGCACGCATCGTGGCGATTAGTGGAGTGGTGTCTCACGGCTGATCACGATGTAAACAGGAAAAGCCGGTGATCGGCTGTTCCTCACTCGCGTCTGATAGACGCGAGTAGAGGAGAGCCGATCGGCGGCTCTCCTGACAGGGGGGGGTCTGCGCTGATTGTTTATCAGTGCAGCCCCCCCTTGGATGACCACACTGGACCACCAGGGACTCCACTAGGACCACCAGGGAAGGGGGCAACATGTGGATGGCCAGGTATGTACCCCCTGGCCATCCACATGTTCAAATGAATGCCCAATCTGTGCCCACAAATGGGCACTGATTGGCACCAGTATGTAATAAAAGAGAACAGTGATGCCACCTATCAGTGCCCATCAGTGCCCACCTTTCAGTGCCCATCTGTGCCACCCATAAGTACCCATCAGTGCCACCCATAAGTACCCATCAGTGCCGCCTACGAGTGCCCATCAGTGCCACCTATGAGTGCCCATCAGTGCCGCATACAAGTGCCACCTTATCAGTGCCCGTCAGTGCAGCCATATCAGTGCCCATCATTGAAGGAGAAAATGTACTTATTTATTAAAACATTTAACAGTAACAAAGAAAAATTAGTTTTTTTTTCAAAATTTTTTTTTTTTTTATTTGTTTTCGCAAAAAATTAAAACCGCAGAGGTGATCAAATACCACCAAAAGAAAGCTCTATTTGTGGCAACAAAATGATAAAAAATTTGTTTGGGTACAGTGTAGCATGACCGCGCAATTGTCATTCAAATTGCGACAGCGATGAAAGCTGAAAATTAGCTTGGGCAGGAAGGTGTCTAAGTGCCTGGTATTGAAGTGGTTAAAGGAGAATTAACCAAAAAAAAAAAAAGGTTAATTAAATCTACAAGTGCTTTTTTTACCACTACTATTCCTTTATATTGGCTTTTAAAATTTACAAATGCAGCGATTTAGAATTTGGATGAAAGGCTTAGCACGGAAAACACTTTTTGAAAGATAAAATATAGATCAGACCAACATGAGGGACAAATGAGGAGGAATGAAGGACAGAGGGACATTGCATCAAATCAGGGACAGTCCCTCCAAATCAGGGACAGTTGGCAGCTATGAGAATGTCCGCCGCAATATCGCAGTCCCGCTATAAGTCGCTGATTGCCATCATTCCTAGTTTAAAAAAAATCAATAAATAAATATTCCAGTATATATCCCATAGTTTGTAGATGCTATAACTTTTGTGCAAACCAATCAATATATACGCTTATTGGGATTTTTTATTACCAAAAATATGAATAAATATTGGCCTAAATGTATGAAGAAATTAATTTTTTTTGGATATGTTTTATAGCAGAAAGTAAAAAATATATGTAGCACTGACCCCCGAAGGAGCTGCTGATTTGATTTGGGCCTGCACTCTACCAATAACCCCACTAACTTGGCTCAATCCCCTTGGCACAGCTGTGGTGCAATATAATACTATACAATATAATACAAATTGCAAAGTACCTGTATTGTATCCTCAGGATCCACTGGCTCCACCTGGTGGGGAAAACAGTACGCCACACAACTGGATACTTAACCAGAAATATATTTTACTGTGGAATATTCAAAAAACAGGTGGTTACAGAAATTGTGCTGTCATCCCAACATAGGACTTCAGCACAATGTATTTCAATATAAACAATATAAGATAATATATATATATATATATATATATATATATATATATATTAACTGAGAGCTTACCCTACTTTAAAGGCTATGCGTGAGATCTCACTTAAAGTACTTAGTCCGTGATCTTCTATCTTCGCTAGCTAAGTAACTCCTTGGTGATTTTTTTTTTTTACAGTCTATGAAGGGTTAAGTTGAGGTGCTCCTGGTGTGGCTTACAACGCTTGAGGCGCCAGCATAGATAGGCCTCAAGCCTGCTTAGTGTCAGTTGCTCTGCTCCTCCTCCTTGGAAGTACAGATTCCAGTGAGGCCTGTATGTGAGTCTAACTGCGTGCAAAAGTTAACAAACGGTGGGCAGTAACCCGCTCACCAAATGGATTGGAGTTCCGTGTGGTAACTTTGGTCCGGTGACTGCAGCTTGCTTCTCTGCCAGCTGGGCCAGATGCTCCATACCGCTCTACTGGATGGATCCGGTCCTCCGATGCTCCGATGAGTGTCTCTGGACCTTCTCAATCCGGTCACCGTCTCTCAGGCACCATCAGGTCACTTCACGACAAGCGGGGTTTCGCTCCGTAATGGCTGCAGGCCGCTGTGTCCGGGAAACCTCCTCACAGATCCGCACAGGCAGGCAACGCAATCCCAAGAGACCTAAAATGGCTGCTCAGGTTCCTTTTATACTCTACCCAGCATGCACTGTTCATGGGTAGATCACACAGATTCCTGGGTAACAAGGTCAACCTTCTGAATCAAAACAACAGTCACTTCCTGTATCAGTCTTTTGGGTTGTTCAGAAGTAATATACGTGCATTACCGGTATTTGGTCACTAGATGGCTCTGGATATGGAACCATAGTAATGTCCATTAACTTTATATTACGTATGCAAACACATATCAATAGACAAGGATGTCAGCGCTACACACTCCCCCTACTTTATCTCTTTAGTCCCCAAAGAGGTTCAAATTGCTAGCTCTATCCTGTATTTTAGCTTCTATACGGTCATACAATACAGACAGAGGAGCTTCCCACCAGTTGTCATATGATGGGGAGCTATCCTGTGCACTCACAGCTGATACTACCTTGTCTGGTACAGATGTGCCAAGGGGTGAGGTGGGGTTGTCCCTTACTGAATCAGAAGTAGAGGGACCAGGCAGTTCAAGGTTTCTTTTGCTGACAAATTGACATGCTTCAGAGCATTCGCCCAATGTATCATAACTCAATTTGCGTGGTGGGCGAATGTCTCTCTTTGCTCTCTGCACTTCACTGCACTACACTCCATTCCTTTTTCGCAAATGTCTTCATCCCTCCTCTCAATGACTAAGGATGGAGAGTAAACAGGAGTACTGGACTGTTCTGCGGGATTAGTTGCTGGTACAAATTCTGGGGCCTCTGCCCTGAGAGTTCCATTATTATCTTCCTCCACTTCTGAAAAGATATCAGCATCTGTTTTTGAAGTTTCTGTAGGCCACAGCCAACTCATCTCTACTTCTTCATCTACAGAGGGTGAAAGCTGAGATCTAGTTATTGGCCTACACACATCAGTGGATGTGGATGGGAGTTCCTCCTCTGTGCTTATTCTGACTGCCTCAGTGAGAGGTAAGAGGTGATTCCGATGCCAGGTCTTCACTGGCCCAGTGTTTCCTTCTGGCTTAATTTTATACACTGGGAGCCCTGGAAGTTTCCTACACACAACATAAGGCTGTGATCTCC
The DNA here is from genome assembly GCA_028564925.1 of Lithobates sylvaticus. NCBI lineage: Eukaryota > Metazoa > Chordata > Amphibia > Anura > Ranidae > Lithobates > Lithobates sylvaticus. The sequence goes on from CM053030.1 coordinate 502,258,346, forward strand.
AGCGATCAGCCAACTTATGCTTGCCTGGGATGCCTAGGTTCCTCAGCAAAACCCGGTTACCTGGTTGAAGATCTTGAACTCTCACTTTCAGGTCAAAGTTCCTCTTGTTCCTGTTTTCTCTGCAGTTCTAGGTGGCTTGGGCCTGCTCGTAAGCTATCTTCAAGTTCCTCCTCAGTCTATCCACATACCCTCTATGGGAGGTCTCTGATGTGTGATCCAAGGAGGTTCCAAAAGCCAGGTCCACTGATAATCGGGCTTCATGGTCGAACATTAATCTGTAAGGTGAATACCCAGTGGCGTCACTTTTGGTGCTATTGTAGGCATGGACCATGCAGTGATGTGTCTACTCCAATGGGGTTTCTGCTCTGCAGTCAACGTCCCCAACATATTCAGGAGGGCCCTGTTGAACCTTTCCGGTTGAGGGTTTCCTTGTGGGTGATAGGGAGTAGTCCTGGACTTTTGTATGCCTAGTAGATCCAACAGTCTTTTTATCAATTTGCTGTCAAAGTCCCTTCCTTTGTCCGAATGTATGCTTTGAGGTAAGCCATAATGGACGAAAAACTTTTCAACAAGAGTCTTTGCCACTGTGATTGCTTGCTGGTCTCTAGTGGGGAATGCCTGGGCATAGCGGATTAAGTGGTCTGTTACCACTAAGATGTCCCCCTGCCCACTCAGGTCAGATTCTAAACAAAGAAAGTCTATGCAGACCAGGTCCATTGGACCCTGGCTCTCCAGATGGCCCATTGGGGCAGCCCTCTGGAGCAATGTCTTCCGTTGTATGCACCTGAGGCAGGAATGACAGTAACTCTACACTTTTTTCCTCATGTAAGTCCAGTAGAACCTGTCCCTCACTAACTGAAGAGTCCTCTCGGCTCCCAAATGGCCATGGTGATCATGTAGGGCAATCAGTACCCTTTCTCTGTGCTTTTACGGCAGGAGCAGCTGCCACTTCTCTTCTGGATCATCAGAGGGGCACCTTCGGTGGACCACCCCCTGTTGCAACTGATTCCATGCCTTCAGTAACAGCCAGGCTTCCTTTCTGGGGCTCTTCTGCAGTACATCAGACTGTTGATGTTCCAATGCCTTCAGCACCAGTCCGCACAGTGGATCTTCCTCTTGATCTCTTCTGAGATCCTTGTTGGATAGCTTGGGAAGACCTTCTTGTACAACCTGGGAGACATTGCAATAGCACCAGGGGACTCCCACTGAGGACACTCCTACTTCTTCAGCTCTGGCCCCACCTTTCCCATATTGACTTGTCCCTTCACACAGGGCTCTTACCCCTTCTGGAGTAAGCTGAGTCCAGTCTTCTGAGGGATTTTGTGGGTCGTGAGGCCTTCTGGACAGAGCATCTGCATCTCGGTTACCAACCCCTGGTCTGTACTTCAGTCTAAAGGTAAATGCCGAAAGAGCAGCTAGCCACCTGTGACCAGTGGTGTCCAGCTTCGCGGTGGTGAGCAAGTAATTGAGGTGGTTGTTGTCCGTCTTCACTACGAATTCAGCCCTGTACAGGTAGTCCTTCAGCTTGTCCACCACTGCCCAATTCAAATCCAGAAATTCAAGCTTGTGAGTCAGATAGTTTCTTTCAGCAGGAATCAAACTTCTGCTCACATAGACGATGGGCCACAGATGCCCTTCATGCTCTTGGTAGAGCACTCCTCCCAGTCCGCCTCGACTGGCATCTACATGTAGCTCGTAAGGCTTGGTAGGATCTGCATAGGCCAAAGCCGGAGAAGTAGTAAGGCTCCACTTCAGTTGTCTGAAGGCTTCCTCACATTCTGGAGTCCACTGGTCCTGGATGGACTCTCTTTTCCTTCTGGGCCCTTCTTTTGGCTTTCCCGACTGATCTGGGTTTTCACTGGCCTCTTCCTGATTCTTCAGAAGCTCAGTGAGTGGGTGGGCTATTTTTGCAAACCCTTCCACGAACCTTCTGTAGTACAAGCAAAACCCTAAGAATGACCTGAGTTCAGTCATGTTGGTGGGCCTGGGCCAAGAAGTGACAGCTTCTAACTTCTTCGGACACAATGTGTCCCAAGTAATTCACTGAGGGCTGGTAGAACTGGCACTTTTCCATAGAGAGCTTCAGGCCTTCCTCATGAATTCTCTTCAGGACCTTCTCCAGGCGTTCATCATGCTCTTCTAACGTTCTTCCAAACACTATGATGTCATCCAGGTAGACCAGTACTTCAATTAGGTTCATGTCGCCCACTGTCTTTTCCATCAACCTCTGGAAAGTTGCTGGGGCCCCAGACAGGCCTTGTGGCATCCGGTTAAACTCGAAGAAGCCCACTGGGGTGATAAAAGCGGTCTTCTCTCTGTCTTCGGGGCACATGGGGATCTGATAGTACACACTTTTTAAATCCAGCACACTGAACCACTTTGCTCCCGACAGGCTCTGTAAAGCATCCTCTATCCAAGGTGTGGTGTACTGGTCAGGAATGGTCCTCCGGTTCAGAGTCCAATAATCAATACATAGGGGTAGAGACCCGTTCTTCTTCCTGACCACCACTATTGGGGAAGCATACGGACTCCTGGACTCCTGGATAATGCCCGTTCTCTTGAGTTCAGCCAATTGTTCTCTCAAATCTTCCAAGTCCCCCAACAGGATTCGTCTAACCTTTTCTCTAAAAGGCTTGATGGGTGGCACTCTTCGCTAACCCCACATCAAACTCACTTTTTGAGAAAGCGTCCCTCCATTTTAGAATTTGGGCCTTAGCTCTTTCCCTCCAGGCAGGAGCAAGTGGCGTATTCTTAGGGCAGAATTCTTCTTTAGGGATCTCTGCTGCTGATCCTTCCTTCAAGCCACATGTCGAGACTAACCTGTCCTAACAGTAGTCTGGATGGCACCCTCACTGGCACAGCTGCTGTGTTACGGACACTGATTGGAACTTTGCCGTGAGTCCTCTTAAATGCCCTGGTGGGCAACACTTCTGGGATAAGTTCTAACCCCTTCTTTTCTTCCTGGCTTGTATCTTCAAGGACAATGAAAGGACCTGGATTTGAGCTTAACTTGATGAAGGCCCTCAGGCAGACTACTTCACCGGGCTGGACCAACTTCTTTCCCCTATCCAAGAGACAGATTTTTCCCACTACCTCTTCAGGAGCCTCTTCCTCCTGTCTAAGGTCTAGGTCTAATGTCTAAGGTATGTCTGGGCCAACATTGGATGTATTTTAGTGGGGGGAGTCCCCTTTTGAAGCATAAGCGGTGCAAGTAGTCTCCTTACTAAGTCAGTGTTCGTCCCAATGATGAGGGAGCTTATGTCAGCTCCTGGGGGGCGAGGGCACACCACGACCAAGGTGTCAAACGTCTCAGCCTCTCCTGCTGTACTTGGGTCGAACGTGAGTCTGACCGGCAGGTAATCATCATATGGGAAGTTCTGAGTGCCTAACCCCCATATCTCTAGTTCCTCCAATTTCTGTAACGGCAGGTGCTTGAGATGTCGGTCGTAGAAGTCCCTGTATAATAATGTCACTTGGGCCCCAGTGTCCAGCAGGGCTTTTGTATAGATCCCCTCTACTTGGATGGGGACAATCGGGTTGGGTCCCACCAGCTTGGGGGGAATCCCACTGAATGCGGTACCTTTGGCCTGCTTGGTGGCTTGTATTTTCACCTTAGGTTTTGGGGGTCTCTCTCTCTTCCGCCTTGGCTTTATTGCGCCCCCAGAGATTGGAGACCGTCACCGTCAGGTCACTTCACAACAAGCAGGGTTTCGCTCCGCAATGGCTGCAGGCCGCTGTCTCCGGGAAACCTCCTCACAGATCCGCACAGGCAGGCAACGCGATCCCAAGAGACCTAAAATGGCCGCTCAGGTTCCTTTTTTTACTCTACCCAGCATGCACTGTTAAGAGAGTGTTCATGGGTAGGTCACACAGACTCCTGGGTAACAAGGTCAACCTTCTGAATCAAAACAACCGTCACTTCCTGTATCAGTCTTTTGGGTTGTTCAGAGGTAATAATATACAAGTGCATTACCGGTATTTGGTCACTAGATGGCTCTGGATACGGAACCATAGAAATGTCCAATAGACAAGGATGTCAGCGCTACATACAGGGGGTCCCGGGGTTACGAACCCATTAGGGACTGACCTCCTGTTTGTAAATCGCATGCGCAGAACGACATTTACAGACATTTCCGATGTTCAGTCGAATGCCGTTCTGCACATGCGCAGCAAATTACGGACATTTCCGATGTTTGCCGTCATTTTCCGAGGCTCCGTCTGGCCGTGCATGCGCAGAACGGCAGAGAGTCCGCGGAAAATGGCAGAGGGTCCCCGCAGGGCCCAGTTCGTAAGTAGGAGAGGTTCGTAGGTCGGGCGTTCGTAAGTCGGGGACCACCTGTGTATATATTTATTTTTTTCAAAAATGGCAGTTTTATTTTTTTTGCACTATAAACAAAAAAAATTAAAATTGCAGTGGTGATCAAATACCACCAAAAGAAAGTTCTATTTGCAGGATGTAATCAGAACAGAAATGTTTACATTTGGGACACATATATGTGGCCCTCTACATTATAACCCACCCACTGAAAGGCTGCATATACGTACAGTGGGCAGGAAGAGGTTAAGTTCAAACAAGGATTAGCGAACAAATAAAGTACTGTTCTAATACTCCTATCAATGATATCAGCCAGCATGACATGTAATGAACTAGTACAGATCAAGTGAAACAACTTATCGGACTACAGTGAATCGGCATCCTGTGTGCAATCGGTTGCCATTTTTCTGATGGATTAGCAAAGTTCTTCTTTAACCACATTCTGCATGCCGTATAGGCAAATGACGTCTGTGGAGTGGTTCTTTTGTTCTGGGATGACATCATTTGATGTCCCACTCTTGCCGCGCTTGCTCGCCCTGGGACATGGCGCATCCCTGAGCTGAGTAAAGAGCCGATGACACGGTTCTTTACCCATGTGATCAGCTGTGTTCAATCACAGCTGATCACATTTAAACAAGGAAATGATGGTTATCAGCTTTCCTCTGCTCACACTGACAGCGTGTGCGGAGAGGAGAGACGAACAGCGGCATTTCCTCACAGGGGAGACCTGTACAGATACTCAGGGCACTGATGATCAATGCAGCCCCAACAGTGCCCATCAGTGATGTGAGTCAGTGCCAAGCAGTGTTGCCAATCACTGCCCATCGGTGCTGCCTTTCAGTGCCCATCAGTGCCACCCATGCTGATATTAGTGTCTCCTCATTATTGCCACCTCATCAATGCCCTTCAGTTCTGTCTCATCAGTCAATGAGAAAAATTGCTTATTTACAAAACTTTCTACCAGAAACTAAGAAAAACTATTTTTTTTCAACATTTTCGGTATATATATATATATTTTTTTTTTTAGCAAAAAATAAAAAACCCAGCTGTGATTAAATACCACCAAATGAAAGCTCCATCTGTCTCAAATAAATGATAAAAATTTCATATGGGTACAGTGTTGCATGACCGCACAATTGTCATTGAAAGTGTGACAGTGCTGAAAGCTGAAAATTTGGCCTGGGCAGGAAGGTGGTGAAAGTGCCCGGTATTGAAGCAGTTAAAGCGGAGGTCCACCAAATTTTTTAAGTTTAGCTCAATCGTATTACAGTAATGTATACATTGTTAAACAAGACTTTTATTTTTTTTTTTTTATTTTTTTAATAGGGTGTACCTGTGTATTTGTGCTTTTCTCTTAGTTTCCGGTATATTACCCCTGCGGCTGTGGGCGGGTATTTTTCGGGTATGATCGTAACTGTCTCCTGGGAGCTTGTGTCATTGTTCCCAGGAGTCAGTGCGGAGGCCCGCCGCGAATTCTCGCAGGATTTGGAAAGATTTAGCCATCACAGCGGGGCGGGAACTTCCTAGGACGCCGCCCGTTGTGATGGCAACCAGGAAGTTTACGACGCTCCGCGCCGTTACAACTGAGCGTGCGCGGGAACGAGCAAGGAATGCTGGTAGCTCAGCATCACTGGAACCAGGAAGTTAATGCTTGTGGGCTTCAAATGCCCACAAGCAAGATGAAAACGGCCGTCCATATTTTTTTATAACTGCTTCTTTACAATGAAACCGGACATCGGGGGAGATAATTCACCAAAAAAGTGAGTGTGCCATTGTCGATATGTGATGGTGTTAATGTTTGAAAAAAATAAAAAATACAAAACCGTCCGTGGAACTCCGTTTTAACAGCAAGCCATCTAGCCATGCATGTTGGTACTTGCAGTTCCTCAACAGCTGGAGGGCTGCAGGTTGCCCGCACTTGCTAATAGCTGTCTCATTGAGATGAACGTGTGCCCCTTGTGCAAGGAGCTGGCAGATCCAGGGCTCCCCTCCCAAGCAGAAACAAGGGGAGGTGGAGGAGAGGGGTGGCTTATGGTCTGATGCTAATGAGACAGAGCTCGGGCCAGCATGATACAGCGGATTCTCAAGCAGCATCATGCAGTAGTTACTGTCAGCATCTCTTCTGCTGTATCAAGTACTCCAGGCTCATTCCTTCCTTCCAGCAGCATTCTCACCCCACCCAGCAATCCATCCTAAGAAGCTCCACATAGCAGAGAAGGAAGGTAAATATCACCATGGCAGTGTCACTGTGAATTCTGCATGTAGCAGTGAGTTCTGCGTGTAAGCCGCTCTGCAGCACCGTATTATAATTTGATGCTTTTATATTTCTATCAGTGCACAGTATTTGCACTGCGTTTAACTGTCTGGCTCTTTAATCTCTTTCTGAATACTGGCTGCGCCCTACTGACCTGCCTATCACCCGGAGCTTACATCCAATAGGGAGGCTTGCTGGGGCGTCAGCATTTTCTTGGTATACTGTATGTGACTCCTCACTTGTGGACTTACTGTAAATGTATTTACTGTTACTGTATGGATTGATTTGTATTTTACTAATGACATCTGATTGCTGCTAATTAGTTGTTGATAGTTTGGCCTGTTCTCGTTAGTTTTGTTCTACCATATAAAATCTGCGTAATATATGTAACCAATGCTATACACAGTGACTAAACAGGAAAGGAGGTGTCCTTCATAGGCTGTAGAATGTCTGCGTATCACTATAATATCATACAGGTATAAGAGACCTTGTTTCTCCAAATAAAGGGACTTTTGGGGATTTGGAGACCTGAGCCTGGAAAAGCTTAAAGAATATGTTACCCCAAAATGTCATATTCATAATATGTGCCTGCTGTACCATGTACTTGTATGAGAAAGTCTCCTGTTCTCTTTGTATTGCGCCCTTTGTGTGAAATCCCCGGTGATCCTGCCGGTCCCTCTGCTTTCATATCAAAAATTGACCACACTAAGTAGGAAGAGCACAGCGTGGTCAGTTCTCTAGCTAGGAACTGAGACCCCATACACACTATCAGATTTTCTGCAGATTTTTGTCTTCAGATTTACCAAAAAACATGTAGTGCAAGGGCCTGCCTGATTGTATACAAATTTAAACTTTTAAGGTTTGACCTCATATTATATGGTTTTGGTAAATCTGCAGAAAATCTAATAGTGTGTATGGGGTCTAAGCCTGCTCGCCTCCAATGTTCAGACTGACAAACCCCCTCTGCACAGCCAAGTTTTGGAAAGACCAGTAGCCTGCTGTTTCTCCTCCCCCAGATCTTATGCAGCTGAAAACAGAGGCAATGTAATCACTTAAAAAAAAAAAATTTATAATATTTTTTATATGTATATGTAGCGGGGTCGTACCCCTTTTAGGGGAAGAGACTACAATTCCCATAATTCCCCAGGCTCCCGGGAGGATGTCTGTTTCCGCCCGAGAGGCTGCTGGGGGAGGATATAAAAGGGAAGAGGAGAGACCGCCTCTTCCTGTTCGGACTGGGCTGGTGACTCGGATACAGACATCACTGAGAGAGAGAGAGAGACACCTGTGCGGACCGGGACTGCTGAAGGCCTGAAGCCTGGGCCTTGCAGCAGGTGGAGAGAGACTCTCACCCCTCAGAGTCTGCAGCAGCGGAGCGGAGACTTTTCCCTACAGTCGGTCGGTCGGAGCTGAGGACGGTACCCCAGGATTGGTGAGAGAGCCGGAAGGCTCATCCTGCATTGATACACACGTTTATGCCTATTGAACTGCCTAGGCACAATTTACCTCAGAGCAGCAAATGTCACTTTCTGTGGATTACAAATACACCATTTAAAGCTACACGTGCACCACCTCTACAGATTTATTGCCGGTGAAGAACACTGTACTTGTACAAGGACTGAGCTCTATTGCTAGGGATCAGGCCTGGTCCATTAGGTAGGCGCAGATAGATTTATTGCACCTCAGGGGTGCATAGCAGACGGTCGCCACACTTGGCGCTCCGTTTCCCCATTGCTAGTTGTTACATATATGTGTACATGTTAAAGTGCATATTGCAGGGACCTGCTAATGTGTTGTAAGTCATATGTTTAAGTGCATGTTACTATTTCTTTTCCTTACTGCCAAAGTAAAGCCAGTTATTCTTATTTCAGCAGTCTGCTTGTGAGTTCATACCCATTACACTTAGAGTATAAGTGATGTTATATGTGCATAGATACATACCCCTTTACTAACTGTGCCAGAGCGGGTAGAGCCAAATTGCCGGGGGTTGGTGGAGCTGTTCTCAGGGACCCAAAACAAACCAGCGGCTCTCTTAACTGGGGGTAGCGCTACACGTGGGGGCTCGTAATCCGGGATCCTGAGTCAGCGGGAAAACCCGCCAGAAGGTACCGGCATGGACCCGATAGAAGTGGGACAGTGGTACACACTATGGGCCACTGACCCAGCCGCAGCATCAGTCATTGAACTGCCAGGGATATGGCAGAGAGAGGCAGTCAAGCAGCTTATAATGTCCCTATCCCCATGCCAAAAGCCATGGATAATGGACATGAGAAATGATGCCGGGCATACATATGCCTTAATAGAATGGCAGGAAGAGACTCCAGAGCAGTTCAGGAGCCAAAGCATACAAGCACCGAATGGTCAGGCCTATCAAGTGCTGCATGCGCTGCCGCGCAAGGGAGACTGTTCTCCTATGGAAGCCATGCTATCCCCAAAGGAGGAAGAGCAGAAGGGCGCGGAAAGTCCCGCACCCGCACAAACTACTCTTAGTGCAGAACTGTGTGCTGTCCTAGGGGAGATTGTGACTCAGTGCAGAAGAGACCCCGGGGATTACCCAATGTCGGGATACAGGAAACTCCGGATGTTTTCAGGGAGGACACCTGTACCCTCGGGAGAAGAGGGATTTGAAGAGTGGTTAGATGGCGCCACGCAGGCCTTAGAAGAATGGGAGGTCTCAGAAGGCAGAAAGAAGCAAAGGATTGTAGAGAGCCTAAAAGGACCTGCCTTAGAGGCCATACGCAATCTGAAGACAAGTAAAAAGGATTGCACTGCCCAGGACTACATAGACATCCTGGAAAGTGTGTTTGGTGGGACAGAAAAAATCACAGAACTTACCTATCAACTGGAACACTGTTACCAGAAGACAGGGGAGAAGCTGTCAGAGTATATGGGACGCATAGACAAGATCCTGCATAGGATTATCCTGAAGAAGGGGATAGATCCGGGGAAGGTAGATGAAGCCCGTGCCCAGCAGGTGGTCAGGGGAGCCCAACCCCTAGACCCTGTCGCACTAATTCTACGCACCCGGCAGGATGGGAAGAGCCTGGACTACCCTGATCTCATTCGAGTGGTCAGAGAAGAAGAGGCCCTGTTGGAAGAGAAACGGGAAAAGCAAGTGATGGGGTCTACAAAACTTCCAGTGGCCACGGTCAGGTCGGCCTTAACCCCTGAAGGAGACACAGAGGTAGATGCCCTGAAGTTGCAGATGTCCCAGATGATGGAGATACTGACATCTCTAGTGGCGAAAGAGACGCCCAGTCCCAAGAAAGAAACAAGCAGGAGGGAATTGTTTCCAGCTGTTCCAGCACCAGCATCCCCACCTGACTACGGTGAGATGATTTGCTTTAATTGTGGAGGAATTGGTCATATTGCAGCTGTATGTTCCAGTCCCGAGAAGAAGAAGGCAGAAAGCCGCCAGCCGGCGGGAAACGCCAAAGGGCCCCGGTGAAGGAGTCAACCGGGTGCCCATCACCTTCAGTGAGCTCCAAGAAGCATAACAGGAAGAGAAAGCGAGGAGATCAAACCCCTCAAAAGGGGCCCAGGGATCCTCACCCAAGGTGCACTCCAGAGAAAGGGGGCAAGACCCCTCCGAAGAGACACAGCACTCCTAAACGTGAACTCTTCAAAGTGAGAGATAACAATGTCCCTCAACGGGTTCACACTCCCAGTAAGAGGGAGAAAATGAATGCATACCAGGCTCAAGAAAGGAGCAAGCGCAAATCCAGTGAGAAGAAGAAGAGTCCAAAGAAGAGGACAGCATCAACTCGGCCTTACCCAGAAGAGCTAGTTGGTCCATCTCCTACTGTACCCATCCAAGTGGAAGGAGTGTACACGAAGGCCCTCCTAGATACTGGAGCCCAAGTGACCCTATTGTACAGGGACTTCTATGACAGATACCTGAGTCATCTGCCAATACAGAAGATAGAAGAGTTGGAGTGAAGGGGACGGGTGAAGGAGAAGATGTTTGGAAGAAACTCTCCATGGAAAACCCTAACCTACCTGGAGCTTGGAAAGAGAGAGCCAAGGCCCAGCTGACCAGATGGGAGAAGATTTTCTCCAAAGATGAGTTTGATGTGGGGTGTGCGAGGAGTGCCACCCATAGAATCCGCATGCAAGAGGACAAGCCATTCAGAGAAAGAGTCAGGCGAGTCCCGCTAGCAGATCTGGAGGATCTGAGGGAGCAGCTTGCGGAACTGAAGAAGACGGGAGTGATTAGGGAGTCCAGAAGCCCCTATGCCTCCCCAATTGTGGTAGTCAGGAAGAAGAATGGGTCATTGAGACTCTGCATTGACTACAGAACTCTCAACAGGAGGACCATTCCTGACCAGTACACCACGCCAAGGATAGAAGATGCCTTACAGAGTTTATCTGGAGCTAAGTGGTTCAGTGTGATGGACCTCAAGAGTGGGTATTACCAAATCCCCATGCATCCAGAAGATAGAGAAAAGACTGCCTTCATAACCCCAGTAGGATTCTTTGAGTTCAACAGGATGCCTCAGGGCCTATCTGGAGCTCCTGCTACGTTTCAACGCCTAATGGAAAGGACAGTTGGAGACATGAACCTCATAGAAGTCCTTGTGTACCTGGACGATGTCATTGTCTTTGGAAAGACTTTGGAAGAACATGAAGCCAGATTGGAGAAAGTACTGAAGAGGCTCAGCGAAGAGGGACTCAAACTTTCTCCCGAGAAGTGTCGGTTCTATCAGTCTTCTGTGAACTATCTGGGACACATAGTGTCTGAAAAAGGGGTGGCTACAGACCCTGAGAAGTTGGAGGCAGTTACTTCGTGGCCAAGACCCACAACAGTTACAGAACTTCGGTCTTTCTTGGGGTTCTGCTCCTACTACCGCAGGTTTGTGGATGGGTTTGCCCGCATTGCCAAACCCCTCAACGAGCTGCTCAAGACAGAAGGAGAGGAAGATGGATTGGGGCCTAGGAGGTCCGGTGAGTCAGTCCAAGACCAATGGAACTCAAGGTGTGAAGAGGCTTTCAGAACCTTGAAGAGAAGTCTCACTACAGCCCCAGTTTTGGCCTACGCTGATCCCACTAGACCATATGAGCTACATGTTGATGCCAGCCATGAGGGCCTAGGTGGAGTACTCTACCAGGAGTATGAAGACCAGCTACGACCAGTGGCCTATGTGAGCCGGAGCCTGACCCCCTCCGAGAAGAACTACCCCACCCACAAGTTGGAGTTCTTAGCCCTCAAATGGGCAGTTGTTGACAAATTGAGAGACTATTTGTATGGGGCAGAGTTTACTGTAAAAACAGATAACAACCCCTTGACCTATCTATTCACCACCGCCAAGCTGGATGCAACTGGACACAGATGGTTGGCGGCGTTGTCTGGATTCAACTTCAGCCTCAAGTACAGACCAGGGGCTGGAAATAGGGATGCAGATGCCCTGTCCCGAAGATCCCATGTCATGGTCGATGACTGGGAAGACTGGACCCAAGTGGCACCAGATGGAGTGCGAGCCCTCTGCCAGGGGGCTGAACTCCAAGCCAGAGGAGGATCCAGAGCTGAAGAGGTAGGAGTTACCACAGTGGGAGTCCCAAAGTGTTACTGTGGGGTAACTCAACTAGCAGAAGAGTGCCTACCGAAGCTGTCCAAGAAAGAGTTAAGGTGTGACCAATTGGAAGACCCCATGGGGAAATTGGTCCTGGAAGCCCTGGAAGACCAGAGTCCAGAGGGACTCCGCCTTCACCCTTCTAAAGAAGCTCGCCTACTGAGGAGAGAGTTGGACAAGTTACAGGTGCATCAGGGGGTAGTCTACCGAAGGGGCCCCTCTGATGGCCCAGAAGACAAGTGGCAGTTGTTTCTCCCGGAGAAGCATCGAGAGACTGTGCTGATTGCCTTACATGACCAGCATGGTCACTTAGGAGCAGAGAGAACCTTCCAGCTTGTCAGAGACCGGTTTTATTGGCCCTGCATGAGGGCCGAAGTGGAGGAGTATTGCCATTCCTGTGCAAGATGCATTCAGAGGAAGACTTTACCCCATCAAGCTGCCCCAATGGGCCATCTACAAAGTCAAGGCCCAATGGATCTGGTATGCATTGATTTTCTCTGCCTTGAACCCGATTTGAGTGGATTGGGAAATGTTCTGGTGGTAACCGACCATTTCACTCGTTATGCTCAGGCTTTCCCAACCAAGGACCAGAAGGCCTCTACAGTAGCCAAGGTACTTCTGGAGAAGTACTTTGTTCACTATGGACTGCCACAGAGAATCCATTCAGACCAAGGAAGGGACTTTGAGAGTCGCCTGATCAGGAGGCTACTAGATTCTCTGGGAGTAGAGAAGACTAGGACTACACCATATCACCCCCAAGGTGATGCCCAGCCTGAAAGGTTCAACAGGACACTATTGAACATGTTGGGAACTTTAGAAACAGAGAAGAAGCAACATTGGAGTCAACACATTTCAGCTCTAGTGCATGCTTATAACTGCACCACAAGTGATGTGACAGGTTTTTCCCCTTACCGACTTATGTTTGGGAGAGAAGCAAGATTGCCAGTGGATTTGGCCTTTGGCATTTCCCTAGACCATGCCTCTGCTGCCTCCCACAAAGGATATGTGGACAGACTGAGGCGCAGTCTGAAGATAGCTTATGAGAAAGCTCAAGCGGCCTCTGACCAGAGGGGGGCCCGAAAAATAAGAGGAACTTTGATTTGAAAGTTAGAGTACAGGACCTACAGCCTGGGGACCGTGTACTGTTACGAAATCTAGGGATCCCTGGAAAACACAAGATTGCGGATAGATGGAGATCAGAGCCATATATCATCTGTAGAAAACTTCCAGGATTGCCTGTTTACAAGTTGAAACCAGAAGGAAGGTTGGGGCCTTTGAAGACCTGGCATAGGAATCATTTGCTCCCACTCACTGAAGCAGTCAGAATGCCTCCAGCAAGAGACTTACCTGAATCTGTTTCCATTCTGGATACCCCCAGGCCTAACACTAGGTCTCAAACATCCCAAGTTAGGGGTGGACAGGACCCCCAACCAGAGGAAGAAAGAGGAGAACTTGAATGGCTATGGCCTTCCTCAACTCCAGGAAATTCTGCCATAGATCTTCCACCTACTGAAGATGTGGAAGATAACACATTGAACCCAGAAGCCACAGAGTTTGTGCCATTCAGTGTTGTGCCTGAGTGCTGGGAAGATATCCCTGGTCTCTACTCAGAAGAAGAAGAAGTAGATGTTCCAAAACCAGAGATGTTGCCAGAATGTGTTCCTGAAGAAGTCCCAAGAGAACAGAGAGCTTGCAGAGTTGTGAAGCCTCCCAAGAAGTTAACTTACCCCAAGATGGGAGAAAGTTCAGAGGACTCTGTTACCACAGCAAGGAGAAGTGCTGAAAGCCCTGACCCATCCACTGTTCATTTGGTGGAGGGCAACCCCAGCTCACTCTCTGGCACAGTTAAACAGGTCGCCCACACTGAAGTGACCTGTAGACAGGACAGCTCCCCATCCTATGCTAATTGGTGGGAAGCTCCTCTGTCTGAATTATGTGAACGTGTTGTCTCAAAGAAAGCTTGTAGTTTGAACAATGTCTTTGGGGACCAAAGATTCAAAGTGGGGGGAGTGTGTAGCGGGGTCGTACCCCTTTTAGGGGAAGAGACTACAATTCCCATAATTCCCCAGGCTCCCGGGAGGATGTCTGTTTCCGCCCGAGAGGCTGCTGGGGGAGGATATAAAAGGGAAGAGGAGAGACCGCCTCTTCCTGTTCGGACTGGGCTGGTGACTCGGATACAGACATCACTGAGAGAGAGAGACACCTGTGCGGACCGGGACTGCTGAAGGCCTGAAGCCTGGGCCTTGCAGCAGGTGGAGAGAGACTCTCACCCCTCAGAGTCTGCAGCAGCGGAGCGGAGACTTTTCCCTACAGTCGGTCGGTCGGAGCTGAGGACGGTACCCCAGGATTGGTGAGAGAGCCGGAAGGCTCATCCTGCATTGATACACACGTTTATGCCTATTGAACTGCCTAGGCACAATTTACCTCAGAGCAGCAAATGTCACTTTCTGTGGATTACAAATACACCATTTAAAGCTACATGTGCACCACCTCTACAGATTTATTGCCGGTGAAGAACACTGTACTTGTACAAGGACTGAGCTCTATTGCTAGGGATCAGGCCTGGTCCATTAGGTAGGCGCAGATAGATTTATTGCACCTCAGGGGTGCATAGCAGACGGTCGCCACACTTGGCGCTCCGTTTCCCCATTGCTAGTTGTTACATATATGTGTACATGTTAAAGTGCATATTGCAGGGACCTGCTAATGTGTTGTAAGTCATATGTTTAAGTGCATGTTACTATTTCTTTTCCTTACTGCCAAAGTAAAGCCAGTTATTCTTATTTCAGCAGTCTGCTTGTGAGTTCATACCCATTACACTTAGAGTATAAGTGATGTTATATGTGCATAGATACATACCCCTTTACTAACTGTGCCAGAGCGGGTAGAGCCAAATTGCCGGGGGTTGGTGGAGCTGTTCTCAGGGACCCAAAACAAACCAGCGGCTCTCTTAACTGGGGGTAGCGCTACATATACACCAATGTTTTGTCTTTCATTTCCACTTTAGATGGGGCGGACTCCGTCCAGCGGATCCGCTCAGCAGGGAATCTCTCCACTGTTCCGCCGCTGAGCAGGCAGGGGACAGGTCCGTGTCCACTCCGCTATGCAGAGCAGACATGGACACAGCCGGCTGTTCTCTATGGGGTGGTCGGATGGAAAGGGACTGCCTGTCCGTTTCCATCCGACTGTCATCCAATCCGATACGCAAGACAGATGGGAAATCCCCATCCGTCTGTTTTTAATGGACTGGAGCGGATCGGGTGCCGGTGGGTATCCGCCGCTCCAATGGGTTCACCGATTGGTCCGCTGGTGTAAAATGGGCCTTAATCTGAATGCGTAGCTCCCAACTGTCCCTGATTTCGAGGAACTGTCGCTGATTTGGAGCAATGTCCATCACTTCTCCTCATTTGTTCCTCATTTTGGTCTAATCTGTATAGATGTACAGTATATAAAATACACTTTTTATCTATCAAAAAGTGTTTTCCAGCGCTAAACCTTTCGTCTGATTTCTAAATTTCTGCATTTGTAAATACCAAAAGCCATGGTACGAATAGTAGTGGTAAAAAAAGCACTTGTGGGTTTAACCAATCTTGTTTTTTTTTGTACAATTCTCCTTTAAGGGGGCGTGGCAATGGGGTGTGTCCTATGCCTGCATACTTTTGCTGATAGGTGTCCCTCATTCCCATCTCAAAAAGTTGGGAGGTATGTGAATGGGTTCTTCTACAAGGTGAGGGTTTACGTATACTTTAAATTATAAATCAAAATATACCTTTGGTCTTCCTCAAACTGTTTTCAATAGTCTTAATCCATCCATGCTCAGGACAGTAAATGTTGAGAAATGTGCTGTGATGTTTTCTATCTGCTCATTCACAGATAGATACCATGTACAGTACTTATTGTCTTATTTATACCACGACTCTTTGCAGGCGCTTCGGCTGCGCTGCCCATTGATTTCAATGGGCAGGGCGCTTTAGGAGCGCCTAAAGAACCTCAAAGATGCTGCTTGCAGGACTTTTTTTTTAATGTCCCGCAAATGCACCGCTCCAGTGTGAAAGCAGTGATTTACCAACACCAGTGCTGGGGGCTATTGAGGGCACTGGCACCAATGTTGAGGGCTAATATTGCAGACACCATTGTGGGGGGTTATTATTGCCCTCACTGACATCAATGTTGAGGGTTATTATTGCATCCAATTACACCAATGGTGGGGTTTTTTACTGTATCCATCAACTTTAATGCAGAGGGTTTATATTCTGTCCTGTGACATCAATGCAGAGGGTTTATATTACGTCCACTGACATCAATGCAGGGGGTTATTATTGCATCCACTGGCATCAAGTTGGGGTGATTATTGTGTCCACTGACACCAATGTTGGGGGTATTTATTGCATCCACTGACAATTTTGCTGAATGTTATTATTGTTTCCACTGATATCAGTGTTTGGGGTTATTATTGTGCCCACTGACTCCAAAGCTGTTTTTTTTATTGCACTCACTGACAGCAATGCTGGGGCTGGGGGTTATCATTACTGACACAATGCTGGGGTTATTGCACTCCTTCAGTGTGCATTGTGATATGCTGCAAAAATGCTTTTTTTGGGTGCTGAGATGCATTATAAATAAATTCAAAATGAATGGGCTGTCTATCTTGACACAATACACCTCAATGCATGAAAATGCACTGCTATTGTGCAGCTCTCTGGAAGTGTCAAGGACTGCATTTGAGGCCCTCTATAATTTTCAAGTTGACCACCACTGCCCTAAACAGACTGGGAGATTAAAGTGATATTAAAGCCTATTTTTTTAAAACATAAAAATAACAAACATGTTATGCTTCCCTGCTCTGTGTAATGGTTTTGCACAGAGCAGCCCAGATCCTCCTCATCTCGGGTCGCTCAACGGTGCTCCTGGCCCCTCCTTCCTGCCGAGTGCCCCCACAGCAAGCATCTGGCTTTAGGGGCACCCGAGCTGAGCTGCTGCTCTGTGTGTCCATTCAGAAACAGAGCTGCGGCTTGGCCCCACCCTTTCTCTCACCCGTTTGGCTCACTGACTTTGATGGACAGCAGTGGGAGCCAATAGCGCCTTGCTGCTATCTCAGCTTAGGGAGGAGGGAGTGTCCGGGACAGCCGAGAATTTCATGCAACATCGCTGGATCGAGATGGGGCCCAGGTAAATATTAGGGGGGCTAAGGGGGGCCGCTGCACACTGAAGGTTTTTAATCCTATTGCAGGGGTAGGCAACCTCGGCACTCCAGCTGTGGTGAAACTACAAATCCCATCATGCCTCTGCCTCTAGGAATCATACCTGTGATTGTCAGAATCTTGCAATGTCTCATGGGGCTTGTAGTTTTAAAACAGCTGGAGAGGTTGCCTACCCCTATCCTAATGCATACAATGTATTAAGACAGGGGTGTCCAAACTTTTTTCAAAGAGGGCCAGATTTCATGAAGTGAACATGCGTGAGGGCCGACCATTTGCAAACGGCATATTATTAATTTCATAACATTGATGACAACATATGATGATATATAATATATATACATACATTATATATCTTCCCTTCTCCGCTCAGGGTAACAATGAGCTCAGGCGTGTTATGTTTAAAAAAATATCTAAGTCTCTCTCTCTCTGTCTCTCTCTGTCTCTGTCTCTCTCTCTCTCTCTGTCTCTCTCTCTGTCTCTCTCTGTCTCTCTCTCTCTGTGTCTCTCTCTGTATCTCTCTCTGTCTCTCTCTGTCTCTCTCTGTCTCTCTCTCTGTCTCTCTGGCTCTCTCTCTGGCTCTCTGTCTCTCAAGGAAAGGACGGTTTGATGTGGCCCCCAAGTATATCCATCTGTCGCCCCCGAAGTTCGAGTGTGTTATGTTTTTTATGCTGTTAATATATCCATCTTCTTTAGCCTGACAAATCCCAGAGCGTCGCACTCATTCTTAGTATGAGCCGGGGCGTGTAGCTGGGCGTGTTCACAGTTTATGTGCCCGAGCCCGCAAGGAAGCTGGCAGCGTGCAGCGCCACCGCCAATCACAGGCACTGTGACATTTTCCCAATCTCTGCATCTGCAGTCCGCAGATGCAGGGATCGGGAATAGTCACAGTGCCTGTAATTAGCTCTTAGCGCTGTCAGCTTCATAGCGGCTCGGGCACATTGACTTGTGAACACGCCCAGCCACACGGCGCTCGGGATTTGTCAGGCTAAAAAAGATGGATACATTAACAGCATAAAAAACATAACACGCTCGAGCTTTGGGGGCCACAAATGTATATATATGCAAATTCCAAGTGGGGGTCACATCAAACCGGAACGCGGGCCGCAAATGGCCCGCAGGCCGGACTTTGGACATGCCTGTATTAAGATGAAAAAAAAAAAACTTCTGACTTTAGAACCACTTTAAGGAGCAGCATTGCAAATCAATCAAGCTTTGCTACATAGCACAGAGAGCTGGTTGACAGGAGGGAGGATTACAAGGTTGACCTCATCAGCTTGTTTCTGTTCCTTCACTATCAAATCACAGGCTCCTTGACCAAGCTGTATTGTAAAGAATCTTTTTTTTTTTTCTTTTGCAGTTTTGTTGAATTTAAGGCAATGGTAAATTTCCTCAAACCCCTAATAGGTTAGTTCAAAGGTTAGTTTTGTCCAATCAGTTCTCTAAAACCATATTTTTGATTTCATCCCAGGAGAGAGTGAGCATATTTGAACATTAAAAATGTATGCAATCAATTGATTTCCTTTGATATGCTCAGGATTAAATGTTAATCTCGAACGACCTTTAATTAAGCATTCATAAACAAAGAAAAAACAAGAATAGTTAAATTTTGTTATAATTACTAATTTCTACTTTGAAAAACATGCACTGATATTTTTAAACTGGAATTGTGATGCAGCGAATTGAACACTAGTATATCCACAAACACCTGAGAGATAGGAAAATATAACGGTGATGAAGAAATATCGCAGGGTCCATGACAGATTATCACTCATATACGTATTTTGCTGCAGTTGGACTGTTTGGCGGTGGCTGAATCTCTATTTAAGCCGCTAATCATATCTCATGAAACCAGGCTGTGAAATGGAGAGTGGAAATAATTACAGAACGTATTCAGAAACAGATTATCAATAAGGTGACATATCCTGGATTAATTTCAGCTAAATTTCAGTTGGCACTGACAGCTCTCTAAATTGTCTTATTCTTTAAAAGCTTCACAAGTGTCAGTAAATTTACTTTATCCAAGAAGGGACTAGAATTTTACTGTGTTCCCATTTTCCAAGGGCAACAGAAATTTTCCACTTGGAAGCAAGTCCTTTTATTGAATTTGCATATAGCTGTCTAAGGCACCAAAGATATTTCCACTTCAAATCTGGGCCCTGCTAGAGACTTCTCTATGACTGTATTTACATGAAGACATTCGAGACCCTGTGTCTAGGGCTGAAGAAGAGTGCCTTTTACTAACCATGTTCAGATGCACACACAGCCCCCAATAACTCCTTTTTCTACGACTCCCTGGGTTCCAGAGAGGGTTCCTGTACCTTGACTAAGGTCCCTGTTCTAGCTGAAGAAAAACAGCCCAAAGCATGATGCTACCACCACCATGCTTCACTTTGGTGTTCTTTTGGTGATGTGCCAAACATATCTTTTGGACTTATGGCTAAAAAGTTGAACCTTGGTTTCATCAGACCATAACACATTTTCCCACATGCTTTTTGGAGACTTCAGTTGTGTTTTTTGCAAAATTTAGCCGGGCTTGGATGTTTTTCTTCGTAAGAAAAGGCTTCTGTCTTGCCACTCTACCACATAGCCTAGACATATGAAGAATACGGGAGATTGTTGTCACATGTACCACACAGCCAGTACTTGCCAGATATTCCTGCAGCTCATTTAATGTTGCTGTAGGCCTCTTGGCAGCCTCCCTGACCAGTTTTCTTCTCGTCTTTTCATCAATTTGAAGGGACGTCCAGTTCTTGGTAATTTCACTGTTGTGCCGTATTTTCTCCAAATTCCATGGTATATCTAATGCCTTGGAAATTCTTCTGTACCCTTCTTCTGACTGATGCCTTTTAACAATGAGATCCCTCTGATGCTTTGGAAGCTCTCTACGTACCATGGCTTTTGCTGTAGGATGCGACTAATAAAATATCAGAAAAGACCTACTGGAACAGCTGAACTTTATTTGGGGTTAATCAGAGACACTTTAAATGATGTCAGGTGTGTACTGACTCCTATTTAACATGAATTTGAATGTTATTGCTTAATTCTAAACACAGCTACATCCCCAGTTATAAGAGGATGTGCACACTTATGCAACCAATTTTTTTCTCCCCCCCCCCCCCCCTAAAAGATTTTAGTTTGTTTTTCACTTGAGTTGTACAGTTTATAGGTCACATCAAAGGTGGAAAAAGTTCTGAATTTATTCATCTATGTCTCATTTTTTTTACATCAGAGCAACCTGACATTTTAACAGGGGTGTGTACATAGTTACATAGTTACATAGTTAGTTAGGTTGAAAAAAGACACAAGTCCATCCAGTTCAACCACAAATTAAACAAAAAAAAAAAAAATATATATATATATACATATACATATATATATATATATATATCATACAATCCCATATACCCCATTCTATACCCACAGTTGATCCAGAGGAAGGCAAAAAAAACCCCAGCAGAGCATTCTCCAATTTGCTAAAGCATGGGAAAAAAATTCCTTCCTGATCCCCCGAGAGGCAATCGGATTTTCCCTGGATCAACTTTACCTATAAATGTCAGTACCCAGTTATATTATGTACATTTAGGAAAGTATCCAGGC
Organism: Lithobates sylvaticus; assembly: GCA_028564925.1. NCBI lineage: Eukaryota > Metazoa > Chordata > Amphibia > Anura > Ranidae > Lithobates > Lithobates sylvaticus. The sequence continues at coordinate 502,279,283 of CM053030.1, forward strand.
CTTTCTTAAAGCAATCTACTGAGCTGGCTAGAACCACCTCTGCAGGGAGTCTATTCCACATTTTCACAGCTCTTACTGTGAAGAAACCTTTCCTTATTTGGAGATGAAATCTCTTCTCCTCTAGACGTAAAGAGTGCCCCCCTTGTCCTCTTTGTTGACCGTAAAGTGAATAACTCAACACCAAGTTCACTATATGGACCCCTTATATATTTATACATGTTGATCATATCCCCCCTTAATCTCCTCTTATCAAGGGTGAATAAATTCAGTTCCTCTAATCTTTCCTCATAGCTGAGCTCCTCCATGCCTCTTATCAGTTTGGTTGCCCTTCTCTGCAGTGTAGACTTTTTGTATCCACTGTAGCTGAGCAAGTGATCTGCAGCCAGGTTAAAGTCACTTCAATGTTCGAACTGGTGCATAGGCAGTCGGACCAGAGCCCAATCGATCCATCAATCGACTTGGGTACAAACAGCCTGTCTGATTTTTTACATACAATTACTGCTGGCAGCTATAGCCAACAGACAGTCACCTGCACGCAGAGTGGACTAATCGCTGTGTGTGTGACCAGATGGTGAGCTGAAATATCGCTGGAGAGCTGCTGTGGGGATTTACTATCTGCTGTTGGAGATACTGAGCCCTTTAGCAACTGACCATACAGCCATCTAGTGGCAAGCTTGCTGCTTGCAAACTTTACTGGGACTATTCTCGTGTGCACCAACGATACAACTGGGCCCTAAAAGACTGAAGACTGTCCCTTTACAGCTGCTACACAGAGACCTTTACCTATTGCTTATGCTAATAAGTACCTCTCAGGGGACATTGCACCATATCTTAGCCATTCTTCTAGAATGCACTCTAGACTAGTTATAGTGTTTTTTTCATTGAAGTTAATATTTATATACACTGTTTATTTCTGACATTGCTGAGGTTGTTCTTGGAGTCGAGAACCCAAATTACCTAACATCTCCTGCGGGGGTAGAGCAATACTAGTGTAACATTTAAGCTTACGACCCTCTTTTTGAACCTTTTTCCCAAACAGTTAAGAGTCACGAGGATGACCATTGGCTTTCTGATAGGCGTTTTTTAGGCACTTTTTAATAGCCTGTCTCTTGGGGCTTTCGCTTCTCTTCGAAAGGTCTTTTTTTGTAAGCATTTTTGTTTCACTAGTAAGTACTGAATGTACGGAATAGACTTAGATATGAGAGATGGAAGGAAGCTGCTAACTTGTAAAATTGTATTACCCACTGTTGATTTGCAGTAAAGCTCACTAGCAAGAGTGCAATCTTCCCTTTTCTGTATTTAAAAATCTAAGAAAGGAATCTTTTGTTGTTGACAAGCCATTGTGAATCCTAAATTAACCAGTTCCCTACCGCCGTCATTTTTACTATATGGCAGGAACCCTTCCTTCCTCCGGGTGGGCGTCATATGACATCCTCGGCTTCCCGGCATTGTGGACCGCAAGCGCCGCTGGCGGCGTGCGCGCACGCTCGCTGCATCACTGGCGACCCGATGCGCATGCCCGGCAGCCGCGATGTCCGCCGGGCACCCACGATTGCTCATCACAGAGCAGGGACGTGGATCTGTGTGTGTAAACACACAGATCCATGTCCTGTCAGGGCAGAGGAGAACTGATCGTATGTTCCTTGTACAGAGGAACACCGATCGGTCTCCTCCCCTTATCAGTCCCCTCCCCCCACAGTTATAATCCCTCCCTAGGACATACATTTAACCCCTGCAGCGCCCCCTAGTGTTAACCCCTTCCCTGCCAGTCACATTTATACAGTAATCAGTGCATTTTTTATAGCACTGATCACTTTATAAATGTCAATGGTCCCAAAATAGTGTCAAAAGTGTCTGATGTGTCTGCCGCAATGTAACAGTCACGATAAAAATCCCTGCCATTAGTAGTAAAAAAATAAATAAATGAATAATAAAAATGACAAATCTATCCCTTATTTTGTAGACGCTATAACTAACTTTTGTTCAAACCTATCAATATATATATTTGGGATTTATTGGGATTTTTTTTTACCAAAAATATGTAGAAGAATACGTATTGGCCTAAACTGAGGAAAAATTGTATTTTTATTTTTTTAAATGGGATATTTATTATAGCAAAAAGTAATAAATATTGTGTTTTTTTTTTTTTTAAATTGTTGCTCTTATTTTGTTCATAGGGCAAAAAAGAAAAAATGCAGAGGTGATCAAATACCACTAAAAGAAAGCTCTATTTATGGGGGGAAAAAAAACGTTCAAAATTTAATTTGGGTACATCATCGCATTACCGCACAATTGTCATTAAAAGCTGAAAATTGTCCTGGGCAGGAAGGGGGTGAGAATGCCCTTTTGAAGTGGTTAAAGGCGTTCATGTTCAAATGATGAATTAATTCATCCAATAAGGCTCTATCCTTATCCGATATTATGAAAATATTATCAATATATCTATGCCATATTACCACATGGCTAAGAAATCTCAAAATTTACTTCTCAAAGAGCAATTGGCATTCCCACCCCTCCAGGTACATGCTTGCATAGAATGGAGCACAGCTAATCTAGCAGGGAATGGAACCAAACACTGCAGCCTAGTAGTTGATCAACATCGTGGTATCAACACGGCTATTAACAGTAAATCTACAAAGTACTATCAGCACTTACATAATCACACTGAAACCCAGAGAACTAGAATTAGCCTACGGAAGCAGTATCCAAGTATCCAAGTTTTGTGATGCACTAGACCTTAGGAAAATTAAGTTCATTAAGGATACCTGAAATACAATAAAATCTCTTACACGGCGCTAATTGATATCATAAAGCCATTTACACTGATCTATACTGATAACCTGATATTGTAAGGCCATTTAGGCTGATCTATACTGATAACCTGGGTTATATGACCTGTAAACAGCCCCTCTTAAAATCACAATTCATATCAAATGATATGATAAAGCTATGTTCATGACAAACATCTGGTTAAAAGTATTAACATTTCATGAGTAGTTTGGTTCTACTAACGCTTAAGCCCCATACACACGGTCGGACAATCCGCGGACCAGGTCGGTCGGATCCTGTCCGTCATACTTTGTCTGATGTTGGTTTTGCGTACACACGGTCGGACAAAGTTGTCGGAAAATCCGATCATTCTGAACGTGGTGACGTTTGTTGCCTACGACGGGACTACGTAGAGGCTAGTAGCCAATAGCTTTGGTCTTGTAATGTGATCTGAGCATGCGTAGCACTTTGTCCGGTCGGACAACCGTACACACGATCGGATTTGGTGTGATCGGACCGTGTTGTCGGCAAATCTTTCCAGCAGGAGATAAGACTTTGTCCGTCGGACAATCCGACGTACACTGTCCGATGTTGCATACACACGGTCTGATTTTTCAACAACATTGTCCGATCGGACAGAATCCATGAAAAAGTCCGACCGTGTGTATGGGGCTTTAGGCTGTCATATACAGGAGGTGGTATAAGTGCATTCTACCCCCTGTATGAACCTGTATTATCATCATCAGAAATACACTATATTACCAAGAGTATTGGGACACCTGCCTTTACACACACATGAACTTTAATGGCATCCCAGTCTAAAGCCCCATACACACGCGCGGATTATCCGAGGACCAGGTCCGTCGGACCATGTCCGTCATACTTTGTCTGATGTTGGTTTTGCGTACACACAGTCAGACAAAGTTGTCGGAAAATCCGATCATTCTGAACGTGGTGACGTTTGTTGCCTACGACGGGACTACGTAGAGGCTAGTAGCCAATAGCTTTGGTCTTGTAATGTGATCTGAGCATGCGTAGCACTTTGTCCGGTCGGACAACCGTACACACGATCGGATTTGGTGTGATCGGACCGTGTTGTCGGCAAATCTATCCAGCAGGAGATAGGACTTTGTCCGTCGGACAATCCGACGTACACTGTCCGATGGTGCATACACACGGTCTGATTTTTCAACAACATTGTCCGATCGGACAGAATCCATGAAAAAATCCGACCGTGTATATGGGGCTTTAGTCCGTAGAGTTCAATATTGAGTTGGCCCAACCTTTGCAGCTACAACAGCTTCAACTCTTCTGGGAAGGCTGTCCACAAGGTTTAGGAGTGTCTATGGAAATGTTTGACCATTCTTCCAGAAGCGCATTTGTGAGGTCAGGCACTGATGAGGACGAGAATGCCTGGCTCACAGTCTCCGTTCTAATTTAGCCCAAAGGTGTTCTGTCCTGGCCTGCTCTCTGCAGGCCAGTCAAGTTCCTCCACCCCAAACTCGCTCATCCATGTCTTTATGGGCCTTGCTTTGTGCACTTAAAGTTAATGTGTGTGTGAAGGCAGGTAAAATAGTGTATGATTCTTAGTCTGTATGGAATAATAATTGAACGCTACACAATAATATGTGAGTTATCTAATTGTAGTATGTGGTACAATGAAAACATGACCACATTTAGGAAAACTGACATCATGGAAAGGTCTGCTGGAATGATTATGACACATTTCAGCATGCCTGCCTCCCATCCCTTAACCCTGATGATAGGGTGAAGGTTGTGCTTAGTGACATCCCCCAGAATGTCCACAAAATGCTGCTACATCAACAATCTGGAGGTCTCCTTTACCATTGAAACAGGACAACTATTAGTTGTGCACTCGACAAATCTGGCCTTTATGGAAGAGTGGCAAGAAGAAAGCCATTGTTCAAAGAAAGCCATGAGAAGTACAATTTGCAGTTTGCGAGAAGCCATGTGGGGGACACAGCAAACATGTGGAAGAAGGTGCTCTGGTCAGATGAGACCAAAATTTTACTTTTTGGCCTAAAAGCAAAACTCTATGTGTGGCGGAAAACTAACACTGCACATAACCCTGAACACACCATCCCCACCATGAAACATGGTGGTGGCAGAATTATGTTGTGGAAATGCTTTTCTTCAGCAGGGACAGGGAAGTTGGTCAGAGTTGATGGAGCCAAATACAGGGCAATCTTAAACCGTCCTCTTCGTTCCTCCCAAGACCTCCTGCTCTCTGGCTCCCTTGTCACCTCCTCCCATACTTGCCTCCAGGACTTCTCCCAAACCTCTTCCATCCTTTGGAATTCCCTACCCCAATCTGTCCGACTATCTCCAACTCTATCCACTTTTAGGTGGTACCTGAAAACTTTTCTCCGGAAATGCCTATTCCTTTACCATGGGGCCCCATACAGCCAACCACACAGGGCCCCCTAAATAACCACTTCAGCCCCGGAAGAATTTACCCCCTTCCTGACCAGAGCACTTTTTGCGATTCGGCACTGCGTCGCTTTAACTGACAATTGCGCGGTGGTGCGACGTGGCTCCCAAACAAAATTGATGTCCATTTTTTCCCACAAATAGAGCTTTCTTTTGGTGGTATTTGATCACCTCTGCGGTTTTTATTTTTTGCGCTATAAACAAAAAAAGACAATTTTGAAAAAACACATTATTTTTTACTTTTTGCTATAATAAATATCCCCAAAAATATATAAAAAAAACAATTGTTTTCCTCAGTTTAGGCCGATACGTATTCTTCTACATATTTTTGGTAAAAAAATCGTAATAAGCGATTATTGATTGGTTTGCACAAAAGTTATAGCGTTTACAAAATTGGGGATAGTTTTATGGCATTTTTATTAATAATTTTTTTTTTTTTTTAAATGGCGGCGATCAGCGATTTTTATCATGACTGCGACATTATGGCGGACACATCGGACATTTTTGACACATTTTTGGGACCATTGTCATTTATACAGAAATCAGTGCTATACAAATGCACTGATTCCTGTGTAAATGACACTGGCAGTGAAGGGGTTAACCACTAGGTGGCAGTGTAGGGGTTAAGTGTGTTCTAGGGGCGTGTTTCTAACTGTGGGGGGCATGGCTGTGTGTGACACACTGATCTCTGCTCCGATCACAAGGAGCAGAGATCCGTGACACTGTCACTAGGCAGAACGGGGCGATGCTTGTTTACATTAGCATCTCCCCATTCTTCCTCCCCGTGAGGCGATCGCAGGTATTCCTGCACCGATCGAGTCTGCGGGACTTGTGACCCTACTCACGGAGCTTGCCGCGGGTGCGTGCGCCCACCGGCCGCCTCTTAAAGGGCAACGTACAGGTACGTGATTCTGCCTGTACGTGCCGTTCTGCTGCAGTATATCTGCGTGAGTCGGTAGGGAAGTGGATAAACACCGATTACTATGCTTCAGTTATGAATGAACAGAGTGAGTGATGTAAGTACCAACCACTCATTAAGGAAAGGAAGAGGCCTTTTAAATATGACATATTTACCGGACCCTTCTCCCACTGTCTATCCCAAAAGATCCTATTGTGTGCTTGCAGCTGCCGGCAGGAAGGAGCAAAACGAAGCACACAGGGGGAGCCTGGGTAGCATAGCAGAGGGGAAACGTATGGTGCAGAGTGAGGGTGATTGATGTGGTGGGGGCAGGCAATTACAAGTACCGATCGTGTGTACGACTCTCTCTGCAGCAGCTGGAAGCAGGCATGAGGGAGAGGAGAAGAAGCCAGCTCTCAGCTGCTGATCACCTTTCCTTGCCAAGATTTACCCTGCTGCCTGGGCCTCCCTGCTGGGCTGGGCCCCATACAGGAGGACTGGTGGTACCCCCTTATTTGCGACCCTGCCCAGCAGTATATATTTGTCTTTCCTTTTCTCCCCCGCCACTTTGGTAAAAAAAAAGATAAATACCTGGTATTTACAGGTATGGGGAGCATAGGTGTGCGCAGCCTATTGCATTAGGGAATGCACCCCAAAGCTCAGTAAATAAATGGGAAGTGCTCTGTGCTGAGCGGATTCCTATTCATTCACAAACTAAAGCATAGTAAGCACAGTTTACTATGTTTCAGTTATAAATGAACACAGTCAGTGAGAGTGTGTTCACTCTGTTCATTTAGAAAAGGAAGGGGCTGGTAAATTACATATTGACTAGCCCTTTCCCCCACTCTCCTTCCTGAAACATTCCCCGCAGCAGCCGAGGGCAGAGGAGAGTAGAAGAGAGGAGGGAAGCACCAGCAGCACTTCCGGGGAGGGGGGGTTGGGTGTAACACAGGGGGAAGTAGGCAGTAGGGAGAATCTGTGCCGCACAGAGTGATTAGGGTGTGCCCAGGTACACCTGGCACACCTCCTGCGCATGCCTATGTGACACTCCAGCCCCGGAAGATTTGGCTGCTGAATGACCAGGCCATTTTTTCCCCACAAATAGAGCTTTCTTTTGGTGGTATTTGATCATCTCTGTGGTTTTTATTTTTTGCGCTATAAACAAAAAAAAAGAACGACAATTTTGTATTCTTCTACATATTTTTGGTAATAATAATCGCAATAAGCGTATATTATTGCTTTGCGCAAAAGTTATAGCGTCTACAAAATAGGGGATAGATTTATAGCATTTTTCTTCTTATTTTTTTTTTACTAGTAATGGTGGCGAACAGCGATGTTTATCATGACTGCGACAATATTGAGGACACATCGGACAATTTTGACACATTTTTGGGACCATTGGCATTTATACAGCGATCAGTGCTATAAAAATGCATTGATTACTGTAAAAATTTCACTGGCAGTGAAGGGGTTAACACTAGGGGGCGATCAAGGGGTTAACTGTAGGGCTGTTACTGATTAAAAATTCTGTGTTCGATTAATTGATTTTTTTTTTAAATCGATGAATCGACTATTTTTGATTAATTATAATGCACATACAGATCCAACTACTTTTAGCTGATCTCCTTGCATTGCAACTCTGCATTAGTCAGTGGTAAATGTGGTATACACTATATACAATCACCCGACACTAGTTAGTTTCCACAATCCATGACACACAAATACGTTTTAAATTCAAACTGTAGCACTGACGTAAGTCATTTTTTTTCCACAGTAGCGTGACAATCCCTCCACCTCCGGTCTAACTAATCACTCTCACCTTATGGCATGGACCCCTGTGCAAACAGGTGGTCATGCAAGCGGGTATCAAAGGGGTTAACACGGACCATAAACTTCTCTCACGTCTCCTTAGATCTCAGTAAGGATGCCAGGTCATGGGTAGAAAGAAAAGATCTAAGTGCTCACCGTTTAAGTATAAGATTAAATTTTTGTGTTCAAACACAAACTACTCACATAAAGATGATAAAAACACAGCATGTAAAGCCGACAATCGTGTTAGTTCCATAGGGCAGCAGCGGGTGACGTCATGCGTAGCTCTTCCCCCGTACGCGTTACGTTCAATCAGAACTTTGACGTCACCGGACTCCTCCCCCCTTCCCTTCATTAGCAGACGGAGGCACTTGGGGAAGGGGGGAGGAGTCCAGGGACGTTGATGTCTGCGATGTCACCGAATCTCCGACTGAACTCCCTGAAGACCCGGAAGCCGGCGGAGAGGTGAGTACCAATCAAAAGAATTTTGATTGATCAAAAAAATTTACGATTAATCAAGGAATTAATCTTTAATTTCCACAGTCCTAGTTAACTGTGTTCCCTGCTACGTGTACTAACTGAAGGGAGGGTGGGACTTGCTAGGGGAAGAGATAGATCGCTGTTCATACTTTGTATGAACACACAATCTGTCTCTTCTCCCCTCAGAGAATCAGGATCTCTGTGTTTACACACAGAGATCCCGGTTCTCGCCGTGTCACGAGCGATCGCGGGGGCCCGGTGGTCATTGCGACTGCTGGGCACTTGCATCGGCTCCGGGGGCGAACAGTGGCCACAATAAGAAGCGACGTAACATGGCGGCGATTCGCACAGCCGAGCAATTCTGCCACAGTAAAACTGCAGCGGCTGGTCGGCAAGCGGTTAATGAGACAGTTCTAGTGTTTGCTAGACATGTGCACACTGAAATGTTGCGTTTCGGAATTTAGTTTTAGTCCGAAAAATACATTAATTTAGTTACTCCTGAAATTCGTTTTTATTTATTTCGTTTCGTTAAAAAAATGCATTCGTCCGAAAATCCAAAATAATTAGGGTCGAATCTGTCATTGAAGGCTTATGGTGTCTGTCGAATGTTCTAAGAAGATTCGACGGAATAGTTTGTAGGCGGAAGATTCGATGGAGCAGCTAAACTGTACAAAGCCGCAATCGTGCATTTCCGGTCGAATGTTCCGCCTACAAGCTATAGTAGAAATCTAATGTTGTATGACACTAGTAATAATTATATTTATTAATCAGTCAACCAACATTAGAATTCTTCTATAGCCTATGGGCGGAGCATTTGACCATAAATGTCCGCTCGCAGGGACTGCTTCGTCAAATCTTCATGTCTAATCATTTCTCTCTATGTCGAATAATCTTGGACTAATAGAGTTAGGTTAGGCACATTCAATCTTTTTTGCTATTGTCTCTCTATGTCGAATCTTTTCTCTCTATGTCGAATCTTTTCTCTCTATGTCGAATCTTTTCTCTCTATGTCAAATCTTTTCTCTCTATGTAGAATCTTTTCTCTCTATGTAGAATAATCTTGGACTAATAGAGCTAAGGTTAGGCACATTCGACCACAGGTTTGATGGACAGATCGCTATTGTCGGCGTCATGTCGAATATCCTATCTATATAGAACTGTTGTCACAACGAAAACGAAAATAAAGCATTTGTTTATGTCGGATCTTTCGGTTTTTGGATTCTGCACGTTCGTTATCGTTTGTTAAAGCGATAACGAAAATACCCGAAATTCGGACGAATATGTATTCGGACGAAAACGAATGCACATGTCTAGTGTTTGCTGATTTGCCTGGTACTGTCACATGGGGCAGAAAGAGATGTTAGTTTTGTGTTGGCTCCAACTGGAGCGGCTCTGTGCTTATCCAAGACTGTGTTTCTTTGACCCAAGCAGCTAATCAAAGCTGAGGAATGAAGACAAAAGATAAATACATGTAGCTTGGGGGGCACAGCACCAGTTTACTTTTATTGAGAATCATATAGTCAGCTTTGTTGGTTTCTATGGCTACATCACATGTGATTTCTGTACTATATAACTAAATGAGCCTGAAAATAAAAGCAAAGCTAATTACTCCAGATAGGGGGTTGTCCTGTATCATAGTCTCACCCAGTATAATAATGGGGTGCAGTGTGTTTTGTCAGCTGAGCTGTGGAGTATGGGTTTAGAGGATGTATTGTTTAAAAGATAGGGGAGGAATGGCAGTGTCAGCACTGTATAGTGACACAAAGCCTCTCATATCTCTCTGCTGAATTTGTTTTGTAACGGGTTAGAGTGCATGATCGAGATTTTGGTAGTCTATCAGAACACCGCCGTGTGCTGTACGTCTGCGAGCAGCATTTAGATGTTGGAAGAGCACTCCAAAATCCAAAGGATGCAGGAAAGGTGAGCACTTCTTTGTGACATCCGGACTAAAGCCCCATACACACGGTCGGATTTTCCGATGGATTCTGTCCTATCAGACAATGTTGTCGGAAATTCCGACCGTGTAGGCACCATCGGACAGTTTCCATCGGATTGTCTGATGGACAAAGTCCTATCTCCTGCTGGATAGATTTTTTGACAACAAAGTCCGATCACACCAAATCCGATCGTGTGTAGCGAATTCCGACGGACAAAGTGCTACGCATGCTCAGATCACATTACAAGACCAAAGCTATTGGCTACTAGCCTCTACGTAGTCCCGTCGTAGGCAACAAACGTCACCACGTTCAGAATGATCGGATTTTCCGACAACTTTGTCCGACCGTGTGTACGCAAAACCAACATCGGACAAAGTACGACGGACATGATCCGAGGGACCTGGTCCTCAGATAATCCGCGCTTGTGTATGGGGCTTAATAGTTCCTGCTGAGCTTTACAGTTTGGAGGGAAAGTGAAATAATTTGATATGTAATCTATTATGCTAAAATATTAATGATATTGCTTTATGAATGTTTGAATATATATATTTCTTATAGTTATACATAAGCATACAATCATAATTAGATTGTTGGAAGAATGTAAATACAGTATTTCTTAAAGCCTAACTCTGGGCAAAAAATAAAAGTTTCCCATGCAGTGGGGCTGTGCCCATCTGCATGGGTTAAAAGGGTAGTAAACCACAGTTTTTTTTGTTTTTTAAAAGTCCTGCAAGGCAATGCCATAATGTGCTACCCTGTTTCCCCGAAAATAAGACCTAGCGTGATTGTCGGTGATGGCTGCAATATAAGCCCTACCCCCCAAATAAGCCTTACCCTGTTTCCCCCGAAAATAAGCCCTACCCTGAAAATAAGACCTACAAGGACTTTAACTAGGGCTTATTTGGGGGGGGGGGGGGGGGTAGGGCTTATATTGCAGCCATCACCGACAATCACCTAGGTCTTATTTTCGGGGAAACAGGGTAGTATACATTGCATACTAGCACATTATGTGAAACTTACCTGAAAACAAAAGCATTCCAGCAACACGCTGTCACCGCTGAAGGTGCTTCCATCTTCACCTGGTCTTCCTTCTGGGTTCGTGGACTCCGGCTGTGTGAGTGGCCGGAGCCGCGATGAGGTCCACATCCTTACCGCTCTTACAGTAAAGAACCCTCTACGCAGTTTAAGGTTAAACTGATTCTCTTCTAATTTTAGTGAATGGCCACGTGGCACGGAAAAGTTTTCTCCCTATTGTGGGGTCACCAGTACAGCATTTGTACATTGAAATCATATCCCCTCTCAAGCGTCTCTTTTCCAAAGAGAATAAGTTCATTGCTTTCAGACTTTCCCCATATCTGAGATCCTCTAGTCCCTTTCATTAGCTTTTTTGCTCTTCTCTGGACCCTCTCTGCTTCCAGCACATCCCTCCTGAGGACTGGTGCCCAGAACTAGACAGCATACTCCAGGTGCGGCCAGACCAGAGTCTTGAAGAAAGGGAGAATTATCGTTTTATCTCTGGAATTAATCCCCTTTTTAATGCCAATATTCTGTTTGCTTTGCTAGTAGCAGCTTGGCATTGCATGCCATTGCTGAGCCTATCATCTACTAGGACCCCCAGGTTCTTTTCCATCCTAGATTCCCCCAGAGGTTCTCCCCACCAGTGTATAGATTGCATTCAGATTTTTTGGCACCCAAATGCATTATTTAAAATTTTTCAACATTAAACCTCATTTGTCATGTAGTTGCCCACCCCATTAATCTGTTCAGATTTTCTTGCAAGGTTTCTACATCCTGCGTAGAAGTTATTGCCCTGCTTAGCTTAGTATCATCTGCAAATACAGAGATTGAACTGTTTACCCCATCCTCCAGATCATTTATGAATAAATTAAATAGGATTGGTCTCAGCACAGAACCCTGGGGGACCCCACTTTCCACACCAGACCATTCCAAGTATTCCCCATTTATCACCACCCTCTGGACTTGCCCTTGTAGCCAGTTTTCAATCCATGTACTCGCCCTATGGTCCATGCCGACAGACCTTAATTTGTGCAGCAAACGTTTATAGGGCACTGTATAGAATGCCTTTGCAAAATCCAGATACACCACGTCCAGGGGCCTTCCTTTACCTTTATGGCAGCTCACCTCCTCATAGAGGGTTAATAGATTGGTCTGGCAAGAACAATTCTTTGTGAATGCACGCTGATTACTGCTAATAATACAGTTTTTATTACTAAAATCTTGTATATAGTCCCTTAAGGTGTTAAGGTGGCAGGATTTAGCCAGTGATTTGATGTGGGGGCTGAAGAGGAGGTCAGAGTCTAGGATTACACCCAGGACCCTGGCATGTGTTTAGGGACCAATGGTTGTGCCATTGATCTAAATGGTAAAGTCATGGGGGGGGGGGGGGATCAGGGAGGAGTAAATATTACAAGCTCAGTTTTAGAAAGATTGAGTTTGAGGAAGGGCTGTGACATCCATACTGATATGTCGCTCGGTAAGTTTGTGATCAATGAGGAGATTAAGGTGATCAGTTGAGTCAAGAGATGAGTGTCAAATAGATACAGTTGTCTATATTTACTTACCAGACTTTCTTAAAACCTAAAAAGCTGGCTATACATGGCCCGGTGGCTGAAAAAAAAAATGACTACTGTATGGGCAGCTTTAGGTAATACCAGCACTGAACCTATGACAGGCACTCATCAAGAGTGCCAACTATGCTCACCCTTTCTGCCCCCCTCCTCCATTCATAGCTTCCGTGAATGAAAAATGTTCTATGAATGGAGGAGGTAGACCTTTCATTCATTCATCCATCCTCCATTTTTCCATTCTCCATTCGTAAAAGTGATAGTGTAGCTTCTATGAATTGAGGAGGTGGGTGGAAATGACGGCCAACACTCTTTATGAGTGCCTTTCACAGCTACAGTGCTGCTATTAACTCCCGCAGCACTGGAAGATTACAGCTGATTACAGCTGTGGGGTATGAAAGGGGGTAGAGGACTTCGTATTTCCACTAATACAGTACCAAAACAAACTTTGTCAAAAGATGGGATTTTTGAGGTGCCAAATATCACATTATTTCTGCATAACTGTTAAAATACCGAACATTTAATAAAGTTGTAAAAACATTAAAATATACAACATATAACAGACTTTTCCTTTTCAAGAATTGTTGCTATGTTTCACAGCATATCATTATTTCTCCTACTTATTAGCACTTGACTTTAATTGCAGAAACTTAATACTGTAGATTTTCCTAACAGTTTTAGCAAGGGGGAGTTCCGTGATTTATCACAACGCGTTTTGTGGGTACGATAACTTCTTCAGGTTCTGTGAAACTTCTTTTGTTACTTGGAATATAGGGCCTGGGAACCACCAAACTATATGATACCTCTCCCTGGGAGGAGTACCACGTGGAGATCCAAAGGATTTTTGTAAAACTCTGAAGGGAAGAGCAGCCCTAATCCTCCTCTTCTGGTGTCCCCTGCCGGCTCCTCCTCTTTAAGTGCCCCCAAAGTAAGCTGCTTGCTAGTGGGGAACTTGTGCAGGCTTGATCCCGAGCCGCACTATGTGCACCTATTGACACACACAGTGCAGCTCAGAATGCATTAAGGTGAAAAACCATGAGGGCTTACAACCCCTTTAACCCCTTGATTGCCCCTAGTGTTAACCCCTTCCCTGCCAGTGACATTTATACAGTAATCAGTGGATTTTTTTTAGCTCTGATTGCTGTATAAATGTCACTGGCCCCAAAAAAGTGTCAAAAGTGTCCGATCTGTCCACAGCAATTTCGCAGTCCTGCTAAAAATCACTGATCACCACCATTACTATAAAAAAAAAAAAAATGGCATAAATACAGGACAGGACATGCAGATATATGTGCCCAACTCAAATTTCATGAATTGGTTTACATCCACTTTAAATAAAGCTCCCTTTGCTAATAATAGTATAGAAAGCTCAGATTATATTTATGAGCCCGCCATGAAAACCCCCCCACAAAAGAAGTTAATTGTTTACTAAGCTTTTTCAGCTATCTGTATATTGGGGAGAAGGCTATTTCGGGGTTCTATGTACCTTATATAAACTTCTGCCTGCCTCTGGAAGAGTGGGAGAGACAGCCACTGAAGTTATGAAACGTTATCTGTTCTCACCCAATCCCTGGCAGGGGCACCCATAAGGTGGCTGAGGGAGAAGATTAATGTTTGGGAGGCTTGCTCAGAGTGTTCTTGTCCTGGGGCTGCTGCCCCTGGGATGCAGCCTGTGTACTACAGAGCTGATGTTTGGTTTAGAGCCTGCAGGAATCCGAATTGTAAGATAATTGCTGCAGGGCACCACGGTGAAGTCCTTGCCCAATGGGAAAAGCCCTGGCCCAGATGGGCTGACTAAGGCCTACTACAAAGCTTTTCTACCCCAGCTAGCCACCCCTATGTGCAAATATTTTAACGCAATAGCAGGAGGGGGGAACATCCCCCCAGAGGCCCTCCTGGCCCATATTACTGTGATCCCGAAAGAGGGCAAGGACCCCACCGTCCCTCAGAGTTATCGCCCCATTTCTCTTCTTAATTTGGACATAAAGATTTTAGCAAAAATATTAGCGAACAGACTTAAACACCTTATCCCCCAAATTGTCCACCCGGACCAAACGGGATTTATAACAGGCAGAGAGGCAAGGGACAACTCCCTAAGGGCACTACACCTCATACATTGGGCCCGTAACCGCCCAGACCCGCAACCTTACATTATTTTGTCAACCGATGCCGAAAAGGCCTTTGATCGGGTAGATTGGTCCTACCTGACAGCAGTGCTCCGATCAATACACTTAGGCCCGCGAATGTTAGCCATAATTGCGGCTTTATACTCTCAACCTTGCGCCCAGGTTAAGGTGAATGGGACCCTCTCAGCTCGATTCCCCATCAGAAACGGCACGAGACAGGGGTGTCCGCTTTCACCCCTTCTGTTCGCCCTAGTGCTAGAGCCGTTCCTCCGCACAGTGCGAGCTAACCCCGATATTAAGGGCCTTCGAGTAGGTAACACGGAACACAAACTCTCGGCTTATGCCGATGACGTACTGTTCCACCTCTCAGATCCTCTGATCTCCCTGCCTAATCTGATGAAGGAGTTGCAGCTTTTCGGATCCCTTTCTAATTTTAAAATTAACCTTTCAAAATCAGAAATTCTCCCCATCTGCCTAAGACCTCATATGGCAACAAACTTACAAGCGGCCTTCCCCTTTGTCTGGACTACGTCGTCCCTGAGATACTTGGGTGTGCAGCTTACTGATCGTTTTGACACCTTATATGCCGCTAACTATCCCCCTCTGATTGCCGCGGTCAAAAGAGACCTCTCACAATGGACACGGACGGCCTTTACGTGGCTAGGAAGGGTGAATATAATAAAGATGAACGTCCTACCGCGCATACTCTTCTACCTACAGATGCTACCAATCCCCCTGCCCAGACTCTTCTTCGACCGAATATCCAGTCTACTGTCTGACTTTATTTGGAACGCACGTAAACCTCGGATAGCCTTACGGATACTACGGCGCCCAAAACGTAGGGGTGGTTTGGGGGTCCCAGACATTAGACAATACTACCGAGCCATAGCCTTGCAGAAGATATTCGACTGGCGTTTCCATACTCACACGAAACTCTGGGTTCCGCTAGAGAAATGTCTGGCGGGCAGGAACTTGTCATATGCACCCTGGTTACACCGGGAACATAGGGGGCTGTCAGACACGACTTCCCCGCTGACGGCTCATGTGCTGTCAATATGGGACAGGATAAACCCGCAGCTGAAACTGGCTCCCCCTATGTCCCCGCTGGCCCCATTGGGGGGTTTCCTATGGTTCCCCCCAGGCGAGCAGATGACTTTCTTTGAACCGTGGGTAGAGGATGGGAACGCCAGTTGTGGTACACTCATGAAGGACGGCAAGCTCCTATGTTATGAAGCTTTGCCGGCAGGACGACAGGGCCCACGGATGAACTTCTGGAAATACAGGCAGCTACATAATTTCTTCCAGATGCATAGGCACACAATTAGAGACCCGTCAACCCTCACCCCATTTGAACGTATTTTTACTGCAGAGGAACCAACGCCACACCTGGTCTCAGAGCTATACCAACTCATGAGCTTAGCCGGCCCCCAAACTACACCCGCCTATATCCGACGCTGGGAGAATGATTTAGGACTAACTTTAACAGAGACGCAGTTATCCCACTTATACTACCTCACCCACGCATCTTCCATAGACTCAAAAACCCAAGAGACGAATTTTAAACTAATGTCTCGCTGGTACAGGGTACCTGCAGATTTAGCTCGTATCTACCCTTCCACATCCGAGTTGTGCTGGAGGGGTTGCGGACACCGGGGAACGTTGACTCACATATGGTGGGAATGCCCCCTGATTAAGCCTTTCTGGGAAGATCTACAAGAGCAGATAAAAACAGTAACAGGGATAGAGGTCCCGTTCTCCCCGCTACATTTTCTTCTGAACATACCCCCAATCCCGCTAAGTCGCTACAAAAAGAATGTGCTTCCACACCTGCTGAATGCAGCAAGACGCCTAGTCCCAATATTTTGGAAGACTTCCAGAATCCCCACTCGAGAAGAGTGGCACAGTAAAGTAGGTGAGATCCGAGAGGCTGAAAACTGGGTGGCTACCTGCAAAGGCCTAGAGGATAGATTTCATAGCACCTGGGCACTCTGGGCTGAATACACCTCAGACCCTAACCAAATTCCCTCTAGCCTAGATATCGCCTTACTGGAACTGGCAGATCCCTCACTAAGGGTGCTTAGGGAGGCTAGGGCCCAGAGGACAGCCACACCACCCCCGAGGGACCGCAGTGACTAGTTCATATGTTGATACTTAACGTTTTTGGCGTGGCGCGCCCGGAGCAGGCGAAGACGACATCCCATTCTAAAGAAGCAGGTAAATCTGACCTAACCCTCCTCCCCCCCCCCCCCCCCCCCCCCGTTACTCCCTCCCTGCTACCCACCCTCCGTTCAGTTGCTAAGCAACTATGACTTACCCATCTTAACTCTGTTTCTCCCCCTTTTTACTTATTATTTTTCTCTGCTGTATTTTGTGGACGATATGTGAACTCATGTGGGACTGTTGACAGACGGGGTCCTATGGCCCTAGGGCCACGAGAGTTATCTGGGGTGATGGCGGTCCCAGCCAGACACTCAGCAATGCCGTGGGGCTCCCCGGGCTGGCGGGGGGGTCGGGGGTGGTATGTTGGAGGCCATTGAGCCCCCCTCCCCGGCCCCAGCTGCAGGTCTCGGGACCACGCGCTTTATGCATTTTAGGAAGGCGTCCCAGCCCCGGGCCCACCCCCGGAGATGGGACACCCTTAGACGGGACCCCACGCCCCACTTACCCTTCTCACCTACACGGTCCTTTAGCTAATATATGGTTGCCCCTAACTCAGGACCCACAACAATTTCTTTAACCCCCGATTTCCCCCTACCTCTATGTATGTCTGTTAACCAAAGCACTTCTTATTGTTGACACCACGACTCTGTGTAGTCGACGGATTATTATCTTCACAAATGGTTACCACGGTTTGTTTATATGTTATTTTTCCAATAAAAATTGATTACACAAAAAAAAAAAAGAATACAAGTAATGATTGACTTTGTGTGGAGGTGGGGCCGCGCTCTGCCTGTGGGGCTTCCGTCCGCCGGGGACTGCGCCAAGGGACCGCCGGAAGTGTAAGGGGATTCTCTACACGGCGGTCTTATGGCGTGGTTTCCGGCGGACGGGGGCTTTGCAGGCGGAGTGCGGTTTTACTTTTGTGCAGGGTCAATTATTATTTGTATTCTGGTACGCATATTTTACTTGGGGGGATATGGGAAGCTGAAATAAAAACCCTTTTTTTCCAAAAAAAAAAAAAAAAAAAATTGCTGCAGGGCATCACCTATGAAAGCTGACCTAAAGAGGGATTCTTTTATCACAGAAGAATGTAGCATGGAAGCTGGTGGTCGACAGTTGTCCTTGGATATTGTGAGTAGTACCCTTGCTTAAAGCGGAAGTAAACCTATCCATAAAACAGTTTCATTTCCTGCACGTCCCGGAAATGTAACACTACCATTGGTTGTGCTCTCAACCAAACTGTCAAGCCATCCAATGGCTGGTGTCTAAACTGATCACATGTGCAGCATCATGGCCGTTGTAGATTAAACAGAGGCAAAGATGGCAGATTACTTGCCTGAAAACGATAGGGGGGTTTACTTACACATTAAAACTCCAAGTGTGCATGTGGCTTAGGGGGTTTAATGCCAGAAGTTGAGGCAAGGACTGGGACTGCTCATAAAGAGAGTCCCGGACCAGAAGGAGAGAAAAGGATTGGCGTAGGGACGGCATGACAGGTGTGGACAGCACAGTCATGCTTGGGAAAGTAAAATGTGTCCCCTTTAAGAAAGGGGGAGTGGCTGGAGAGGGGGAGGCGCTCGGGTCAGTAAGCTTGGAGGAAGGAAGTGATCTGACGTCACTAGAGAGCGGCAAAGGAGAAGATTCCCACCCACCCTCCCAAGTTAGGTTAATTATAATGTGGGCTGTTAAGGACAGCCGGTGCAGTGTGTTATATGGATATAACATGGTTGGTACCCATCAGTGGTATGGGGTTATCTGGTATCTTCCGGTTCGAAGGGTTCACCAGGAAGGGGTGAATGGTAGGTCACTGCGAATGTTGAGTACTGTCTCCGGGTCCGGGGGCTTGCGACTGGAGGCCTAAAGTTAAAAAGAAGTTTGTCGCAGTGACTAGTGGTGTGTGTTACCCTCGAAGACCCCAAAAAGAGGACATAAGTTGTTTGTAAGGGCAGTGATTGGGTCTTTGGAGGAGGAGAAGATGGATGTTATATGTATATAACATGGTTGGTACCCATCTGTGAATGGGGTTAACATGGTTGGTACCCATCTGTGGATGGGGTTAACATGGTTGGTACCCATCGGTGGTATGGGGTTAACATGGTTGGTACCCATCTGTTGTATGGGGTTATCAGGTACCTTCCGGTTATCAAGAGGTTAACCAGGAAGGGGTAAACGGTAGGTCACGGGGGCTTGCGACTGGAGGCCTAAAGTTAAAAGAGGTTTGTCGCAGTGACCAGTGGTGGGTGTTACCCTTGAAGACACCAAAAAGTACATAAAAAGTTGATTAAGAGTTATTTAAATATTATTTATTTAATTTATGGAAATTATTAATAAATAGGCCGTCAAGGCCATTTACTCCATAATCTTGTCACGTCATTTGTGGGGGGATTTGGAGGGATTAGATTCTATGTCTAACGGGTGACGTAAGTGACTGAGTTAGGTCCTTCACATGTCAAGAGTCTCAGATTAATTGGCTAACCCCACTGCCTCCAACCAAGGCTGCTTCTAGAACATGTGTCAAACACAAGGCCGGCGGGGACGGATCTGTCCCTCCAGACCATTTTCTGGCTTTTTTCAGCCAAAAAATGGCAGAATGGAGTTCCGCCACCTCAGGCTCTCATCCTCTGCTTCCTACTCACCACTGTCACTTGTAAGCACATAAGACTTCTGTGTTTACAAGGACAGCTTTCCTCTTAGCGGCTCTCACAGATCTCTGCCTGCCCTCCACTCATGGTGGGGACAAGAGAGATGCAGGTGCAGTGTGGGATGGGGGATCACGTGGTAAACTGCACTGTGATCCCCATCTGTGCCGGGTGCACAGATGCTGACCAATGATGTCCCTGCAAGTGAGAGAGAGAGGCAGATCTGCCTACACTGCCGGGAGGTACTAGAGCCGGGCTGGGTAGGTGAGATGCAAGGAAACTTTTTTTTTTTTGGGGTGGGGGGATGAGGGCTGTGGAGCAAGATGTGTGCAAAGGTAGGAGATAGGGGAGAGTGGTGCAGAGGTTAGAGCCAAGGAGGGATTGAAGATCCACCCACCGTTCGATGTGGTTCAGCGGAGGGGAAAGGGTGGGGGCTGGGCGTGGTTCAATTCCTGCACCTATTTTCTGAGAAAAAAAAAGAGCCCTGGATACATTTTTATAGACATGTGCACAACAAAAAAATTAGTTTATTTTCGTTTCGTTTTTTTCGTTTCCGTTGATTCGTAACGATTCGTAAATTCGTAAGTCGTCGGTGTTCATATTCGTAACGATTTGTAAATTCGTAAGTCGTCGGTGTTTCGTATTCGTAACGATTCGTATTTTCGTAAGAGTTATTCTTTCGTTGATTCGTATTTCCGTTAGTTTAATTTTCGTTTATTCGAAATTCGGACGCATTCGTATTTATTCGTACATTCGTAACATTCGTAACATTCATAGATTCGTAATCGGAGCATAATTCATAATGTTATGTAATGTGTATGCTATTATTACATTTTAAGAGACACGGAAAATTACGAATCGAAAACAAAAATGTTACAAATGTACAAATTTTTTCGATCAATCCATTCGAAGCACGTTAAGCAGCGCCATTGTAAGAGACACAGAAAATTACGAATCGAAAAAAAAAAAAAAAAAAAAGTTACGAATGTACAAATTTTTTCGTTTAATCCATTCGAGGCACGTTAAGCAGCACCATTGTAAGGGACACGAAAAATTACCAATTCAACAAAAAATAAAAAGTTACGAATGTACGAATTTTTCATTCATTTTGATTTTCATAGTTCCTGTTTTCGTTTTTTCGGATTTTCTTCTTTCGTACATTCGTTGTTTCTAATTAGTTTTTTCGGATTTTCGTTGTTTTCGGATTCGTACGATTCGAACGATTCGTTATTCGTAAAAAAATTTTAGCGAATCGTTCGTTCATTCGTACGAAAACGAATGAACGAAAAAAATACGAAAAACGGAAAAAAATAAACGAAATTAATTGTAAATGTCTACATTTTTATAGTCTTACAGATACAACTGGCCCTTTAAGGGCAACCATAATGCCGATGTGGCCCACAATGAAATTGAGTTTGACACCCCTGTGCTAGAGGATTCGTGTTTACAAAACTGTTCCCCTGTTTCTGGTTGGCGTTTTTTGAAGTATCAGGTACCCCATCCCACTTTCCTGTTGATTGCTGCAGTAATATTACAGAAAAGAAACCCCCTAGATGCCTACACTGTTTACTGAGCCACAAAAGTGAATGTTGCTGTTTATGTAGACAAAAACTCACCCAAGATCTCCCGCATGATTGTAGAATGATGAGCTGAATAACGGTGCTCAGGCTTGTTGTGCCCCATAAATAATCAAATAGAAAAAAATGCCGGCAACTTGATTGCTTCTTCCTAAATCTTTATTGAGCATTAACAACGTTTTAGATGTTGCATTGCTGTTAGTGCTCAATAAAGATTTAAGAAGAAGCAATGGAGTTGCCGGAATTTTTTGCTATTATGAATGTTGCTGTTTGCCTGGCAGCTGATGTACTAGCTGGGACATAAATCAGCAGCCCTTGCAGGGGGTTAGTGCTACATTTGCTAATTGTTTATTAAGTAACTCATTGATATATCTACGTCTGATTATGCAATTTATGTTTATAATAAGAATTATAATAGCTAAGAAAGCATTGCCTAAACTCTGACAACAAAGCTGCCTGGTTTTGCCCCGCATATGCAGAGTAGTTTTTGTCATTAGACCCAAACTGCTTGACTTTTCTCTTATCCTTTGATGTATCTTTATATACCCCTGAAAATGAAATGGGAAAAAAGGATTCACGTGGATCATGAGATATTTATGTTTGTTTGAATTTTTAATGTGAAAATGGGACTTCTGATTAATTCATCAGGGTATTCATATACTAAATAGCTTCATGGGCTCTCAATGCACCATGCAGTTAGTATTTCCTTAGATTTCAAAGAACCTGGGGCACTGCCATTAACTGGGGTTTTAATTATGTTCAGCTATAGAAATACAATATAAAATCACAGTGCAAGATTCCAGGAGCATTTTACAAGCCTAATGTACACACGGTCGGAATTTCCGATGGGAGCTTTTCATCGGATTTTCCGACCGTGTGTATGCCCATCGATCTTTTTCTGTCGGAATTTCCGACGGACTTTGGATTGAGAACCTGTTGTTAATTATTCCGATGGAAAACCTTTCTATCGGATTTTCCGATCGTGTGTATGCAATTCCGACACGCAAAATTTCGACTCATGCTCGGAAACTATTCGGAAACTATTCGACGCATGCTCAGAAGCATTAAACTTCCCTTTTATAGTGCCGAACATGTTGTATGCCGTGGTGTTATTGACCATCAGAATTTGGTGTGACCGTGTGTAGGCAAGACAGTTTGAGCGAAATTCCGTCGGAATTCCGACGGGAAAACCATTTCCGACAAGAATTCCGACCGTGTATACGCGGCATAAATTTCTTGTTCCTCCCATGCACAAATGATTGGGGTGCTTTCCTTGTTCCTGTGAGAGTGCCAATAGCTTACAGCTGAAATACACAACAACACAAACCTGGGACGAGCTCTGCTAAAAAGCTGTGTTTAAATTTGCTATTTGCCTCACCTGACAGCATGCCCATGGCTTATATTGTAAGAACTGTATTATTGTAATTATTTTGATTTAGCATCCTCCTAGTTACAGTAGGCTGCTAGGTAAATGTATTCATCTCTTCTGTAAACAGAGGAGCAGGGGGTTGATTGTCTTGGGCTGTTCAGTGTCTCGCAGACTGCTGTTCTGCTACTTCCCCATGTCTTCTGGATGTTTCTAGAAGTATAGTGGGAGGGAGGCCAAGACCAGCAACCTGAATGTTTGTGGATGCCTAGCCAATCCCTGGAGAGGGTTGTCCAGTAGGTGGCTGGGGAGTCTATCAATATTCTGAGGCCTGGCAGCCAGGGAAGAGAGTTCCAGGGCCCAGCCATCTAGAGAAGACCCCTTTGCTGGGGGCCCTGCCCCTGGGACAGAGAGGAGAAGGAGAGAATCCTTAGGAGTCTGGTACAGCCATTAAGGTCCCAGATAGGCCTAGCTGGGGACCCTACCAGAAAGAGAGAAACTGGGTCAGCATGTGGATAAAGAGAAAAGATATCAGGAGCTTCATTTTCTGGGACTGAGTAAGTACTTGTTCTAGCTACTCACTGGAGAAGTAACTGTGCAGTGAGTCACACTACAAGTCAGTACTGGGTGCAGCCAGGAGTTGTGCAAGACAACCAGGAGTGCGCCATTTTCAGGGACAGTGCTTAGTACGGCCAGGAGTTGTACTGCTTCTACTACTACTACTACTACTACTACTACTACTACTACTACTACTACTACTACTACTACTATTAACCAGTATAAAGTACATTGCAGCCTAAGTTGTGCAATACAGCTTGCAACTTGTACAGAGCAGCCAGAAACCTAGCAGTCCTCAAGTTCTACCGTTTTTACAGTTCAGGGTATCCCATGCTCCCCATTCAAGTTCCTTGTTTCCCACTAAAAACACAAAACCAAAACAAACCCAAACCTAGACTGTTTATTGAGCCAGTGGAAGAATGCTAAAAATGCTGTGTGCCTGGCTGTGAACAAGGGAAATAGGCCCAAATACCAGCAGCTCCTGGAGGGGTGGCACTACATGTACTGTGTATAGGATTTATATAGCACCAACAGTTTGCACAGCAGTTTATATTATAAAAGGAGACATTACAGTTACAATGCAATTCAATATCAGAGGGTTAGGAGGGCCCTGCTCCTGAGAGCTTACAATCTAATAGAATAGCACATTGTAGATTTAAAACAGTTTTTTTTTCAAATTAAAGGGCAATTCTAGACAAATGGTAGTTATCAGGGAGCTACTGATGCTATGGTTAGCACTTTCACCTAGCAGCAAAAGGGTCGCTGCTTCAAATCCCAACCACGACACTACCTGCCTGGAGTGTGCGTGTTTTCCCTGTGCCTGCGTGGGTTTCCACCGGGTACTCCAGTTTTCTTCCCACATCCCAAAGACATGCTGGTAGGGTAATTGAATCATGTCTAAATTGGTTCTAGTATGTGTATGTATGAATGTAAGTTAGGGACCTTAGATTGTAAGCTCCATTAAGGCAGGGACTGATGTAAATGTACAGTGTATATGTAAAGCGCTGTGTAAATTGACGGCGCTATAATAAGTACCTGAAATAAATAAAATAATAATTCAATTCACTGCAATTTTCAAAATTCAGAAAGTTATCTCAAATTATGCCAAAGGGTATATATAGGCAAAACCTTTTGGGAAGGATTACACAAAATAAACTGACAAGGGTTTTAACTCCTTATTACTCTAATCCAAAACTGAAAAAAATGTTTTGGCTATACATACAGATTATACATGCGGCTTTGTCATGGTTCGCATGCTTGTGATATGCCTTTAAATGTTATATGTATTCTCTACCCCTGGCTCCTCCTCTTCCCTCAGCTCAGTTTTTTTCTGTATAGGTAGCTCCACCCTTTGTTCATTTTTCCCAGTAATGCATCTCAGCCTCATGTCTCATGGAGTGGATCACATTATGATCTTTTGACCTATACGATGTTCATTGTTGTAAGATCCTCACAGTTTATTGATTTAAACTTCACAAGATCTGCAAGGTGTTGTCTGGATTGAGTCTCTGTCTGTGTATCCAGCTAAGATTGGGTTATCGCTATCTCATCACAACTGTACGTTACAGAGATCACAATTTCAATGCTTAGATTGGAGAGACAGAACAGGCTTCCTTTTTGTAAAAGAGAGTATGGAGCCAACAGAGAGTGTGATGTGCAACTACTCATCCACATCAAGCAGGATTTATCAGATCACCAAGAAAGTGGGTAGGTTGGTACACTACAGCTATGCACTTGGGGGCTAAGAATATGCACACATCATACATACTAGGGGGAGTACAACTGGGGGGATTCATAGTGGAGAAGGATCTGGGGGTTTTGGTAGATCATAAGCTCAATAATCAGATGCAATGCCAAGCTGCGGTTTCCAAAGCGAGCAAAGTCCTTTCTTGTATTAAGAGAGGTATGGACTCCAGCGAGAGCACTATCATTTTGCCCATGTTCAAATCATTAGTAAGACCTCATCTGAAATATGCAGTTCAATTTTGGGCACCAGTTCTCATAAAGGATATCAGGGAACTGGAGAAAGTGCAGAGAAGGGCAACCAAACTGATAAGAGGCATGGAGGAGCTCAGCTATGAAGAAAGATTAGAGGGACTGGATTTATTCTCTCTTGAGAAGAGGAGATTAAGGGGGGGGGGGGGATATGATCAACATGTACAACTATATAAGGGGTTCATATAGTGAACTTGGTGTTGAGTTATTCACTTTACAGTCAACAAGGACAAGGGGGCACTCTTTACGCCAAATACGGAAAGGTTTCTTCACAGTGAGAGCTGTGAAAATGTGGAATAGATTCCCTCCAGAGGTGGTTCTGGCCAGATCAGTAGATTGCTTTAAAGTGGAGTTGCACCCAAAAAAAAAAAAATTCCTGAATGTTCCTAAAAAACAAAAAAACATTTGGAAACATTTTTTTTTTTTACTCACCTCTAAATGGCTGTTGCTAGGGGGTCCCTCATAGTCTGCCTCCCTCAGTGCCTGGGCTCGTGACATCACTTCCCCTCGGTGCAGGAAGGGCTCAGCTCTGCTTTCTCCCTCTTGTCAATCATCTGGGACACGTGACAGATGATTGCGCGGCTAATCACGGCGCGCAGCGCTGCTCACGCATGCACAATGGGTGCCCGGCTGTGAAGCCACAGCTGGGCGCCCACAGTTACAATGCCAGCGCCACCGAACAGAGGGGGAGACGAGCTGGGCTTCAATCCCCCGCATCGCTGGACCCTGGGAACAGGTAAGTGTCTGATTATTAAAAGTCAGCAGCTGCAGTATTTGTAGCTGCTGACTTTATTTTTTTTTTTTTTAAATGGCAACACCACTTTAAGAAAGGCCTGGATTATTTTCTAAATTCACACAATATAACTGAGTACTGATACTTATAGGTAAAGTTGATCCAGGGAAAATCCGATTGCCTCTTAGGAGTCGGGAAGGAATTTTGTCCCCTGCTGTAGCAAATTGGATCATGCTTTGCTGGGTTTTTCGCCTTCCTCTGGATCAACTGTGGGTATAGGATTGGGTATTTGGGATTGTTTGATATTATTTTTTATCTATTTATTAATTTTTAGGGTTGAACTAAATGGACTTGTGTCTTTTTTCAACCTGACTAACTATGTAACTATGTAGCTACATATGCCTGCATTAATAATTTGACCAGCACACCTATATGAGCTTGTTAAACATCTCTTTCCAAAATCGAGGGTGTTAATAAATAGATGGCCCCCCATTTGGTGCTCCAACAGATTTCTTCTGGAGCATTGATTTTTAGCATTATCTGAATTACTCCACAAAGTCATTAAATCAATCATTTTAAATGGGTTGTCCTGAAGGGCTTTATTCAGGTAGTATCGCAGAATAATAACAAAAATGTGAGTCTTAATGCTATTTTATAGCCATTTTTCTTTATTTCTTTCTCACAAATGCTAGATTTTTGTGATGCCCCCAAAAAGAAGAGTTTCAAAGGAAAAAAAGGACCCGAAGAAGCCAGAAAACCAAGCGGCTGCAGCCAGCAGCAGTCAAAACAGGGCCACCAAATCGCAGGAGAAGCCAGGCCGCACTGTGCCATCCAAGGCGAGACGTGTAAAAGAGGAAGCAACAGAATCTCTCTCAGTGACAAAGGCTAGTGCTGCAGAGCTAGCTCTGCCTGAGAAAATCCAGGTAAGAACATAGTGTACCTTTTGTACCACCTGCCCCACCCTATTAGATTGTAAGCTCTTCTGAGCAGGGCCCTCTTAATCCTCTTGTATTTTATAGTATTGCAACTGTATTGTCTCCTTTTATATTGTAAAGCACTTCGTAAACTGTTGGCGCTATATAAATCCTGTATAATAATAGTGATAATTACACAAATATAGACTGCATAAAGCTAACTTTAACCAAGACAAATCTGCAATGTACCTCCAAAACTATAGTTGAGTTTGTTAACTTGTTCTCAGCCAGCATTATGTATGGGAAATCCATGCTAAATGTTCAACTCCAACATCTAGAAAAATCTTAATTAATGTATATCTAAAGCCGAAAAATGTTTAGTTTTGGCTTAAAGAAAAGTGAGACCCTGTGTCGGGTTTTTATTATCTGTTTCTTCACTGGGTGGATTTACCCTTTCTATGTCCCCTGATGACCATTTTCCTGGGAGAGAAAGTGATGGAAAACCCCAAATTTTGTTGTGCAGTTTTTACTGGAGAAGTTGGGGAAATCTTTTCCTGTAAAAACTGTCGAAAGGTTCATTCTCAGGAGCGGCAGCCCTTTCCCACTTCCTCATATCCTGTTTTGACCATAAAAAAAAAAAAACACAGCGCCGCAACCCTGTGCATTGCATTGAGAGTGACGTGGAGATGCATAACCACCAGTGACCCAAACACAAAGACATTGGTGGTTTATTCGACACACCAGCTTCTATGAAAAATGTACCAACTTTGAGTCAACTACATATGACAAACATAAGCAAACTTGTGCTTGCAAGCTCCACGTACCCAGGTGCTTAGGTGAAGTTTAGACTGCCAATGTTCACCTACGCTCAGGATATCTAAGCGATCTCATGCGGTCAAAGAAATCTCTTGAACATGGCACTGGCCCTGTTTTTTTTTTTTTTATAACAACATTTCTTTGATTTTAGTTCTTATTCCTATGGGGCACCTGTTTTTTCACCTCCTCTTTCTAATTCTTTCTAATAAATACCTTACCACTCAAATTACAGCCATCTGCTGTAATATTCCAGATGTAATACAATTCCCAATGGTGTTTCATTCCCTGAGATAGCAATATGCTACCAATATAGCAAGTTAATATGCCCAGTTATAGTGTCAGTGCTGGTAATTAATGTAGAGGTACACACAAATGCTAAAATCTCATGTAAGCTTTGGCCTTAATCTTAAACTCTCATTAAAATTATTCCTGGTGACCATGCCATGAAGGTCTTTGTTCAGGCACTTCCTGTTATGGGATGGCGGTGCTCTGTCCATATGTAAGTGTTGTTCTCCTGCATTATCAACAAGAGTTTCCAGTAGAGACTACAAGTGGCCATTTTAATGTACACTACAGAGACATGGTCTGCTATTGTCAGCTTCTGGAAACCCGCCCTTGAGAAATGCCATGCAGCTATTTCAAGAGTGCAGGGAAACAGTAGGTGACTTCATCAGAAGCCCGTGTGACAACACAGGAGCACAATGGGTATACTGGGGCAGATTGCAGTGCCTGAACAAGAATCTTCATGACAAGATCACCAAGTATTATTTTAATAAAAGCTGCAGATTTAAACATATTGAAAAAGTCTTCTGAAATGACCCTAACATGGTAATAAATTGTGACAATAAGAGACTGCCATGTCGAAAATGTAGGCGAATATGACACAAGATTCGCATTAAGGGTTATTGAAAAGATCTAGACGATTGTTTGGAGTGGAGAAAACTGTGTTTTTTGCTTTCTCGGGATTCTATCATTCTGGATCAAGGCCTGAAGCTTGAAGGTTCCAGATTGTATTGGGTGGGACAGAACCTTCAATCCCCTGTCTGGATTTTACCAGGTGCCTGCAGCCTGGGTGAGTACACATGCACACAGGGTCATTATCAGGCCTGAGGATAGCTCCCAGTTTAGAGACAGCTTCCAGTTTGGGAGACATAAGGTCTCACACAGGTGTCACAGGAGCCCCAGCCAGGAGCCAAGAGACAGGTGGTCTCACCTAGGGGTCAGAGGAGCTCCAGCCAGAAGTCAAAAGACAGAAGGTCTCAACCAGTTGTTAGAGGAGCCACAGCCAGGAGACAGCAGGTCTCAGTTCCAGGAGTGAGTTGGGCTGCTATTAGGGTGTCAGGAGAACCCCCACCCTAAGTCAAGGAGTGGGGTGTACAGCAGGGCACTGTGACTAAAGGCTAAGTGAGCCAAGTGAGTCAGAAGAGCTGTACAATACAGTCAGAGGGTCTGGTAAGAAGAGCAGTGGTGCTGCTGACAAGGCAGCCAGCTGGCTCTGCATTTTCAGTTAACTTTTTATGTTGATGGTGGAATTCCATGCGTGGGCAATTGATGTGTATGTGAACTTTCCGTTTTGCTCAATAAAAGTAGGCTACCACGCCCTAAAATACAGTTTGGACTGGCACAACTCATTGGAAAAGCACCTACTACATGAGTGTTATCGCCCCAAAACTACAAAGTCTATATGAAATTTTAATGATTGGGTTTGCATATACTTTAACCTCTTGCTGACCGCCCGCCGTCAAACGTTTGATGACGGCAGAATGGCTCCCCTGCGAGAATCGCCGTAGCTGTACAGCGGCCACTTTAAGGGCTATAGGGGGCGCGCGGCTGCCGTGTCACTGAGGAGCTGATGATCGCCGCCTAGTTCCCCTTGATCGCCACCTAGTGTTAACCCCTTCCCTGCCAGTGACATTTATACAGTAATCAGTGGCTATTTTTAGCACTGATCGCTGTATGTCAATTGTCCCAAAAAAGTGTCAAAAGTGTACGAAATGTCGCAGTCCCAATAAAAATAGCAAATCGCCGCCATTACTAGTAATAAAAAATAATTATAATAAAAATGCCATGAATCCATCTACTATTTTGTAGACGCTATAACTTTTGCGCAAACCAATCAATATACGCTTATTGATTTTTTTTTTTTTTTTTACAAAAAATATGTAGAAGAATATATATCGGCCTAAACTGAGGAAGACATTTTTTCTTTTTAATTTGGGGATATTTATTATAGCAAAAAGTAAAAAATATATTTTTTTTAAAAGTTTTGGTCTTTTTTGTTTATAGCGCAAAAAATTAAAACCACAGAGGTGATCAAATACTACCGAAAGAAAGCTCTATTTGTGGGAAAAAAAAGGACATACATTTTGTTTGGGTACAACATCGCACGAGTGCGCAATTGTCAGTTAAAGCGACGCAGTGCTGAATCGCAAAAAATGGCCCGGACAGGAAGGGGTAAATTCTTCCGGGGCTGAAGTGGTTAATGTTGCCACTATTATAAGCTTGAAAATACTATGCCTTACCAATAAGCCCTGAAGAGCAATGAAGATGAGGCCAAGAGTTCCCGCTACAGGGTGGCACATAGCTAAGGCCCAAGGTGATCCTAACATATTCATATTTTTTTTGTGGAGGAGATTGATCTGTAGATTAGGAACGTGATTACATTTTGAAATCACGTTAGTTTGATTTTCTGCTTGAACATTAATTTTTTCCAGATGGTTGCCATTGTTTTGAGGAACCCCGCAGCTGTCACAGAGAGAATGAATTATGTATTTAACTGCTATTTGCTTTATGCTATCACATTTTCTCTGTAATTACAGGCTGAAGTAAAGTTTTCACTTCACTGCTTTTGTTTGTTTAAGTGTATGATAGGCAAGCATTAAACAAAATAGTAATTTAATCCAAATTTTTATAGGAAACTGATTGATTTTAGATACACAATTAGGTTTTTCTTTCAACTTCTTACTAGGTCGCTTGGCAGGTATAAATGTAAAAAATACAATAAAAAGGGACCAAAGTCAGTTTGTATGTGATGTTTCCATGCTGCCTTTCCTTCATATGTATCCCTTTTCAAGCTGCCTCTATTCAGCCAGTTCTGTTCTCATGTGCCACCATTTTTAAAACGATGCCGTCCGTCCTGCATGAAAAGCAACGCATGACATCATGCAATGATTTGCAAATCTCATAAACCCATATTTTATTCACAGTAGAAAATAGTAAAACGCATTAAATGTTTAAAATGGGAAAATGTACCATTTTAACCACTTTCAGACCGACCAATTTGCAGCCAAAGGACCAGGCCCCTTTTTGCGATTCGGCACTGCGCCGCTTTAACTGACAATTGCGCGGTCGTGCGACGTGGCTCCCAAACAAAGGTGACGTCCTTTTTTTCCCACAAATAGAGCTTTCTTTTGGTGGTATTTGATCGCCCCTGCGGTTTTTATTTTTTGCGCTATAAACAAAAATAGAGCGACAATTTTGAAAAAAATGCATTATTTTTTACTTTTTGCTATAATAAATATCCCCCAAAAAATATATAAAAAAAAATTTTTTTTCCTCAGTTTAGGCCGATACGTATTCTTCTACATATTTTTGGTAAGAAAAATAGCAATAAGCGATTATTGATCAGTTTGCGCAGAAGTTATAGCGTTTACAAGATAGGGGATAGTTTTATAGCATTTTTATTAATAATTTTTTTTTTTATTAGTAATGGCGGAGATCTGCGATTTTTTTTTTTTGTGTGACTGCGACATTATGGCGGACACATCGGACATTTTTGACACATTTTTGGGACCATTGTCATTTTTACAGCAATTAATGCTATTTAAATGCATTAATTCCTGTATAAATGACACTGGCAGTGAAGGGGTTAACCACAAGGGGGCAGTGTAAGGGTTAAGTATGCCTAGGGGTGTGTTTCTTACTGTGGGGGGGCGTGGCTGTCAGCTAGTGAATGCTGATCTCTGCTCCAATCACAGGGAGCAGAGATCGGCGTCACTAGTTGCTAGGCAGAACGGGGAGATGCTGTTTATCTCGGCATCTCCCCGTTCAGCCTTCCCGTGAGACGATCGCGGGGGTCCCCGCGGCGATCGAGTCCGCGGGGACGCGATCAGACTCGCGGGGGTCCCGACCGGCGCGCTCCCAATGGCACGGACAGGCAGAAAGGAGGGACTTATATATACGCCCTCCTGCCTGTACGTGCCATTCTGCCGACGTATATCTGTGAACAAAATAAGGTCATTTTGAAATGGATGGTAGCAACGCAAAAAAGTTAGGACAAGGCAACAAAAAGCTGGCAAAGTAAGTGGTACTAACAAGGAAGAGCTGGAAAAACATTTTACAACTAATTAGGTTAATTGACAACAGGTCAGTAACATGACTGGGTATATAAAGAGCATCTAAGGGCCGGTTCACACTACATTTCTGTGTAGATCACACTGTATGGCTGAATTTGCATCGCATTCGGACCAAACTCGTGCAGGGCCCTTTTTTGTCCGCACCGGAATCGGATCGCAAGGGTGTGAACACCCATGCGATCCGATTCTGCCAGTTGCACTGCGTTTTACAAACTGATTGCGGGGTGTTGTTAACTTAACATACACTCCGCAATCAGTTGGCATGAACAGGTTGCAATTCTGATGCGGTGAAAATTTGCAGGGAGTTCGCTGTGATTTTGTACCACATTTAGTGTGAACCGGCCTTATGAGAGTCAGAGTGTCTCAAAAGTAAAGATGGGCATAGGTTCACCAATCTGTGAAAAGCTGCATCTAAAAATTGTCAAACAATTTCAGAATAATGTTTCTTAACGTAAAATTACGTCTACAGTATATAAAATCTTCAAAAGATTCAGAGAATCTGGAGAAATCTCTGTGTGCAAGAATCAAGACCGAAACACACTATTGGATGCTGGTGATCTTCGGGCCCTCAGATGGCACTGCATTAAAAACAGGAATGATTCTGTGATGGACATCACTGCCTGGGCTCAGGAATACTTCCATAAACCACTTTCTGTGAACACAGTTCGTTGTGCCATCAAAAAATGTAAGGTAAATTTCTATTATGCAAACAAGAAGCCATATCTGAACATGATCCAGAAACACTGCCGTCTTCTCTGGGCCAAAGCTCATTAAAAATGGTCTATTGCAAAGTGGAAAACTGTTCTGTGGTCAGACAAATTCAAATTTGATATTCTTTTTGGCAACCATGGGTGGCACGACCTCCGGACTAAAGAGAAGAGGGACCTTCCGGCTTGTTATCAGTGCTCAGTTCTAATGGTATGTGGGGTGCATTAGTGTGTATTGAATGGGCAGCTTGTACATCTGGAAAGGTACCATAAATACTAAAAGATAGATTCAGGTTTTAGAGCAACATATGCTCCCATCCAGATGTCTTTTTCAGGGAAGGCCTTGCATATTTCAGCAGGACAATGCTAAACCTCATACTGTATCTATGACAACAGCATGGCTTCGTAGTATAAGAGTCCAGGTGCTTAACTGGCCTGCCTGCATCCCAGACCTTTCACCAACTGAAAATATTTGGAGCATCTTGAAACACAAAATACGAAAAAGAAGGACTGTTGAGGAGTTAGAATCCTATATCAGGCAAGAATGGGACAACATTCCTCTTCCATTTTTTATTGTGAATAAAACATGGGTTCATGCGATTGGCAAATCATTGCATTCTGTCTTTATGTAGATTTTACACAGTGTGACAACTTTTTTGTAATTGGGTTGTTAAAAAGATTTAAAAAAATCCTCCCCCTGAGATCTCGAGGAGAAAGTTTTTTTTTTTCTTTTTTTTACACCAAGTGAGTTAAATGCCATACAGCGCAACCGTGAGATGAAGCGTTACTGTCACGTACCTGGTAGTGGTCGATCTGATAGGAGGGCTTCCCTTACACCTCGTGTCCTATACCCCCTGGGGTTGGTGGCAGTGTGTAGCAGAATGAGGCGTGGCACAGGTACCTGTGGTAGGTCCTGGCACTATGGGTAACCGGATGACATTCTGGATACTGCTGGATTGCTGTGGATGCAGGACTGGAACTTGCAGATGCAGCACATGAATTCCCAGATGCAGGAGTCAAAGCAAGCCAGAGTCAGCAACAACTGGGTAGAAGAGGTATCAATTTGGAATGCAGAAGCAGGGTCAGGAGCCAAGCCAGGGTCGATAATAGAGGGGCAAAAGAAGTACGAAAACCCAGGCAGAGGACAGTCAGAACACAAGCTAAGGTCAGCAACAGGAGATCAGAATCACGCACAATAGCAAACACGTGCGGATGCATGCATGGTCCTGACTGTGTACTGGTCCACAAACTGCTCTGTGCACACAATCACAGATCTTTGGGAACAGTCATGCACTTGATCTTCCTGACAGCTGCCTAAAGTTTAAGGAGGCAGCACTTATATGGCACAGGCATCGTAATGTAATTTCTTTAGATCTGATTTTTTATTTATTTTTTGCTTCTTTTTTGTGATCTTTGTAAACATTTTAAAGTCCTACTTTACCTTGATCCCTGCATACTTATTATTATTTTCATATAAGTCACACCAATTACTGTCAAAACAGCTTTATTCATTGCAGATAAAAGCACTCCTGACAAGTGTGTATGCAAGACTTCAGCATTCTCTCCATGCCATTTTCCAGATTATAATGAGTCTTTAGAGCTATAAAAGAGCCAGCTATGTAATGTCAGGGAGCAGGAATTACTATATATATATATATATATATATATATATATATATATATAGTATATCACACACACACACACACCAGCCACTTTATTAGGTACACCTTGCTACTGCCCAGTTGGACCCCTTTTTGCCTTCAAGGTGTTGTAAACATTCCTCAGAGATTTTGGTCCATAGTGACATGATGGCATCACACAGTTGCTGCAGATTTGTCGGCTGCACATCCATGATGCGAATCTCACCGCTCCACCACATCCCAAAGGTGCTCTATTGGATTGAGATCTGGTGACTGTGGAGGCCATTGGAATACAGTGACCTCATTGTCATGTTCAAGGAACCAGTGGTGAGATGATTTGAGCTTTATAACATGGTGCATTATCCTGCTGAAAGAAACCATCAGAAGATGGGGACACTGTAGTCATAAAGGGATGGACATGGTCAACAACAATACTCAGGTAGGCCGTGGCATTTAAAAGATCCTCAATTGGTACTAGAGGGCCCAAAGTGTGTCAAGAAAATATCCCCCCACACCATTACACCACCAGCAGCCTGGACTATTGCTTCAAGACAGGATGGATCCATGCTTTTATGTTGTTTATGCCAAATTCTGATCCTACCATGTGAGTGTTGCAGCTGAAATCGAGACTCATCAGACTAGGCAACATTTTTCCAATCTTTTTTTCTAAGGTATTTTGCATACCTTGGATGTAACGAGAGGTTATTTGAGTTACTGTTGCCTTTCTATCATCTGGAACCAGTCTGCCTATTCTCCTCTGACCTCTGACCTCAACAAGGCATTTTAGTCCACATAACTGGATATTTTCTTTTTTTCGGACTGTTCTCTGTAAACCCGAGAGATGGTTGTGTGTGAAAATCCCAGTAGATCAGCAGTTTTTGAAACACTCAGAACAGCCCATCTGGCACCAACGACCATGCCACGTTCAAAGTCACTTAAATCCCTTTTCTTCAGATGCTCGGTTTTAACTTCAGAAAGTCATCTTCACCACGTTTAGATGCCTAAATGTCATGCAGTTGGCTGGTTAGCAATTTGAGTTACCACGCAATTGAACAGGTGTATCTAATGAAGTGGCTGTTGAGTGTAAATATCAGGACTCTAACATTCCATATAACAGAAGCAACCTCATGATGTTTGGTGGTGTCATGAGGAAGAGTGGACCTTCTCCATGACCACCAATAGCTTAAGTTCCCTGAGGAGTTCCTAGTCTGTATTGGAGGTGTGGATGGTAGTATTGATTTGCCTGAATGATGCTACCATGTGGTAACTCTTGACTTTTCCACACTGATGTCAGCTGCTGTTGGAAAAAGGAGACTAAGGCAAAGAACCAAAGTGATAGGCAGGAACATGAACGAAACAAACATGAGAATGGGGCTAACAGTGGCATGAAAGGGGCTGAAGTCCAGGTAGGTTGCAAGATACAGGAAGAGAATATAGAGTCAGAACAAATTAACAGTCGCTCAGGATATGATAACAGAAATGGCATTCATGACACAGCCAAATTTGTATTTGGTGACTGCCAGTTATAGACACTTGCCTTC
Organism: Lithobates sylvaticus; assembly: GCA_028564925.1. NCBI lineage: Eukaryota > Metazoa > Chordata > Amphibia > Anura > Ranidae > Lithobates > Lithobates sylvaticus. The sequence continues at coordinate 502,315,339 of CM053030.1, forward strand.
TGCTATATATCCACTAGATGGAGTGTGTGCACACATACAGGAAGTATGATAAGCCGCAAGGTAAACCCTGTGCCTGACAGAGGACACTGGACCTTCTATTGACAAGATGCCAGCTGTAGTAGCAGTACAGTACATCAGTAGGGTTTATTATTACTGTATTTGTAGATGTTTCAAGCAGATGTCAGCATTTTTGCACCTTGAAATCACACATTTTGTACAAGCATATACAGTATATACCATGCATCCTGAAAGTATTCACAGCGCTTCACTTTTTACACATTTTGTTATGTTACAGCCTTATTCTAAAATGGATAAAATTTTCCTCAAAATTCTACAAACAATACCCCATAATGACAAACGTGACAACGTTTGTTTAAAATCCTTTACAAATTTATTAATGATAAAAAACAAAAAAAATCCCATGTACATAACTATTCACAACCTTTGCCATGACACTCAAAATTAAGCTCAGGTGCCTCCTGTTTCCACTGATCATCCTTGAGATGTTTCTACAACTTGATTGGAGTCCATCTGTGGTAAATTCAGTTGATATGATTTGGAATGGCACACACCTGTCTATATAAGGTCCCACAGTTAACAGTGCATGTCAGAGCACAAACCAAGCCATGAAGTCCAAGGAATTGTCTGTAGACCTCTGAGACAGGATTGTATGGAGGCACATATCTGGGGAAGTGTACAGAAATATTTCTGCAGCATTGAAGGTCCCAATGAGCACAGTGGCCTCCATCATCCATAACTGGAAGAAGTTTGAAAACACCAGGACTCTTCCTAGAGCGGGCCACCTGGCCAAACTGAGCGATCAGGGGAGATGGGCCTTTGTCAGGGAGGTTACCAAGAACCCAATGGTCACTCTAATGCCGCGTACACACGATCGGACTTTCTGGCAGGATTGTCCGCCGGACTAGAGTCCACCGACCGTGTGGGGCTCCGGCGGACTTTTTGTTCCCAAAAGTCCGGCGGACTTAGTTTGAAGTTTTGACTTAAAATTCCTGAGTCCGGCGGACAATCCGGCCGTCTGTGTGCTAGTCCGCGGGACTTTTGAGATTAACGGACTTGCCGACACACGTCGTAAAGTCCGTTCATTTTGAACGTGACTCCAGGGAGACGGGACTAGTGAAGGAAGTCAATGCCGCCGCCTCGATTGGTGAGATTGACACCTCGCTAGCCCCTTCACCTGGTATGGATTTAAAGGGGAATCCCTGCGTCGAAAAAACGGCGTGGGGGTCCCCCCTGCATCCATATGAGACCCGAGCGAGCACCCCCCCCCTCCTGAGCCGTACCAGGCCGCGTGCCCTCAACATGGGGGGTGCCACCCCAAAGCACCTTGTCCCTATGTTCATGAGGACAAGGGCCTCTTCCCGACAACCCTGGCCGTTGGTTGTCGGGGTCTGCGGGCGGGGGGCTTATCGGAACCCGGGAGCCCCCTTTAATAAGGGGGCCCCCAGATACCAGCCCCCCACCCTATGTGAATGAGTACTAGATAAGTACTTTTCATACTTTACTTGATATGGAACCGTCTTGTCTTAGTGGCATCCTTACCCTGGATTACAAAAGGGCCCTATGGGATCAGACTCAATAACTCTTTATTGTGTCATTGGTTGTGGGTCAACCTTATGCCGCGTACACACGTACGGACTTTTGCCGGCGGACCTAAGTCCAGTGGACAATCCGCTGGACTTTGCAGCTGGGTCCGCTGGACTAAAAAGCGAACGGACTTGACCACACACGATCACGCAAAAAGTCCGGCGGTTCACGCGATGACGTACAGCACGTACGACGGGACTAGAAAAAGGAAGCTCAAGATCCCAAACGACACCCTTTGGGCACCGTCAGCTAATCTCGTGTGTATCGCGTGTTAGTTGACGTTTGGTTAGAGACGATTCGCGCTTCTCAGACTTCTGCTTAATTCGCTCGTTTCTGCCGTTCAGTTTGTGCTTGTGAGGTTTGTATCTGTCTTTCAGTGCGTGTGGATCAGTTCCTACCTGTTCTCAGGCCGTTCTGGTCCGCTCGTTCCTGTTTTTCAGGTCGTTCTTCATAGGCCTTGCTGTTCTTCAGTGCGTTCGGTTAAGTTGTTTGTTTGATCAGCCGACCGTTTTGAAGCCATGGAGTGTGGACGTACTCGGGAACGAGTTCGTGCTGTGCAGGGGCTCGGTGTTGCGGTTAACACCTTGGCCCGAGCCCAGTCCATTAACAGGGTGAGGAGGAGTTCATGGACCAAGAATTGGTTGCGCCAGCGTGACCAATTCTCGCACATGCCTTTGCTCCGTGAGATCCGTGAGAATAATCCTGATGATTTCAGGAATTATCTCAGGATGACGGACCCCATTTTTCACCGTCTGTTGGCTTCGCTGTCCCCTTATATTAGCAGGCAGAATACCTGCATGCGGCAAGCCATCACTGCGGAGCAGAGGCTAGTCGCCACGTTGCGTTACTTGGCGACGGGGAGAAGCTTGCAGGACCTCAAGTTCACGACAGGCATCTCCCCCCAGGCTCTGGGGCTCATTATTCCAGAGACCTGTTCTGCCATTATCCACGTCCTGCAGGAGGAATACATTAAGGTAAGTCTTCTCTTTTCAAATTACCTATGTCTTGTATGTTTGCTAATGTAGTGCATCAATTTCATCATTAGCTAATTACCATGATAGGACTATTCTATGAATGTCCCCTATTCATGCCTTTTGTTTTTTTTTTTTTTTGTATAGTATTTTATGGTTCACTTATCGAAATTGCTTTAAGAATGTATTATTTAGTGGGTCACATGCATATTTGCTTGCACCAACCTCCCCAGCATGGAATCTTGGCCCCATAAACACCCCTAGCCTAGTCACTTTATTTGGTTAAAAATGTATCTTAACCACTTCAGCCCCGGACCATTTGGCAGCCAAAGGACCAGAGGTCTTTTTTCAATTTCGCACTGCACTACTTTAACTGGTAATTGCGCGGTCATGCAATTTTGTAACCAAACGAAATTTGCGTCCTTTTCTTCCCACAAATAGAGCTTTCTTTTGATGGTATTTGATTGCCTCTGTGATTTTTATTTTTTGCGATATAAACGGAAAAAGAGCGAAAATTTTGAAAAAAAAAGAGATTTTCTACTTTTTGTTATAAAAAAAAATCTAATAAACTCAATTTTAGTCAAACATTTGGGCCAAAATGTATTCAGCCACATGTCTTTAGTAAAAAAAAAAATGCCAATAAGCGTATATTTATTGGTTTGCGCAAAAGTTATAGCGTCTACAAACTAGAGTACATTTTCTGGAATTTACACCGCTTTTAATTTATGACTGCCTATTTCATTTCTTGAGGTGCTAAAATGGCAGAGAAGTACAAAACCCCCCCAAATGACCCCATTTTGGAAAGTAGACACCCCAAGCTATTTGCTGAGAGGCATGTTGAGCCCATTGAATATTTTTTTTTTTTTAGTCCCAAGTGATTGAATAAAGACAAAAATAAAAAAGATTTTTTTTTTTTTCAAAAAGTTGTCACTAAATGATATATTGCTCACACATGCCATAGTTATATGTGGAATTGCACCCCAAAATACATTTTGCTGCTTCTCCTGAGTATGGGGATACCACATGTGTGGGACTTTTTGGGAGCCTAGCCGCGTACGGGGCCCCGAAACCCAAGCACCGCCTTCAGGATTTCTAAGGGTGCAAATTTTTGATTTCACTCCTCACAACCTATCACAGTTTCGAAGGCCATAAAATGCCAAAATAGCACAAAACCCCCCCAAATGACCCCATTTTGGAAAGTAGACACCCCAAGCTATTTGTTGAGAGGCATGGTGAGTATTTTACAGCTCTCATTTGTTTTTGAAAATGAAGAAAGTAAAGAAAAAAAAAAATTTTTTTTTTTTATTTTTTCAATTTTCAAAACTTTGTGACAAAAAGCGACATCTGCAAAATACTCACAATACCTCTCAGCAAATAGCTTGGGGTGTCTACTTTCCAAAATGGGGTCATTTTGGGGGGTTTTATGCCATCTGGGCATTCCATGGCCTCCGAAACTGTGATTGGCAGTGAGAAGTGAAATAAAAAAATTACACCCTTAGAAAGCCTGAAGGCGGTGATTGGTTTTTGGGGTTCCGTACGCAGCTAGGCTCCCAAAAAGTCCCACACATGTGGTATCCCCGTACTCAGGAGAAGCAACAGAATGTATTTTGGGGTGTATTTCTACATATGCCCATGACATGTTTGAGCAATATATCATTTAGTGACAACTTTTTGTAAAAAAAATATATATATTTTTTTTTTTTTCATTATTCAATCTCTTGGGACAAAAAAAAAAAATATTTAATGGGCTCAACATTGCTCTCATCAAATAGCTTGGGGTGTCTACTTTCCAAAATGGGGTCATTTGGGGGGGGTTTGAACTGTCCTGGCATTTTATGCACAACATTTAGAAGCCTATGTCACACGTCACCCACTCTTCTAACCACTTGTAGACAAAGCCCTTTCTGACACTTTTTGTTTACATGAAAACATATTTTTTTTTTGCAAGAAAATTACGTTGAACCCCCCAAACACTATATATAATGTTAAAGCAAAGGCCCTACAGATTAAAATGGTGGGTGTTGCATTTTTTTTTTTCCACACAGTATTTGCGCAGCGATTTTTCAAACGCATTTTTTTGTGGAAAAAATACACTTTTTTTTATTTTAATGCACCAAAACACACTATATTGCTCAAATTTTTGATGAAATAAAAAATATGATCTTAGGCCGAGTACATGGATACCAAACACGACATGCTTTAAAATTGCGCACAAACACGCAGTGGCGACAAACTACATACATTTTTAAAAGCCTTTAAAAGCCTTTACATGATACCACATTAGATTCACGGAGGAGGTCTACTGCTAAAATTACTGCCCTCGATCTGACCTTCGCGGTGATACCTCACATGCATGGTGCAATTGCTGTTTACATATGACGCCAGACCAACGCTTGTGTACGCCTTTGCGCAAGAGAAGGGGGGGCAGGGGTGCTTTTTTTTTTTTTTTTGTTTTTTTTTTTATTTATTTAGCTTTTTTATTTTATTTTTAAACTGTTCCTTCCATTTTTTTTCTTTGTTATGATTTTTATTGTTATCTCAGGGAATGTAAATATCCCCTATGATAGCAATAGGCAGTGACAGGTACTCTTTTTTTGAAAAAATTGGGGTCTATTAGACCCTAGATCTTTCCTCTGCCCTCAAAGCATCTGACCACACCAAGATTGGTGTGATAAAATGCTTTCCCAATTTCCCAATGGCGCGGTTTATATCCGGGAGGGGGACATTCCCTCCCACTGCTTGTAAAAGCAGTCTAGAGGCTAATTACCCGCTAGAATTGCTTTTACATGAAAGCCGATCACTGGCTGAAAAGAATGATACCAAGATGATACCTAAACCTGCAGGCATCATTCTGGTATAACCATTCAAAGTCCAGCAACATACTGGACATATATTGTAATCTTTTTTTTTTTCATGCAGCCTCTTGGCTGAACGAAAAAAAGAGATTGATTGGTGGGTATGCCCACCATTAGAATACCTCCCTTCATCCACCCACTTCTAATGATGGGCATACATGCACCATTTATATATGCCGATGCATTTCGACCGTATGTACGTGGCATTAGGAGCCAATCGCTCCTCCCCCCCCCCCTGCTGCCCCCATGCTTCGGCATATATGCTCTTTTTTTTAACTGTGGTGGTGAAATCACCTCCTACAGTGTTGGAGTCGCGTCTTTATGTATCGTGGGAGCAAACGCTGTTGCTGTCAAGATAAATAAATCCGCGTTGCAACTGAATGGCGCACCTGAAAACAAAAAAAATGCTTAACACTAAAACACAGTAAACAAAATTACATACCTGAAAAGCAAGCATGATAAAACATGATAAAACATAATAAAACATTGCAGAATAGAATGGAGTAAAAAAAGAGCAACAATAGAGAGAGAATAGAGTGAGAGAGAGAACAATAAAACGACAACTATTTTTTTTTTTTTTTTTTTTTTTTGAGATTCACAGGTAAAAAAGCTCCTGACTGAAGCGACTGAATCAAAACGCTACCACAAAAAAAATGTTAGCGATCGCAGGAATCAGGCCTGACTCTGCGAACGCTGCAGTTATGTGTGCTTAGTGTTTTGTAAGTGACAGTGATCGATCGATACTGCACTTGGGTGGGCTGGGCTGGGCTGGGCGGAGGGGGAAAACGCAGGTGCTAGCAGGTATCTGGGCTGATCCCGCTAACAATGCGGTTTTTTTTGGAACCCTAAACTGCTGGGACGCTAGTATAGATCTGATCAGATCAGATATTGATCTGTTCAGATACTGTGCCACTAAGGGAGGTGTATGCTTTGTGCGTGGGTGTTTGCGGTACTGGCACTAACCTGGGGCGACGCAGACCTTATTTGACCCTAAAACCTAATTGATATCACCCGCCGGGCGATCAGGGGGTTAAACCGTTATTGGGTAATAAATGGCGGGTGCCCTGACAGTATAAAAAACAAGCTAACTAACCAGCGTCACCCGTAACAGTAATACAAAAAAAAAACTGGTTACCTAGCGACACTAATGCAGCGATCAGAAAAACGATCGCTTAGTGACACTGGCAAAAGGGGGTGAAAGGGTTAACTAGGGGCAATCAGGGGGTTAAACCTTTATTAGGTAATATATGGGGGTACCTGACGCTATATAAAAACCTGACGGGGAACCTAAATAACGAAATAACTAACTGGCTAACCAGCGTCACCAGTGACAGTTATACAGTGATCACTGGTGAAAGGGTTAACTCTAGGGGCAATCAGGGGGTTAAAACCTTTATTTAGGTTGTAATATGGGGGTACCTGACCTATAAACCTATTTATGAACCTATATAAACATGGCGGTTACCTAAAAAAAAAAAATGGTTACCTAGCGACACTAATGCAGCGATCAGAAAAACGATCGCTTAGTGACACTGGCAAAAGGGGGTGAAAGGGTTAACTAGGGGCAATCAGGGGGTTAAAACCTTTATTAGGTAATATATGGGGGTACCTGACGCTATATAAAAACCTGACGGGGAACCTAAATAACGAAATAACTAACTGGCTAACCAGCGTCACCAGTGACAGTTATACAGTGATCACTGGTGAAAGGGTTAACTCTAGGGGCAATCAAGGGGTTAAAACCTTTATTTAGGTTGTAATATGGGGGTACCTGACCTATAAAACTATTTATGAACCTATATAAACATGGCGGTTACCTAAAAAAAAAAAAAATGGTTACCTAGCGACAGCAGTGACACTAATACAGCGATCAGAAAAACGATCGCTTAGTGACACTGGCAAAAGGGGGTGAAAGGGTTACCTGGGGGGCAATCAAGGGGTTAAACCTTTATTAGGGGGGGGGGTAGGGGGCTACCTTGGACCTAAAACTAACTGCCCTGACAGTTATTACAGTCACACTGACACTAAATGCAGTGATCAGTAAAAAAATGATCACTGCAATTAGTGACACTGTGACTGGGGGGGAGGGGGTGATCTGGGGGTGATCAGGGGGTGACAGGGGGGTGGAATATGTGCCTAACTGTACTGGTGTCAGTGTACTGTTGTGCACTAACCTTTACATGTTCGCCGCTCGGCGTCTCCGGTCACATAGACCGGCGCACCGAGCGTGACATCACTTCCGCCTTCCTGTCTATACAATAGACAGGAAGGGGAAGCTTTTCATTGGCCAGGAGCGATCGCGAGGGGGTGGCCAGAAACCACTGGCCGTCCCCTCGTCCCGGATCGCTCCTGACACGATCCCGACCGTCCCCGCCGGCGGAGGGGGGTCCGATCGGACCCCCCAACCGCCTGAAGAATGTCACGTACAGGTACGTGATTCTGCCTGTACGTGCCATTCTGCCGACGTATATCTACATGGGGCGGTCGGGAAGTGGTTAACAGCTCCATTGTACTGCTTTACTCACCCCCCTTTCACCCCCCTTGCCCCTCATTTTTAAATTGATTGCATGTGGTTTTTGGTCAGCTTTTAATTACCCCCCCCCCCCACACACACTGTTTAATTGATTGCATGTGCTTTTTGGTCAGCTTCTAATTAACCCCCCCCCCACACACACTGTTTAATTGATTGCATGTGCTTTTTGGTCAGCTTCTAATTAACCCCCCCCCCCACACACACTGTTTAATTGATTGCATGTGGTTTTTGGTCAGCTTTTAATTAACCCCCCCCCCCACACACACTGTTTAATTGATTGCATGTGCTTTTTGGTCAGCTTCTAATTACCCCCCCCCCCACACACACTGTTTAATTGATTGCATGTGCTTTTTGGTCAGCTTCTAATTAACCCCCCCCCCCCCACACACACTGTTTAATTGATTGCATGTGGTTTTTGATCAGCTTTTAATTAACCCCCCCCCCCCACACACACTGTTTAATTGATTGCATGTGCTTTCTGGTCAGCTTCTAATTAACCCCCCCCCCCCCCCCACACACTGTTTAATTGATTGCATGTGGTTTTTGGTCAGCTTCTAAATAACCCCCCCCCCCCACACACACAATGTTTAATTGATTGCATGTGGTTTTTGGTCAGCTTCTAATTAACCCCCCCCCCACACACTGTTTAATTGATTGCATGTGTATTGTGTGACCTTACAATTAATTACTCCCCACCCACATCCCCATTATTATCTTCTCTGGGCCATCAGAGGGGTCATCAATCAGAGAATTGTCCCTTATTCTTAATCTTTTTGCTTGATTTCAAGGACTAAGAAAAAAAATACATATGTTGTTCAAAATTGTTTGTTAATTTCTTGGATTTAGTTTGGTGTTTTGCCTTGTTTTTAATTAGAATTGTATCTTTCTGTTTGACTTCACAGTGTCCTTCCACGCCACAGGAATGGCAGACTGTGGCTTCCCAGTTTGCTGCCCGTTGGGACTTTCCCAACTGCGGAGGGGCGATTGACGGGAAACATGTCCGAATTGTGCCCCCACCCCATTCGGGGTCTTACTATTGGAATTATAAGGGGTTCCATAGTATAGTGTTGATGGCGGTGGTGTCGGCACAATATGAGTTTCTTTATGTGGATGTGGGGAAAAACGGCCGGATGTCGGATGGAGGAGTCTTCAACCAGACGGAGTTCTGCCATCGTCTCCAGACTGGTGGCCTGGAGCTGCCACCAGATGAAGAGAATGTGGAGGGACTCCCCTTTGTTTTCATAGCCGACGAGGCGTTTGGTCTGGGTGACCACCTGATGAGGCCATTTCCCCAAAGATCCCTCACCCCTGAGAGGAGGATTTTTAATTTTAGGTTGGCCAGAGCAAGAAGGGTTGTGGAAAATGCCTTTGGAATTATGGCCAACCGTTTCAGATTGCTATTAACGTCAATACATCTGGCAGAGTACAAACTCAATACAATTATTCTTGCATGCTGTATAATGCACAATTATCTCCGGAAACATTCTGGCAGCTACACACTACCTATAGGGCCTGAGGCCGGAGTGGAAGGCGAGATGACAGGGCTGGATAATCGCCGTCTTGGTTTGGCCCCACAATCAGCACAGCAAGTGCGGGACCGATATTTAAATTATTTTAATGGTAGGGGGGCCATTGCAATGGCAGCAGACCCTTAAAACATCATTTATTTTTAAATAATAAATCCATTTATTTCTGTTTCAAAGATTGTTTTTTTTCGTATTGTTTTGCTTTTCTTTTTGGCTGTTTTATATGTTGTCCTAGTGCACTTATTAATAGTGGCAAACTTGTTTTGCGTTTAGTAAATAAGCCCCTTTGTCAATGAACCACAACATTTTTTGGTCAAACTGGTAGTATTTAAAAAGAAGAAGCCACACATTGTTTAATTTGTGCAAACAATTTTTTTTTATTATAGTGCACATCCAAACCTTTTTTTTTTGTTTTTTTTGTTGATTTCTTCTCTTTTTTTTTTTTAATTTTTGGTAATATATATATATTTTTTTTTTTTTTCACAACAGATTTTTTTTTTTTGTTTTTTTTGGTAATATAATATTTTTTTGGTATTTTTCTCACAACATATTTTTTTTTTTGTTTTTTTTTTGGCCAAAAATAAAAACATGGTTTCAAATATTAAAAACATATATTTTTGCATTCTAAAATATTTACCCAATGTAAAAGTAGGGAACTTACAAAGTTCAACAGGTAACCCATGTACAGTAGAAGCCAAATTTTGAATATGCACACAAATTTAACATCAAAATGGGTAATGTCAACATGTGCTATGTTCCATCATGGGGAATCAATGGACGTGTTTTGTGTGTGAAACCCCTTTCCTCTCACCTACTAGCATTAGGGGTTGCAAACACAAAATGCGTACATTGAGATCCCCTGATGGCACATAGCACATGTTGACACACCATGTGCATATTAAAAATTTGGCCTCTAAAATTGTTAAAAAATAGCGGATCAAAAGGGGAATGAAGGACATGATTGATGTTTGGAAATGGAAAAGGGGTCTTTAGATTCTCCCCAAAACATCAATCATGTCCTTCATTCCCTGCTGCATGGTGGCCATCTCCTTCTGCATGTTTTCCAGCTGCAGATTCCAGGCCATGATCTGGCCAATAAGCCTGTGGGCACTGTCTGTTGAAAATGGCTCCGCAGCTTGTCCTTCCACAACCAGATCATCATCACCTAAAAGTTGGGTAGATAAAACACAAGAAAAAAAAAGTGTCAAAAACATGCAGACCTTAATTTAGTAGCTCAATCTGTGTTCTCAGACACTCACTTGGTGGGGTGCAGATGTGCTCCACTTCAAGCACCTCTTCCTCCACATCCACGCGTGGGCTTGGGCTAACTGCCCAATTAGTCTGGTGAGGTCGGGAGGTCCTGGGATGTTCTGAGTGACGTCTGAGTCTTTTGCCCCCTATGGTAATGGAACACAAAGGTACACTTTTAATCACACTGATATTTGAGTGCCGAAATATGAATATTAAACATTGTTTAAAAGTGTTGTCCAATTATTAGCAGTTTGTTACAAGATCCTACTTGAATACAGAATTGAAATCTCTATCTAATGAAACTCCAATACTTAAACCGGCCTCCAACCCTAAAGTTGAACTTCCGCTCATTTGATCCCTGCACCCCTCTGGTGTCTTATTTGGAACCTTTTAGGGGGAGGGGTTGCAGATACCTGTGTAAGGCAGGTATTTGCACACACATCCGGCCATAGACTCCCACAGAAGTATACGCCACATCCGGTCCCACCGTGCTGTCTGCTGGGACACACAGGGGTCCCAGAGCTAGCGCGGACCAGTCCTATTGCATTGCGCAACTGGCGCATGCCCAATAGTGACCCCGGGAAGTGAAGCCGCAAAGATTAATTTCATGATTACAATATCAAAGATTGTAGCTGCAGCATCCAAGGGACAGGTGAGTGTACTTCTTTGAAAAGTCATCACCTACAGTATTTGTAGATGCTGAGCATTTTTATGGAATTTGTAGCTTGACACCCTGCTTAACAGATTTCTCCCCCCCCCCCCCAAAACATCTTCTGGAGTCCCTGTGTAAGTTACCCATAAAACCCTTACTACAGTAGTAATAGTATAGATGGTGACAATAATAAACAACCTTACAACTCCAACAACCCACAGCCAGGTAAACTGAATCAACTTTATCATGACAAACGAACTTTCATCAAGTCTTCGCAAGTTTCACGTACGAGTGCTAATAACATCTTCGCAAGATTAACGTACGAGTGCTAATAACATCTTCGCAAGTTTCACGTACGAGTTCCAAGAAAAATCTTCGCAAGATTAACGTACGAGTGCTAATAACATCTTCGCAAGATTAACGTACGAGTGCTAATAACATCTTCGCAAGATTCACGTACGAGTGCTAATAACATCTTCGCAAGTTTCACGTACGAGTGCTAATAACATCTTCGCAAGATTAACGTACGAGTGCTAATAACATCTTCGCAAGTTTCACGTACGAGTGCTAATAACATCTTCGCAAGATTAACGTACGAGTGCTAATAACATCTTCGCAAGATTCACGTACGAGTGCTAATAACATCTTCGCAAGATTAACGTACGAGTGCTAATAACATCTTCGCAAGATTCACGTACGAATTCTAATTAAATATTCGCAAGATTAGACATATCATACCTTGCCCCTTCGTACGCTGAACTTATGCTCCAGGGTGCTGACGACTGTAGTGAGAATCTTGTCCTTGCGCAAGTTGGGTCGAGGGTAGGGGCCATTTTCCCCCGTCGTAATCTTCCCTTTGGAGGATGTCCACCATCTCCACCATCTCTTCAAAGGCCATATTGGTGGCCTTATATCTGCTGCTGGATGCAGATGTCTGGGCTTCTGGGCTTTCCTCCGCGCTACTGGCTGAGAATATGTCCGCCATCTTCATGTATTTATTCACCCACAATGCAACGAGGGGAAGCGGGGCGGGGAATACTCGTCACGAGGAACGTCATGGGCGGGCGACGCGGAGGACGCAGGCGGACTTCGACGCGTGCGCAGTGTATATAAGGCTGTTTGAGGGCCCCCCCACGTGTTCCCGAACGGAAGTAGCGAGCGCTCTGTACGAAGGTAAGTGTTTTCTAGGATGCATTACTGTGGTTTATTGGGTTTTGGGCCTGCATTTTTTAAGGATATGTGTGTGTTGCTGCCTGTGTGTGTGTGTTGCTGCCTGTGTGTGTGTGTTGCTGCCTGTGTGTGTGTGTTGCTGCCTGTGTGTGTGTGTGTTGCTGCCTGTGTGTGTGTGTGTTGCTGCCTGTGTGTAGGGGTTGCTGCCTGTGTGTAGGGGTTGCTGCCTGTGTGTGGGTGTGTTGCTGCCTGTGTGTAGGGGTTGCTGCCTGTGTGTGTGTGTTGCTGCCTGTGTGTAGGGGTTGCTGTCTGTGTGTAGGGGTTGCTGCCTGTGTGTGTGTGTTGCTGCCTGTGTGTAGGGGTTGCTGCCTGTGTGTAGGGGTTGCTGCCTGTGTGTGGGTGTGTTGTGTAATGTTTTGTTGTAAAAACTGGATGTGCGTTTTTAGTAACATTTGTGTTTTTGGTCTTTTGTATTGCCATTACTAACAAAACAGAAACAAACATGTCAGCAGCACAGTTAAACCCATTTAAGGATCAGGAGTTCATGTCCGAATTTATTGCGCTGTACTGGAAAAATGCCAACCTGTGGGAGGTCAAGAACCCCTTATATGGAAATAGGGATGTCCGGAAGGTAACACTGGGGCCACTTTTGGATTTTGTGAAGACTCAAGTCCCCAACGCAGACATCAAGTTTGTTGAAGCCAGAATTTCTAGTTTGAGGCACATGTACAAGCGGGAGCGCAAGAAGATTGAGGAATCAGTCAGATCAGGAGCAGCAGCAGAGGATGTTTATGTACCCAAGCTGTGGTACTACAACCAACTGTGTTTTCTAGGTGAACAGATGGAACCCAGGCAATCACTGTCCACTCTTCCCTCCACCCTTCCCTCCACTCTTCCCTCCACCCCAGCTGAGGCTTCCACGGAAGGAGAAGACCCCTCCACCTTGGAGCAGGCTGATGCGCCCAGCTGGAGCCAGGTATATATTTTGGAGCCTAAATAGTGATTGGGTGAATATTAATGATGTCAATGTAAAGATTAGAATTGCTTAGAAATGTATGTTTTTAATCAGCAATTCTATTATGCCGAACCACCTCCACTCCCACTCTATAAACAGGCCTCTATGTCTTTTCATGGCTTACCGATTACACGCTTCTTGTAGCTTGTCATTCATTGTCTAGGGGTTCCCCAGGTTAGTAACCATCAATTGCGGAGACCCATACTCCAAGCACCTTTCATTTTGACATATTTAGGATAATTGGTTAACAACGTTTAAACATTACACAGTGTCTCGGTTTGAAATTGAGGGCATGGGTGAAAAAGCTCAGACACTTCAGAACTGCTGGCAGACCAAGAAAGGTAAGTAAGAAAGGCCAGAGAGTAGCCCCTCACAACTGGACACTTCACTGTTGGATATACCCTTGTCCGCAGATGTAGCAAACAACAAGTGACTTGGAACCAGCAAAGTGTCCGCCACACACTATGTTGTAAGTAAAGGTTGTTTTTTGCAACAGTTCCGAGGTTATGTTTACCTTTCAGCCGTTGCAGCAAAACAGTAGGGCATGGCAATTCACTAGTGTCCATACATCTTAGCTCATAACAAGCAGCCACACCCACTGCCCTCCTCCGAAGAGCCCCCTCCCCCTTGAGAATCCTCCTTTAATTGCTGGGCCTCAAACTAGCCAGTTCTGAGGCTCGGGAACGGATGGATCCCCACCACAGACAACAAGGGCCTCTGGGGCTGGTCAGGGTGACCAGGCTTCCAGGGCCAGCAGACACTCCTGGGCCCAGGAACACTTGTGGGGTTGTTGCGGAACAGAACCAGGAATCTAGAGTGAAGCTCAAGCCTGAACACATGACCTCAGCATCTCAAATCACGCTTCCCAAAATACACAGTGGGGCCAGACGCTCCCACTAATTGTGTCCGAGCAAATGTAACCTCATCATGTGTACAAGCAGACTGTGTTATGAGCCTGTCACAGGTGCCTCACCTCACCTAGAACCAGACAGAACTCCAGCACAGGCCAGACAAACTGATGTCAACGTAAAAATGAGAAACAATTAACACCCTGAACTCAGAATTGGGAACAAATCACAAAAAAATAGCGCCCACTTCTAAAAAGTGTTGGTGCTACATATCGATACATATATAGTGTATACATACATCCAGTAGTGGCCAAAAATGCGTTAGAAAAGATTGGTGATCTGCTTGGAAAATGCAGGGGTCCAAATGATAGACTTTTGGATATTTGTTTAAATTTATCTGCACGTTCATAAATTTACAATTGTATGATTGAGGAGGCCATAAACCAAAAAACATGTGTTTGATTTTGGATTTTCTTTGCACACAGGATGAGCTGACCCAGGATGATGCCGGGACAAGTGGTATGGAGGAGGAGGCCATGACCAGCGAGAGCCAGGAGGTGGCTGGGCCCAGCACGAGCCAGACTGTCAGCCAGACTGTAAGAAGTCTACCTCCACCCCTGCGCTTACCCACAAGAAGGCCCAGGAGGATGAGCATGGTTGAGGAGGAATCACTCAACCTTATTCGGCAGGCGAGTGAGATTCTCCAAAGACCCCCCATTCCAGAAGAGGCCTATGCCACCTACTTGGCCAGCAGGTTGCTGGAAATGGAGAAGGGCCAACGGCACCTGTGCGAGGGCCTATTTTTTGAAGCTCTTAAGGGGGGTTTGAGGGGTCAATTAACTGAATCCACCCGCCTGACACATGAAGGCCCAACAGCAACTACTACTCCTCCTCCTCCTCCTCCTCCTCTCCTCCTTCTCCTCCTCCTCCTCCTCCTCCTACCACAAGTCAGCCTCCAAGGAAGCGTGCAGGGAAGACTGCAGGGAAGACTGCAGGGCAGCGTGGTGGGAAGAGTCGGAAGTGATTGCCTGGCTTCAGTCTGGTCTCACAGAAGACACAGGCTGTTGTAGTGCCACAGCTTGGGGACATAGATGTCATCTGCTGCTGTTCCTGGTCTGTGTGATTCCTGGACAATCTTCTTGTGCTCCCTATATTGTATCAAATATGCCCAAGCTTAATTTTTGGCTTCACAAACTTGATGTCTGCCGTGGGGGCAAAAAGTCTTCACCAAATCTCAAAGTGGCTCCAGTGTTGAGCAAAGGCTGTGAATACTTCTGTACATGGGATTTTTTTGTTTTTTATTTTTTTTTAAATATGCAAAGATTTCAAACAAACTTCTTTCACATTGTCATTATGGGGTATTGTTTGTAGAATTTTGGGGAAAATAATGAATTTAATCCATTTTGAAATTGGGCTGTAACATAACAAAATTTGGAAAAAGTAAAGCGCTGTGAAAACTTTCCGGATGCACCGTACCTACTAGGTTCTCTGGGTGTCAGCATATTTTTAAAAATAATTTGGATAACATTAGACATTGGTTTAACCACTTCCCGCCTGGTCAATAGCAAATTGACTTCCGGGAAGTGGTTTCGTTATCCTGACTGGGCGTCATATGACGTCCTTCAGGATAACAGCCGCCGTGCGCCCGTGGGGGTGCGCATCGCGGCGATCGGTGGAGCGGTGTGTCTGACACACCGCTACACCGATCTTGGTAAAGAGCCTCCGGAGGAGGCTCTTTACCACGTGATCAGCTGTGTCCAATCACGGCTGATCACGATGTACACAGGAAGAGCCGTTGATCGTCTTTTCCTCACTCGCATCTGACAGACGCGAGTAGAGGAGAGCCGATCGGTGGCTCTCCTGATAGGGTGGGTATGCGCTGATTGTTTATCAGCGCAGCCCCCCCTCAGATGCCCATACTAGACCACCAGGGAAGCCCCCAGCATGTGGATGGCCAGGTACATCCCCCATGGCCATCCACATGTTAAAAAAAATGTCCAAAATATGCCAATCAGTGCCCACAAATGGGCACTGATTGGCACATCATATTTATGTTATAAAACAGGGATGCCCAGCAATGCCACCCATCAGTGTCATCAGTGCCACCCATCAGCATCCATCAGTGCCACCTATCAGTGCCCATCAGTGCCCATCCATGCCACCCATCAGTGCCAACCAGAAGTACCCGTCAGTGCCGCCTATGAGTGCTCATCAGTGCCACCTGAGTGCCCATCAGTGCCACCTATCAGTGCCCATCAGTGCCGCCTATCAGTGCCCATCATCAGTGCTCATCAGTGCCACCTCATCAGTGCCACCTCATTGGTGCCACCTCATTGGTGCCACCTCATCTGTGCCCATCAGTCCCGCCTTATCAGTGCCCGTCATTGAAGAAGAAAACACACTTATTTACAAAAAAAATTAACAGTGACAAAGAAAAACTTGTTTTTTGCAAAATTTTCGGTCTTTTTTTGTTTGTTGCGCAAAAAATAAAAATCGCAGAGGTGATCAAATACCACCAAAAGAAAGCTCTATTTGTTGGAACAAAATGATAAAACATTTGTTTGGGTACAGTGTAGCATGACCGCGCAATTGTCATTCAAATTGCGACAGCGCTGAAAGCTGAAAATTGGCCTGGGCGGGAAGGTGTCTAAGTGCCTGGTATTGAAGTGGTTAAACAGGCAACTTCTGCTTGTTGTTGTTGTTATTATGTTGTTGTTGGTGGTAGTATTGTATATCTAAACCCTAACTGGATGACCTTTTGCTAAATTTTTAACTGTTACCATTTGTTAAATAAAATACTACTTTCTCTTTTCTTAATTCATTTTTTTTTTGTGCCTGCTGTACCATGTACTTGTATGTAAAAGTATCCTGTTCTCTTTGTATTGCTTCCTTTGTGTGAAATCCCTGGTGTTCCTTTGCATTCTGATTAAAAACTGACCACACTAAGCAGGAGGGCATGGCGTGGTCAGTCCTCTAGCTGTGCTGGGAACTCAACCTCCTCTCCTCCAATGATCAGACTTGTCCTGGCAACCCCCCCCCCCCCCCCTGCACAGCCTTTCACTGGGAAGCTCAGTGTGCTGCTGCTTCTCCTCCGCCGACCCAGCTCTTATGCAGCTGAGAACAGAGAGAATGTGATCAATTCTGAAAAAGAGAAAAGATGTATCTATTATTTATTTTTTATATCTATAGAGAAATGTTTTGCCTTTCATTTCTATTTTAAAATTAATGAGTTGTTTTATAAGGTGATCGTTTACAATTAATACAATTTAATAATCACTCCTTGAAGTCTTCACAAAGGGTACACAAGGGTACATGTGACAATACAGGGGCCCAGTTGCCACCTTATAACAGAAAGTGTCTGAACAAGAATCTTCATGGCAGGTTCACCAATGGGGCTGCCCATCCGCCTCAGTCCCCCCTCCATCGCCGCCTCCCTCATCCATGTGTCCTGCCCCCTTCCTGACACCGGCGCATAGATTCCAATGCGGGGGGGGGGGGTGGCGCTGTTTTTGAAGCACCGACTAGAGCCAGAGGCTCTAATAGGCTTCAATATAGTGTGGGTTTGGATCCCAAAGAGTGCGCTCCGAGCCCACCCAGGTGTGTTACAACAGAAATTCAATATTCACTGTTGTAACACTGATCCTCCACCCGGCCAATCAGGAAGTTGGTTTAGACACCGGTCACCCGATTGGCTGAAAGGAAAGGCGATCCTATTGGACACCTAGGAGGAGAAGGGAGGAGCCGCTAGGTTCACCAGGGATTATATATAAAGCTGCAGATTCAAGAAGGTGGAGTACATATTTTGAAATTACTTGAACATGTTTAATTACACTCCCCCCCCCCCCATCAAATACTTTTTATTGAATTTAAAGTTTTTGATTTTTTTCTTACATGTATACAAACAAAACACATCACAAATACCTATATGGAACAAACAAAAAAAACAAACAAAACAAAAATGAAGTAAAAATAAATAAATAAAAAATAAGTAAATACATTAAACAATAAATATAATTTGTTCCGGTATATAGCAAACATCACTGAGAAATGTTTAGTATTACAGAACAGTGATTCAATTAAATTCCATACCATAGACCCATCATAGTGCAGCGATACTACAATATTAAATGTATGCATACAACCTCTGAGCTTATAAATAAGTCGCTCTCAATCCAGCACAGCATTTACTGCCGTGCACCACTGAACACAAGTTGGCGGTTTAGATGATAGCCAATGTTGATAAATCAACTTACGGGCAAGAAAAAGCAAACGGGTAAATATAATTTTCTGAAAGAATAATGGCCAATCCTCTGGAAATATACCCAACAGGGCAAGTTTAGGATTAATAACACTTTTTAGTGACTGGATTTAGATCAACTTTAAATACGCCCCCCCCCCCCCGTCCATCGCCGCTTCCCTCATCCATGTGTCCTGCCCCCTTCCTGACACCGGCGCATAGATTCCAATGCGGGGGGGGGGGTGGGGCTGTTTTTGAAGCACCGACTAGAGTCAGAGGCTCTAATAGGCTTCAATATAGTGTGGGTTCTGATCCCAGAGAGTGCGCTCCGAGCCCACCCAGGTGTGTTACAACAGAAAATCAATATTCACGGTTGTACCACTGATCCTCCACCCGGCCAATCAGGAAGTTGGTTCAGACACCGGTCACACGATTGGCTGCAGTTTAAATGGAAAAAGTAAAAAAAAAAACATTCAGGTCAGTTATATGACGTTAAAGCGAAGTTCCACCCTAAAAAAAATGTTTCTATTAAAAGACTTTTAACCTATAAATAAAGATTTGAAGGAACTTTTTTTTTTATACTTACCATAAACGCCCTGTTGCTATGTAGTCCTCATAATCTGCCACTTCCTGGTCCGCGGAACTCCTCGTGACTTCCTCCCTCGCCTTTCCCAGGAGTCTGTGGGCAGTACTGTGATGTTGCCATAACAACGGGGCGGGACCTTCCTCCATCGCCACCCGTTGTTATGGCAACTTTAGAAACAAACGGCACTACGGCCGGTGAATCACGCAATGCGCGAGATCAAGAGGTGCATGCTGGTTACCCAGCATTCACCTCTCCAAAGCTAATCCAGGAAACAATCTGGATTGGGCTTCACATGCCCACAATCATGATGGAAACGGCCACAAAACCGAGGCATCAAATATTACAGTAAGAAATTTATATTTTTAATAAATCGTTGATGTTAATTGTGTACTCGTTTCTGGATTACATTAGTAATAATGCTAGGATCAACAAAAAAAAAAAAAAAAAACATTTTTTGCCGAAACCCTGCATTAAGTAGATGTCATCACCTTTCTCGATTTTGTCTCATGTAGGAGTACATAATGTCTGACAAAAGTGACCTGAAAGCTGAACTGGAACGCAAAAAGCAGCGTTTAGCACAAATACGGGAAGAGAAGAAACGTAAAGAGGAGGAGCGGAAAAAGAAGGAGGTCAGTGAACTGTTGCTTCAAATTTGTATGTTAAACCAACAAAAGAGAACTACAAACCAAAAGCCATTGGAGTGGAAAATGCCCACTAATGTCTCATACACAGTGGCGGCTGGTGCCTACTAATTTTTTGGGGGGGGGCAGCACAACCAACACTACCAAACTACCCCAGACAAAGACAAGACACTGCCAGCGGCGATCAGCCCGCAGCACCCCATCCCCCCCCCCCTCCCCGGTGGGAGACACAGCCAGCAGCAATCACCTTACCTGCTAGTGGAGGCATGGAGGAGACACGGAGGCAGGCAGAAGAAGGAGGAGCCGGCCCGCTCCAGCGAGGACACAGGCATTCTCCTTTCTGGCTGATTGGAACCCAGAAAACACGATTGACCAGGGAGTCGCAAGAATCCCTGGCCAATAGGTGCTTCCTGATTGGCCGGTAGGAGAATGTGGCAGAATAGCGAATATTTATTCGCTAGTGTCACACAACTGGGTGGGATCAGGGCGCACTCTCAGCGCCCCGAGCCCACCCTATTTTTAAGCCTATTAGATCCTTTGGTTCTAATCAGGTGCTTCAAAATACACACCCCCCGCCTATTCCTGCAATTGAAATTCATGTGCTTCCTGAAAGGGGCCGGGCACATGGATAAGGATGGCGGTGTCGGGGGGGGGGGGGGTTGGCGCCCGTGCGCCCACAATGCCACTGCTCATACAATACATTTTCAGATACAGTTTAAAAGTATATCTGTAGCAGGCTATGGACATTTAAAAAAATGTATATATTCTTAACAGATAGTAAATGAGCTTCAAAATAGACTGCGTTCTGTAGCAGTAGTGACTGTGGAGTGATTTGTCCAAAAATTTACAGCAGAAGCACTAAACTCCCTCATAAGTCAAGTTGTGGCGGGTTCTCTTTCAACTCAGGTGTGAATAAAAAAATACACTACATGGCTAAAAGTTTGTGGAAGCTGACCATCACACCTATAGGAGCTTGTTGAATACCCAATTTCAAAACCACGGCCATTAATATGAGATTTGTTCCCCCTTTTATGGTTTTATTATGCTTTCACAATTTTCGGAAGGTTTTCTACAAGATTTTGCAGTGTGTCTGAGAATTTGCGATATTCAGCCAAAAGAGCATTTGTGAGATCAGGTACTGACAGTGGCTCACAACCCGCATTCCTATTTATCTTAGTGATGTTACGTAGGGTTGAGGTCCGGTTCTGTGCAGGCAAATCTAGTTCCTCCACCGCAAACTCATCATACCAATCCTTTATGGCGCCGGCTTTGTGCACAGGGGAACAGTCATGTTGGAACAGAACAGGGCCTTCCCCAAACTGTTACCACAAGGTTAGAAGCACACAATTATTTAAAATGTCTATGTACACCACAGTATATTACCCAAAGTATTGGGACGCCTGCCTTATACACACATAAACTTTAATGACATCCCAGTCTTAAGCCCCATACACACGGTCGGATTTTTTCATGGATTCTGTCCGATCGGACAATGTTGTTGAAAAATCAGACCGTGTGTATGCACCATCGGACAGTGTACGTCGGATTGTCCGACGGACAAAGTCTTATCTCCTGCTGGATAGATTTGCCGACAACACGGTCCGATCACACCAAATCCGATCGTGTGTACGGTTGTCCGACCGGACAAAGTGCTACGCATGCTCAGTTCACATTACAAGACCAAAGCTATTGGCTACTAGCCTCTACGTAGTCCCGTCGTAGGCAACAAACGTCACCACGTTCAGAATGATCGGATTTTCCGACAACTTTGTCCGACCGTGTGTACGCAAAACCAACATCAGACAAAGTATGACGGACATGATCCGACGGACCTGGTCCTCGGATAATCCGCGCGTGTGTATGGGGCTTAAGTCCGTAGGGTTCAATATTGAGTTGGCCCACCCTTTGCAGCTATAACAGCTTCAACTCTTCTGGGAAGGCCGTCAACAAGGTTTAGGAGTGTGTCTATGGGAATGTTTGACCATTCTTCCAGAAGTGCATTTGTGAGGTCAGGCTTTGATGTTGGAGGATAACAAAAAAAGGGAAGGGACTAGGGAAGAATTGTAGCAAGTGCCACTAGGGGCACCTAGAAATCTCCTCAGATCTTACTTGTCCAGTGTGGACCATGTCACTCTGGTCTGGATAATATTAATTAATAAACAAAAAAACCTGGTTTGTTCCTGTCAAAGATTGACAGGAACCAGAAGACCAAATGAGTGGCATAACATATAAGAAAAGAGGGCTTATATATAAAAAACAAATTAGCTTTATTGTAAATACAAAAAAGAGCAGTGTAATCACCTATGATCCAAGTATGGATTCAATATAGTGCGTGTGACATATGCAGTTTTAACACCATATGACTCATCCAGTCACCTGACGAGTATATGGTCCAGCAACAAAACAGACAAAAAAACACTAAACAAAAATGTACCAACAACATAAAACAGGGCGTCCGGACGCCGGTAGTCTGTGTGTGAAAGGCCTGCGCTCTGCAATCATGGGTGTGCGCAATAGCCAATTATTGCCTATAAGTCAGGTAATTCACACAGAGACCCAGGGAAGGCTCGAGCCCATAATGAGGGCGGGGAGAGAGGGGGGGGGGGATGGGGAAAGGGAACGGAGGAGGGGTAGGAGGGGTGGAGGGCGATAGAAAAATTGGAGTATGGTATGGAGAGTCAAAACATCTAATGAACTATAATAAAATTGTGATGGTAATAAATCCTTGCTGAGTTGAGAAAATGGATATCTTCAGCTACAGGGAAAGAAACAGTTCAGCTCTCTTCATAAATGATGAATATGGAAATACCAAACAGGAGAACATCAAAAACATCTAGTATAGATGTGAAATGGTAGCCAAGCGGTGATGTCAAAAAGCATAGAAACAATGTCCATCAGTTGGAGATATGCTGATTGATAGACCCAATGTATATAAACATCCGTGAGCAGAAAAGGAACGGCATCAATCTTAAAGAATATTGAAACTTCAATCATATGTCCTAAAATTAGGCTTTTTTATGATGATGAATACCTGCTGCAAATTGATTGCCTGACAGGTGTCTTTGCTGTTTGGTGTCACTGTAGGGCTATTTGGGCTGCAATCAGCTCTCAAGTCGGATAATATCCGGTTGGGGTTCTAATGTATTTCCCACAAAGTGAATTAGCAGTACCTGTTAATGTCCCGGTGTCACGGTGTCACAATGGATAATTAGTGGATGCTGTTGGGTCCGGATGTATACCTCAAGGCTTTCTGTTATGGTGTCTCCTGTTCTCCATCGGCCTCCAGTGTATTCTGCGGCGTCTCCTCCGTCTCTCACCCAGCCTGGGCTGACTTCCGGGAGGTGTGCCGGCGTCTCAGGACGCGATGACGTCCACGTTTGATGTTGGAGGAGAAGGCCCGGCTTGCAGTCTCTGCTCTAATTCATCCCAAATGTGTTCTAGCAGGTTTAGGTCAAGACTCTGTGCAGGCCAGTCAAGTTCCTCCACCCCAAACTCGCTCATCCATGTCTTTATGGACCTTGCTTTGTGCAATGGTGCACAATCATGTTGGAACAGGAAGGGGACATCTCTAAACTGTTCCCACAAAGTTGGGTACATGAAATTGCCCAAAATGTCTTGGTATGCTGACGCCTTAAGTGTTCCCTTCACTGGAACTAAGGGGCCAAGCCAAATCCCTAAAAAACAACCCCCCACCATAATTCCCCCTCCACCATATGATTTGGACCAGTGCACAAAGCAAGGTCCATAAAGACATGGATGAGCAAATTTGGGGTGGAGGAACTTGACTGGCCTGCACAGAGTCCTGACCTCAACCCAATAGAACTCTTTTGGAATTAATAAGAGCGGAGACTGCAAGCCAGGCCTTCTCATCCACATCAGTGCCGGACCTCACAAATGCGCTTCTAGGAACATAATCAAACATTCCCATAGACACCCACCTAAACCTTGTGGACAGAGTTGAAGCTGTTATAGCTGCAAAGGGTGGGCCAACTCAATATGGAACCCTATGGACTAAGACTGGGATGCCATTAAAGTTCTTATGTGTGTAAAGGCGTCCCAATACTTTTGGTAATATAGTGTATGTTGTAGCTATAACGGTACCCTTCACTGGAAACCCCCTGAACTCATTTAGAGGGGTGTTCACATAATTTGGCATATAGTATATTGTTAATTGGTATCTTTATTTTCATCGTTTAGTGATGCCACTTATTGGTTCTTTAGTACTTCCTACTGTTAATACAAAAATGGTTCAAGCATCGTGTCTTTATATTGTCCTCGGATCTTTGGTAAATATTTAACACATTTCTTTACACAGGCAGAACAGCAGCTACAAATAGAGCCAATCCTTGAAGATTCTGATCTAGACCGCAAGAGGCGTGAGACAGAAGCTTTGCTGCAGAGTATTGGGATCTCCCCAGAGCCACCTCTAGGTATTCAGAGATATGCCATTTCATTTCTTTTAGAATATATGATTGTTCACAGCTTTCTAACATGATCCAGGCCTGCCTCGTACAACTATATAGGACAAGGCCTTTCCTGATTGGATAATAATTAATTGGATCAGGTATATCATATTTCATAGATTTAGTAAATCAAATGCCCCGTACACATTATGAAAAAATCAGGTGAACAATCGGCTGGGTTTCCTTGATGTTTCACAGCAAGTCGGAACTAGACATGTGCACTACCGAAAAATGTGTTTATCTTCGTTTTTGTTCCATTCGTTTTTTTCCGTTTATCGGATCATTCGCTATGATCGGCATTCGTTACTTCGGAATATTCGTAACTTCGGATGCATTTGTATTCGCTCTGTCCCATTTGTGTAGATGCGGCATTCATTACTTCGGATCATTCGAAAATACTAACCACAACTTACAAAGCCATCCACAACTCTGCCCCGAGCTACATCACCAATCTTGTCTCCAAACATATCCCAAACCGTCCTCTCCGCTCTTCTCAAAATCTCCTTCTGTCAAGCTCTCTTGTTTCCTCCTCCCATGCTCGTCTCCAGGATTTCTCCAGAGCCTCTCCCATCCTCTGGAACTCCCTGCCTCAACCTATCTGGCTATCCCCTACTCTAGCTACCCTCAGGCGATCCCTGAAAACTCATCTCTTCAGGGAAGCCTATCATGTCTCCAACTAATCTTCTACCACTTCCATCAGCTCATTCCCCACAGTTACAACCTTTTGTATCACCTCCCCCACCCTATTAGATTGTAAGTTCTTCTGAGCAGGGCCCTCTTAATCCTCTTGTATTTTATTGTATTATAACTGTATTGTCTCCCTTTTTATATTGTAAAGCGCTGCGTAAACTGTTGGCGCTATATAAATCCTGTAATAAATAAATAAATAAATAAATTCGTCATTTCAGATGCATTCATATTCGTTACATTCACTAATGCCACATACACACGGTCGGAATTTCCCATGGATACAGTCCGATGGGAGTTTTTCATCGGATTTTCCGACTGTGTGTATGCCCATCAGTCTTTTGGATTGAGAACCTGTTCTTAATTTTTCCGACGGAAAACCTTTCTATTGGATTTTTCGATCGTGTGTATGCAATTCCGACACGCAAAATTCCGACGCATGCTCAGAAACAATTCGACGCATGCTCAGAAGCATTAAACTTCTCTTTTATAGTGCCATCAAACGTGTTGTATGTCATGGTGTTATTGACCGTTGGAATTTGGTGTGACCGTGTGTAGGCAAGACAGTTTGAGTGAAATTCCGTCGGAATTCCGACGGGAAAACCATCAGAGCTTTTTCCGACGAAAATTCCGACCGTGTGTACGCGGCATAACAGTTAGTTAAGCCAAACTTGAAAGGAAATTCCAATAACTATAATTCAATAGTTTATAATAATAATTAAAACTTTAATAATAATTTATAATTTAATTATAATAGAAAATACAAAAAACAAAATTATCTGAATGTAATTGATTCACTAAACTCGTAGGTTGAATTGTTTTTTCGTTCTTTTGGATTTTCGTTATTTCAGATTTTCGTGGTTTCAGGTTTTTGTTCTTTCTGAAAATTCGTTCTCTTATGCATTAGTCGAAAGAGTCTTTCGTTCATTCAGATGCTACAAAAACGAATTTGTAACGAACCGAATCGCACATGTCTACTCGGAACCGAGGCTAGAAATAATGTACGGAAATTCGTACGACAAAGGCTTTTTTTTTTTTGTTATTTGTTGATTCTAATCATGCGCAGTCTTTCGTATATCTAATATTTCTTGTACGAAAACAGTCACATTAAACAAAAATCGTTCTTTCTGATCCCAATAAAAATTTTGGAGTTTGTCCCGTCGGGAAGTTTTTCATTCGGAAGGTCGGAGTCAGCTGTAGAAGGTTGTGTACACACTATCAGAAAATTTTACGATTGTTCCTCAGGCGAAAATGTTCGCCCGATTTTCATAGTGTGTAGATGGCACAAGGCCTCGCTCACACATGAGGTGGATAGGTACTAAAATCAGGTGGTTGATCCGCATTTTCACAGGCCCCGACTGCCTACTGGCAAATTCACATGGCCAGCGGACATGTTTGTATACATTGCTGTGGTTGCTTCGCAGGGCAGCAAATTTTATACAGCATGTTGCAGTTGGAAGACGATTCTGTTTGCCAACCATGCCCTGTCTGAGTCAATGTGACCACGCTACAGCCGCGTCTGAAGCTTGGTACACACTAGATGTTTTTTTCCGTTGTGCAGCGATTTCCCCCGCTGTGCCTTTGTGTTCTGACAGGGGGACTGCTCCCCCACCAGAATTCACTGATCTATAGCTATAGCTATTGGCTGCGAGCGCTAATAGAATGAGGTTCAGATGTTGGTTTTCTATCAAATTGAACTCAATTCTACTGAATTCAGGAAAAATCTAATCGAATTTCATTTAAATTTCATTCAATATCGAATTTATTCTATTTGAAATTTGGATTTTGGAAGATGGTTATTTTCTTTCTATTCCATTCTATTCTATTGTTTTTTCTATTTTATCCTTTTATTTTCAATTTTTTTTCTTTTCTTTTATATCCTATTCTTTTCTATTCTATTTGAATTTATACTATTCAAATTTTGGGAAATATTGTTATTGTTATATTCTTTCTATTCTTATTCATTTTATTTTATTGTTTTTTCTGTTCTAATTATTTACTATTTTTCTATATTCTAGTCTTTTCTATTCTATTCCTTTCTATGTGAATTTTGGAAGATTGTTATATTCTTTCTATTTTATTCTATTCTTTTTTTTTATACTATTTTAATCTATTCTTTTCAAATTTATTCGAGTTGAATTTTGGGAAATGGTTATATTCTTTATAATCTATTCTATCCCATTCTATTGTTTTTTAATTCTATTCCTTTATTTTATTTTTCTACTCTATTATTTTCTATTCTTTTATATGCTATTTGAATTTATTATATTAGAAATTCAAATTTTGGAAGAAGGTTATATTCTCTTTCTTTATTATATTCGATTTTTTTCTTTTCTATTCTTTCCTATTATTTTCATATTTTTTCTATTCTAGTCTCTTCTATTTTATTATTTTCTATTCTATTTGAATTCGAATTTATTCTATATTGAAATTAAAATTTCAGAAGATGGTTATATTTTTTTATGTTTTATTCTCTTCTATTCTTTCTTTTATTCTATTCTGTTGTTATTTTTTTGTATTCTTTTCTATTCTATTTTGTTCTGTTTTACTTTATTCTTTTCTATTCTACTCTTTTATTTTCTATTATATTCCTTTATTTTCTATTGTATCCCTTAATATTCTATTCTAGTTTTTTTCTACACTTTTCTGTTCAGTTTTGTTCTGCTTTACTCTATTCTATTCTTTTCTATTTCTTTATGTTCTATTTATTACCTTCGGAAATTTGAATTCGATTTGCAAAAGATTTTGATTCAAGAAAGTGATTCAAATT
This sequence comes from Lithobates sylvaticus, assembly GCA_028564925.1. NCBI lineage: Eukaryota > Metazoa > Chordata > Amphibia > Anura > Ranidae > Lithobates > Lithobates sylvaticus. The sequence goes on from CM053030.1 coordinate 502,343,149, forward strand.
CGAATTTAGTCCGAAATTTTAGTTTTGTTGTTTTGGATTCGTTCCTATTGTAATTCAGAAATTTGGATACATCCGATTTTCCAAGTAACTAAAAATTTGTCCAAATTTTGATTCGGAACTCTCGTGCAGAGATGTCAACAATGGAACCAATGAGAGAAGTAAGATGCCAGAAAGTGGCTGAACGTGCAGGCTTCCACCCAAAACTAAAAGTTTCTAGTGGAATTTCCCTTTAAAGTAGATCAACACCTAATTACTAAAACCTTATATAAGCATTAACGGGTTTTGTAATTTGAAAAGTTATCTTTTTTCTTTTACATATGCAGCTTTCATTAAAATAGTACCTGGTGATCCTGCCATGAAGATCCTTGTTCAGACACTTCCTGTTATGGGCTGATAACTGATGATAACAAACTGATGTACCAACACACATTGCTCAGGCATGGTCCACCATTGTCACTATGAGCAAGCTGGTCCAGAGCAAAGATGTGTGAGCACTGGAGAGCGTGCATATAGACAGGAAGTGACTGCAAGAGGTTGGCGGAGATCAGCAGCACTGATATGTAAATTACGATGAAGAAAGTGAAAATTATATTTTATGAAAACAAAACAAAAAAAACTTGTGTATGATACACAGCAAACTAATTGTCTTACAGTTGGAGAGTTACAGTTTTGATTCTCTTTAAAATAATAAAAGTCTAGTAGAAGTATAGTATAGACCAGGCATCACTAAATGGCGGACTGCGGTCCGGATTCAGAATACGTCAATGTCCAATCTGGACCGCCATGTTCCTGCCATTTACCATCACCACCGCCGCTGTGGTTCTCACAGAGCCAACAGCAGGAGACAGGACAGCTCTGGACGAGAGCTGCCCAAGTTAACAAGCAGCTGATTGGTTGCTAGGATGCAGGGTGGTCCTAGCAAACAGTCACCATCTTTCAGCTCCCACCCTCTGTCCAGACCTGCTGTGCCTCCTGACTGATCTGTCTATGTAAGGTAGGACAGGGAGGGGGGGGGCGTTGTGAAGGGGGGCTGAAGACAGTAATAAGGGGGAGCTGAGGACAGCAGTGAGAAGGGTCTGAGTACAGTAATGGGGGGGGGGCTGAGGACAGTCATGTGGGGGGGCAGAGGACAGTAATGGGGGGAAGGGGTTAGGGCAGATATGGGGGAGCTGAGGACATTAATGGGGGGGGGCTGAGGACATTAATGGAGGAAAGGGGTTAGGACAGTAATGGGCCATTGGGGAGCTGAAGACAGTGATGGAGGGGGGCTGCATTCAGTAATGGAGGGGGGCTGAGGACAGTAATGGGATAGGGGACTGGGGACAGTAATATGGGGGGGCTGAGGACAGTAATGTGGGGGGGGGGCAGGGAACAGCCTGAGGAAATTAATGGGGTCAGTTAGGACAGTAATGGGGAAGACTGGGGACAGTAACTGGGGGGGGGGGGGGCTGAGGACAGTAATGTGTGTGTGTGTGTGTGGGGGGGGGGGTGTCTGAGGACAGTAATGGGGGAAGGGGTTAGGACAGTAATGGGGGGCCCGAGAACAGTAATGAGGGGAAGGGGTTAGGACATTGAGCTGAGTACATCAATGGGGTCACTGAAGACGATAATGGGGAAGCCTGAAAACAGTTTTGGGGGGGTGGGGGCCTTACCCACGAGAAACACAGGCAAAGTAGTCCCAACTTGCAGCATGTGCGGAAATGTGCCATAGGTGCCGATATGTGAGGGTATCATTAAGAATTAATGGCACCGCTGCACATCTGCTAAAGTGCATCGCGTTTCTCTGTGGGTTGGGAATGCATGCGATGTTCTTCAGTTACAGAGATGAACCTGGCCTAACAACAGAAGGGGTCTGTGATGTGAAGGATCGGATTTATCACACAATCATGCGATTTGGACCTCTGTTGGAAAAATATTTTACTAACTGGACCTCTGTGAATTTAAATTCAATACCCCTGATATAGACATTAGCATAAAAATATTTGATTTATTGGAGTTGAAAAAAATATATGTTTTTTGTTTTTCTTTATTTCTTAGTTCCAACCCCAATGTCTCCTTCATCAAAATCAGTGAGCACGCCCAGTGAGGCCGGGAGCCAGGACTCTGTTGATGGTACAATAATGGGACGGTAAGATGTGTATCTCAGCCTTATTCATGTGGATATTATGACTACTACTATGTATGTACAGTGGTGTGAAAAAGTGTTTGCCCCCTTCCTCATTTCCTGTTCCTTTGCATGTTTGTCACACTTAAGTGTTTCGGAACATCAAACCAATTTAAACAATAGTCAAGGACAACACAAGTAAACACAAAATGCAATTTGTAAATGAAGGTGTTTATTATTAAAGGTGAAAAAAAATCCAAACCATCATGGCCCTGTGTGAAAAAGTGATTGCCCCCTAAACCTAATAACTGGTTGGGCCACCCTTAGCAGCAACAACTGCAACCAAGCGTTTGCGATAACGTGCAATGAGGCTTTTACAGCGTCCTGGAGGAATTTTGGCCCACTCATCTTTGCAGAATTGTCCTAATTCAGTTACATTAGAGGGTTTTCGAGCATGAACGGCCTTTTTAAGGTCATACCACAACATCTCAATAGGATTCAGGTCAGGACTTTGGCTAGGCCACTCCAAAGTCTTCATTTTGTTTTTCTTCAGCCATTCGGTGGTGGACTTGCTGGTGTGTTTAGGATCATTGTCCTGCTGCAGAACCCAAGTTCGTTTCAGCTTGAGTACACGAACAGATGGTCGGACATTCTCCTTCAGGATCTCTTGGTAGACAGCAGAATTCATAGTTCCTTTTATCACGGCAAGTCTTCCAGGTCCTGAAGCAGCAAAACAGCCCCAGACCATCACACTACCACCACCATATTTTACTGTTGGTATAATGTTCTTTTTCTGAAATGCAGTGTTCCTTCTACGCCAGATATACTTGGACACACACCTTCCAAAGAGTTCCACTTTTGTCTCATCGGTCCACAGAATGTTGTCCCAAAAGTCTTGGGGATCATCAAGATGTGATGTGGAGAAATTGAGACGAGCTTTGATGTTCTTTTTGCTCAGCAGTGGTTTTCTCCTTGGAACTCTGCCATGCAGGCCATTTTTGCCCAGTTTTTTCCTGATGGTGGAGGCATGAACACTGACCTTAACTGAGGCAAGTGAGGCCTGCAGTTCCTTGGGCGTTGTTGTGGGGTCTTTTGTGACCTCTTGGATGAGTCGTCGCTGCGCTCTTGGGGTAATTTTGGGGCGGCCGGCCACTCCTGGGAAGGTTCACCACTGTTCCATGTCTTCGCCATTTGTGGATAATGGCTCTCACTGTGGTTCGCTGGATTCCCAAAGCTTTGGAAATGGCTTTATAACCCTTTCCAGACTGATAGATCTCAATTACTTTCTTTCTCAATTGTTCCTGAATTTCTTTGGGTCTCGGCATGATGTGTAGCTTTTAAGGATCTTCTGGTGGACCTTACTGTGTCAAGCAGCTCCTATTTAAGTGATGCCTTGATTGTGAACAGGTGTGGCAATAATCAGGCCTGGGTGTGGCTAGAGAAATTGAACTCAGGTGTGGACAACCACAGTTATAGTATGTTTTAACAAGGGGGGCAATCACTTTTTCACACAGGGCCCTGATGGTTTGGATTTTTTTTCACCTTTAATAATAAACACCTTCATTTACAAATTGCATTTTGTGTTTACTTGTATTGTCCTTGACTATTGTTTAAATTGGTTTGATGTTCCGAAACACTTAAGTGTGACAAACATGCAAAGGAACAGGAAATGAGGAAGGGGGCAAACACTTTTTCACACCACTGTATGTATTTACTGGTATGTACTCACCGCACATAAGAGCCCTCATGAGCCTCTACAGGAGTAATTTTGAACCTTTTGAGCACTTGGCCTACATCCCTCACACTAAACATTTCATGCACTACATCGTTTTTATTTTTGCATGTGGATAAATCTCTCATAAACTGCAGTACCTGTGTCATAATAGCGGTAATTCCCAACAGATTTCTGTAACATGCAGAAAACAATAAAGCCTTCTTACTACAGAAGGTATTCACATGTCCAAATCCAGCACACATCCCAAAAAAATAAAGAGTATACCTCAGTGCAGGACATAGGGTGAAACCATGCCTATCATTCCTTTAGGTCTCAACAGCCAGATGCACATTCAGAACCTAGAGAGAGAATCCGGCGGCATGCCGTTAAATCCTTTGTATGTGAAACTTTATTGTAACTGAAAGGCAGCATGAAGCCCTACCTGGGACCTACTCATCTGATGCGTTTTGTATCCCAAGCTGGAGGAGGTCCCAGAGGGAGCTTCGAGTTGTTCATCTGCCACAATAAAGTTTTGTGCATGAAAGGTCTTGCGATGTGCCTATGGATAGCTTATAGTGAGATTTAGCAGGTTCTTCTCTGCCCATGACAGAATCGGCGCTACCTCTTCCATTGGAGACCTGCCGTGTGTGCTGTCGTGATTTTGGACATATGCCACAGCAGCCCTGTTGACCATATGCAGGACCAGGAGAGAAGCGAGCTTTGGCACCCTAAATGTCATCAGAGGCAGCAAAGCCATTAACACCAGCTAAACTGCAATTTAAATGGGAAAGAGGGCAAGAAGCACAGCCTTGGGTAATCAAACGCTTGAACCCAGCTGCATAGGATTCCTGCCTCCAGAAAAGGATGATTATACCCTACGGCTGCCCCAGAAGGAGATAGCCACAGCATAGCCTGAGGGAGAGACACAGAAAGAAGGAAAAAAAGGAAGCCGCAACTCCCCCCATGGCGATCAAACGGTGAGTCTTTCCATCTATGCCCCAAAAAGATCCACAGAAAAACAGGCTGTCCCACTTATTAGCACGTTTAGAAGCCCAAGTGGCGGGACCTCATATCAGGAAAACATGAAACTGAATGGCGACACCATGAGGGTATGACAGTTTCCAGAAGGTTTATGAACGTTGGCAAAAGTGTGTTGTGGGATTGCAATTATTTTGACGACTATTATTTTGGTGATTATTTTGAAAGCTAATAAAGGTAATTTGTTTGTATCTTCTGTTTTGTTTATTTTCTGATACCATTCACCAAACTTTTTAGACCCACCTCGTACCTCTGTTGGGGCTTAGCTGTCAGTCCCCACACAGCCTGTGTAGCACTCCGGGGATTTGAAACCATCGCTCTTCTCACGCGATGGATCAGAGTGATTTTGATTGGTCAGCGCCAGCACAGAGCATCGATCTGATCCATCCCAGAAGCGCTGCAGAGAGAAGAGGGAGAAGAGCGGGGGTATCAAATTCCCAGAGTGCCACACAACTGTGTGGGGACTGACAGCTCAGCACCCCCAGAGATAAGTACAGCAGGGACCGGGGTGGGGGGCTAAAGGTGTTACGGTGTTAGTTCATCCTTTCTGAAAAAAGTGAACTAACCCTTTAAGCATCTAAAGCCCCGTACACATGATCAAACTTTCCGACAACAAAAACGTGGAATTTTGTTTGAAGGGTGTTGGCTCAAACTTGTCTTGCATACAAATGTTGGCCAACAATTACGAACGTAGTGATGTACTAGTCGTACTACGTGTTTTTTCAGCTCTTTAGCGCCACCCTTTGGGCTCCTTCTCCTAATTTCGTGTTAGTAGAAGTTTGGTGAGTGTTGATTCGTGCTTTTCTTGATGCGTTTTTCAATTCGTGCTTTTCAGTTCATTTCTGAATGGCCGTTCGTCAACCAGACATGTTGTGGAATCGGAGGCGATATAGTGTTATTTATTATTGGCCTTGGAGTTATTGCTTTGACATAATTTTTTTGGTTTAATAATGATTTGATTTAGTATATTTTCTATATTTTTGGATGCATAGAATGCACTTTTTGCTTAAGTTCTATTGGCAGATAGCATTTCTAATTTTCCTTTTTTTTTTTTTTTAATGCACAAATAAAAATAAAAAAAAACATAATAATATTATTCTTGATATCACTAGAAAAAAAAAAGCCTTTGAAAAATTGTTTGCAATAACTCCATCAGTATCACCAGCAAAGCAGCTTCATTATTATCCCATTAAAGAAGAAGAGAATTGTGCGCTGCATTTGGAGATTTCATAATTTGCCACGTCACGAATTTGATATCTCCATTATGAATGCTAGTTTACAAGACCGACCGCTTCTGCTTCCGAGCATGCGTGTTTGTACTTTGGACTTTTGTCCGATGGAATGGTGTACACGCGTTCGGAAAGTCCAACAACGCACATTTGTTGGCAAAAAATTTGAGAACATGCTAGCCAACATTTGTTGGCAGAAAGTCCGACAACAATTGGTATACATACGGTCGGATATTCCGCCAACAAGCTCGCATCCAACATTTCCCGTCGGAAAGTCCGATCGTGTGTACAGGGCATAACAACATTTTCAAGATTGCAAAATTAAATTATACTACAGTTTTTAGAAAAAAAATTCCTTTGTTTACAGTTTTTTTCTGCTGAATTGGAGTGTCTGTGGATATCATGAGCAGAGGCTGTATGCCGCTCTGTAGTTGTTCTTACAAGGAGCTGATTCCACCCTTCCAGGCCAGACTTCGTCAGCCAAGTAGGTGAGAGGTCACCCAGAGCTGAGCTGTTTATGAAGAGACACAATGAGAAAAAAAACATGCAACGTGTGAACATATTTCCTGCACCGCCTCAACGTGACTCTGACGAAAACAAAATACTATTATAATCTCTATCACTAACCAACTGCTTCCAGAGCTATCTTAACTCTTTCTGGAAGCAGATGCAAGGAATGTTCTGGGTTCTGCTGCCTATTTATGTCAGAACTTTCCATCATTGTGTTAGCACAGCCTGAGTATCAAAATATCACGACGTCTAACTACAGTGAGATGTTCCTTTTGCATGATAAAATATGTATATTTGCAACAATACTTTCTTCAAATAAAGATAATAAAAACCTTTTGTTATATAGAAATCAAACAAAACATTATTTTTGTTAAATGTTTATTGAAAATTAGGCAAAATGAGAAGTCTATTTATGACCAATAATAGAATAAAACAATCCATTTCCATTTAATTCGAAATCCAGGCAGATTAAAAGACACAAATGAATGCTGCTTTGTATTCATTAATACATTATTAAATATATTTGTAAATGCAAGCTGTGTAGGTACCTAAATTTGACTTCATATCAGCCTAATAAAAATTTTTTAGATTTTTTTTGGAAAATAATAGTAAATTATTCTGATTCTCTTTAAAATAGAATTCCGGACTAAACCTAACTAGTCCTAAAAATGTCCCCTCTCTTAACACCTATGCTGACTAACCTGTGTGAGAAAGGTGTCTATACTTTCCCATTTTCAGCCCGTTGTGGTCCGGTCATGTGATCTCCACTGTGTCAGCCAGCGGCAGCTGCAGGGGAGAGGAGGGCCTGCTCGACAGAGTGGTGACATCGCCCATCTGTGGTCGGCGCTCCCTCCTCCCTCTAGCCACTGACTGACACAAGGGAGCCAGAACACGTGACCAGATTGAAGTGGGCTGAAAATAGGTAAATACATATATACATCTTTCTTACACAGGTTCGTCGACAGAGGTGTCAGGAGGGAGCATTTTTAGGACTAGTTAGATTTATTTTGGAATTCTAGTTGAAGCCTAGTACACATGGGCCGAATGTCTGGCGGCATCGGCCGGTTCAGTAGAAACCAGCCGACATTTGACCCGTGTGTGAGGCAGCTGGTTCGGCCTGCTTCTGTTGAAGGGGCATAACCAAAAAAGGTCTGCCGATTGGCATCTGATCAGCGCTCTCAGACAATAACTGAGAATGCTGACCAGGGTGTACTGGCGGGGGGGGCACCCCCCTGTCAGAACAAAATAGCTCAGCAGGGAGATCACTGTACTAACATTGCATAATTAGTACAGTGGCTCCTCCTGAGCCCTTCAGTTATTTTTCTTTCAGCCAACTGGGTATAATAGTGTGTACCAGGCTTTAAAGGTGAAGTACAGCTTAAGCTCGTTTGGCTGTACTTCTCCTATGGATCACAGGAGTTCTGCACTCCTGTGACCTGTTTTCTGAAGCTCGCTGTCAGCTGATGTCACAGGCTGAGGAAAGATCGCAACCATATGGTCGGGATCCACCCAGACCCCTGGACCAGGACCTGGCTCAGCCTCTCAGCGAGCTGCCGGGAGCCTGAGCCAGTCGCTCTCACCCTCTCTACAGTTCAGAGCTCCAGTGAGCGCTGGGGGGGGGGGCTGCTCAGCTCTCTGCTCATGGAGCTCTGAGAACTGAGCAATCAGCGATGTTTGATCGCTCAGTTCTCAGCCTTAGAACTGGTGGGGGACAGATGCAGCATTGGACCGATGCTGCATCCACCTAAGTAAGTATGATTCTTGGAAAAAAATATATATTTCTCTTTTAAGAGCCTCCTGTACAGCAGAGCTCAGAATGGGAGTAGGGGAGGCACAGTACAAGGAGCCAATCGATTGTGCTGCAGTGCTCATGTGCTAGCAAAGGATATGCTAATAGGAGGAGAGAGCTGAGTGACAAGAGAGATAAGCTCATTGCTCTGCTGCTTCTCATTTACTGCCCTGTCACAGGCTTGGAAAGGAACAAAGACCTGCAACTGCAGCCGAGAAAAACCAGGTCCCCTGTTCTATAAATCTGTGGATTAGATGGACAGAAATGCAAATTCTTAGACAGTTAAAGCAGCTCCAATATATAGTAAATGTGAGAAACATAAATGTTTTCCTTGCACAGTTTTCTCTTAATAATCTTGACAGTCATTTTAGATTTAGTTTGGCTGATTGTGACCTCTTTTCCAGGCAGAAATCAACAGCGACCCAACCTGAAGACATCTCGTACCTGTTTGTACCTATATCAGCCTATAAAATGTCTTTGTCACTCTGGAAAAGGTAATGTACTCTTGGACTATGAAATGCTATCTCAATGAACAGTCAAGGTCAAAAAAACAAGTTTCTCCATTCCAATCAGCATAGATATGTTTATTTCAGTTACTGGGGAAGTAAACAGCAACGATGGATAGGTGGTGCAACTGCTAGACACATCATCCCTGAGATAATGGTAAAGTTGGGTACACAGCTATATGGCTGTAAGCATATTGTGCTTTTGCTTTCCCAGTCACACAAAGGTTTGTTGATGGTCTTGGTCTTTTTCTGTTTGACGTTTATTGGAATCACTCTGCAATCTTAAGGCTCGGTTCACACTAGATGCAGTGTCAATTTCCTGCAAATCCACACTTCATCTAAATCGCAAACCTGTTAATGCAAACTGATTGCACAGTGCACGTTAAAGAGGGATTGCACCGAAAAAAAAAAAAAAATTAAAGCCAGCAGCTACAAATACTGCAGCCGCTGACTTTTAATAAATGGACACTTACCTGTCCCAGGGTCCAGCGATGTCGGCAGCCGAAGCCGAGAAATCGATCAGTTCTCGGCTGCTGCCGCCGCCATTCTCATTGAGGGAATCAGAAAGTGAAGCGTTGCGGCTTCATTTCCCGGCTCCCTACTGCGCATGCGCGAGTCGCGCAGTGCAATGGGAATCGTCCGCGCTGTCTCTGGGACCCCGTGTGTGTCCCAGCAGACAGCGCGGTGGGACAGGAAGAGGCATAGACTTCCATGGGAGTCTATGCCCGGAAGTGGGTGCAAATACCGGTCTTAGACAGGTATCTGCACTCCCCTCCCCCCCTGAAAGGTGCCAACTGTGGCACCGGAGGGGGGGGAGGGTTCCGATGAGAGGAAGTTCCACTTTAGGGTGGAACTCCGCTTTAAGTTAGCAATGCCCCGCAGTCAGTTTGAAAAATACAGCGCGATTTGCAGAATCGGGTCGCATGGGTGTGAACACCCATGCGATCCGATTCTGGTGCGAACAAAATAAAAGGGTCCTGCAGTTTGGTCCGAATGCGATGCAAATTCAGCCATACAGTTTGTATGGCTGAATTTGCATCGCACAGACATTCCATGTGATCTTCACAGCAATGTGGTGTGAATCACATGCAATGTCTGGCATAGAGTGGAGAGGGATTATTAGAACACCTGTCAGTTGTGTTTTGCTGTCTGTGCCCCAGTTAGGGAGATTCATCCTCTCTATTTGTCCTGTTTATCATTGAAAGTGAAAGAAAACTCCCAATGTTGTGTTGTCCCCAGAAAAGTAATAGAGGGTAAATCTTCCAATAGGGACACTAGTTCTGGTGACCTGGGGGTCCCCAAGAGAATCCCTTAAATTAGAAGTCCACACTAACACTAAAATCTCTAAATCGACTGGCATCCACAATCTAATGCCGCGTACACACGATCGGAATTCCGCTCAAGCTGTGTTGCCTACACACGATCACACTAAATTCCGACGGTCAATAACACAGCGGCATAAAACACGTTCGACAGCACTATAAAAGGGAAGTTTAATGCTTCCGAGCATGCGTCGAATTGTTTCCGAGCATGTGTCGGAATTTTGCGTGTCGGAATTGCATACACACGATCGGAAAATCCGATAGAAAGGTTTTCCGTCGGAAAAATTGAGAACAGGTTCTCAATTCAAAGTCCGTCGGAAATTCCGACAGAAAAAGACCATTGGGCATACACACGGTCGGAAAATCCGATGAAAAGCTCCCATCGGACTATTTCGATCGGAAATTCCGACCGTGTGTACGCGGCATTAGACTAACTTATCTAAACCCTGTAAAGAAGAAATCAGTATACATACCTTTTTTGAAGCTGCTCCAGTCTGGTCTCCAGCGGCAACGGCTGTGAAATGAATGGAAAGTGACGTCACCCATAGACTTACTATGGGGCTGCCGTTGTTGGCTGCCTCCTCTGCACCCATTTTTTATTTTTTCTATGTTTCGGATTGGCAGGCGCTGTGATTGACGATGGATGTACATCGAGGGACACTACTTATTTTTTTTTTTTAAATAAAGGACTTGTCAAAAACTGTTTCTTGTGGTTATTACTTTTTTACACTTTTTTTGGTGAATAGGTATGGGTACCCGATGTACCCGATACCCATTCACATAGGGGGGGGGACAGGATCTGGGGGCCCCCTTGTTAAAGGGGCTTCCAGATTCCGATAAGCACCCACCCACAGACCCAGACAACCACAGCCCAGGGTTGTCGGGAAGAGGCCCTCGTCCCCATCAACATGGCGCTCAACCACCCCCCCCCTTTTCTAAACTGCTGGGCTGTATGCTTGGATAAGGGTCTGGTATGGATTTTGGGGGGGGCTACACCGTTTTTTTTAACAGTTTTCTATTGCCGGGCGATGCCGGCATTCTTTTCTTTACATACATCTGTAAGTGGGGTGGCCCCCCGTGACTGATGATGACTTATGGTTGTTAAGGACGCGGGCGGTCGGCTTCCGGGCCCGCTGCTTAACCACCAGTTATTTCCTTGCACAGAATTCGGATTGGTCAATCGTTCTTTGACTGAGTCGAATTCTAAACGTTCTGAAAAGTTAGAATTAAATGTATAAATTAAACAAATTTTTATGAAAATGAAACAAAACTAAACAAATTCCGAAACCAAACTAAACGAATTCCATAACGAAACAAAGTTAATAACATAACAAATCTATCCGAAATGAAAAGACAAGTAATATGAGCTCCCTAAATGGTGGAGAGATCGGGGGGGTATCAGGCGTGCGGCACAACCTTTCAGAATAGCAACGGCAGCTGTTAACTCTCACATCGCTGGAAGATATCCACTCAAGGCAATACCTGGTGGTATAAAGGAGGTACTGAGGGGAAGATTTTTATAAAAGCAGCAGCGTACAGGTAATGGGATACACACAATTACACATAACTAATGTGTTAGGTTCTGTATTTCTCCCCATTTACTTACTATAGCTAAGTAAAAAAGCCCTGTGTACTCTCCAAATTAGTCTGGTCGGAGACCCTACCCCACATTAGGACTCAATCACACATGTGGTGCCCTCTGAAGTGCGATCCATGTTGGACTGATTTTCATAGGACATCTGACAGGCAGTGAGGAGGGGATATGTTGATAGGCCCCATAGACCTGCCTTAGTCTCGTTCAACGGCAGCAAAATCTGCCGAAAAAACAACATTTAATTTTTGCCATGTAGTCAGCCATGAGCAGCTACATGTGGGTGTGCAGACACTCGACCACCTGGTTTTACCACTCCCTGACTGCACGCGTGAACGAGGGCTTACAGCCTTCTAATGGACTTCCCCATTCTTGGAAGTACCAGGTATTTAATTTGGCTATCGCAAGCAAGCCAGGTGGCAGGATAGTGCAGTGAATGTAAGTATAAGCAACAGGGAGTGGATTTTTAAAAGAGAAATATGGTCAAACTTCTCTTCTGGGTCACAGGAGTGCACTTACCTTTTCCCTTCTGTGACCCAGAATCAGCCATCAGTAGGCCAAAGCCCGCTAGCAGCTGATGTCACAGAGCGGTTCCAGGCTCTGGAAGAATCACGGCTATTTTTTTGGGATCCACCCAGGTGCCTGATCTACAGCTGGCTCCACCCTCTAAGAGGCGGAGTCAGATGCCCCTGCCCCCTCCCCAGGGGGGCACTGGAGAGACAGAGTGGAGAGCAATGATAGACAATCACTGCTCATCCGCTCCGAGCGGACTCAGAACTTAGCGATCAGCGGTCATTTGATCAGTTCTTGGGCTTAGAGCTGGCGGGGGACAACTACAGCATCAGACTGATGCTGCAGCATGGAGGTGAGTATGCATGTTTGTTTTTTTTTTCAAATACCACACTTCTCCTTTAAGTTGGCCTGTTAGCATGCTCTGAATGGGCAAACTACAGGTTCAATGTCAAGTATTACACACACTAGATGGGTATCTTGTTTACTTGCCCTTGGCTCCTGTGGCTCTCAGACAGATAAGAACAGCAGAGGCTCTGGCTGAACAACCTGCTATCTCTGGACTGGGGATATAGGGGAATACTGCAGGCTGCTCTACTCTCCTCTCGGCCTAACCACACGTTCAGCTTTATGATGACTTATTACCCAGTTTGGATGACCTACCCATTTAAGCAGCAAGGTGAATCATATGATCTCATGTGTCTAGCTAGAATTTCCCTTTCAGTGTGCAGTCACCCTGAAAACACCAATGCTAAGGGGTCAGTTCACTAAGATGCATGAGTGTTTTCTTAAAGTGGAAGTCCACCCTAGCTCTAAAATAGCTACATTTACAGACATCCACAATCTAATACTAACCTATCTAACCCTGTAAAGAAGAAATTGCTATACATACCTTTTTTAAAGCCGCTCAGGTCTCCAGCGGCGGAAGCTCTGGAGAGGACACAGCCGGCTGTGAAATAAATGGGGAATGACGTCACCCATAGACTTACTATGGGGCTTCCGTTGTCGGCCGACAGCTCAGCATGGGACTGGACCAGAGCATCTTCAGAAAAAGGATTGTATACTGGTTTCTTCTTTACAGGGTTAGTGTTAGATCGTGGATGTCTGTAGATGTAGTGATTTTAGTGTTATGCCCCGTACACACGGTCGGACATTCCGGGCCACAAAATCCGTCTGATATTTTCCAATGCATTTTGTCCGAAACTGGTGTTACCCACACACGGTCGGACAAAGTTGTCGGAAAATCCGATCATTCCGAACGAGGTGACGTACAAAACGTACGGCGGGACTACGTAGAAGCCAGTAGCCAATAGCTTTCGTTTCCAAATTTCTTCTGAGCATACGTGGCACTTTGTGCGTCGGAATTCTCTACACACTATTTCCATTTCGATGGAAAAAGTCTGATCGGATTATGTTGTCGGAAAATTAGATTGTGTGTGGGCTCTAGCGGGCTTTTTCCGTCAGAATTTCCGATGGGTAAAATTTGAGAGCAGGATCTAAAATTTTCTAACAAAACCCGATCGGACATAATCCGATCAGACTTTTTCCATCGGAATATGCGACCGCGTGTACGGGGCATTAGGCTTTAGCTGTATTCGTTATATTTACCAATTTTTCTTTATATTTTGACAATATTTTCTCATGAAAGTGTACAAGTCATAAGCCCAAGTCATAAGCATAAATATTCTCACGTAGATGTGGAATGAGTATTTTGCACCTTATGGCAGACTCGCCTCGCTGATTGTCTGGAGGGGGGCATTTCAGAGCTGTCCCTGCCCGCTCCGTTCACTATGGCCATCATTAATGCTGCTTCTTCTATGTTCGCCTCCCTTCTCTTTGGCCACTAATGAAGTAACTCTGCATGCTTTTAGAAGGTGCATCATTCAGGTACCGTCTCCATTCTCAACTATTGAAAGCCTTTTTGTGGGAAGTCTTCAAGTGGAATGGCCTTCAGAGCTTGCATAGTGGCACTTTGGACATACCCACACTACAAAAATGGTGTCCTTTCTCATGTTCAAATCCTGAGTCACAATTTCATGAACAATTGACTTGGTAATTCCCGTTTCCTCTGCAATCATTCTAATGCCCCGTACACACTGTCTGAAATTCCGACCATGTTGTCGGAAAATCCGACCGTGTGTGGGCTCCATCGGTCTTTTTCCGTCACCCAGTTTACTTCCAAAAAAAAAAAAAAGGGGGGGGGGACAAAAAAGGGGGGAAAATTTAAGTGAGAGGGAAGGGGGGGAGGGGGGGTGTTCCTCCCCCTCTGGACCCCAAATCCCTTTCCTTTGTCTAATGTGGGTATAGTGATAAGTGTAATAGTGAAAAAAGTTATATATCAAAAAAAAAAAGGAAAGGGGAAGTACAATAAATAAATAGATACTTATATAACTTATACCTAAGGCCCCTCCCTCCCCGCCACATTAGCATATTAATACGTAGAACATTTTCAATCATTTCTCTCCTCTTCCCAGCTCCCCCCCCCCCCCTCCTCATCCTCCCACTCCTTAATCTTAAAGTTCCATTTTATTATCTTCCAGCCATTTGGTTGCTTTTCCTGGTGTATCAAAAAACACAGGGCCCTCTGGAGTCACAATCCGGAGACGTGCTGGATATAGTAGTGCATAGACGATTTTGTTTTTTAAAAAGCTGCGTTTAACTACCTTAAAGTCTGTTCTGCGTTTACTTAGTTCTGGAGAAAAATCTGGGTACAGCGATACCCTTGCTCCATTGAAGAAGATGTCCCCCATCTCTCTAGCCTTCTGTAGTGCTGCTACCTTATCATTATAATTAAGCAGCTTCAAGAGTAGAGGCCTGGGGTACCCATCCCTCAGTGGAGCTCTAGTTGGGACTCTATGGGCCCTTTCTATCAAAAAAAGTGATGAAAAAGTTTTTTCCCCAAATGTGTCTTTAAACCATTTTTCCAGAAAATTTATGGGATGAGGGCCCTCGCTTCGTTCTGGCAGGCCTACAACCCGTATATTATTTCTTCGTAATCTGTTCTCTATTTCATCGAGTTTTGACCCCTGCCAGCTCAGTTGTTCTTTCATAGTTTTCATCTCTTGTTTCATTGGGTTAACCTCGTCTTCCACCATACTCAGCCTTTCCTCCACTGCTATTACCCTTGCGGAGTTCCCGACGGAAAAAAAAATTGAGATCCTGCTCTCAAATTTTCCGACAACAAAATCCGATCTGACTTTTTCCGATCGTGTGTAGGGAATTCCGACGGCCAAAGTGCCACGCATGCTCAGATCAAATTAGGGGACCAAACCTATTGGCTACTAGCCTCTACGTAGTTCTGTCGTACGCAACGAATGTCACCACGTTCAGAATGATTTGATTTTCCGACAACTTTGTCCGACCGTGTGTATGCAACACCAGTGTCGGACAAAATCCGTCGGAAAAAATCCGACGGATATTGTGGTCGGAATTTCCGACCGTGTGTATGGGGCATAATAGTGAGCCGTCATTTACAGTTGAGAACAGACCTCACTGCATCCACATTCTGTTCCATTTTTGACCAATGGCTCACTATCAGAATGATTGCAGAGGAAATGGGAATTACCAAGTTAATGAGAAAGGACATAATTTAGTTAGTGTGTATAACGTCCAAAGAGCCACTGGGCAGGTTCTGAACGCCATCCCACTTGAAGAGTTCCAGGGATGCTATGAAGAATGGAAAATCGATGGGAGCGTGTACACTCACAAGGTGCATTTGGGGATGGCCCCTTCCTGTTCCAACATGACTGCTCACCAGTGCACAAAGCAAGGTCCATATAGCTTTGGGGGGGTATTCACCGCTGACATCCACCGCTCCATAGGGGTGAATGGAGGGCCCGATCAGGTCCGCCTGAAAAACTGACAGGCGGACCTTTATCGGACAGCCTGTGTGAAAGGGCTGATACAGACACACACATTTTTAACATTCCTGCTGATTATTTTATTTTTATTTTTTTGTGTAATGTTAAAATTAAAACAAGAAATCAGTTTTGTAAACATGCCATTGTTCTTCAC
Source organism: Lithobates sylvaticus (assembly GCA_028564925.1). Lineage (NCBI taxonomy): Eukaryota > Metazoa > Chordata > Amphibia > Anura > Ranidae > Lithobates > Lithobates sylvaticus. The sequence continues at coordinate 502,359,476 of CM053030.1, forward strand.
TATGCAGCACATACAGTTGTTCTTTGCATGATTGCTTGCTGAAAGGGAAGTTCTTGCACACACACACACGTGATCTTGTGGTTCACATCTCGGCTCAGAAGGGGGAGAATGAGAAGCTAAGTAGGTAAAAGGTCGCAATAAAACCGAATGTGCTGTTTATAAATAGAACAGACAATTAATTCAATATGTGGAGACGCCTAGTGGGTACTTCATGAATTACACATCATAGAAAAGGAAAACAACTTTCTGATGCAATATTATCATTAAACAAAAAAATTAAGTAGTACTTTGTAGACAATAAATTATACTGACATAAAACATCATTTATATAGCGCCAACGGTTTGCACAGCGTGTTGGTTGTTGTTTTTTTTATTTATTTATTTTAAATCCTGGACCAATAGAACTAACCTTTTGATTTTTTGAAATAATCAATTTCATGGAAACCTGTACTGGGAGATAACTGCCACTGCATTGCTAATTGCCTGGCTGAGGAATGGACTGCATTATCAGCAGTTTTTATTTCCACTAAAGACTCCCCCAGTCTAAAGCAGCTCAGGTCATGTAACCCAGAACCAGCCATTCTGACCAGAACCATAAAATCTTTGTCAACATTAGTAGGGTGAGGTTATGCTGAATCTAACACTTCTATTCATCCTCCCTAATTGTATATATGACCTCCCTTTGTGTTATTGCACTGTTTTTAGCTGGCCCCTCCACCCTTTTCAAAGGATCCGTTCACACCATGGTCTTCCGGATCATGGGCGGAATCGCTGCGATTCTGCCCATGATTCCGAATCGCCAAATCGCAGTGCGATTTTGCCGCGATTGTCGCCTGATTAATCGCAGTAAAATCACACACACAGAATCGTGGTATGCATGTTGCCCAAAAGAAGTACCAGAGCAGTGGACATGTAAGCAGGGCAGAGGTTTGTGTCAGTAGGGCAGAGATTTGTGTCAGTATGGCAGTTAGGGTTGCCACCTGTCCAGGATTCACCCGGACAGTTCGGGTTTGGAATCATGTGTCCGGGTTTCAGACTGCCTGAAACCCGGAAACATTATTTAGACTGGACTATGGCTTCCCAGCAGGGTAGCTGTCTGCAGTTGACTAAGCTGAGAATGTCTGTTAGACTCTTTCACACTGCCCAAAGCCAGCACTAACAACGATCTGCTCCTCTTCCCCCCCCCCCCCCCTACCCCTCTGTGTCTGCCCACACTCCAATCCCCGGCGCTGTGCCTCAGAAAAGGAAATTTGGGGCCGGAAATTTGAATCCAGCAGCCTAAGATACATCTGGATGAGAGGTGCTGACTGCCAAGGGGTGAGTGAGCTCACCATCCATCCCTGTATGTGACTGAAGTTTCCTTCCTTCTCTCTCCTGCTTCTGAGTGAGTACACTAAGGCAAATCAGGGGTCTCAGAGCACCCCTTACATTATATTTCCCCTTTACATCAGAGTTCTCAGTGTTCCCCCTAAAATGAGGGTTCCCAGAACATCCCTTATGTCAGAGGCCCCAGAGTTCTCCCTTACATCAGAGTCTGCAGGAAAAGGGAGTTCTGCGAGTTCAGATGTAAAAGGGGAACTCTGTGGACTCTGATGTAAAGGGGGACTCTTGTTATTAACTTCATATGATTAGAAATGTTATTTAATAGCAAAATTTATGTATAGTTTATACTATAAAAAAAAAATTGGTGCGCACCGCTAAGGTGTTCGGGTTTGACTTGAAGAAAAGGTGGCAACCCTAATGGCAGTGGATGGCATCAGTAGGGTAGAGATTGGTGGCAGTAGGGCAGTGGTCAGTGTCAATATTTTTTATTTAATTTTTTAAAAATGTTTAGGAGTCCTGTTGGGGGGCTTTGATGACATATCTGGGTCTAAAAAAAAAAACCTGATGTCTCACCTTTGAGACAGAGAACATGACTGAGGACATTCCCCAGTCCCTATATATAGATGTGTTATATAATGTGTTATATATATTTTTTAAGTTCATTAACCACTTCCCGCCCGGCCTATAGCAGAATGACGGCTGGGCAGTGGTTCCGTTATCCTGACTGGGCGTCATATGACGTCCTTCAGGATTACAGCCTCCGCGTGCCTGTGGGGGCGTGCATCGCGGCGATCGGTGGTGCAGTGTGTCAGTCCGACGGAGGCTCTTTACCACGTGATCAGCTGTGTCCAATCACGGCTGATCACAATGTCAACAGGAAAAGCCGTTGATCGGCTTTTTCTCACTCGCATCTGACAGATGCGAGTAGAGGAGAGCCGGTCGGCAGCTCTCCTGACAGGGGGGGGGGCCTGCACTGATTGTTTGTCAGAGCAGCCCCCCTTTAGATGCCCACATTAGCCCCCAACATGTGGATGGCCAGGTACATCCCCCATGGCCATCCACATGTGCCCAATGTGTCCAATCTGTGCCCACAAATAGGCACTGACTGGCACCTCTAAGTAAGACATTATTTGAGTAATGCCAATCAATGCCACCCATCAGTGTCATCAGTGCCACCTATCACTGTCCATCAGTGCAACCTATCAGTGCCTACCTATGAGTGCCCATCCGTGCCACCCATAAGTACCCACCAGTGACACCCATAAATACCCATCAGTGCCGCCTACGAGTGCCCATCAGTGCCACCTATGAGTGCCCATCAGTGCCACCTATCAGTGCCACCTCATTGGTGCCACCTCATCGGTGCCCATCAGTGCCACCTTATCAGTGCAGCCATATCAGTGCCTGTCATTGAAGAAAACTTACTTATTTACAAATAAATTTAACAGAAACAAAGAAAAACTTATTTTTTTTTTGAAATGTTGGTCTTTTTTTATTTGTTTCGCACAAAATTTAAATCGCAGAGGTGATCAAATACCACCAAAAGAAAGCTCTATTTGTGGGAACAAAATGATAAGAAAAAAGTTTGGTGTAGCGTGACCGCGCAATTGTCATTCAAATTGGGACAGCGCTGAAAGCTGAAAATTGGCTTGGGCAGGAAGGTGTCTAAGTGCCTGGTATTGAAGTGGTTAAAGTGTATTTTTTCCCAAAAAATTGCGTTTGTCAAACTGCTGAGCAAATACCGTGTGACATAAAAAATTGCAACAATTGCAATTTTATGCCCTAGGGTCTCTGCTAAAAAAATAAAAAATAAAAAATAAAATAATGTTTGGGGGTTATAAGTAATTTTCTAGCAAAAAATACTGATTTAAACTCAAGTGGTTGAAGCACAATTCATAAATCACTGCTCCATTCACAAGAAGAATATGCCACGGGAGAGACACCTCTTTGTTCTTCAGCCATTAGCATACATATATGTTCAGGAATGTGGAGCCGAAGGCAGAGGGCTTCTCATAATTCATGTCATGTCTACATGTCATTCTGCTCGTACACACAGGCCCGGCTCACATGACCAGCACGATGTCACCTAACTTGATTCAAGAGGGAAACTCAAAGTTAGCTATATAGCAATAAACTAAGACATAAAGAATCCATATAAATCTTAAGCTTAAAGTGGGGTGCCCCTTAAAAAAAAATTTTTAAAAAGTCAGCAGCTACAAATACTGCAGCTGTTGACTTTTAATAATCGGACACTTACCTGTCCCAGGGTCCAGCGATGCGGTGGAACGAAGCCCCCGCTCGTTCCCCCCTCCGCTCGGCGGAGCCAGCATTCTTACTGTGGGCACCTGGCTGTGGCTTCACAGCCGGGCAGCCACTGCGCATGTGCGAGCGGCGCCGCGTGCCGTGATATGCTGCGCAGTCATCTGGGACCTGTCACGTGTCCCAGGTGACTGACTGCGCTGAGGGGAAGTGATGTCACCAGCCGGGGCACTGAAGGAGGCAGACTAAAGCCCCATACACACGCTCGGACAATCCGCGGACCAGGTCGGTCGGATTTTGTCCGTCGTACTTTGTCCGATGTTGGTGTTGCGTACACACGGTCGGACTACGTTGTCGGAATATCCGGTCCGGAAGAACGTCGTGACGTAAGTCGTCGTCCACGAGATTACAAAAGGGAAGTTCAGCACCACGTCAGGCACCCGTTGGGCTCCTTCTGCTGATCCCGTGTTTATCGAGAGTTAGTGGAAGTTTGGTGACTTAAGATTCGCGCTTCTCAGTTTTCTGACTCCGATCGTTACTGCTCTTCAGTTTGTGCTTGTCGTGCGTATCTGTTTATTAGTGCGTGTAGTCAGTTCGCATTTGTTGGTCATTGCGGCCTATATCTTGATATAGGACGCTTTGATTTGCACTGCTTATTGTCTGCTCGTTGCTGGTATTCAGTTCGTTCTTTCAGGCCTTGCTGTTTATCGGTGCTTTCTGTTTGTCCGTTCTGACCAGCCGACCTTTTGTGACCTTGTGAGCGATGTTTCCCGTGCGTACTCGTCGCCGAGTTCGTGCTGTACGCGGAATTGGTGTCGGGCTTTTAGCTTTGACCCAAGACCCGTCCATGAACAGAGTGACGAGGAGTATGTGGACCAAGAATTGGTTGCTTCAGCGTGACCAGTTCTCGCACATGCCTTTGCTTCGTGAGATCCGGGAGAATAATCCTGATGATTTCAGGAACTTTCTCAGGATGACGGACCCCGATTTTCACCGTCTTTTGGCTTTGCTGACCCCCTTTATCAGCCGGCAGGATACCTGCATGAGACAAGCCATTACTCCGGAGCAGAGGCTTGTTGCCACGTTGAGGTACTTGGCGACAGGGAGAAGTCTTCAGGATTTGAAGTTCTCTTCAGGTATCTCTCTCCAGGCCCTGGGAATCATTATTCCAGAGACCTGTTCTGCCATCATTCAGGTCCTGCAGGAGGACTATATTAAGGTAACATTTCTACTTGACTATTCCCTTTGTATGCTCTGTTTGCTAATGTCTTCTATTTTTGACCTCCTTCCCTAATTACCATGATTGCAATATGCTCTAATATGCTGTGCCCCTTTTCTCCTTCATGCATTTTTCCCTTCACTTACCTCCCCAGCATGCTCTTCTGCCCCAATAGACACCTATGGCCTAGTCACTTAGGCAATGTATTTTGTCTGCTGCATAGTATTGTTTGCCCCCAAACACCCCCTAAAATATGCACAAATGTTTGCTGTGTGGTTTACTTCATGTAGAGCTCCTTTTTTATTTGTTTTTGGTGGGGGGGGGGGGGGGCAAACTCATTATGAACCCCCTCCCCCAACTGCTCTGTCAGATGGTACCAATCCTCTATCTGCTGCCTTTCCCAAGGTCAATACACATTATCTACCTACCTCTTTATAGTGGGCATCTTTACGGATGAATTCTGCAAAGCATGTAGTGCAAGGGGCTGCCTCCATACTTTCCATTTCCTCTTTTTTTGTCTTCTTTCCCTCCTATTAGCTTGCTTGTTAATTTCATAATGTCACAATGTGCTTGCCTTTTTTTGTGGGTGGGGGGGGGGGGGTTAATGTTATTTTATCTTTCCTGGGGGCTGCCAATAGTGTTAAGTACAGAGGGTCTGGCCAAACTAGCACACATTATTGAGCCATTTGCCAATCAATGAAGTGCAGAGGGTTACCTGTAACCCCCCCCCCCCAAAACCCTAGTTATTGCCAATGGCCCATCAGAAGTGGGGGGATTGATGGGGGGTGAGTCATCTGTGAAGGGGAGCCTCTACTTTTCTGTGCAAATACTTTCCAGCCTCCAATTTTATACAATGCTCTTGTTCCAAGATGTTGATTGTCTAATCTGCTTGCAATGTTTAAGTGCAAAGTGACTAATTTTTTTTTCTTGTTTCACTCCACAGTTCCCTTCCACGCCACAGGAATGGCAGACTGTGGCCTCCCACTTTGCCAGCCGTTGGGACTTTCCTAACTGCGGAGGGGCAATTGATGGGAACACACGTCCGCATCGTCCCACCGCCCAACTCGGGGTCCTACTATTATAATTATAAAGGGTTTAATAGTGTAGTGATGTTGGCGGTGGTGTCTGCGACATACGAGTTTATGTATGTGGACGTGGGGATGAACGGCCGGATCTCGGATGGTGGTGCCATTACGCACACGGAGTTCTACTGGCGTCTCCAAAGTGGCAGTCTGTGCTTGCCACCTCCAGAGGAGAATGCCGAAGGACTCCCCTTCGTCTTTGTCGCAGATGAAGCGTTTGCGTTGACTCCCCATGTGATGAGGCCGTTCCCGATGAGGACCCTCACCCCGGACCAGAGGGTCTTCAACTACAGGCTGTCCAGAGCCAGAAGAGTGGTGGAGAACACTTTTGGCATCCTGGCCAGCCGCTTCCGCCTGTTCCTGACGGCATTTAACTTGGCGGAATACAAACTGAACCACATAGTTCTTGCCTGTTGCATATTGCACAACTTCCTCAAAAGACATAACAGGAACTATGTGGTGCCCGTTGGCCCAGATGTGGAGGGCCCTTCAAATGCAGACCTCACAGCCCTTCAAGTGGCACGTCCAGGCTTGCCCCCTCTAAATGCCCGCGTGGTCCGCGAGCAATATATGGAGTACTTTGTGGGTAGGGGGGCCATTGCTCTGCCTGACGATGTGTGAGAGGCATTTTTTAATAAATCTGATATTTTAACCAACCTCTGATTTCTTGTCATTTCAGTCTTCTTTTTAGCTTATTTTACTTTGACATTTTTTCCCTTTGCCTTCGACAGTGGGAATGCACTTTCTGGGCAAAAGGAGGTAACAGTCTCTTCTTCCCAAAAAGATTATTCTCATGTTGTGTGTTTGCTACCTAATCTTTGGTCTAGAGAAGGTTTGTCCTGCATAACTGACAGCCAAAATACTCCTTTTCATCACCAGGTCTGACATGTGTGTATTCTGAAAAATGCTGTGCTCCGTGTTTTCGTACAAAGCACTGTGGGTGTCATTTACATAAGTCAAATCCGCTATGCTCTACAAGTGCATTGAAAAAGTTCCCTGGGAAAGGAAATTGCAGTGCAAAGTGGATTTGCCTTTAGTAAATAACACCCATTGCCCCCCATATCCTTTACATTTTACATACATAATGCATTGTGTTTTTTAAATAAGGAAGCCACACATTTCGAAAAATAAAAAAGTTTACTTGGAAAACATTCACAAGTGCGTTTACAATCTTCACGCCAAAACTGACAACATCTTGGTTATTTACAACATTGTTTACAAAGATTACGCAATTGGTAAAACCAGGCATGGAGCTAAGCAGAACCTATGAAGTAGGAAAGTTCAACTTTGTAAAGTGAAGACAAGATCAGACATGACTATATGTTCAAAGTGTGTTTGATCTTGCCTTCATCACATGGGGGGGTCACCCCCGAAAAGTGGAAATTTGGAACATGCACACAATTTGGGTCTGAAAATGGTCATTAGATGGTAAAACACATGCCTAGAAGCTTCAAAAGTGCCATTTTCCATCATGGGGATGAATGGACGTTTTTTGGGGGTGCAACCCCTTCACCACAACCACTTTCGTAGTTCGTAAAGTGTTTGCACCCCCAAAAAAACGTTGGCATTCATCCACCATGATGGGAGCTAGCACATGTGGACACAATGTGTGCATGTTCCAAATTTCACACAGTTTTTAAGTTGCAAATGTGTTCAGAAGCTGGCACAAATGTGTGTTAATTACTTGGTGCGTTTTCATATTTTTCCTAAAACATCAATGATGTTCTTTAATTTTTGGTGAACATCATTGATGTTTTGCTTTATGTAATCTAGATCTCTATTGCAGACCATTATCTCTCCGATGAGTACGTGGGCACTCTCTGTGGTAAAGTGCGATTTTTCTTCCACAACATCCACGTCACCTAAAAACCACAAACAAACAAAAATGGGGTGTTGGAAATGAGGCAGCCATACATGGATTAGCTTACCAGTAGCTGTGTTCTCACACACTCACCTGTTGTGGTGACAATTTCTCCAAGTTCGATGATCTCTCCTTCCTCCTCCTCCTCCTCCTCTGCTTCTGCTCTTTCCCCTTTTTTGGGAGGTGTTGGTTTGGGGGTTTCCGCAGATGGCCCAAGTTTTCTCTCCCCTATGAGAATGTACAAAAGGAAGATTTAGCAAGACTATCTATTGAGGGCAGAAATAGGAAATGACAAACATTGCTTGAAAGTGACGGACACTATTTTAGTTTGGCCAGTTACAAATGGCAACAACATGAATGTAGTCACTTTGTAAAGGTGCTAAACTGACTAGCTTTTTGGTAGAAGTTTGTGTGATGGAGACCCCCCTCTAGTATCCACTGGAGCACATGTGTGGAAAAGCCTAATAAAAAGTGGGTTTGGGTGTCCCAGCACTAGTGCTCTAGAGTCCAGATGGGTAAACAGCTACTGGGTGACCTCTCCTTTACATTGAATAAATTGGCTTGACATTCTTGATGACATTTCTAGTGAGAACAAACTTCCTTTCCCCCAAAAAAACACCAAACCACGTATTATAAGTGGCCGAACGTTCGAGGTTGCGTACGATCGAATGGACACACACACGACCATGACAGTGGCAGAAAGATCGAGGCTGAGTACGATCGAATGCACAGACGAACATGAAAGTGGCCATTTTGGAATGTACAACTTTGTAAAAATCAAACCACATGGAGCAGTATGCAAGCAAGAAATCAAACACAAAACACAACTACTTACTTTTTTGAAGAATTCGCTTGATCTTTCTGTACTGATCGGCCTCCCTCAGTTTCAGGTCTGACCAGCGTTTCCTCAGTTGCTCCTTGGATCGTTGTACCCCAAAATGATTGTACAGCCTTCTCACAACTTTAGACATGATCTTGGCCTTGCGGACATTGGGGTTGAGGTAAGGCCCATACTTCCCATCATAGTCGCTCCTCTTTAATATGTCCACCATCTCCAACATTTCTCCAAATGACATATTTGAGGCCTTGAATTTCAGGCTCCGGGATCGGGACGTTTGTGCCTCCGGACTTTCCTCGTCCACCTCCTCGTTGGGGGGATATTTGGGGCGCACCTGCTGTGTCCCCGCCATGTGCTCTCCCCACTGCGCCGTAAAGAGAAGGGGTGGGGAATAGACGAGAAAGATCGTCAGGGGCGGGCGGAGTTTGACGCATGCGCACTGTATATAAAACGTCACACGCCTGTGTCGTAGCCACGATCTGGGAGACGAGGGGAGAGAAAGCTCACGCACGAGACGATCGCTACAAACGAAGGTACAATTTGACGTTGGTACATAACTAGCCTAGACTGATTAGAACTTGAGGCTTCTTTATGGAGAAGATTAGGAGAGTTTAGGCTGACATTATTTATATTGTTTGGTGTGGCGTTGTGTCTTGCAGAGGTGATGGAGGCCTTCTACAACGTGAGCTTTCTACCCCTCTTCATTGATAAATACCGGCAATTCCCCCTCTTATGGCAGGCGAAACACAGGGATTATAGCAACAGACCAAAGAGGTACGCAGCCCTGCTGAAACTTGTGGCATTTGTAAAGCCTACCCTGCCCATGGCAACCGTGGCAAACTTAAAAGTGAAGATCAACAACATGAAGACTACCTATTTCCGGGAGCGCAATAAGGTCCTGAAGTCCCAAGCATCTGGAGCTGCAGCAGCTGATGTCCATGTCCCCACGCTCTGGTACTATGAGAGGCTCCACTTTCTCAAAGACGAGGCTACTGTCAGGAAGTCACTCTCGACTCTTCCTTGCACGCGTCCTTCCACGCACGCCACCCCTGATGAGGCTTCCGAGGACCAACCTGGGCCTTCCAGTATGGAAGATGTGCAGGTGCCCAGCTTGTTCCAGGTATAGTAGTTTTGGAACCAGTTTGGGGAATAATGAATGATGTTCAGTTAATTCAGGATCCCCAATTGCTTATTTCCTAACGTGATTGACATATCAACAGACAGTGGTGTGGGAGACATTTTTGGGAAGAATCTAAACTGCAGGGCTGAGAATTGTATGGTTTTGTATTTGAAAACATTTTGCAACAGTCACTAGATGAGAATTGTGTGTGTTTGATGAACAAATAACTGAAACTATGTCCCTTTTTCATACACAGGAAGACCTCGGCCAGGAGGTGGCTGTGGAAGGTGGCAGTCAGGAGGAGGCAGGGGGTAGTGGCAGCCAAGAGGGGGGTAGGCGTAGGAGCCTGACTGTCTCCCAAGTCTCTCCCCTCCGCCTTCCCTACAGAAGTGCGAAAAACATGGGGGAGGTGGGAGAGTCAGCGCTCCAGCTGATCAGAGATGCCTCAGCCTCCCTCTATGCCACACCCACCTACGAGGAGGCCTTTGCCTCCTTGGTTACCAGTAAATTTACGGGTATGGAGGCGGGGCAACGCAGCATGTGTGAGGAGGTCATCCTCAAAATACTAAATGAGGGGATGGCTGGGGAGATGACTCCCCTCACACATGTTTGCGAGAGTGACCTTGCTCCGCCTCCTCCTCCTCCTTCTGCCACCCCACCAGCACCAGCACCACGGCGTGGAAGGAAGCGTACAAGGAAGACAAGAGAGTGACGACCTGGACTCAGTCTGGTCTGAGAGAAGATGGAGCCTCTCGTAGGACCAGAGCCTGGGGACCTAGATGGCATCTGCTGCAGTTCCGGATGTTTTGGACTTCAGGACCAGATTGCGCTCCCTTATTATTTAGATAGGTACTCTTCATGCCCCCAATTGTTTAAGTCTGTAAAATGATGGTTGCCATGGGTGTCCAAGGCTTTGCAAATTCCCCAAGTTTCACCATGGCTGCGTTCCTCTTTGGTTTGTTGCTGAGACCTAAATAAATGTTTTTTTGATTTGAAATAATCATTGACTATTGTGTTTTACTTTTCTACAATGACAGTTTTTCTTTGAGTAGGCAGGTACATTTCACTAATCCTAAAGTAGAATTAACAAGGGGCACCAACAACCAACAAACTCCTAGTAAATTTAAGCAAGAAATACAAATGTTAATAATGTGGTTTTGCTAAGTTGAGACATACAAACCCCCTCCAAAAAACAAAAAAATTCTCCTTCAAATATGTATTCCCCAAAAAAAAAAAAAAAAAAAAAAAAAAAATCATGGTAAAAAAATAACAAAGATTGTATTACGATCTGAGTAAAAATAAACATGTAGTGTATAAATGCTGCAAAGTAATAAAGAAGTACGTTTGTGAGAAGTGCGGGTGAATAGGAGCAGCTAAAACATGTCATTCTTGTTGCATTGTAAAGAAAAAGAGAATGCGCTGCATTAAAGACATTTTAACATTGCAGCGTGACGAATGTGCTGTGTCGATTAGGAAAGGTAGTTTTACCTGACCGAGCGCTTCCGTCACAGAATTGCTTCTGAGCATGCGTAGCACTTTGTCCGTCGGACAAGCGTACACACGCTCGGATTTGGTGTGATCGGACCGTGTTGACGGCAAATCTTTCCAGCAGGAGATAAGACTTTGTCCGTCGGACAAACCGACGAACACTGTCCGATGGTGCATACACACGGTCTGATTTTTCAACAACCTTGTCCGATCGGACAAAATCCATGAAAAAGTCCGACCGTGTGTATGGGGCTTAAGAGGGACCTCCTAGCAACAGGCATTTAGAAGTAAGTTAAAAAAAAAAATTCCAATTATTTTATTTATTTATTTTTTAGGAATTTTGGGGGGAAACACCAGTTTAAGCATAAGCCAAAAGCCATTCTGCAATAAAATATTGGAAATTACTTTTTCCTTTACAATCTGTAAATTTTCTGCAATTTTCTAATATTGTCAAATTCAATTGTCGAATACTTTCAATATGGTGTCCGGTCCTTTTGTGACTGTTCCCTCAAATCTCAGCCCTACATATGTGATTGGATCATTGCTTTTCTCAGAAGCCTACACTAGGCTACAAATCAAAATTCAGCCATCTCCCTTGTTTTTTTAAATGGCACCTTGTTACTGTAGTGGGAACAGGGCTGTGACAAGGGCTGGGCAGAAGGGGCATCTGCCCTGGGCACTGTGGTATCATGTGAGGGGGGGAGGGCACCTCCAGGAGATTGGAGAGATTTGTGTTGGGAGGGGGAATTTGGAGGGTGGCAGGAGATAAGAATTGTTCTAGGAGGGGAAATTAGGGGTGTGTGCTAGAAATGGTGATTTGGGGGGGGGGGGGTTTTGTTGGGAGGGGGTGGGGAAGAGGATTTGTGCAGAAGGGGGAATTTGGGGGTTTGTGCCCGAAGAGGTTATATGGTAGAGGGGGGAGGGAATTTGTGCTAGGAGGGGATATAATTTTTTTTGGGGGGGGGATTTGTGCTAAGAGAGGGGATTGTGGGAAGAATTTGAGCCGGGGGGGGGTATTTGGAGTGGGGGGGGGAGAGGATTTGTGCTAGGAGGGGTGATTTCTTTTGGGGGGGAGGGGTTGTGCTGGGGGGATTCTGAGCGAGAGAGTTTTTGGGGATGGGGGGACAAAGATTAGTGCTGGCAGAAGAGATTTGTACTGGGAGGAGGGGACATCTATGCTTGGGGGTTAAGCAAGCAGATTAATGCTCAATTTATTTGGGTGGGGGGATTTTTTCTGACACATAATGCTCATACATCTTGGGGGGGTTCATGTTGGGAAAGCTTGCCCTGGGCTCTAAATGACCTTGTTTCGGCACTAAGTGGGAAACAGTGTTTATTACTGCCTGTGATGTCATCACCAGGCCTGTAAAATCCTTTTAGTTAGGGCATAGTGTATATCAGGGGTGTTATACTCAATTTCATTGCGGGCTGCATCAGCATTATGGTTGCCCTTAAAGGGCCGGTTGTATCTGTATGACTAGATGTCCAGGGAACCCCACTCCCCCCCTTACATCAGATGTCAAGACCCCCCCCCCCCCCCCCACCATCAGAAATCAAGAGTCCTCAGCCCTCTCTTACATCACAGTGCACCCCCTTACCTTGTGCTGCTGCAGGGGAGAAGCTGGAGGCAGAGATGGGAAGCAGAAAGTGCAGGGTCTGGATGAGGACCAGAGGAGGGATGGAGTCAGCTTCCGGAGTTTGCTGAATGCTGAGACCAGGGAAGGTACGAGACGAGGGGATGCTGTGGCTGCACGGAGGAGCATAGGATCTGGTGGAGAAGTTCTGTCCTCCTCTCTGCTTCCGACTGCTGAGACGAGGTGGGGGCAGAGACAAGGGGGGTTCCCTAGCTGCGAGAGAGGTGAGAGGGCCACATAAAATGGCCTGGTGGGCTGGATTCGGCCCATGGACCTTGTGTTTGACATATGTGATGTATTTCAGAAATGATGGGGAAGCTGGAAATCACTGTAGTCAGCACTATTACAGTGATATACAAGATCTTTCAGGTCCTGCTCAGGTTCTGTACAAGTAGTTCCCCTCTGCACACTGACCACAGGAGGTCGCTTGCTTGGTACTTCCGCCTTTCATAGAATGCTGTGGGGAGATTTCCTTAAACTTGATTGTAAAGTCTATTTTTTTTAGTTAAAAATAACAAACATGTTATACTTACCTGCTCTGTGTGATGGTTTTGCGCAGAACAGCCCCGATCCTCTTCTTCTCTGGTTCCTCTTCGGCGCTCCTGGCTCCTCCCTCCTGACGAGTGCTCCCACAGCAAGCAGCTTGCTATGGGGCAACCTGAGCCACAGCTCCCTGTGTCCCTTCAGACACGGAGTCGGGGCCTGGCCCTGCCCCCTTTCTCTAATTGGCTGACTGACTTTGATTGACAGCAGCGGGAGCCAATGGCGCTGTGCTGCTGTCTCAGCCAATGAGGAGGGGAGTCCTGGGCAGCACTCCTGAAACATCGCTGGATCTAGAGGGACCTCAAGTATTAGGGGGGCTGTTGCCCTACAGAAGGCTTTTTATCTTAATGCATAGAATGCATTAACCACTTCAATACAGGGCACTTAAACACCTTCCTGCCCAGACCAATTTTCAGCTTTCAGCGCTGTCGCACTTTGAAAGACAATTGCGCGGTCATACTACACTGTACCCAAATGACATTTTTATCATTTTTTTCCCACAAATAGAGCTTTCTTTTGGTGGTATTTGATCACCTCTACGGTTTTTATTTTTTGCTAAACAAATTTAAAAAAAAAAAAAAAATTTGAAAAAAATATGTTTTTTTTTGTTTCAGTTTCAAAATTTGTAAATAAATACGTTTTATCCTTCACTGATGGGCACTGATGGGGCTGCACTGACGGGCACTTATAAGGCGGCACTGATGGGCACCGATGAGGTGGCACCAATGAAGTGGCACTGATGAGGTGGAATTGATGGGCACTGATATGTGGCACTGATAGGCGGCACTGATAGGTGGCACTGATGGGCGACGCGGATGGGCACTGATAGGTGGCACAAATTGGCACTGATAGCTGGCACGGATTGGCATGGATGGGCATGGATAGGCGGCACAGATGGGCATGGATAGGCGGCACAGATAAGCATGGATGGGTACTAATAGGTGGCACGGATGGGCACTGATAGGTGGCACTGATAGACACTGATAGGTGGCACGGATGGGCACTGATAGGCGGCCTTATATTTTTTGTTTTGTACTGATGGATGCCAATCAGTGCCAAACAATAATGCATGCCGATCAGTAATGCCCATTGTGGGCACTGATCGGCATCCATTGTGGGCACTGTGTGTAATCCCTGGTGGTCTAGGGGGGCATACCTGGTGCTGGGCATCCCTGGTGGTCTGGTGGCATCCCTGGTGGTCCAGTGTGGGCATCCTCGGGGGGCTGCGCTTATAATTGATCAGCACAAACCCCCCCCCGTCAGAGGAGTAGCCGATCGGCTCTCCTCTACTCGCGTCTGACAGACGCGAGTGAGGAAAAGCCGATCACCGGCTCTTCCTATTTACACTATGATCAGCCATGATTGGACACGGCTGATCACGTGGTAAAGAGTCTCCCTCGGAGACTCTTTACCAAGATCGTAGTTGCGGCATGTCAGACTGACACCCCGCAACAACGATCACCGCGATGCGCTCCCCGGAGACGCGCAGTGGCTCAAAATCCTGAGGACTTCATATGACGTGAGGTCAGGATTTTAACACCACTTTGCCAACGTCATTTGCCTATAGGGTGGGCGGCAAGTGGTTAAGATAAAAAAAACAAAAACTTCTGCCTGTACAATCACTTTAAGTTCTAAAATCTGGAAGCTGATTGGTTTCTATGCAGATCTGCTCCAGATTTTGCACTCTCCAGTTTTAGTAAATCTCCCCCTATGCATTTTTTTCAATGAATAAAAGGTGTTCCTGGATTGAATGAATAGGAAATTGTTACATCACTGCCTCTCCTCTCCATCTTGTGCATAAAAACTGTGAATGGCAGTAATGCAGAGCAAGCGACTGTATGGGGTGAGTGTGTAGAGGGGAAGCTGCTCACACAGGACTCGGAAGATTGCAGCTATTGTACAAACTTTTGCTAATAGGTGTCCCTCATTCCCATCTCAGAACGTTAGGAGGTATGAGCTTGCAACATTTCTATGTTAGTATACTAATTTCTCTTTTGTAAGGCCCCTTTCACACTGGGGCGCTTTGCAGGTGCTACAGCACTAAAAATAGCGCCTGCAAAGCGCCCTGAAACAGCCGCTGCTGTGTCTCCAGTGTGAAAGCCCCGAGGGAGTGGCGCGCTTGCAGGACGGTCAAAAAAGTCCTACAAGCTGCATCTTTGGAGCGCTGTAGGAGCGGTGTATTTACCGCTCATAAAGCACCCCTTTCCATTGAAAACAATGCACACCATACATGCTCATCCATGTCTTTATGGAGTTGACTTTGTGCACAGAGACTCAGTTATACTGGAACAGAAAAGAGACTTCACCAAACTTACCACAAGGGTCGAAAAACACAATTGTCTACAAATGTCCTTGTATGATTTAACAATAAGAGCCGGTTAACACAGGGGCAACCCGGGATCCGACTTCAGGTTGCCCAAGTCACGCGGTTGAGAAAATCAATGGTAGTGAATGAAGCCGTCTTAACCGATTCCCGACCACCTCACGCCGATATACGTCGGCAGAAGGGCAGGTACAGGCAGAATCACATACCTGTACGTTGCCCTTTAAGAGGCGCGCGGCCGCGGGAAGCTCCTTGAGTCGGGTTGCGGGTCCCGCGGACTCGATCGCTGCGGGGATACCCACGATCGCCTCACGAAGAGGAAGAACAGGGAGATGCTATAGTAAACGAGCATCTCCCCGTTCTGCCTAGCAACAAGTGACACTGATCTCTGCTCCCTGTGATTTGGAGCAGAGATCAGTGATGTGCACAACACAGTCACGCCCCTCACAGTTAGCTGTATAAATGACAATGGTCCCAAAAATGTGTCAAAAATGTCTGATGTGTCCGCCATAATGTTGCAGTCACAATAAAAATCGCTGATTAATAAAAATGTCATAAACCATACCCTATTTTGTAAACGCTATAACTTTTGCCAAACCAATCAATAATCGCTTATTGTAATTTTTTTTTTTTTTTACCAAAAATATGTAGAAGAATACGTATCGGCCTAAACTGAGGAAAAACATTTTTTTTTTATATATTTTTGGGTGATATTTATTATAGCAAAAAGTTAAAAATAATGCGTTTTTTTCAAAATTGTCGCTCTTTTTTTGTTTATAGCGCAAAAAATAAAACCCGCAGAGGTGAGCAAATACCACCAAAAGAAAGCTCTATTTGTGGGAAAAAAGGACGCCAATTTTGTTTGGGAGCCACGTCGCACGGCCACGCAATTGTCAGTTAAAGCGACGCAGTGCCGAATCGCAAAAAGTGCTCTGGTCGGGAAGGGGGTAAATTCTTCCGGGGCTGAAGTGGTTAATGTACACTACAGCAGTCACTCCGACTTCAAAAAAGGTTCAGAATATCCTTCAAAAGAAACACCTGAACTCAATAATATGGAGTGATGTCAACATATAAGGTTAGTTAACCTCTATGGATGTATAGCAAAGTAGAGCCATCTAGTGGTAGCAATACAAAATAGGTTATCATTTGAAGGATGTGCACTAGGAAGTTCATCTACCTGAGAAATTGTCAGGGAACATTGTGTTCTTTCAAACAGATTAGAAATACTGTAATGATTCTCTCTTTTATTTGTTCCAGCTAATTTTAGATTCCAGGGATTGAGGCGGTTTCCATTTCACTTATTGTTATTGAACAGACTCACTGCTACAGGAAACGTTTAATGGGTGAGCTTTCTCAGAATGTCACAATGTCTAAATTGTTCTGCTTCTTGCCTAGGGTTTCATTTGTCACTGAACTTCAGTATAGGTAGGTTTCATGATCAAGCGACCCACTAATAAGATTAGTTCACAAAGGTCCTTCTTTTTGAACAGATTGTCCTTATTGTAAAATCCTTACTTCTTAAAGCGGTTCGGCACCCATTTCATTTAGTAAATCTCTTTGCCTTCCAAATCAGGCAAAGAGTACTAAATGAAATGTTTTTTTTTTTTTTTTTTTTTTTACTTACCTTGTAATTGAAGACTTCCGGTCTTCTCTCTCTGCGGCGGCGGGCGGGGTCTCTGCGTCGATCGTCGTCACGCCGCACTGTCTCCTGGGATCTGGTGTCATTGATCCCAGGAGTCAGTGCGGGCATCTTCCGAAATCTCGCGAGATTTCGGCCACATCTTCCGAAATCTCCCGAGATTTCGGCCGCATCTGCCGAAATCTCGTGAGATGTCGGCAGATGTGCCGTTACTGCGCACGCGCGAGTAACGGCGGTGCATGCTGGGCCATCTAAAGTTCCTGTGGGTGTTTCACATGCCCACAGGCAAGATGGCCCCCAGCACAAAAGAAGAAGACGAGGATCTTCATCGGACGAAAACCGGCGGCGATCGAGATGGAAGATGGAACAGGTGAGTCCCCCAATAAAGGTAAGCATCCTTTATATCCCGTCTAAAAAAAAAAATTTTTTTTACAGAGTGCATAACCGCTTTAACCACTTAAGGACCAGGCCTCTTTTTTAGATGTGTTTTTTACAAGTTAAAAACATATTTTTTTTGCTTGAAAATTACTTAGAACCCCCAAACATTATAAATTTTCCCTAACGCCCTAGAGAATAAAATGGCGATCGTTGCAATACTTTCTGTCACACTGTATTTGCGCAGCGGTCTTACAAGACAAAAATACACTTTTTTTAATTAAAAAATAAGACAACAGTAAAGTTAGCCCATTTTTTTTTTATATTGTGAAAGATAATGTTACACCGAGTAAACTGATACCCAACATGTCGTGCTTCAAAATTGCACCCGCTCGTGGAATGGAGACAAGCTTTTCCCCTAAAAAATCTCCATAGGCGACATTTAAAAAATTCTACAGGTTGCATGTTTTATGTTACAGAGGAGGTCTAGGGCTAGAATGATTGCTCTCGCTCTACCGATCACAGCGATACCTCACATGTGTGGTTTGAACACCGGTTTCATATGCGGGCGCTACTCACATTTGCGTTCGCTTCTGCGCGAGAGCTCGGCGCGTTTTAAAAAAAAAAAAAAAATTCTTATTTATTTTACCTTTTATTTTTTATTACACTGTTTTAAAAAAAAAAAAAAATAATTATGTCACTTTTATTCCTATTACAAGGAATTTAAACATCCCTTTGTAATAGAAAAAAGCATGACAGGACCTCTTAAAAATTATGTCACTTTTATTCCTATTACAAGGAATGTAAACATCCACGGGAAGTATCCGATTGCCTTTGTCGCTGCCGACGGCTCCGGTAAGTGCCGGAGGGCACCGGATTGCGGTGGGGGGGGCGTCTCTCTCCCGCCGCCGATAAAAGTGGTCTCGCAGTGAATCC
Organism: Lithobates sylvaticus; assembly: GCA_028564925.1. NCBI lineage: Eukaryota > Metazoa > Chordata > Amphibia > Anura > Ranidae > Lithobates > Lithobates sylvaticus. Next base: position 502,378,116 of record CM053030.1, read on the forward strand.
GCCACAGAGACCACTTTTATCTTGTACCGGACCGCTGGCCAAACACAGCATAAGAACGATATCTGTCATTAAAGTGAGGATGTATATCGGCGTACGGTGGTCCAGAAGTGGTTAAAGTCTGATTTCAAGCTCTGTATAAATAGCTGTTTTAAAGTGACACTAAAGGTATTTTTTAAATAACAAACATGTCATACTTACCTCCCCTGTGCAGCCCGTTTTGCACAGAGTGGCCCGGATCCTGGTGTTCTGGGGTCCCTAGGCGGCTCTCTCGGCTCCTCCGCGCTTCAGATAACCCCCTGGGAGAAGCACTCTCCCGGGGGGTTTACCTTGCGGGCGCGCTCCCGAGTCCTGCATTTTGTGTCCATTAACGCCGAATGCAGGACTCGGCCCTGCCCCCCGACAGCGGCGTCATTGGATTTGATTGACAGCAGCGGGAGCCAATGAACCGGGCCCAGGAAACCAAAAGTCAGTGTAGTCAGGAGCAAAAAACAGGAACAGGTATCGAAGGGAAGCCAGCCAGGCCATGTCATACACAGGAGCACAGGAAGGAAGCACTTAGAGATCATAGACCACACAAGGGCAAGGAGGAAATGAGCTAAGCTGTTTAATTAGCAAAAAGGGGCTGGCTGTGGGCTGGACTAATGAGGCAGGTTAATGGAAACCATGTGAGTCACTTTGGTAACAATGAGTGGCTGATGGTTAACCGACAGCTGAACAGCTTCTGAGCACTGAAAGAAAAGAGCTGCTTGTTAAGTAGCAGGAGCCCTGCCTTGATAGTACCCCCTCCTCAATGACCCCTCCCCTCAGGGGCACCAGGCTTGAGGTGAAAACATATAAGGAAAGCACAGAGGAAGGCAGGAGCATGTACGTCCGAGGATGAGATCCAAGAGCATTTCTCCGAACCGCAACCCCACCAGTGAACTAGATATTTTATATGTCCACAAAACCCATGGGAGTCAAAGATAGATTGTATCTCATATTCCTCATGGTTGTCAACCTGAACCGTACAAGGGGCGTGGTGGCAATGTGGTATAGAGGTTACACACCAAAGGTTTTAATAAGGAAACATGGAATATGTTGGAAATATGCATGTTGGAAGGAAAATCTAATGCATAGGCTACTGGGTTACCATTATGAAGTATGGGGAAAGGTCCAAAATACTGAAGCGCCAGTTTTAGTGAGGGAACACGAAGTTTGATGTTACGGGAAGACAGCCAGACCCTCTCCTCAACTTGGTAGGAGGGTGCAGGTAGGCGTCTGTGATCAGCAGGAAGTATGTACCTCTCCCTGGAGCATGGCAAAGATTCTTCAACCTGCACCCAAGTGGAACCGAGGAAATAGGGACCAGGAATCAAAGAAATCAAAGCGTTATGCACCAAGTGTATTGCATGAACTATTTATTAATGATGGGGCACAATTCCTCTCAATGACACCAAAGATGGGGCTCAATGACATCAAATATGGGGCACTATTCCTTCCACTTACACCAACGATGGGGCGTAATTACTCTCACTAAAACAAACAATTGGGTATTATTTTTTCCCACTGACTTCGGGACCTTTATTACTCCCACTGGCCACAGTCCAGTCCTCCTAAAGTCTGAAAGACAGTAAACTTAGGAAGTTTGGAGACCCCTTCTCTACCTCATTCCTCCTTGTCGTCCTCTCTGCATGTTTTATTGTTAGCACTTGAGTACTGCAGCACAGTTGATTGGCTTCTTGTGCTGCTTCTTCTTCTGTACTTAGGAACTTGAACCCAATTCCGCACCTGTGCCTCCGTACTCTCCAGGGTGGTGACCAAAACTTCCGGTTTCGCTTCACAATGTTCACTGTACAGAGCCGGCGGCTGCTACAAGCGGGAAGATGTACCAGTAGGGGATGTAACGGTTGCTGACCTGGATATGCAAATGTTATACAGTACAGAGTGAGCTGCTAATTGTTTTTAATAAAGTGGCTATCTTTTGATGCTACATTTAGCTGGCTCCCCCTTCTTTTCTATTTGCTGGTCACCAGTATTGCCTTTGATCTCCCTGCAGCCTACATGGTAAATTTTGCTGCAGAAATTAAGCAATCACTGCCACATCAGTATCAGGACAAATGTTAGGCCCTACAGAATATTTCATATACAGTGCATCCGGAAAGTATTCACATCGCTCCACTTTTTCCACATTTTGTTATGTTACAGCCTTATTCCAAAATGGATTAAATTGTATTAAAATCCATTAATGTACAAGTATTCACCTTTGCTCAATACATTTGGTGAAGCACCTTTGGCACCAATTACAGCCTCATGTCTTTTTGAATATGATGCTACAAGCTTGGCATGCCTATTTGTGGGCAGTTTCTCCCATTCTTCTTTGCAGGACCTCTCAAGCTCCATCAGTTTGGATGGGGAGTGTCGGTGCACAGCCATTTTCAGATCTCTCCAGAGATGTTCAATTGGGTTCAAGTCTGGGCTCTGGCTTTGCCACTCAAGGACATTCACAGAGTTGTCCCCTAGCGACTCCTTTGTTATCTTGGCTGTGTGCTTAGGGTCATTGTCCTGTTCGAAGATGAACCTTTGCCTCAGTCTGAGGTCCAGAGCGCTATGGAGCAGGTATCATCAAGGATGTCTTTGTACAGCACCTGGAGAGCGATCGTGCTCGGGAAGACCGGAACCTGGACCCCCACCTGGAGAGCCCACACTGAGCCCACACAGAGCAGAAAGACACCAGAGCGTCCCTGGGCAACCAGCAGCGGTGAGTGCTAACTGTGCTAATTGACACTACAGGAAAAGAGACAATGTGTTTGTAACCTTCTTGACTTTCTTGGCTTGGCTGGCTGATAGCGTATGAGACCTGCTCCCACTGCATATAAACTCCCAAATTGTTGCTTTGTCTCTTCTCCTGAGACTTTTGAGATTGTGATCCCTTTGACTTGTTAACAGCGCATTGGATTGCCTTATGCTATGGGCTACATGTGAATTTTTAAACACTCCTTTGGGACCCATGAGCTGCTGACCTTCCTTTGCCTGCTACTAATGAATAGGACTGTCTCTTGTTGCATAAAGGCTCTTAAATGCTGGACCTCTGAGTGAATAAGCCCAGGACATAGCACACAGTACATATAGGGGGCTTGGACTGGGAGGAAGGGTTAACTTTGAACCCCCTCATTTTAGTCCTATAAGCGGCCTCCCCCTCTATCTTTGCTTAGTAAAGGCTCCCTCCCCAGGCTCTACCTCCCTAGTGGGGATCGGGGAGACTATTACAGGGGAGAAATCGCTATCTCCGTACCCTTTCCCTTTTTTTTTTTTTTTTGGGACACAGGGAGATACTCACGTCCCAGGGACGTCCCAGGGATAGCAAGCAAAGATGTCCACTAAAAGGAAAGAAGAACAAGCTAACACTGAGGGGGGGAACCCTCAAACAACACGCTCAGCAGCAGCAGCAGCCAAACTAGTACGCTATGCACATATGCCAGCAAGTTCAGCACACTCACCAGGGAGAGGAAACCAACAGCAACAAGGACAGACAAAACCCCCAGGGGAAAACCTACCAGCAGACAGGAGAAGTCAGGGCCGCGACACATCAGCCCCAAAGACTACGAATAAAAAGGGTCACACAGAGGAGAATATAGGGGAAATATCAGTATGTGCACCTGCCCTGATCCCTATAATAACCCCTACGATAGCTACAGAGGGAGTCCCAATGGGAGGAGAAGAACCAACCTTAAAAGAAGTATTACTGGCAGTAAACGCATGTAGAGGGTCAGTGAATAAGTTGAGTGACCAACTAACTGAAATCAAGGAAGAACTGAAATCAATAAATCAGGAGCTGCAGAGAACTGTCGCAAGGGTAATAGCAGTGGAGGAAAGGCTGAGTATGGTGGAAGACGAGGTTAACCCAATGAAACAAGAGATGAAAACTATGAAAGAACAACTGAGCTGGCAGGGGTCAAAACTCGATGAAATAGAGAACAGATTACGAAGAAATAATATACGGGTTGTAGGCCTGCCAGAACGAAGCGAGGGCCCTCATCCCATAAATTTTCTGGAAAAATGGTTTAAAGACACATTTGGGGAAAAAACTTTTTCATCACTTTTTTTGATAGAAAGGGCCCATAGAGTCCCAACTAGAGCTCCACTGAGGGATGGGTACCCCAGGCCTCTACTCTTGAAGCTGCTTAATTATAATGATAAGGTAGCAGCACTACAGAAGGCTAGAGAGATGGGGGACATCTTCTTCAATGGAGCAAGGGTATCGCTGTACCCAGATTTTTCTCCAGAACTAAGTAAACGCAGAACAGACTTTAAGGTAGTTAAACGCAGCTTTTTAAAAAACAAAATCGTCTATGCACTACTATATCCAGCACGTCTCCGGATTGTGACTCCAGAGGGCCCTGTGTTTTTTGATACACCAGGAAAAGCAACCAAATGGCTGGAAGATAATAAAATGGAACTTTAAGATTAAGGAGTGGGAGGATGAGGAGGGGGGGGGGGGGGAGCTGGGAAGAGGAGAGAAATGATTGAAAATGTTCTACGTATTAATATGCTAATGTGGCGGGGAGGGAGGGGCCTTAGGTATAAGTTATATAAGTATCTATTTATTTATTGTACTTCCCCTTTCCTTTTTTTTTTTTTTGATATATAACTTTTTTCACTATTACACTTATCACTATACCCACATTAGACAAAGGAAAGGGATTTGGGGTCCAGAGGGGGAGGAACACCCCCCCTCCCCCCCTTCCCTCTCACTTAAATTTTCCCCCCTTTTTTGTCCCCCCCCCCCTTTTTTTTTTTTTTTTTTGGAAGTAAACTGGGTGAAGTTTGGGAAGAGGTACCAAGGTATGGAAGGTGGAATATATGATCAGTGTGGGTAGTCTATGGGAGGAATGGGTCACAAGAATAGCCCTCATGGGTAGCCTAGGTAGGCACAGTAGAGAGGGAGGGAGGATGGGGGGGAGGGTTAAGGGTAGAGGGATGGGAGGGAGGGGGGGGGGGGGGATAAGGTTAGTAGAGGGATGGGAACAATAAGATTTACAAGCACAAACAGCACACCACAAACACGAAAAAGGGGAATAAAAAGCAACACTGTAGCACTAAGACGAAAGACACATGAAATAGAAAGTACACTTAGAATTTATGTAGTGTTAAATCAGGGGAGACGATTTTATTCATATTGTTATGGGGTAACAAAGTTCTTCTTTGTTTTTTCTATCTTTTTTTTCCTTTTTTTTTTTTTCTTTATTGCTGTGTTTATAAACTGTTTAAAATTACTGGTATATATACGGTGGCTCCTTCCTTTTTGTATCCCTCCCCCGCAGGTAGTTTTGGAATATTCTATTTTCTATAGTATTAGATATGCGGTGTTCCCGCATATGGTAATTCCTTTTTTTGTGGCTTGTCTGCCCAACCAGCTGTGCGTCATAAAACATTTAATATAGCCTCCTGGAATGTCCGCGGGATGGGTAACCCAACTAAGAGAACGGTTATTTTCTCCACACTTGATTTATATGGGGTAGATATAATCTGCTTACAAGAGACCCATCTAGTGAAGGAAACAGCAGCAAAATTAACCAATAAGCAGTTTCAACACCAGTGTCATTCAGTTTTTTCTTCTTACTCTAGAGGGGTGAGTATATTGGTAAAAAAAGGATTATCCTTCAAATGTAGAGAAATCAACATAGATAAAATGGGCCGCTACATTTTTATGTATTGTTTGATTGAAGGTGAGCCCTATATATTTGCCAATATATACATCCCCCCACCCTTTAAAATGGAGGTGCTATACAAATTAATGGAGTTTCTACTAGACAAGGAGGACATCCCAGTAATGGTGGTAGGAGACTTCAACAATGTACTTGATAGAACACTAGACAGATTCCCAGCAAAGGTAGGGAGGGATGGAATGAGGGAGGGACGTTTATCGCAATTTTTAGAAGAAGTTGGGTGGTGTGACTTATGGAGAACAAGTAACCCAAATGTACGGCAGTACTCTTGCTTCTCGGGCACATATAACACTCTGTCCAGAATAGATATGGTATGGGGGAATAGAGACCTGATGCAGTCAATAGTAAAGATTCTATACTACCCAAGAGGGGTGTCGGACCACTCTCCACTGGTGACTACATTGTACACAAAGAAAACATGTCCCCGTAACAGCTGGAAAATAAGTCCTTTCTGGCTGGAACTGATAGAAAAGACTGAGGATGTAAATAAAAAACTAAAGGAATTTATATCCTTGAATGAAGGGACAGCACCAGTGGGAGTGGTTTGGGACACTCTGAAGGCTTTCTTAAGGGGATTATTGATCCAACAAGTGGCCCAAATTAAGAGGAGGTCTAGAGAGTGGGAGGAGAAAGCAAGGAAAGAGGTGCTGGAGGCAGAAGTCCTATATGTAGAAGAACCATCCATTGCTAGGCAAAGAACTTGGCTGGAGAAACAGAAGAAATATAAAATACTGGTCACAAAGAAGATGGAGAACAAATATCTTTTTCAGAGACAGAAAGCATACGCAGAGGGTGAGAGCGTGGGCCGTATGCTCGCTCTCTTGACCAAAACTAACTCAACCCCCTCCAGTATCTCTGCAATAAGAACAACTAAAGGAGGGATCTCCTCCCAGACCACGACAATTTTGGAGACATTTGAAACCTACTATAAGGATCTATATAAATCAAAGAGAACAGAAACAACGGAGGGGACAGAGGCAATGGAGAACTTTTTAAAAGGAATAGAGACACCGGTGTTACAGGAGGAAGAAAGGGAAGCTATGGAGGCCCCTATAACCTTAGAGGAGCTACAGTCAGCAGTAAAGGGGATGTCGAATCAAAAGTCTCCCGGGCCAGATGGACTACCCATAGAGATCTATAAACAATATGGGGAGATACTGCTCCCAGAATTACTGAAGGTAGTCAATAGCGCAGTAGTAGAAGGGAAACTGCCCATTTCAATGACAGAAGCAGTAATAATTGTTCTCCAAAAAGAAGGGAAGGATCCACTGGATACATCATCCTATAGACCAATTTCGTTACTATGCTCCGATATCAAGATTATGGCTAGGGCAATTGCAGTTAGAATGAATAAATATATACAGAAACTCATACACCCGGATCAGGCTGGGTTTATTCCCAATAGAGCAACGAGTACTAATATCAGGAGGGTCTACCTAAATTTGCAGACGCCAACAGAAAACATGGACAACAGAGCTATCCTATCGCTGGATGCAACAAAGGCTTTCGATAGCCTGGAGTGGGATTATCTTTGGTTGGTTTTGGGGAAATTTGGGTTCGGACCCTCCTTTATTAGAATAGTAAAAACACTTTATAATACCCCACAGGCCAAGATTAAAATCAATGGTGAATGCTCCAAGATGTTCCGTTTGGAGAGGGGGACGAGACAGGGATGTCCCCTGTCTCCCCTCCTCTTCACATTGGCAATAGAACCTCTGGCGGCACTAATTAGGTCCACACGAGATATTCAGGGATTTAGGAGGAAGATAGGGGAGGAGAAAACTGCACTATATGCAGATGATATACTGCTCTTCCTGGGAGATACCGGTAGGTCGTTGAAGGGGGCAGTTCAGATAGTGGAACAATATGGACAATATTCGGGTTTAGTGATAAATTGGGAAAAGTCAGCACTCCTACCCATAGACCCACTAGATAATATAAATCTAGGAGACATGGCGCAGTTAAAAGTAGTGGAAAAGATGGACTACTTGGGGATATCAATAACAAGGCATCCAGCACAGTACATTAGTAACAACTTAGGCCCGTTGTTGGACAAATTTAAAAAAAAATCAGATGTATGGGGACGACTGCCGCTGTCAGTGGCAGGACGTATCAACCTTATCAAAATGATCTGGATGCCGCAATTGTTGTATATACTCCATAATAGCCCAGTATGGATAGGGAGGGAATGGTTTAGAAGGTTGGAAACCATGTTCAGGGAATTGATCTGGAAGAAGGGTAGAGCAAGGATCGGGCTTTCAACACTACAAATGCCAACAAAGGAGGGAGGGATGGCGGTTCCACACCCGCGCAGTTACTTTCTTGCCGCTCAGTTACAGCATTTGAGCGGTTGTGGCATAAAAGATGGAGAGAATTCCAGCAGCAAAATGATGCTGATGGATGCACCGCATAGCACCATAATAGGAAACCTCGAGGCAAATTCTTTTTCGGTCAGAGGACCAACACTGGAAATGGCTGTGCGGGTGTGGAAAGCAGCTAAAATGGCAATGGGTTATATGGGACTGTCGGAATTTTCCCCCCTCTGGGACAATAAAAATTTGAAGGAAGTTCAGGCCATGGGAAGAATTAGAGAATGGGAGAACTTGGGTATAACCAGAGTAAAACAACTATATGAGGCTAATACATTGAAATCCTTTGCAGAATTAAGGAGAGAATACGGGATACCAAACAAGTTATTCTATAGGTACCTACAAATTAGACATGCCCTACAAGCCCAATTTAAAGTACAGCTACTGATATGGGAAGAGATGCCCTATCTTCAAAGAATAATTAAAGGGGGAGATCTTAAAGGTATTATTTCAGATCTATACCTACAGATCAGTACCAGATCAATTCCCAGGGACTCGGTGGAGAAAAATAGAAGGAAATGGGAGGAAGACCTAGGATCCATAACAACCGAACAATGGGAACAGATATTAGAGCAGGGGCCAATGGTGTCATTGTCTCCATCACAGAAAATTTCACACCTATTTTTAATTCACCGGGTATACTACACTCCAAAGAGGTTATACATGTACGGGCGGAAATCAGATGATAAATGCCCCAGGTGTCAAGATCCCGGAGATCTCATACACATGGTATGGAGATGCCCGAAGTTGCAGAGGTATTGGAGGACAGTATTGAACACCATTAACACAAATTTTGAGATTGAATTAAAATTAGAAGCAAAGGTCTGTATACTAGGATACATGGAAGTAAGTCAGGGTTCCAAAAACACCTTGGTAGCAGTACGAAGATGCCTGTTTCAGGCTAGGAAACTGCTGGCACAAAACTGGCAGGCAGCAAAACCTCCCAACCCAATGGAATGGGTCAATACAATAAACGCGACAATATGGAAGGAAAGAGCAGTATTTATTAAAAGAGGAAACTTTAACAAATTTAAAATATTATGGGAACCTTGGTTGAGGCAAATAGATTGTCCACCATAAAGAACGCACAGCTGGTTGGAAATAGAAAAGCGGGACACAAATATGAGAAAGGAGGAGGAGTAAACACATACAAACGCATAACTCCCCCCTTAACAAATAAACTTAAATAAATAAGAGTACAAAAAGAAGGAAATTAGTGTTTGTGCAGAAGACATTTGGGGGTGGGAAGGGAGGGGTAGGGTAAGGGCTAAAATAGATGGGAACAGCAATGTTAAAAATAATAAGATATGATATGTGTATAAGAATATGTTCTGTTTTGTAATCAAGAAATTAATAAAGAAATATTAAGATAAAAAAAAAAAAAAAGGATGTCTTTGTACATTGCTTCATTCATCTTTCCCTCGATCCTGACTAGTCTCCTAGTTCCTGCCGCTAAAAAATATCCCCACAGCATGATGCTGCCACCACCATGCTTCACTCTAGGGATGGTATTGGCCTGGTGATGAGCGGTGCCTGGTTTCCTCCAGACTTGACGCTTGCCATTCAGGCCGAAGAGTTACATTTTAGTTTCATCAGACCAGAGAATTTTGTTTCTCATGGTCTGAGAGTCCTTCAAATGCCTTTTGGCAAACTCCAGGCGGGCTGTCATGTGCCTTTTACTGAGGAGTGTCTTCCGTCTGGCCACTCTACCATACAGGCCTGATTAGTGGAGTGCTGCAGAGATAGTTGTTCTTCTAGAAGGTTCTCCTCTTTCCACAGAGAAACGCTGGAGCTCTGTGAAAGTGACCATCGGGTTCTTGGTCACCTCCCTAACTAAGGCTCATCTCCCGCGATCGCTCAGTTTGGCTGGGCGGCCCGCTCTAAGATGAGTCCTGGTGTTTCCAAACTTCTTCCATTTACAGATGATTAAGGCCACTGTGCTCATTGGGACCTTCAATGCTGCAGACATTTTTCTGTATCCTTCCCCAGATCTGTACCTCAATCCAATCCTGTCTCTGAGGTCTACAGACAATTCCTTGGAGTTCATGGCTTGGTTTGTGCTCTGACATGCACTGTTAACTGTGGGACCTTATATAGACAGGTGTGTGCCTTTCCAAATCATGGCCAATCAACTGAATTTATCACAGGTAGACTCCAATCAAGTTGTAGAAACATCTCAAGAGTGATCAGTGGAAACAGGAGGCACCTGAGCACCATTTTGAGTGCCATGGCAAAGGCTGTGAAAACGTATGTACATGGGATTTTGTTTCCTTTTCTATTTTTAATACATTTGCAAATATTTCAAACAAACTTCTTTCACGTTGTCACTATGGTGTATTGTTTGTAGTATTTTGAGGAAAATAATGAATTTAATTCATTTTGGAATAAGGCTGTAACATACCAAAATGTGGAAAAGGTTAACTGTGAATACTTTCCAGATGCACTGTACAGTAGTATAAGCTATAACAATTTAGGGAGCTATACTAGCTGAATTGTTTCTGCATGCAGACACTGCAACTGTGACACCTGCTGGCTTAAAAAAAGAAGTGCATCCCAATTAAGTACGCAATTACTAAAATTGCAATGATACAAAAAAAATTACAAATATTGTTTATTATTATTATTTTTATTTATAATTATTATTTTACAGCATTTATGTAGCAAGGTCTTTTACCTCTTTTGGTCTAATGAGGACCTCCAAGGCCAAAGATAGCTGACATCCTTCAATATGTGGTGTGTTGTGAGGCATAGTGAGTGCAAAGTCATTGGGCGCCAGACACTTCTTGTTTATGAACGTTTTTTTCTTTTGACAGTCCTTTTTATATATTTTTGGGGGAAAGAGGGTTAGGGCCAGGACATCCTTAGATAGTTGCAAACTCAATTGGCAGACTCCGAGACTTCAATAGAAGGACAGCCGTGCAGGGAAAGGCCCCAGCAAGAAGCCACATCTGCACTTGCAGGAATGCTGTCTCCTATGGTAACAGTCCTTTAACAGTTCCTAATTCAAACGTAATAGTTCTTTTAGCTTTACTACAACCGCTCCTTGTAGTTCTTCAATACTGAACTCCCGGTCTCTCACTAGACCCTCTGATTCATTGACTCTGAATCCCTTGAGCTCCTCCGAGGTTAGCGATAGTATCTCCCTCAAGCGTCACCCCTTGCTTCTCTGCTCGGTCCCTAGCTTGGCACTTCAGATACTTTTCAAGCTTCACCCCCGCTAACCGGCTCGGTCCCTGGCTTGACACACAAGGCTGCTCTGCAAGCGTCTTCTCCGCTGTTTGGGTCCCTGACTTTATCACCAATTGAAGTTTCCCAATTCTCCACCGTGCCCTTTTGGTGAGAATATGGTTCCGGTACTTGCTTCAGTTACTCACTGTGGTCCCTGGTAAAAGCGATTGGTCCCTTTGTGGCGACAGCTTCCCTTCTACCTCCAACCAGCTTATCCCAGCACCCAACCCTCCTCTTTTCGTTAAAAAAAATCCAACACTTTTCCCAAATTAGTCACCATAACGACTTTGAAATATAGTGGCAACAAAACAAGATCAAGGTCCCATTGTAGGAGAAACAGAGTCGTCAGAGTTAAAAAAAATTTAAGGTAGTCAAGGCTCCACAAAGTCTTTAGACACACCCAAGTCGTGACTGGTCTTTAAAACAGGAAGCTACTTCACAAAGGCAAATAAAACCAATATTAACCGCTTACCAACCACATCACTTAGATATAGGGCAAGGTGGCTCTGCTGTGCCACTTAGGTACATTTCCGTTCCGGGTAGGGGGGTGATTAAACTCAGCAGATGCCGAGCAGCGGGTGCCGGCCAATGAATAATCGCTGGCACTCGCTGATCATCCAGAACACACACAGGACAGGACTCTGCCTATGTAAACAAGGCAGAGCTCTGTCCTGTCAGCGGGAAGTAAGTTTCTTTCCTGGCAAAGCAGGAAATAGAATCAATTACTTCCCCTAGTAAAATCACCACACATAGTACACAAATAGGACACTGGCTAGGCACACGTTTATCCCTTTGATGGTCCTAGATGTTTTACTCCTTCCCAGTCAGTGTCATTAGTACAGTGCCAGTGTATATTTTTAGCACTGATCACTGTATTAGTGTCACTGGTTCCCACAAAGTGTCAGAATGCATACCTCCCAACATTTTGAGATGGGAATGAGGGACACCTACTAGCAAATGTATGTAGGAATAGGACACGCCCCCTACCACACCCCCTTAACCAATTCCCGCCCGGTCAATAGCAGATTGACGTCCGGGAAGTGGTTCTGTTATCCTGACTGGGCGTCATATGACGTCCTTCAGGATAACATGCCGCCACACGCCCGTGGGGGCACGCATCGTGGCGATTGGTGGAGCGGTGTGTCACGGCTGATCACGATGTAAACAGGAAAAGTCGGTGATCGGCTGTTCCTCACTGGCGTCTGATAGACGCGAGTAGAGGAGAGCTGATCGGCGGCTCTCCAGACAGGGGGGATCTGTGCTGATTGTTTATCAGTGCAGCCCCCCCTTGGATGACCACACTGGACCACCAGGGACTCCACTAGGACCACCAGGGAAGGGGGCAACATGTGGATGGCCAGGTATGTACCCCCTGGCCATCCACATGTTCAAATAAATGCCCAATCTGTGCCAATCAGTGCCCACAAATGGGCACTGATTGGCACCAGTATGTAATAAAAGAGAACAGTGATGCCACCCATCAGTGTCATCAGTGCCACCTATCAGTGCCCATCCATGCCCATCCGTGCCACCTATCAGTGCCACCCATAAGTACCCATCAGTGCCGCCTACAAGTGCCACCTATCAGTGCCCATCAGTGTCACCTTATCAGTGCCCGTCAGTGCAGCCATATCAGTGCCCATTATTGAAGGAGAAAATGTACTTATTTATTAAAACATTTAACAGTAACAAAGAAAAATTTGTGTTTTTTTTTTTTTAATTTTCATTTTTATTTATTTGTTGCGCAAAAAATTAAAACCGCAGAGGTGATAAAATACCACCAAAAGAAAGCTCTATTTGTGGCAACAAAATGATAAAAAATTTGTTTGGGTACAGTGTAGCATGACTGCGCAATTGTCATTCAAATTGCGACAGCGATGAAAGCTGAAAATTAGCTTGGGCAGGAAGGTGTCTAAGTGCCTGGTATTAAAGTGGTTAAAGGAGAATTAACCAAAAAAAAAAAAAAGGTTAATTAAATCTACAAGTGCTTTTTTTACCACTACTATTTCTTTATATTGGCTTTTAAAATTTACAAATGCAGCAATTTAGAATTTTGGATGAAAGGTTTAGCACGGAAAACACTTTTTGAAAGATAAAATATAGATCAGACCAACATGTTGGACAAATGAGGAGGAATGAGGGACAGAGGGACATTGCATCAAATCAGGGACAGTTGGGAGCTATGAGAATGTCCGCCGCAATATCGCAGTCCCGCTATAAGTCGCTGATTGCCATCATTCCTAGTTTAAAAAAAATCAATAAATATTCCAGTATATATACCATAGTTTGTAGATGCTATAACTTTTGTGCAAACCAATCAATATACGCTTATTGGGATTTTTTATTACCAAAAATATGAATAAATATTGGCCTAAATGTATGAAGAAATTTATTTTTTTTTGGATATGTTTTATAGCAGAAAGTAAAAAAATATATGTAGCACTGACCCCCGAAGGAGCTGCTGATTGGATTTGGGCCTGCACTCTACCAATAACCCCACTAACTTGGCTCAATCCCCTTAGCACAGCTGTGATGCAATATAATACAATACAATATAATACAAATTGCAAAGTACCTGTATTGTATCCTCAGGATCCACTGGCTCCACCTGGTGGGAAAAACAGTACGCCACACAACTGGATACTTAACCAGAAATATATTTTACTGTGGAATATTCAAAAAACAGGTGGTTACAGAAATTGTGCTGTCATCCCAACATAGGACGTCAGCACAATGTATTTCAATATAAACAATATAAGATAATATATATATATATATATATATATATATATATATATATATATATATATAGATATAGATATATATATTAACTGGGAGCTTACCCTACTTTAAAGGCTGTGCGTGAGATATCACTTAAAGTACTTAGTGAATGAATGAATGATTTGTATAGTGCTGCAAATGCGAACTGAATCGCCTCAAGGTTCTTGTCTGCTCTTTTTGTCCTGCGATATTAGAAGAGGTGGGTCTTGAGTTTTTTCCTGAAGGCCTGATGGTTTTCTTCCAAGCGGATGTTGTTTGGTAGAGCATTCCATAGCCGAGGTCCCTGTACTGCGAATCTTCGTTCTCCCTTCGATTTGTATCGAGCTTTGGGGATGAGAAGGCGGTTCTGGTTTGTTGATCGCAGGCTGCGATTTGGTATGTATTTTTCTATTTTCTCACAAAGGTATTGAGGAGCATTTCCTTGTGTACATTTGTGGGTGAGGCAGAGGGTCTTGAATGTGATTCTATCTTTTACCGTCAGCCAATGGAGAGTCCTTAGGGATGGGGAGATGGATTCCCAGGGTTTCTTTCCGGTGACTACTCTTGCTGCTGTGTTTTGGACGACTTGAAGGCGTGCAATCAGGTAATCCGGTAATCCTATGTAGAGGGAGTTTGCGTAGTCGAGTCGCGAATTAATGATGGTTCCTACTACTACTGCTTTCTCATTTTCCGGAATGAATCGGATGAGTCTGCGAAGCATGCGGAGGAGATGATAGGATCCGCTGATTACTGATCCTATTTGTGCCTCCATGGTCATCTCTGAATCAAGGATGACTCCGAGGCTTTTGGCTTTGGTGCTTGGGATGATGGTCTGGCCAAGGATGGTTGGGGGTGTCCATGGGGTCTTCGTTTTTTTCCTTTTCAGTTTTCGATCCATTAAGTTTGAGGGAGCTAGTGGTCATCCAGTCATCTATCAATGTGAGTAGGGATGAGCCGAACACCCCCGGGTTCGGTTTGCACCAGAACCTTCGAACGGACCGAAAGTTTGCGCGAATTTTCGAACCCTATTCGTTATAATGGACGCGAACGTTCGAAATCAAAATTGCTAATTACAACGGCCAATATGCATGTTAATGTCATAAAACAGGTTTGGGGACCCGGGTCCTGCCCCAGGGGACATATATCAATGCAAAAAGAAGTTTTAAAAACTAACGTTTTTTCGGGAGCAGTCATTTTAATGATGCATAAAGTGAAAAAAAAAAGTGAAATTTTCCTTTAAATATGGTACCTGGGGGGTGTCTAAAGTATGCCTGTGAAGTGGCATGTGTTTCCCGTGTTTAGAACTGTCCTTGCACAAAATGACATTTGTAAAGGAAAAAAAGAAGCCATTTAAAACCACTTGCGGCTTTAATGTCATGTCTTGTCCTGGCCGCCATATGGCTGAAAATCCTTGAGAAAAATGGCATGGCTACCCCATCACCCCCCCCCCCCCCCCCCAGCCCCTTTGGGTCTTGTATGGATATTAAGGGGGACCCCGCACCCAAAATAAAACCCTATACCTACAACCCTATATACTCTGAACAGCAGTATATAGGTGGTGCAAACAAGACACGGACTGTAGGTTTGTTCTTAAGTAGAATCTGAACAGGTACATTATGAAGTGTAGCTCCATCCCAAAAAAATCTATTTTTTTAAGCTTTTTGGAGAACATAGGGAGGGGTTATCACCCCTGTAACATTTGCTGTCTTTGCACATCTGTTCAGAACATGTCACCTCACTTTCCGTCCCAATGACAAATGTTTTTGGAAAAGTGGGGTTTTAATTGAAACAAGGATTGGTGATAAAGCATCAGTAGAGAGGAGATACCTTTTTCCCAAATTAAATCTAACAGGATAGAATTTCCCTTCCTAGGGGTAGATTTCCTCTCACTTCCTGTTTCTCTTTCCGTTTGCAAGTAGGAGTCGTTTGTAAGTTGGATGTTTGAAAGTAGGGGCCTGCCGTATATACTCTGCAGAAATTTGCCCTATTAGATGTTGGTGTAGCCACAAGACTGGTGGGCACAGGAATGGGCCCTGCTGTGAGTTAATAGATCAAGATTTGTACTTGCATGCACCTGTTGAACCGGGCAGAAAAATTGGGCCTTTGGCGGTGGTGGTGGACGGTGTTGCCACAAGACTGTAGGCCCTCATAGTTACTCTTGGTGGGCGCAGGAATGGGCCCTGCTGTGAACTATTAGATCAAGATTTGTAATTACACGCCCCTGTTAAACAGGGGCTGAAAAATTGTGCCTTAGGCATTGGTGCTGGTGCCACAACACTGCAACCCCTCACAGATACTGTACTCTTAGCACAGCAATGAGACCTGTTGCAAAGCATTGCCTAAAAATTGTAATTACACGCCCCAACAGGGGCTGAAAACTTGTGCCTTAGGCACTGGTGCTGGTGCCACAACACTGCAACCCCTCATAGATACTGTACTTGGAGCACAGCAGTCACACCTGTTGAGAAGCATCTTTTTAAAAAATTGTAATTACACGCCCCTGTTATACAGGGGCTGAAAAATTGTGCCTTAGGCACTGGTGCTGGTGCCACAACACTGCAACCCCTCACAGATACTGTACTCTGAGCACAGCAATGAGACCTGTTGCAAAGCATTGCCTAAAAATTGTAATTACACGCCCCAACAGGGGCTGAAAAATTGTGCCTTAGGCACTGGTGCTGGTGCCACAAGACTGCAACCCCTCACAGATACTGTACTTGGAGCACAGCAGTCACACCTGTTGCGAAGCATTTTAAAAAAAAATTGTAAGTACACGCCCCTGTTATACAGGGGCTGAAAAATTGTGCCTTAGGCACTGGTGTGGTGGCATGGATCATTGAGGAGGAGGAAGAGGATAGTCAGTGAACATAACAGGACAGTCACTCAGCATCAGCATAGGCAGTCTTGAAGGGATGTGACATTATAAATTATTCCGTTATATCCGCTTCAGGTGCCTGGTAGCTGGTGGTGATCCAAGACTGATTCATTTTTATGAAGGTCAGTCGATCAACCGAGTCGGTGGACAGGCGCACCCTATGATCGGTGACAAATCCTCCAGCAGCACTGAATGTGCGTTCAGAAAGAACGAAAGAACGCTGGATGCAGGACAGGCCAGTAGCTCAATTGCATACTGTGCAAGCTCTGGCCAGTGATCCATCCTCAGGACCCAGTAAGCCAGAGGATTTTCGGTGGGAAAGGTGTCCAAATCTGACCTTGCCCCTAGGTATTCCTGCACCATGTATATCAGACGCTGGCGATGGTTGCTGGAACCGATCATACCTTGGGGCTGCGGACTAAAAAATTGTTTGAACGCATCGGTCAGACGTCCACCTTCCCCACCGCTCCTTCTGCTACTGACCGAAGCCTCAGCAACTCGTCGTCCAGGACCAGGAGTTCGTAACCTCCCAGTTTCTGGGAACGCGTTGCACAGACCTTTCTGCAAGGCCTCCCTGAGATGTCTCTTCCTCTGCTCCCTCTGCGACGGCAAGATAAGGTCCGCAACCTTACCCTTGTACCGTGGATCAAGGAGAGTGGCCAGCCAGTAATGGTCCCTCTCCTTGATCCGAAGAACACGAGGATCCTTCCGCAGGCTTTGCAGGATCAGGGAGGCCATGCAGCGTAGGTTAGCTGAGGCATTCGGTCCGGAGTCTTCTGGGTCACTGAGGATGACATGATCGCCAGCCACCTCCTCCCAGCCACGTACAAGTCCACTGGTTTGTTGGGACTGTACATCATCCCTAAAAGACTGCTGCTGCTGATGCTGAGTGCCAGGCTCCACCTCCATGCTCACACAATCCTCCTCCTCCTCCTCCTCATCCTCATCCTCTTCCTGTGTGATGGGTGGGACAGAAGGAACACTGTCTGGATAAAGGGGGCCTTGAGAGGCAAGGAAGTCCTCCTCTTCCTGCCTCTGTTCTGCCTCAAGTGCCCTGTCCATTATCCCACGCAGCGTATGCTCCAACAGGTGGACAAGAGGTACAGTGTCACTGATGCATGCACTGTCACTGCTCACCATCCTCGTGGCCTCCTCAAATGGTGAGAGGACAGTGCATGCATCCCTGATCATGCTCCACTGGCGTGGGGAAAAAAAGCCAAGCTCCCCTGACCCTGTCCTGGTGCCGTAGTCACAAAGGTACTCATTGATGGCCCTCTGCTGCGTGTGCAGTCGCTGCAGCATGGCCAACGTTGAGTTCCACCTGGTGGGCATATTAGGCGGTTCTTGGGCAGGTTCAGCTCCTTTTGCAGCTCAGTCAACCGAGCACTGGCATTATAAGACACAGACTTTCCTGGCCTGCCTCAGGACATCCTGTAAGCCTGGGAACCTGCCCAAGAACCGCTGCACCACCAGGTTGAGGACGTGAGCCATACAGGGCACATGGGTGAGCTGCCCCTGTCGCAGGGCGGAGAGGAGGTTGGTGCCATTGTCAGAAACGACCATTCCTGGCTTAAGCTGGCGTGGCGTCAACCACCTCTCGGCCTGCCCCTGCAGAGCTGCCAGAACCTCTGGCCCAGTGTGGCTCCTGTCCCCAAACACACCAGCGCAAGCACGGCATGGCATCTTTTTGCCTGCGTACTTGCGTAGCCCCTTGTACGCCTACGGAGCACCGCTGGTTCCGAGGACAGAGCACTGGAGGAAGAAGAAGAGGAGGGGGTGGAGGAGAGAGGTGTGTCACAACCAGTAGCAGTAGTAGCATTTTGGAGGCGTGGTGGCGGAACAACCTCCAACACTACTGCACCTTGTCCTGCATCCCTCCCAGCTGCCAATAGAGTGACCCAATGGGCCGTGAAAGAAAGATAACGTCCCTGTCCATGCCTGCTGGACCATGAGTCAGCGGTAATATGCACCTTACCGCTGACCGCCCTGTCCAGCGAGGCATGGACATTGCCTTCCACATGCCGGTAGAGAGACGGAATCGCCTTCCGTGAGAAAAAGTGGCGTTTGGGAACCTGCCACTGAGGAACCGCACATTGAACAAACTCACGGAAGGGGGCCGAGTCTACCAACTGAAAAGGCAGCAGTTGAAGTGCTAGCAATTTAGCCAAGCTAGCATTCAACCTCTGGGCATGTGGATGGCTGGGAGTATACTTCTTTCGACGGTCCAGCAGCTGGGGCAGGGAAATTTGCCTGCTACAATCGGACGTCGGTGTACTGCAAGTACTTGGTTGTGACACACCTAATTCTACACCTTCAGTCCTCTCAGAGCAGCTTTCAGAGAGGACTGCAGATATAGTGGGGATGGAGATCCCAGCTGATGAGGAGCAAGGAGAGGTCCACTTTGTTCTTTGGTGTGGGTCTTTTATGTGTGCTTGCCAACGAGCTGCATGGCAGGTCGACATATGTCTGCTCATGCTTGTGGTGCCCAAGCGGCTGATGTTTTGGCCACGCGAGATACGCTTGAGACAAATATTGCAAATAGCAGTGGTGCGATCTGATGCACTCGTCTCAAAAAAGGCCCACACCAAAGAACTTTTCTGATAACTGCACAGGCGGAGCTCTGCGGTGTGGTACAGTTGCTGTGCTGGCCTCTAGCTGGCCTCCAGGGGGCATCCTGACTCGTTGGACATGTGACGCCGCATCCTCCTCCTCCTCGTCCTCCTCCTCCTCCTCTCTCCCTTCAGGCACCCACGTGGAGTCAGTGACCTCATCATCCCCTCCCTCTTCACCACTAGAGCAAACCTGGCAGTAAGCTGCAGCTGGTGGAACAGTACTGCCAGATTGCTGTCCTTCAGCATCCCCTCTCTCTGCGCGCACACTACTGACTTCCTCAAGCTGGGTATCATCATCTGAGCCTTTGAATCGTTGGGCATCCTCCTGGAGCATGTACCCAACACTGTGCTCAAAGAGTTCGGGGGACTCCTCAGGAGGACATGGTGGGTCTAGGGAAGGGGTGGCTGATGATGCCATTGAGTACGCGTTGGCAGGTGCTCTGCCAGTACCCTGAGCCTGGGTGAGAGAGGATGAGGAGGATGAGGAGGGCTTGGTCATCCATTCTACCAAGCCTTCAGCATGATGCGGCTCCACATGTCCAGCTGCCGAAAACAAAGACAAGCGTTTCCCATGGCCACGTGCTGATGATGATGCACGACCACGTCCACGGCCAGCACTGTTGTCTCTAGAAACAGAGCCTGCCTGCCCTGTGTTCTTGCCTCGGCACGCTCTGCCTCTCCTTGGCGGTCTTCCAGCCATTGTAGTCGGTAGTGTATATAGTATAAAAAAGGGGTGCTGCTGAGAAGAAAATATAGGAGCTCTGTGTGATGCCACTAACACACTAGAAGTCCTGTGGGTGCTGCTGAGAAGAAAATATAGGAGCTCTGTGTGATGCCACTAACACACTAGAAGTCCTATGGGTGCTTCTGGGAAGAAAATATAGGAGCTCTGTGTGATGCCACTAACACACTAGAAGTCCTGTGGGTGCTGCTGAGAAGAAAATATAGGAGCTCTGTGTGATGCCACTAACACACTAGAAGTCCTGTGGGTGCTTCTGGGAAGAAAATATAGGAGCTCTGTGTGATGCCACTAACACACTAGAAGTCCTGTGGGTGCTTCTGGGAAGAAAATATAGGAGCTCTGTGTGATGCCACTAACACACTAGAAGTCCTATGGGTGCTTCTGGGAAGAAAATATAGGAGCTCTGTGTGATGCCACTAACACACTAGAAGTCCTGTGGGTGCTGCTGAGAAGAAAATATAGGAGCTCTGTGTGATGCCACTAACACACTAAAAGTCCTGTGGGTGCTGCTGAGAAGAAAATATAGGAGCTCTGTGTGATGCCACTAACACACTAGAAGTCCTGTGGGTGCTTCTGGGAAGAAAATATAGGAGCTCTGTGTGATGCCACTAACACACTAGAAGTCCTGTGGGTGCTTCTGGGAAGAAAATATAGGAGCTCTGTGTGATGCCACTAACACACTAGAAGTCCTATGGGTGCTTCTGGGAAGAAAATATAGGAGCTCTGTGTGATGCCACTAACACACTAGAAGTCCTGTGGGTGCTGCTGAGAAGAAAATATAGGAGCTCTGTGTGATGCCACTAACACACTAGAAGTCCTATGGGTGCTTCTGGGAAGAAAATATAGGAGCTCTGTGTGATGCCACTAACACACTAGAAGTCCTGTGGGTGCTGCTGAGAAGAAAATATAGGAGCTCTGTGTGATGCCACTAACACACTAGAAGTCCTGTGGGTGCTTCTGGGAAGAAAATATAGGAGCTCTGTGTGATGCCACTAACACACTAGAAGTCCTATGGGTGCTTCTGGGAAGAAAATATAGGAGCTCTGTGTGATGCCATTAACACACTAGAAGTCCTGTGGGTGCTGCTGAGAAGAAAATATAGGAGCTCTGTGTGATGCCACTAACACACTAGAAGTCATGTGGGTGCTTCTGGGAAGAAAATATAGGAGCTCTGTGTGATGCCACTAACACACTAGAAGTCCTGTGGGTGCTGCTGAGAAGAAAATAGAGGAGCTCTGTGTGATGCCACTAACACACTAGAAGTCCTATGGGTGCTTCTGGGAAGAAAATATAGGAGCTCTGTGTGATGCCACTAACACACTAGAAGTCCTGTGGGTGCTGCTGAGAAGAAAATATAGGAGCTCTGTGTGATGCCACTAACACACTAGAAGTCCTGTGGGTGCCTCTGGGAAGAAAATATAGGAGCTCTGTGTGATGCCACTAACACACTAGAAGTCCTATGGGTGCTTCTGGGAAGAAAATGTAGGAGCTCTGTGTGATGCCACTAACACACTAGAAGTCCTGTGGGTGCTGCTGAGAAGAAAATATAGGAGCTCTGTGTGATGCCACTAACACACTAGAAGTCCTGTGGGTGCTTCTGGGAAGAAAATATAGGAGCTCTGTGTGATGCCACTAACACACTAGAAGTCCTGTGGGTGCTTCTGGGAAGAAAATATAGGATCTCTGTGTGATGCCACTAACACACTAGAAGTCCTATGGGTGCTTCTGGGAAGAAAATATAGGAGCTCTGTGTGATGCCACTAACACACTAGAAGT
Organism: Lithobates sylvaticus; assembly: GCA_028564925.1. Lineage (NCBI taxonomy): Eukaryota > Metazoa > Chordata > Amphibia > Anura > Ranidae > Lithobates > Lithobates sylvaticus. Next base: position 502,400,183 of record CM053030.1, read on the forward strand.
CCTGTGGGTGCTGCTGAGAAGAAAATATAGGAGCTCTGTGTGATGCCACTAACACACTAGAAGTCCTGTGGGTGCTTCTGGGAAGAAAATATAGGAGCTCTGTGTGATGCCACTAACACACTAGAAGTCCTATGGGTGCTTCTGGGAAGAAAATATAGGAGCTCTGTGTGATGCCACTAACACACTAGAAGTCCTGTGGGTGCTGCTGAGAAGAAAATATAGGAGCTCTGTGTGATGCCACTAACACACTAGAAGTCCTATGGGTGCTTCTGGGAAGAAAATATAGGAGCTCTGTTTGCTGCCACTAACACACTAGAAGTCCTGTGGGTGCTTCTGGGAAGAAAATATAGGAGCTCTGTTTGCTGCCACTAACACACTAGAAGTCCTATGGGTGCTTCTGGGAAGAAAATATAGGAGCTCTGTTTGCTGCCAGTAACACACTAGAAGTCCTATGGGTGCTTCTGGGAAGAAAATATAGGAGCTCTGTTTGCTGCCACTAACACACTAGAAGTCCTATGGGTGCTTCTGGGAAGAAAATATAGGAGCTCTGTTTGCTGCCACTAACACACTAGAAGTCCTATGGGTGCTTCTGGGAAGAAAATATAGGAGCTCTGTTTGCTGCCACTAACACACTAGAAGTCCTATGGGTGCTTCTGGGAAGAAAATATAGGAGCTCTGTGTGATGCCACTAACACACTAGAAGTCCTGTGGGTGCTTCTGGGAAGAAAATATAGGATCTCTGTGTGATGCCACTAACACACTAGAAGTCCTGTGGGTGCTGCTGAGAAGAAAATATAGGAGCTCTGTGTGATGCCACTAACACACTAGAAGTCCTATGGGTGCTTCTGGGAAGAAAATATAGGAGCTCTGTTTGCTGCCACTAACACACTAGAAGTCCTGTGGGTGCTTCTGGGAAGAAAATATAGGAGCTCTGTTTGCTGCCACTAACACACTAGAAGTCCTATGGGTGCCTCTGGGAAGAAAATATGGGAGCTCTGTTTGCTGCCACTAACACACTAGAAGTCCTATGGGTGCTTCTGGGAAGAAAATATAGGAGCTCTGTTTGCTGCCACTAACACACAGGAAGTCCTGTGGGTGCTGCTGAGAAGAAAATATAGGAGCTCTGTGTGATGCCACTAACACACTAGAAGTCCTATGGGTGCTTCTGGGAAGAAAATATAGGAGCTCTGTGTGATGCCACTAACACACTAGAAGTCCTGTGGGTGCTGCTGAGAAGAAAATATAGGAGCTCTGTGTGATGCCACTAACACACTAGAAGTCCTATGGGTGCTTCTGGGAAGAAAATATAGGAGCTCTGTTTGCTGCCACTAACACACTAGAAGTCCTGTGGGTGCTTCTGGGAAGAAAATATAGGAGCTCTGTTTGCTGCCACTAACACACTAGAAGTCCTATGGGTGCTTCTGGGAAGAAAATATAGGAGCTCTGTTTGCTGCCACTAACACACTAGAAGTCCTATGGGTGCTGCTGGGGTGCAATGCTGTGCTAACAGCACTGCGGTTGGTACTACTGAAATACTGTACTAACAGTAAAACACGCACCAGACTAATCCCCAGCAGCAGCTAATAACACACTAACTGTGCAATCAGCAGCAATGAACGATCAATGACTTAGGTAGCAATGGTTTAGCAAAGAAATAGCCAATGGTTTAGCAAAGAAGAGCAAATCTTTCTGTAGCAATGAATCAAGCTAAGACACAGAATCAGCAGACTGATCTCTCCTAAAGCCGGAACTCATGTGACCGGCGCCGACGGCGTGGCGGCCTTTTAAATGGTGGGGCGTGTACTAAAGCCCCTGAGTTTTAATTGGCTACAGGCGTCCTGCCTGTAGCCAATTATAGCTCTCCGAGTTTCCGGCGCTGTGATTGGCCAAGCATGCGGGGTCACAGTGCATGCTTGGCCAATCATCAGCCAGCAATGCACTGCGCCGGCCGCGCCGGCCGCAATGCATTGCGGGGCCGCTCGCATCACACGAATGTGATGCGAACGGCCCAAATAGTTCTGGACTCGCCGAGCGAGCGAATGCCCGGTGCTCGATACGAACGTGGGTTCGCATCGAGTACCGGGCCCATCCCTAAATGTGAGACATTTTCCTAGTTCCTGGTACTGGTCTTTTTGTCCGGTGATCCGGAAGTACAGTTGAGTGTCGTCCGCATATGAGCGGTAGCATAGATCCGATTTGCTAATAATTTTGAAGAGTGGCCGGATGTAGATGTTGAAGAGTACTGGTGACAATGGTGATCCTTGAGGGACTCCATAAGAAATTGCCCGGGTTTCCGAAGTGAAGGCTCCTAGTTTCACTGTCTGTGATCGGTTTCCTAAGAAGGAAGCGAACCATGGCAGATCTCCATCTGTAACTCCTGCCACTTCCTTGAGGTGGCTGAGAAGAGTGTTGTGGTCCACTGTTTCGAACGCCGCGCTAAGATCCAGCAGTACCAGAAGACACGATCCTCCAGCGTCTGCTGCTTCTAGGGCGTCATCCCATATTTTCAGAAGTGCCGTTTCTGTGCCATGGCCTGGTCGGAAGCCTGATTGTAGTGGGTCCAAGAGCTTGTGTGTGTCCAGGTGAAGTTGAAGCTGTTTTACTACTGCTTTCTCCATAATCTTGGAAATGGTGTTCAGGCTTGTTACCGGTCTGCGATTATTCGGATCTTTGGGGTCGAGGTTGTTTTTTTTTAGCAGTGGTTTGACGATGCCTTGCTTGAGGGAAATAGGAACCAACCCTTTTTTGAAAGACTGATTTACTAGGTGTGTAATAGCGGGGGCCAGAATGTCGGAGCATTCTTTCAAGAGTTTTGTGGGAATGATGTCGTTTGGCGATGTACCCTCTCTGAGGCTCTTGATGATATTTTTGGTTTCATCCGTGGTGATCGGGGTAAGTGAAAAATGTGGTGCTTGTGCGTTGTGCATGTAAAATTCCTTACCTGGGTTTGGTTGAGTAGAATTAGTTGTTGTTTTTTTTTTGTTGAATTATTTTCTGAATGTTGTCTATTTTGTTGATGAAAAAATCCGATAACTCGTTGCAGTATTCTTGAGTTTCGTTTTCTAGGGGCTCCATGCAGGTGGGGTTCATAGTCGGGGCGACTAGTTTGAACAGTTCACGTGGCCGGTTTAAGGCTTTTGAGAGGGTGTTTGAGACATGTTCTTTTTTTGCTGTGAAAATTGCTTTATGATATTTTTTGGTGAGTATTCTGTATTTTGTGTGATTTTCCTTTGTGGTGTTTCTTCTCCAGGCTCTTTCTGCTCTTCTGTGTTCCCGTTTCAGTAGAGTAAGCGTGCCATTAAACCATCCAGAATTATTCTTGCGGATAGGTGCTCGATGTTTCGGGGGGCGACTGCGTCTGCTGTTTGTAGAAGTGCCTTGTTTACGAAGCTGAGTGTTTGTTCTGTTGAGTGGTTTTGATTTAGTGTTGCCATTTTGTTTGTTAGTGTGGCTTTGAAGATTTCCGAGTGTAGTTTCTTCTGTGATCTAATCCAATGTGTTGTTGTTGTCGGATTTGGTTTTTGGGGGGAGATGTTAGTGGCAATTTCAAATTTAGTCCGTGATCTTCTTTCTTCGCTAGCTAAAGTAACTCCTTTTGTGATTTGTTTTTTCACAGTCTATGAAGGGTTAAGTTGAGGTGCTCCTGGTGTGGCTTACAACGCTTGAGGCGCCAGCATAGATAGGCCTCAAGCCTGCTTAGTGTCAGTTGCTCTGCTCCTCCTCCGTGGAACTACAGATTCCAGTGAGGCCTGTATGTGAGTCTAACTGCGTGCAAAAGTTAACAAACGGTGGGCAGTAACCCGCTCACCAACTGGATCGGAGTTCCGTGTGGTCCGGTGACTGCAGCTTGCTTCTCTGCCAGCTGGGCCAGATGCTCCGTACCGCTCTACTGGATGGATCCCTTCCTCCGATGCTCCGATGAGTGTCTCTGGACCTTCTCAATCCGGTCACCGTCTCTCAGGCACCATCAGGTCACTTCACAACAAGCGGGGTTTCGCTCCGCAATGGCTGCAGGCCGCTGTCTCCGGGAAACCTCCTCACAGATCAGCACAGGCAGGCAATGCGATCCCAAGAGACCTAAAATGGCTGCTCAGGTTCCTTTTATACTCTACCCAGCATGCACTGTTAAGAGAGTGTTCATGGTAGGTCACACAGACTCCTGGGTAACAAGGTCAACCTTCTGAATCAAAACAACAGTCACTTCCTGTATCAGTCTTTTGGGTTGTTCAGAGGTAATATACGTGTATTACCGGTATTTGGTCACTAGATGGCTCTGGATATGGAACCATAGTAATGTCCATTAACTTTATATTACGTATGCAAACACATATCAATAGACAAGGATGTCAGTGCTACACACTCCCCGTACTTTATCTCTTTGGTCCCCAAAGAGATTCAAATTGCTAGCTCTATCCTGTATTTTAGCTTCTATACGGTCATACAATACAGACAGAGGAGCTTCCCACCAGTTGTCATATGATGGGGAGCTATCCTGTGCACTCACAGCTGATACTACCTTGTCTGGTACAGATGTGCCAAGGAGTGAGGTGGGGTTGTCCCTTACTGAATCAGAAGTAGAGGGACCAGGCAGTTCAAGGTTTCTTTTGCTGACAAATTGACATTCTTCAGAGCATTCGCCCAATGTATCATAAGTCAATTTGCGTGGTGGGCAAATGTCTCTCTTTGCTCTCTGCACTTCACTGCACTACACTCTATTCCTTTTTCACAAATGTCTTCATCCCTCCTCTCAATGACTAAGGATGGAGAGTAAACAGGAGTACTGGACTGTTCTGCGGGATGAGTTGCTGGTACAAATTCTGGGGCCTCTGCCCTGAGAGTTCCATTATTATCTTCCTCCACTTCTGAAAAGATATCAGCATTTGTTTTTGAAGTTTCTGTAGGCCACAACCAACTCATCTCTACTTCTTCATCTACAGAGGGTGCAAGCTGAGATCTGGTTATTGGCCTACACACATCAGTGGATGTGGATGGGAGTTCCTCCTCTGTGCTTATTCTGACTGCCTCGGTGAGAGGTAAGAGGTGATTCCGATGCCAGGTCTTCACTGGCCCAGTGTTTCCTTCTGGCTTAATTTTATACACTGGGAGCCCTGGAAGTTTCCTACACACAACATAAGGCTGTGATCTCCAGCGATCAGCCAACTTATGCTTGCCTGGGATGCCTAGATTCCTCAGCAAAACCCGGTCACCTGGTTGAAGATCTTGAACTCTCACTTTCGGGGCAAAGTTCCTCCTGTTCCTGTTTTCTCTGGAGTTCGAGGTGGCTTGGGCCTGCTCGTAAGCTATCTTCAAGTTCCTCCTCAGTCTATCCACATACCCTCTATGGGAGGTTTATGATGTGTGATCCAAGGAGGTTCCAAAAGCCAGGTCCACTGATAATCGGGCTTCATGGCCGAACATTAATCTGTAAGGTGAATACCCAGTGGCATCACTTTTGGTGCTATTGTAGGCATGGACTATGCAGTGATGTGTCTACTCCAATGGGGTTTCTGCTCTGCAGTCAACGTCCCCAACATATTCAGGAGGGTCCTGTTGAACCTTTCCGGTTGAGGGTCCCCTTGTGGGTTATAGGGAGTAGTCCTGGACTTTTGTATGCCTAGTAGATCCAACAGTATTTTTATCAATTTGCTCTCAAAGTCCCTTCCTTTGTCCGAATGTATGCTTTGAGGTAAGCCATAATGGACGAAAAACTTTTCAACAAGAGTCTTTGCCACTGTGATTGCTTGCTGGTCTCTAGTGGGGAATGCCTGGGCATAGCGGATTAAGTGGTCTGTTACCACTAAGATGTCCCCCTGCCCACTCAGGTCAGATTCTAAACAAAGAAAGTCTATGCAGACCAGGTCCATTGGACCCTGGCTCTCCAGATGGCCCATTGGGGCAGCCCTCTGGGGCAGCCCTCTGGGGCAATGTCTTCTGTTGTATGCAACTGAGGCAGGAATGACAGTAACGCTACACTTCTTTCCTCATGTAAGGCCAGTAGAACCTGTCCCTCACTAACTGAAGAGTCCTCTCGGCTCCCAAATGGCCATGGTGATAATGTAGGGCAATCAGTACCCTTTCTCTGTGCTTTTACGGCAAGAGCAGCTGCCACTTCTCTTCTGGATCATCAGAGGGGCACCTTCGGTAGACCACCCCCTGTTGCAACTGCAACTGATCCCATTCCTTCAGTAACAGCCAGGCTTCCTTTCTGGGGCTCTTCTGCAGTACATCAGACTGTTGATGTTCCAATGCCTTCAGCACCAGTCCGCACAGTGGATCTTCCTCTTGATCTCTTCTGAGATCCTTTTTGGATAGCTTGGGGAGACCTTCTTGTACAACCTGGGAGACATTGCAATAGCACCAGGGGACTCCCACTGAGGACACTCCTACTTCTTCAGCTCTGGCCCCACCTTTCCCATATTGACTTGTCCCTTCACACAGGGCTCTTACCCCTTCTGGAGTAAGCTGAGTCCAGTCTTCTGAGGGATTTTGAGGGTCGTGAGGCCTTCTGGACAGAGCATCTGCATCTCGGTTACCAACCCCTGGTCTGTACTTCAGGCTAAAGGTAAATGCTGAAAGAGCAGCTAGCCACCTGTGACCAGTGGTGTCCAGCTTCGCGGTGGTGAGCAAGTAATTGAGGCGGTTGTTGTCCGTCTTCACTACGAATTCAGCCCCGTACAGGTAGTCCTTCAGCTTGTCCACCACTGCCCACTTCAAAGCCAGAAATTCAAGCTTGTGAGTCGGATAGTTTCTTTCAGCAGGAATCAAACTTCTGCTCACATAGGCGATGGGCCGCAGATGCCCTTCATGCTCTTGGTAGAGCACTCCTCCCAGTCCGCCTCGACTGGCATCTACATGTAGCTCGTAAGGCTTGGTAGGATCTGCATAGGCCAAAGCCGGAGAAGTGGTAAGGCTCCACTTCAGTTGTCTGAAGGCTTCCTCACATTCTGGAGTCTACTGGTCCTGGATGGACTCTTTTTTCCTTCTGGGCCCTTCTTTTGGCTTTCCCGACTGATCTGGGTTTTCACTGGCCTCTTCCTGATTCTTCAGAAGCTCAGTGAGTCGGTGGGCTAGTTTTGCAAACCCTTCCGCGAACCTTCTGTAGTACGAGCAAAACCCTAAAGCCCCATACACACGGTAGGATTTTCGCATGGATTCTGTCCGATCGGACAATGTTGTCGAAAAATCCGACCGTGTGTATGCACCATCGGACAGTGTACGTCGGATTGTCCGACGGACAAAGTCCTATCTCCTGCTGGATAGATTTTTTGACAACAAGGTCCGATCACACCAAATCCGATCGTGTGTAGCGTTGTCCGACGGACAAAGTGCTACGCATGCTCAGATCACATTACAAGACCAAAGCTATTGGCTACTAGCCTCTACGTAGTCCCGTCGTAGGCAACAAACGTCACCACGTTCAGAATGATCAGATTTTCCGACAACTTTGTCCGACCGTGTGTATGCAACACCAACATCAGACAAAGTATGACGGACAGGATCCGACGGACCTGGTCCTCGGATAATCCGCGCGTGTGTTTGGGGCTTAAGAATGACCTGAGTTCAGTCACGTTGGTGGGCCTGGGCCAAGAAGTGACAGCTTCTAACTTCTTTGGACACAATGTGTCCCAAGTAATTCACTGAGGGCTGGTAGAACTGGCACTTTTCCATAGAGAGCTTCAGGCCTTCCTCATGAATTCTCTTCAGGACCTTCTCCAGGCTTTCATCATGCTCTTCTAACGTTCTTCCAAACACTATGATGTCATCCAGGTAGACCAGTACTTCAATTAGGTTCATGTCGCCCACTGTCTTTTCCATCAACCTCTGGAAAGTTGCTGGGGCCCCAGACAGGCCTTGTGGCATCCGGTTGAACTTGAAGAAGCCCACTGGGGTGATAAAAGCGGTCTTCTCTCTGTCTTCGGGGCACATGGGGATCTGATATTACCCACTTTTTAAATCCAGCACACTGAACCACTTTGCTCCCGACAGGCTCTGTAAAGCATCCTCTATCCAAGGTGTGGTGTACTGGTCAGGAATGGTCCTCCGGTTCAGAGTCCAATAATCAATACATAGGGGTAGAGACCCATTCTTCTTCCTGACCACCACTATTGGAAAAGCATATGGACTTCTGGACTCCCGGATAATGCCCGTTCTCTTGAGTTCAGCCAATTGTTCTCTCAAATCTTCCAAGTCCCCCAACAGGATTCGTCTAACCTTTTCTCTAAAAGGCTTGTCTTCCTCTAGTCGAATTTGATGGGTGGCACTCTTCGCTAACCCCACATCAAACTCACTTTTTGAGAAAGCGTCCCTCCATTTTAGAATTTGGGCCTTAGCTCTTTCCCTCCAGGCAGGAGCAAGTGGCGTATTCTTAGGGCAGAATTCTTCTTTAGGAATCTCTGTTGCTGATCCTTCCTTCAAGCCACATGTCGAGACTAACCTGTCCTAACAGTAGTCTGGATGGCACCCTCACTGGCACAGCTGCTGTGTTACGGACACTGATTGGAACCTTGCCGTGAGTCCTCTTCAATGCCCTGGTGGGCAACATTTCTGGGATAAGTTCTAACCCCTTCTTTTCTTCCTGGCTTGTATCTTCAAGGACAATGAAAGGACCTGGATTCGATCTTAACTTGATGAAGGCCCTCAGGCAGACTACTTCACCGGGCTGGACCAACTTCTTTCCCCTATCCAAGAGCCAGATTTTTCCCACTCCCTCTTCAGGAGCCTCTTCCTCCTGTCTAAGGTCTCGGTATGTCTGGGCCAACATTGGATGTATTTTAGTGGGGAGAGTCCCCTTTTGAAGCACAAGCAGTGCAAGTAGTCGCCTTACTAAGTCAGTGTTCGTCCCAATGATGAGGGAGCTTTTGTCAGCTCCTGGGGGGCGAGGGCACACCACGACCAAGGTGTCAAACGTCTCAGCCTCTCCTGCTGTACTTGGGTCGAACGTGAGTCTGACCGGCAGGTAATCATCATATGGGAAGTTCTGAGTGCCTAACCCCCATATCTCTAGTTCCTCCAATTTCTGTAACGGCAGGTGCTTGAGATGTCGGTCGTAGAAGTCCCTGTATAATAATGTCACTTGGGCCCCCATGTCCAGCAGGTCTTTTGTATAGATCCCCTCTACTTGGATGGGGACAATCGGAGAGGGTCCCACCAGCTTGGGGGGAATCCCACTGAATGCGGTACCTTTGGCCTGCTTGGTGGCTTGTATTTTCACCTTAGGTTTTGGGGGTGTCTCTCTCTTCCGCCTTGGCTTTTCTGCGCCCCCAGAGATTGGAGATGTAAGAGTTGGTGTGGAGTTAGCTATAGCAACCAGGTTGACTCCTTCACTGGGGCCCTCTGAAGTTTTCCGCCGGCTGTTTGAATCTTGTCTCAGCTACTGGGCTTGGGCACACTCGCCTGAGATGTCCTACTCCTCCACATTTGAAGCAGATTCTCTGTACTGGTTTCGTAGGGCGGCTAGTGGTATGGGGTCTCCGGAGCCCTAGGTGGCGAGATCTCTTCTGTCTGGGGTTTCACCAGATGAGTCATCAACATTGTCATCATCTCTAGTATTTCTTTCTGGGTCTGAAACAATTTCTCCAGCCCAGTCTGATTTGCGGGGAGGTGATGAGTAGGTGAAAGCCATGATCCCTGTTCAGCGCTTGCTGCCAGTACACTGAGTTCCAGAGTGTCTGAGGGGACATCTATCTGCTGTACTTTAGCACTTGAGGTGCTAGGAGATTGAAGTTTCCTCTGTTTTTGGTCCCTCTCAATCTCCATCTTATCTGCTTCATTCACCTTCTCAATGAGTACCTCATCCGGAGTAGAGGGATCTTCCAAATACTGCTTCAGTTGCAGCTTGATATAGTCACTCCTCAATCCTGTAGTCACAGATCTCCGGAATTTCCTTTGAACTAGCTCAGCTCCAAGGTGTTCTCCAATTCCTTCTTCCTTTGATGCAGACACCAGGCGGTCCTTGAGGTCAATGGCCCGAAATAGGAAGTTCTGAGGAGTCTCTTTACTATCTTGGGTCATATTTATCAGTCTATGATACAGTTCAGCGGTATCTTCCTCCTCATAATAACTTTTCAGTAGCCTCATTAGCTGGTTCAGGGCCAATCCAGTCTTTCTCTCTAACATGCCCCTGTCACTTGAACCTGAGCTGATGGCATGGATTACAGCCTCTCTAATTTCAGATTCCAGATATCCTTTCTGTAACGCTAACTCTACTTGGTGTAGGAGGCTGGTGTAAGATAGTTTGTCTTTCTGCCCTTTTTCTCCTATCTGGCTGTCAATGCGGAAATCCTTCCGGATAGTTACTTCCAGCAAGCGACCCGGGGCGCGTTTCTTCTGTACTTTCCCAGGGTTAGGCGTCATCTGTTTGATCCTCCAGAGTGGCACGAAACCCACTGATGCGTTCAGCCATCAAACTAGAGGTCTCCTGAAACCTCTCTTGTATGTTACGGTACTCAGCCAGCTGTTGCTCCGCCTTTGATTTAACAGAAGCTTTCCTGCCTAAAGGTTCCAACTGCTTCTGACTGGGAGAGTCACCTTCATGCTTGCTGGGATGTGTCAGTAGGAATTCCGTCTTTTCGAACAATTTTATACTGGCACCATGGAAGCTTTCAGGGATGTCCTGTCCCCACTCTATCAGTGCGTAGGTGCATTCGGTCCCATGGTCTGGTCTCACTGCGACCACGTAAGCCTTTTTGTCTGGGGACAATGCTTGTACCATCTCTTTAACTTGTTTCTCTCCCCAGTTGCTTCCTGGAAGTTCGATGGCCATGCTTGCTTCTGAGCGTGTCCCTTCTGCTTCGCACCATTGGACCACTTTGATGGGATCCATGGTAGCACCAAGGGGCGGGCTTGCTTGTAGAGTAACAGTAATCCCGGATGAGCCCCCGTGTGTAGCTCCGACCCCCGAAGGAGCTGCTTGTTTGATTTGGGCCTGCACTCTACCAATAACCCCACTAACTTGGCTCAATCCCCTTGGCACAGCTGTGGTGCAATATAATACAATACAATGTAATACAAATTGCAAAGTACCTGTATTGTATCCTCAGGATCTACTGGCTCCACCTGGTGGGGAAAACAGTACGCCACACAACTGGATACTTAACCAGAAATATATTTTACTGTGGAATATTCAAAAAACAGGTGGTTACAGAAATTGTGCTGTCATCCCAACATAGGACGACAGCACAATGTATTTCAATATAAACAATATTAGATAATATATATATATATATAACTGGGAGTTCCCCCTACTTTAAAGGCTATGCGTGAGATCTCACTTAAAGTACTTAGTCCGTGATCTTCATTCTTCGCTAGCTAAAGTAACTCCTTTGTGATTTGTAATCCACAGTCTATGAAGGGTTAAGTTGAGGTGCTCCTGGTGTGGCTCCAATAACTAATTTACAACGCTTGAGGCGCCAGCATAGATAGGCCTCAAGCCTGCTTAATGTCAGTTGCTCTGCTCCTCCTTCTGTGGAACTACAGATTCCAGTGAGGCCTGTATGTGAGTCTGCGTGCAAAAGTTAACAAACGGTGGGCTGTAACCCGCTCACCAACTGGATCGGAGTTCCGTGTGGTAACTTTGGTCCGGTGACTGCAGCTTGCTTCTCTGCCAGCTGGGCCAGATGCTCCGTACCGCTCTACTGGATGGATCCGGTCCTCTGATGCTCTGATGAGTGTCTCTGGACCTTCTCAATCCGGTCACCTTCTCTCAGACACCGTCAGGTCACTTCACAACAAGCGGGGTTTCGCTCCGCAATGGCTGCAGGCCGCTGTCTCCAGGAAACCTCCTCACAGATCCGCACAGGCAGGCAACGCGATCCCAAGAGACCTAAAATGGCCGTTCAGGTTCCTTTTTTTACTCTACCCAGCATGCACTGTTAAGAGAGTGTTCATGGGTAGGTCACACAGACTCCTGGGTAACAAGGTCAACCTTCTGAATCAAAACAACCGTCACTTCCTGTATCAGTCTTTTGGGTTGTTCAGAGGTAATAATATACAAGTGCATTACCGGTATTTGGTCACTAGATGGCTCTGGATACGGAACCATAGTAATGTCCAATAGACAAGGATGTCAGCGATACATGCAGGGGGTCCCCGGGTTACGAACCCGTTAGGGACTGTCCTCCTGTTTGTAAATCGCATGCGCAGAACGACATTTACGGACATTTCCGATGTTCAGTCGAATGTCGTTCTGCACATGCGAAGCAAATTACGGACATTTACGATGTTTGCCGTCATTTTCTGAGGCTCCGTCTGGCCCCGCATGCGCAGAACGGCAGAGAGCCCGCGGAAAATGGCAGCGCCCAGTTCGTAAGTAGGAGAGGTTCGTAGGTCGGGCGTTCGTAAATCGGGGACCCCCTGTGTATATATATATTTTTTTTTTTCAAAAATGGCCGTTTTTTTTTTTTGTTTATAGTGCAAAAAAAAAATAAAAAAATGCAGTGGTGATCAAATACCACCAAAAGAAAGTTCTATTTGCAGGACGCTATCAGCACAGAAATGTTTACATTTGGTACACATATATGTGGCCCTCTACATTATAACCCACCCACTGAAAGGCTGCATATACGTACAGTGGGCAGGAAGAGGTTAAGTTCAATCAAGGATTAGCGAAAAAATAAAGTACTGTTCTAATGCTCCTATCAATGATATCAGCCAGCATGACATGTAATGAACTAGTGCAGATCGAGTGAAACAACTTATCGGACTACAGTGAATCGGCGTCCTGTGTGCAATCGGTTGCCATTTTTCTGATGGATTAGCAAAGTTCTTCTTTAACCGCATTCTGCATGCCGTATAGGCAAATGACGTCTGTGGAGTGGTTCTTTTGTTCTGGGATGACATCATTTGATGTCCCACTCTTGCCGCGCTTGCTCGCCCTGGGACATGGCGCATCCCTGAGCTCAGTAGAGAGCCGATGATACGGTTCTTTACCCATGTGATCAGCTGTGTCCAATCACAGCTGATCACATTTAAACAAGGAAATGATGGTTATCAGCTTTCCTCTGCTCACACTGATAGTGTATGAGGAGAGGAGAGACGAACAGCGGCATTTCCTCACAGGGGAGACCTGTACAGATACTCAGGGCACTGACGATCAATGCAGCCCCAACAGTGCCCATCAGTGATGCGAGTCAGTGCCAAGCAGTGTTGCCAATCACTGCCCATCAGTGCCATCCATGCTGATATTAGTGCTGTATATTAGTGTCTCCTCATTATTGCCACCTCATCAATGCCCTTCAGTTCTGTCTCATCAGTCAATGAGAAAAATAGCTTATTTAGAAAACTTTCTACCAGAAACTAAGAAAAACTTTTTTTTTCTACATTTTCGGTATAATTTTTTTTTTTTTTTTTTTTAGCAAAAAAAAAAAAAAAACAGCTGTGATTAAATACCACCAAATGAAAGATCCATCTGTCTCAAATAAATGATAAAAATTTCATATGGGTACAGTGTTGCATGACCGCACAATTGTCATTGAAAGTGTGACAGCGCTGAAAGCTAAAAAAAATTTGGCCTGGGCAGGAAGGTGGTGAAAGTGCCTGGTATTGAAGCAGTTAAAGCAGAGGTCCACCAAATTTTTTAAGTTTAGCTCAATCGTATTACAGTAATGTATACATTGTTAAACAAGACTTTTTATTTATTTATTTATTTTTTTAATAGGGTGTACCTGTGTATTTGTGCTTTTCTCTTAGTTTCCGGTATATTACCCCTGCGGCTGTGGGCCGGTATTTTTCGGGTATGATCGCACCGTTACAACTGAGCGTGCGCGGGAACGAGCAAGGAATGCTGGTAGCTCAGCATCACTGGAACCAGGAAGTTAATGCTTGTGGGCTTCAAATGCCCACAAGCAAGATGAAAACGGACATCCATATTTTGTTTAACTGCTTCTTTACAACGAAATCGGACATCGAGGGAGATAATTCACCAAAAAAGTGAGTGTGCCATTGTCAATATGTGATGGTGTTAATGTTTGAAAAAAAAAAATACAAAATTGTCCGTGGAACTCCGCTGTAACAGCAGGCCATCTAGCCATGCATGTTGGTACTTGCAGTTCCCCAACAGCTGGAGGGCTGCAGGTTGCCCGCACTTGCTAATAGCTGTCTCATTGAGATGAACGTGTGCCCCTTGTGCAAGGAGCTGGCAGATCCAGGGCTCCCCTCCCGAGCAGAAACAAGGGGAGGTGGAGGAGAGGGGTGGCTTATGGTCTGATGCTAATGAGACAGAGCTCGGGCCAGCATGATACAGCGGATTCTCAAGCAGCATCATGCAGTAGTTACTGTCAGCATCTCTTCTGCTGTATCAAGTACTCCAGGCTCATTCCTTCCTTCCAGCAGCATTCTCACCCCACCCAGCAATCCATCCTAAGAAGCTCCACATAGCAGAGAAGGAAGGTAAATATCACCATGGCAGTGTCACTGTGAATTCTGCATGTAGCAGTGAGTTCTGCGTGTAAGCCGCTCTGCAGCACGGTATTATAATTTGATGCTTTTATATTTCTATCAGTGCACAGTATTTGCACTGCGTTTAACTGTCTGGCTCTTTAATCTCTTTCTGAATACTGGCTGCGCCCTACTGACCTGCCTATCAACCGGAGCTTACATCCAATAGGGAGGCTTGCTGGGGCGTCAGCATTTTCTTAGTATACTGTATGTGACTCCTCACTTGTGGACTTACTGTAAATGTATTTACTGTTACTGTATGGATTGATTTTGTATTTTACTAATGACATCTGATTGCTGCTAATTAGTTGTTGATAGTTTGGCCTGTTCTCGTTAGTTTTGTTCTACCATATAAAATCTGCGTAATATACGTAACCAATGCTATACACAGTGACTAAACAGGAAAGGAGGTGTCCTTCATAGGCTGTAGAATGTCTGCGTATCACTATAATATGATACAGGTATAAGAGACCTTGTTTCTCCAAATAAAGGGACTTTTGGGGATTTGGAGACCTGAGCCTGGAAAAGCTTAAAGAATATGTTACCCCAAAATTTCATATTCATAATATGTGCCTGCTGTACCATGTACTTGTATGAGAGTCTCCTGTTCTCTTTGTATTGCGCCCTTTGTGTGAAATCCGCGGTGATCCTGCCGGTCCCTCTGCTTTCATATCAAAAATTGACCACACTAAGTAGGAAGAGCACAGCGTGGTCAGTTCTCTAGCTATGCTGGGAACTGAGACCCCATACACACTGTTAGATTTTTTGCAGATTTTTGTCTTCAGATTTACCAAAACCATGTAGTGCAAGGGCCTGCCTGATTGTATACAAATTTAAACTTTTAAGGTTTGACCTCATATTATATGGTTTTGGTAAATCTGCAGAAAATCTAATAGTGTGTATGGGGTCTAAGCCTGCTCTCCTCCAATGTTCAGACTGACAAACCCCCTCTGCACAGCCAAGTTTTGGAAAGACCAGTACCCTGCTGTTTCTCCTCTTTTTATATGTATACACAAATGTTTTGTCTTTCATTTCCCCTTTAGATGGGGCGGACTCCGTCCAGCGGATCCGCTCAGCAGGGAATCTCTCCACTGTTCCGCCGCTGAGCAGGCAGGGGACAGGTCCTTGTCCACTCCGCTATGCAGAGCAGACATGGACACAGCCGCTGTTCTCTATGGGGTGGTCGAATGGAAAGGGACTGCCTGTCCGTTTCCATCCGACTGTCATCCAATCCAATACGCAAGACAGATGGGAAATCCCCATCCGTCTGTTTTTAATGGACTGGAGCGGATCAGGTGCCGGTGGGTATCTGCTGCTCCAATGGGTTCACCGATTGGTCCGCTGGTGTAAAAGGGGCCTTAATCTGAATGCGTAGCTCCCAACTGTCCCTGATTTCGAGGAACTGTTGCTGATTTGGAGCAATGTCCCTCACTTCTCCTCATTTGTTCCTCATTTTGGTCTAATCTATATAGATGTACAGTATATAAAATACACTTTTTATCTATCAAAAAGTGTTTTCCAGCGCTAAACCTTTCGTCTGATTTCTAAATTTCTGCATTTGTAAATACCAAAAGCCATGGTACGAATAGTAGTGGTAAAAAAAGCACTTGTGGGTTTAACCAATCTTGTTTTTTTTGTACAATTCTCCTTTAAGGGGGTGTGGCAATGGGGTGTGTCCTATTCCTGCATACTTTTGCTGATAGGTGTCCCTCATTCCCATCTCAAAAAGTTGGGAGGTATGTGAATGGGTTCTTCTACAAGGTGAGGGTTTACGTATACTTTAAATTATAAATCAAAATATACCTCTGGTCTTCCTCAAACTGCTTTCAATTGTCTTAATCCATCCATCCTCAGGACAGTAAATGTTGAGAAATGTGCTGTGATGTTGTCTATCTGCTCATTCACAGATAGATACCATGTACAGTACTTATTGTCTTATTTATACCACGACTCTTTGCAGGCGCTTCAGCAGCGCTGCCCATTGATTTCAATGGACAGGGCGCTTTAGGAGCGCCTAAAAGCGCCTCAAAGATGCTGCTTGCAGGACTTTTTTTTTAATGTCCCGCAAATGCACCGCTCCAGTGTAAAAGCAGTGATGTACCAACACCAGTGCTGGGGGGTGTTGAGGGCACTGGCACCAATGTTGAGGGCTAATATTACAGCCACTGGTGACATTTTGGGGGTTATTATTGAACTCCCTGACACCATTGTGGGGGGTTATTATTGCCCTCACTGACATCAATGTTGAGTGTTATTATTGCATCCAATTACACCAATGGTGGGGGTTTATTACTGCATCCACTGGCATCAAGTTGGGGTGATTATTGTGTCCACTGACACCAATGTTGGGGGTATTTATTGCGTCCACTGGCAAGTTTGCTGAATGTTATTATTGTTTCCACTGATATCAGTGTTTGGGGTTATTATTGTGTCCAATGACACCAATAACGAGGGTTATTATTGTGCCCACTGACTCCAAAGCAGTTTTTTTTTTCACTCACTGACAGCAATGCTGGGGCTGGGGGTTATCATTACTGACACAATGCTGGGGTTATTGCCCCCTTTAGTGTGCATTGTGATACGCTGCAAAAATGCAGCAAGACTTACTTTTTTTGGGTGCTGAGATGCATTATAAATAAATTCAAAATTAATGGGCTGCCTAACTTGACACAATACACCTCAATGCATGAAAATGCACTGCTATTGTGCAGCTCTCTGGAAGTGTCAAGGACTGCATTTGAGGCCCTCTATAATTTTCAAGTTGACCACCACTGCCCTAAACAGACTGGGAGATTAACTACTTCCCACCCGGCCACTGTACATATACGGCCGGGTGGGAGCCGTCTACTTCTGATCGGACGTTCCGGAACGTCCTTCAGAAGTAGCGGGATCGCGTGCGCGCGTGCCCACGCAGCGGCGCGATCCCGATGCACTCGTGTCACCCGGACACGGCGCATCTCGGATCGGCAGGAGGGCTCTGTGATTGGCCCTCCTGATCACACGACGGCCGTGTTGAATCACAGCCATCATGTGATGTAAGCAAACAGCCGGTTGCTAGGCAATCGGCTCTCCTCTCCTCACACGGAAGTCGTCGGTGAGGAGAGGAGAGCGGATCGCTGCAGCCGGCTGGTGATCAGTGAGTATTAGCTGTTTTTTTACAGCTTTTTACTCACTGATCACCAGTGTAGTGTCCCCACAGTGTAAACACACATGTCCCCACACATGTCCCCAAAACACACATGTCCCCAAATAATAAAAACACATGTCCCCAAATAAAAACACATGTTTCCAAATAATAAAAACACATGTCCCTCACATATGTCCCAGTAAAATAACATGTGCCAATGATTATCTGCACACATATGTCCGTGATCACCTGCACACATCTGCACATGATCATTTGCGTACATATGTCCGTGATCACGCGAACCAATTATTATACACTTAACGGAATTTTTTTTACTAAAAACATGTAGCAGAATACATTTTGGCTTAAATTTATGACAAAATTAGATTTTATTGGATTTCTTTTAAAAAAGAAAGGAGAAAATATTGTTTTTTTTCAAAATTTCCGCTATGTTTTCGCTTATATCGCAAAAAATAAAAAACGAAGTTGTGAATAAATACCACCAAACTAAAGCTCTATTTGTGCGAACAAAATTATAAAAATTTCATTTGGTTACAGCATTGCATGACCGCGCAATTGTCATTGAAAGTGTGAGAGCGCTGAAAGCTGAAAATTGGTCTGGGAAGGAAGGGGGCGAAAGTGCTCAGTATTGTAGTGGTTAAAGTGATATTAAAGCCTATTTTTTTTAAACATAAAAATAACAAACATGTTATGCTTCCCTGCTCTGTGTAATGGTTTTGCACAGAGTAGCCCAGATCCTCCTCTTCTCGGGTCGCTCAACGGTGCTCCTGGCCCCTCCTTCCTGCCGAGTGCCCCCACAGCAAGCATCTGGCTTTAGGGGCACCCGAGCTGAGCTGCTGCTCTGTGTGTCCATTCAGAAACAGAGCTGCGGCTTGGTCGCACCCTTTCTCTCACCCGTTTGGCTCACTGACTTTGATGGACAGCAGTGGGAGCCAATAGTGCCCCGCTGCTATCTCAGCTTAGGGAGGAGGGAGTGTCCCGGACAGCCGAGAATTTCATGCAACATTGCTGGATCGAGATGGGGCCCAGGTAAATATTAGGGGGGCTGAGGGGGGCCGCTGCACACTGAAGGTTTTTAATCCTAATGCAGGGGTAGGCAACCTCGGCACTCCAGCTGTGGTGAAACTACAAATCCCATCATGCCTCTGCCTCTAGGAGTCATACCTGTGTTTGTCAGAATCTTGCAATGTCTCATGGGGCTTGTAGTTTTAAAACAGCTGGAGAGGTTGCCTACCCCTATCCTAATGCATACAATGTATTAAGATAAAAAAAAAAAAAATTCTGACTTTAGAACCACTTTAAGGAGCAGCATTGCAAATCAATCAAGCTTTGCTACATAGCACAGAGAGCTGGTTGACAGGAGGAAGGATTACAAGGTTGACCTCATCAGCTTGTTTCTGTTCCTTCACTATCAAATCACAGGCTGAATGGTCCTTGACCAAGCTGTATTGTTTTGAAAGGAGTAAAGAATCTTTTTATTTATTTATTTATTTTGCAGTTTTGTTGAATTTAAGGCAATGGTAAATTTCCTCAAACCCCTAATAGGTTAGTTCAAAGGTTAGTTTTCTCCAATCAGTTCTCTAAAACCATACTTTTGATTTCATCCCAGGAGAGAGTGAGCATATTTGAACATTAAAAATGTATGTAATCAATTGATTTCCATTGATATGCTCAGGATTAAATGTTAATCTCGAACGACCTTTAATTAACCACTTGACCACTGGGCACTTAAACCACCTTCCTAAGCAGACCAATTTTCAGCTTTCGGTGCTCTCACACTTTGAATGACAATTACTCAGTCATGCAACACTGTACCCATATGAATTTTGTGTCCTTTTTTTCACACAAATAGAGCTTTCTTTTAGTGGTATTTAATCACCGCTGGGTTTTTTAATTTTTGCGCTATAAATCAAAATATACTGAAAATTCGGTAAAAAAAATTAATAAAAATTCTTTGTTTCTATTAAAATGTATTGCAGAGTATTGGCAGAGTATTGGCGAGTATTGGCAGGGTATTGGCGGGTATTGGCAGAGTATTGGCGAGTATTGGCAGAGTATTGGCGAGTGATTATTGGCGAGTATTGGCAGAGTATTGGCAGAGTATTGGCGAGTACTGGCAGAGTATTGGCGAGTACTGGCAGAGTATTGCAGTGTTGCAGTGTTGCACAGTGGTGGCAGAGCGTTGCACAGTGGTTGCAGAGCATTGCAGTGGTGGCAGAGCGTTGCACAGTGGTTGCAGAGCGTTGCACAGTGGGGGCAGGGCGTTGCACAGTGGGGGCAGGGCGTTGCACAGTGGGGGCAGGGCGTTGCACAGTGGTTGCAGAGCGTTGCACGGTGGGGGCAGAGCGTTGTACGGTGGTTGCAGAGCATTGCACAGTGGTTGCAGAGTATTGCACAGTGGTGGCAGAGCATTGCACAGTGGTTGGTGGCAGAGCATTGCACAGTGGTGGCAGAGCATTGCACAGTGGTTGCAGAGTATTACACAGTGGTGGCAGAGCATTGCACAGTGGTTGGTGGCAGAGCATTGCACAGTGGTGGCAGAGCATTGCACAGTGGTGGCAGAGCATTGCACAGTGGTGGCAGTGTATTGACCAGCGCTGTGGGCACTACACATCCAGCCCACAGCGGTGGTCCCGTCTCTCCCCCTCTCCGCTTCTCTCCTCTCTGTACCGATCGGTACAGAGAGGAGAGGGAGGAACTGGCGTCATGACGTGACGCCGGTTTGTGTACATGTGATCGCTCCGTCATTTGACGGAGCGATCACGTGGTAAACGGGCGCTATCAGCGGCCGTTTACCGTGATCCGTGATGCGCCGGGTTCTCGGGACCCGGCGGTCACGGATGTTCCCGAGTGCGCGCCCCAGGGGGCGTGTGGGAGCAAGTTTCCAGGATAAGCCGACCGCGCTGTAGCCGTCTTTTGACTATAGTGCGGTCGGCATGTGGTTAAGCATTCATAAACAAAGAAAACAGAAGAATAGTTAAATGTAGTTATAATTACTAATTTCTACTTTGATAAACATGCACTGATATTTTTAAACTGGAATTGTGATACAGCGAATTGAACACTAGTATATCCACAAACACCTGAGAGATAGGAAAATATAACGGTGATGAAGAAATATCGCAGGGTCCATGACAGATTATCACTCGTATACGTATTTTGCTGTAGTTGGACTGATTGGCGGTGGCTGAATCTCTATTTAAGCCGCTAATCATATCTCATGAAACCAGGCTGTGAAATGGAGAGTGGAAATAATTACAGAACGTATTCAGAAACAGATTATCAATAAGGTGACAAATCCTGGATTAATTTCAGCTGAATTTCAGTTGGCACTGACAGCTCTCTAAGTTGTCTTATTCTTTAAAAGCTTCACAAGCGTCAGTAAATTTACTTTATCCTAGAATTTTACTGTGTTCCCATTTTCCAAGGCCAACAGAAATTTTCCACTTGGAAGCAAGTCCTTTTATTGTCTTTGCATATAGCTGTCTAAGGCACCAAAGACATTTCCACTTCAAATCTGGGCCCTGCTATAGACTTCTCTATGACTGTATTTACATGAAGACATTCGAGACCCTGTGTCTAGGGCTGAAGGAGAGTGCCTTTTACTAACCATGTTCAGATGAACACACAGCCCCCAATAACTTTTTCTACGACTCCCTGGGTTCCAGAGAGGGTTCCTGTACCTTGACTAAGGTCCCTGTTCTAGCTGAAGAAAAACAGCCCAAAGCATGATGCTACCACCACCATGCTTCACTTTGGTGTTCTTTTGGTGATGTGCCAAACATATCTTTTGGACTTATGGCTAAAAAGTTCAACCTTGGTTTCATCAGACCATAACACATTTTCCCACATGCTTTTTGGAGACTTCAGATGTGTTTTTTGCAAAATTTAGCCGGGCTTGGATGTTTTTCTTCGTAAGAAAAGGCTTCTGTCTTGCCACTCTACCCCATAGCCCAGACATATGAAGAATACGGGAGATTGTTGTCACATGTACCACACAGCCAGTACTTGTCAGATATTCCTGCAGCTCATTTAAGGTAGCTGTAGGCCTCTTGACAGCCTCCCTGACCATTTTTCTTCTCGTCTTTTCATCAATTTTGGAGGGACGTCCAGTTCTTGGTAATGTCACTGTTGTGCCGTATTTTCTCCACTTGATGATGACTGTCTTCACTGTGTTCCATGGTATATCTAATGCCTTGGAAATTCTTTTGTACCCTTCTTCTGACTGATGCCTTTTAACAATGAGATCCCCTGATGCTTTGGAAGCTCTCTGCGGACCATGGCTTTTGCTGTAGGATGTGACTAAGAAAATGTCAGGAAAGACCTACTAGAACAGCTGAACTTTATTTGGGGTTAATCGGAGACACTTTAAATGATGGCAGGTGTGTACTGACTCCTATTTAACATGAATTTGAATGTGATTGCTTAATTCTGAACACAGCTACATCCCCAGTTATAAAAAGATGTGCACACTTATGCAACCAGATCTCCCCCCCCCCCCAAAAGATTTTAGTTTGTTTTTCACTTGTTGTTCAGTTGCACAGTTTATAGGTCACATCAAAGGTGGAAAAAGTTCTGAATTTATTCATATATGTCTCATTTTTTTTACATCAGCGGAACCTGACATTTTAACAGGGGTGTGTAGACTTTTTATATCCACTGTAGCTGAGCAAGTGATCTGCATCCAGGTTAAAGGCACTTCACTGTTCAAACCGGTGCATAGGCAGTCGGACCAGAGCCTAATAGCACGTTCTCTGGGAGACTCAGGTACTTTGGCAATACCATGTCCCAGCAGACATGTACATGCTCAGACACACCCATGGCTGTCATAAGTGGGGAACTTATAGACCCTCCTGCATCTGAACAGATAGCTGGGAGGTGGCCATGTTGAAATTTATGACCTAGCTTCAGAAAATTTTATCTGCATTTAAAGAGGTTGTAAACCCCCATGTATACTTTATACCTAATAGGTATGCCTAGAATAAGGCTTACCTATAGGTAATGTTAATATCTCCTAACCGTGCGCCGTTTAGGAGATATTTACTGTATACTGCGCGGATGATGTCATCAGCACTTGCACAGCTCCCACGCGAGGGAATGACATCACACGGCTCCGGACAGTCACAGAGCTGGAGTCCACAGCCCTAGAAAGAGGATGGGCAAAGATGGATGAGGCCTGCAGCGGGGATAACGCGGGCTTTGTTTGCAGGTAAGTGTCACATAATGTGCTAGTATGGCATGCATGCCTTTACTTTGCAGGGGAGAAAAAAAGAAGAATTTCTTTCAAGAGTTTACTTCCTCTTTAAGTGCAGACTGGAATACTTTTCCAAAAGGCAATGGGAATTTCCCTTTGTGGAGAAAAGGCAGGCAAGGTCACCATCTCCATGCTGAAGCTGTTGTTGAGTTGGACTATCTCCAGAGCGACTACCAATCACACACAGTGAAAGAAAGCTTTTAAACACTTTAGAACACCCTGCTGTACGGAGTCAAGAAGTGGGGCGGAGTGGAACAACTCCCCATCCAAGAACCGAGCTGTGGGTGAAGATGCTAAAGAGAAATGCCTTAAAGCAAGCCTCAAGTGAATCTCATCCATGTAGTGGAAGAGTAAAACTGGGCAGAGATGCAGAGAAAGGATACAGTGGTTGCCCCCCTAACCGAGGCCATACGGTTATTGTGGTGGCTTAATCTTAGCGAAAGACTGAAGCTCCTACCAGAAACCAACAGGCTGGTGGTCCTTTCTCATCCTGATTAATTGTATACTGTACTGCAAAATAATGTTTCCCCATGACTCATAAGTGACCTGGCAGGTTGTATTGTGAAGGGTCAGGGCCCCTTCTGTGGAAGAGAGAATCCACGCAGACGTGGGACACTGGGGTATCCACAAAATGTTTACCTGGTTTAAGAGACAAGCCACATGTGTCGGTCTGTTTCAGTTGGTTGAAGAAGTCTGGTGACATTGTGTGGTTTGACTTGGTAGATGTGTTTAACCACTTTCAGACTGGACCATTTTGCTGGCTTAAAACTAGACTACGTTTTGCGATTTGGCACTGCGTCGCTTTAACTGACAATTGCGCGGTCGTGTGACGTGGCTCCCAAACAAAATTGACGTCCTTTTTTTCCCACAAATAGAGCTTTCTTTTGGTGGTATTTGATCACCCCTCCTTCTTTTTTTTTTTTTTTAAACCAAAAAAGAGCGACAATTTTGAAAAAAAACACATTATTTTTTACTTTTTGCTATAATAAATATCCCCCAAAAATATATAAAAAACATTTTTTTTCCTCAGTTTAGGCCGATACGTATTCTTCTACATATTTTTGGGAAAAAAAATTTGCAATAAGCGATTATTTGGTTTGCGCAAAAGTTATACGCTTACAGAATAGGGGTTTTATGGCATTTTTATTAACAATTTTTTTTTTTTTACTAGTAATCGCGGCGATCAGCGTTTTTTATTGACTTCGACATTATGGCGGACACATCGGACATTTTTGACACATTTTTGGAACCATTGTCATTTATACAGCAATCAGTGCTATTTAAATGCACTGATTCTTGTGTAAACGACACTTAAGTGTTCCTAGGGGCGTGTCACTAACTGTGGGGGGCGTGGCTGTGTGTTAGTGAACACTGATCTCTGCTCCAATCACAGGAAGCAGAGATCAGTGTCACTTGTTGCTAGGCAGAACGGGGAGATGCTGTTTACTTACGCATCTCCCAGTTCAGCCTTCCTGTGAGACGATCAAGGGTATCCCCGTGGCGATCGAGTCCGCGGGACCCGCGACCGGACTCACGGGGGTCCAGACCAGCACGCATGCGATGGCACGGCGGCATTCTTAACCACCTGATTACTGGGCACTTAAACCCCCCTCGTGACCAGACCAATTTTCAGCTTTTGGCGCTGACGTACTTTGAATGACAATTGCGCTGTCATACAACACTGTACCCCAATGAAATTTTTATCATTATTTTCCCACAAATAGAGCTTTCTTTTGGTGGTATTTAATCACAGCTGGGTTTTTATTTTTTGCTAAACAAACAAAAAAAGTTGGAAAATGAAAAAAAAAAAAATCATGTTTAATAGTTTGTTAAAATTTTTTGCAAACAGGCAATTTTTCTGCTTCATTGATATGCGCTGATGAGGCGGCACTGGTTGGCACTGATAGGCTGCACTGGTTGGCACTGATAGGCTGCACTGGTGGGCACTGATAGGCTGCACTGGTGGGGACAGATAGGCGGCACTGGTGGGGACAGATAAGTCGGTACTGATGGGGACAGCAAAGATGGCACTGATGGGCACTGATGAATGACACTAATGGGCACTGATAGATGGCACTGATGGATGGCACTGATAGGTGGCACTGATGGGCACTGATGGGCACTGGTAGGGGACACTGATGGGCACTGGTAGGGGACACTGATGAGCACTGGTAGGTGACACTGATAAGCACTGGTAGGTGACACTGATGTGCAGCACTGGCACTGTGGGCACTGACAGATGGCACTGTGGGCACTGGTAGGCGGCACTTTAATTTTGCAAAGGTGGGCACCATGGATTGTGCACATTGCTGGGCACATTGCAGTGAGAGGGACTGATGTCCCTCTCACTGTGGCCGGTGATCGGCTTTTTTTTTTTCTCCTTGCGCTGTCAGCGCGAGAAGGAAAAAAAGCCGATTACTGGCTCTGTTATTATCACATGATCAGCTGTCATTGGCTGACAGCTGATCACGTGGTAAGGGGTCGGGTTCGACCCCTTACTCGGATCTGTGATCCAGCGAGTCTCACAGACTCGCTGATCACAGAGCGCGCCACGCGCGCCCTTCAGGGGGCGCGCAGGCAGCTCGTGGCTAGGACGACGTCAATAGACGTCATCCCGGCATCTTAGATCCGCTCTGTAGCCGTCATTCGTATGTTCCTTGTACAGAGGAACACTGATCGGTCTCCTCCCCTCATCAGTCCCCTCCCCCCACAGTTAGAATCCCTCCCTAGGACACACATTTAACCCCTGCAGCGCCCCCTAGTGTTAACCCATTTCCTGCCAGTCACATTTATACAGTAATCAGTGCATTTTTATAGCATCAAGCGCCCCCTAGTGTTAACCCCTTCCCTGCCAGTCACAGTTATACAGTAATCAGTGCATTTTTTATAGGATGACCGGCAGCCGCGATGTCCGCCAGGCACCCGCGATTGCTCATCACAGAGCAGGGACGTGGATCTGTGTGTGTAAACACACAGATCCATGTCCTGTCAGGGCAGAGGAGAACTGATCGTATGTTCCTTGTACAGAGGAACACTGATCGGTCTCCTCCCCTCATCAGTCCCCTCCCCCCACAGTTAGAATCCCTCCCTAGGACACACATTTAACCCCTGCAGCGCCCCCTAGTGTTAACCCCTTCCCTGCCAGTCACATTTATACAGTAATCAGTGCATTTTTATAGCATCAAGCGCCCCCTAGTGTTAACCCCTTCCCTGCCAGTCACATTTATACAGTAATAGGTGCATTTTTTATAGCACTGATCGCTTTATAAATGTCAATGGTCCCAAAATAGTGTCAAAAGTGTCCCATGTGTCTGCCGCAATGTCACAGTCATGATACAAATCCCTGCCATTAGTAGTAAAAAAAAAAAAAAAATAATAATAAAAATGACAAATCTATCCCTTATTTTGTAGACGCTATAACTTTTGCGCAAACCTATCAATATACGCTTATTGGGATTTTTTTTAACCAAAAATATGTAGAAGAATACGTATCGGCCTAAACTGAGGAAGAAATTGTTTTTTTTTTTTTAAAATGGGATATTTATTATAGCAAAAAGTAATAAATATTGTGTGTTTTTTTCTAAATTGTCGCTCTAAAAAATGCAGAGGTGATCAAATACCACCAAAAGAAAGCTCTATTTATGGGGAAAAAAACGATCAAAATGTAATTTGGGTACATCGTCACATGACCACACAATTGTCATTCAAAGTGTGACAGCGCTGAAAGCTGAAAATTGTCCTGGCAGGAAGGGGATGAGAATGCCCTCTATTGAAGTGGTTAAAGGCGTTCATGTTCAAATGATGAATTAATTCATCAAATAAGGCTCTATCCTTATGCGATATTATGAAAATATCATCAATATATCTATGCCATATCACCACATGGCTAAGAAATCTCAACATGTAATTATCAAAGATCAATTGACATTCCCACCCCTACAGGTACATGCTTGCATAGAATGGAGCACAGCTAATCTAGCAGGGAATGGAACCAAACACTGCAGCCTAGTATTTGATCAACATCGTGGTATCAACATGGCTATTAACAGTAAATCTACAAAGTGCTATCAGCACTTACATAATCACACTGAAACCCAGAGAACTAGAATTAGCCTACGGAAGCAGTATCCAAGTATCCAAGTTTTGTGATGCACTGGACCTTAGGAAAATTAAGTTCATTAAGGATACCTGAAATACAATAAAATCTTTTACACAGTGCTAATTGATATCATAAAGCCATTTACACTGATCTATACTGATAACCTGATATTATAAGGCCATTTAGGCTGATCTATACTGATAACCTGGGTTATATGACCCCTCTTAAAATCACAATTCATATCAAATGATATGATAAAGCTATGTTCATAACAAGCATCTAGTTAAAAGTATTAACATTTCATGAGTAGTTTGGTTCTACTAACGCTTAAGCTATCATATACAGGAGGTGGTATAAGTGCATTCTACCCCCTGTATGACCCTGTATTATCATCATCAGATATACACTATATTACCAAGAGTCTGGGACACCTGCCTTTACACGCACATGAAATTTAATGGCATCCCAGTCTTAGTCCGTAGAGTTCAATGTTGAGTTGGCCCAACCTTTGCAGCTACAACAGCTTCAACTTTTCTGGGAAGGCCGTCCACAAGGTTTAGGAGTGTGGCTATGGGAATGTTTGACCATTCTTCCAGAAGCGCATTTGTGAGGTCAGGCACTGATGAGGACGAGAATGCCTGGCTCACAGTCTCCGTTCTAATTTAGCACAAATTGTTCTGTCCTGGCCTGCTCTGTGCAGGCCGGTCAAGTTCCTCCACCCTAAACTCGCTTATCCATGTCTTTATGGGCCTTGCTTTGTGCACTTAAAGTTAATGTGCGTGTAAAGGCAGGTAAAATAGTGTATGATTCTTAGTCTGTATGGAATAATAATTGAACGCTACACAATAATATGTGAGTTATCTAATTGTAGCATGTGGTACAATGAAAACATGACCACATTTAGGAAAACTGACATCATGGAAAGGTCTGCTGGATTATTATGACACATTTCAGCATGCCTGCCTCCCATCCCTTAACCCTGGTGATAGGGTGAAGGTTGTGCTTAGTGACATCCCCCAGAAGGTCCACAAAATGCTGCTACATCAACAATCTGGAGCTCTCCTTTACCATTGAAACAGGACAACTATTAGTCGTGCACTCCACAAATCTGGCCTTTATGGAAGAGTGGCAAGAAGAAAGCCATTGTTGAAAGAAAGCCATGAGAAGTACCATTTGCAGATTGCGAGAAGCCATGTGGGGGACACAGCAAACGTGGAAGAAGGTGCTCTGGTCAGATGAGACCAAAATTGAACTTTGTGGCCTAAAAGCAAAACACTATGTGTGGCGAAAAACTAACACTGCACATAACCCTGAACACACCATCCCCACCGTGAAACATGGTGGTGGCAGAATTATGTTGTGGAAATGCTTTTCTTCAACAGGGACAGGGAAGTTGGTCAGAGTTGATGGAGCCAAATACAGGGCAATCTTAAACCGTCCTCTTCGTTCCTCCCAAGACCTCCTGCTCTCTGGCTCCCTTGTCACCTCCTCCCATACTTGCCTCCAGGTTTTCTCCAGAGCCTCTCCCTTCCTTTGGAATTCCCTACCCCAATCTATTCGACTATCTCCAACTCTATCCACTTTTAGGTGGTCCCTGAAAACTTTTCTCCAGAAATGTCTATTCCTATACCACAGGGCTCCATACAGCCAACCACACAGGGCCCCCTAAATAACCACTTCAGCCCCGGAAGAATTTACCCCCTTCCTGACCAGAGCACTTTTTGCGATTCGGCACTGCGTCGCTTTAACTGACAATTGCGCGGTCGTGCGACGTGGCTCCCAAACAATAAGCGATTATTGATTGGTTTGCGCAAAAGTTATAGCGTTTACAAAATGGGGGATAGTTGTATGGCATTTTTATAAATAATAATAGTTTTTTTTTTTAAATGGTGGCGATCAGCGATTTTTATCGTGACTGTGACATTATGGCGGACACATCGGACATTTTTGACACATTTTTGGGACCATTGTCATTTATACAGCAATCAGTGCTATACAAATGCACTGATTCCTCTGTAAATGACATTGGCAGTGAAGGGGTTAACCACTAGGTGGCAGTGTAGGGGTTAAGTGTGTCCTAGGGGCGTGTTTCTAACTGTGAAGGGCGTGGCTGTGTGTGACACACTGATCTCTGCTTCGATCACAGGGAGCAGAGATCAGTGACACTGTCACTAGGCAGAAGGGGAGATGCTTGTTTACATTAGCATCTCCCTGTTCTTCCTTCTCCCCGGGAGGCGATTGCAGGTATCCCTGTGCCAAAGGAGTCTGCGGGACCCGCGACCTGACTCACAGAGCTTGCCGCGGGTGCGCACGCCCACCGGCTGCCTCTTAAAGGGCAACGTACAGTATATCTGCGTGAGGCGGCCAGGAAGTGGATAAACACAGATTACTATGCTTCAGTTATGAATGAACAGAGTGAGTGATGTAAGTACCGACCACTCATTAAGGAGAGGATGAGGGATTTTAAATATGACATATTTACTGGACCCTTCTCCCACTGTCCATCCCAAAAGATCCTATTGTGTGCTTGCAGCTGCCGGCAGGAAGGAGCGAAACAAAGCACGCAGGGGGAGCCTGGGTAGCATAGCAGGGGGAAATGTATGGTGCTGAGTGAGGGTGATTGGTGCAGTGGGGGCAGGCAATTACAAGTACTGATCGTGTGTATGTCTCTCTCTGCAGCAGCTGGAAGCAGGCATGAGGGAGAGGAGAAGAAGCCAGCTCTCAGCTGCTGATCACCTTCCCTTGCCAAATATGATTTACCCTGCTGCCTGGGCCTTCCTGCTGGGCTGGGCCCCATACAGGTGGACTGGTGGTACCCCCTTATCTGTGACCCTGCCCAGCAGTATATATTTGTCTTTCCTTTTCTCCCCCGCCACTTTGGTAAAAAAAGATAAATACCTGGTATTTACAGGTATGGGGAGCATGTGACTCGCCATAGGTGTGCGCAGCCTATTGCATTAGGGAATGCACCACAAAGCTCAAACACACATGCCTTTCTCTTCAGCCTCAGCTGCACTGGACAGTAAATAAATGGAAAGTGCTCTGTGCTGAGCGGATTCCTGTTCATTCACAAACGAAAGCATAGTAAGCATTTACTAATTACTATGTTTCAGTTATGAATGAACACAGTCAGTGAGAGTGTGTTCACTGTATTTATTTAGAAAAGGAATGGGCTAGTAAATTACATATTGACTAGCCCTTTCCCCCGCTCTCCTTCCTGAAACATCCCCCCACAGCAGCCGAGGGCAGAGGAGAGGAGAAGAGAGGAGGGAAGCGCCAGCAGCACTGCCGGGGAGGGGGGGGGTTGGGTGTAACACAGGGGAAAGTCCAGGCAGTAGGGAGAATCGGTGCCACACAGAGTGATAAGGGTGTGCCTAGGTACACCTGGCACACCTCCTGCGCATGCCTATGTGGCTCACACTTCAGCCCCGGAAGATTTGGCTGCTGAATGACCAGGCCATTTTTTGTGATTCAGCACTGCGTCACTTTAACTGACAATTGCACGGTCATGTGACATTGTACCAAAACATAATTGACACCCTTTTTTTCCCCACAAATAGATCTTTCTTTTGGTGGTGTTTGATTATCTCTGTGGTTTTTATTTTTTGCGCTATAAACAAAAAAAGAGCGACAATTTTGAAAAAAAAACACAATATTTTGTACTTTTTGCTATAATAAATATCCCCATTTTTTTTTTATATAAAAAGCTAATTTTTTCTCAGTTTAGGCCGATACGTATTCTTCTACATATTTTTGGTAATAAAAATCGCAATAAGCGTATATTGATTGGTCTGCGCAAAAGTTATAGCGTCTACAAAATAGGGGATAGATTTATAGCATTTTTCTTCTTTTTTTTTTTACTAGTAATGGCGGCGATCTGCGATGTTTATTGTGACTGCGACATTATGGAGGACACATCGGACAATTTTGACACAAGGGGTTAACTGTAGGGCTGTTACTGATTAAAATTTCCGTGTTCGATTAATTGATTTTTTTTAATCGATCAATCGACTGATTTCGATTAATTATAACGCACATACAGATCCAACTACTTTTAGCTGATCTCCTTGCATTGCAACTCTGCATTAGTCAGTGGTAAATGTGGTATACACTATATACAATCACCCGACACTAGTTAGTTTCCACAATCCATGACTTAACTTCACAGTTCACACAAATACATTTTAAATTAAAACTGTAGCACTGACGTAAGTCATTTTTTTTCCACAGTAGCGTGACAATCCCTCCACCTCCGGTCTAACTAATCACTCTCACCTTATGGCATGGAGCCCTGTGCAAACAGGTGGTCATGCAAGCAGGTATCAAAAGGGTTAACACGGACCATAAACTTCTCTCACGTCTCCTTAGATCTTTTGTTTCTACATATGACCTGGCGTCCTTGCTGAGATCTATGTGCTCATCCCTTAAGTATAAGATTTAATGTTTGTGTTCAAACACAAACTACTCACATAAAGATGATAAAAACACAGCATGTAAAGCCGACAATCGTGTAGCTCCTCCCCTGTACGCATTACGTTCAATCAGAACTTTGACGTCACCAGACTCCTCCCCCCTTCCCTTCGTTAGCAGACGGAGGTACTTGGGGAAGGGGGGAGGAGTCTGGTGACGTCACCGAATCTCCGACTGAACTCCCTGAGGACCCGGAAGCCGGCGGAGAGGTGAGTACCGATCAAAAGAATTTTGATTGATCAAAAAAATTAACGATTAATCAAGGAATTAATCTTTAATTTCCACAGCCCTAGTTAACTGTGTTCTCTGCTACGTGTACTAACTGAAGGGGGGGTGGGACTTGCTAGGGGAAGAGATAGATCGCTGTTCATACTTTGTATGAACACACAATCTGTCTCTTCTCCCCTCAGAAAATCGGGATCTCTGTGTTTACACACAGAGATCCCGGTTCTCGCCGTGTCACGAGCGATCGCGGGGGCCCGGCGGTCATTGCGACTGCTGGGCACTTGCATCGGCTCCGGGGGCGAGCAGTGGCCACAATAAGAAGCGACGTAACATGGCGGCGATTCGCGCAGCCGAGCAATTCTGCCACAGTAAAACTGCAGCGGCTGGTCGGCAAGCGGTTAATGAGACAGTGCTAGTGTTTGCTAGACATGTACACACTGAAATGTTGCGTTTCGGAATTTCGTTTTCGTCCGAAAAATAAATGAATTTAGTTACTCCCGAAATTCGTTTTTATTTATTTAGTTTCGTTAAAAAATGCATTCGTCCGAAAATCCAAAATAATTAAGGTTGAATCTGTCATTGAAGGCTTATGGTGTCTGTCGAATGTTCTAAGAAGATTTGACGGAATAGCTTGTAGGCGGAAGATTCGATGGAGCAGCTAAACTGTACGACGCTGCAATCGTACATTTCCGGTCGAATGTTCCGCCTACAAGCTATAGTAGAAATCTAATGTTGTATGACACTAGGAATAATTATATTTATTAATCAGTCAACCAACATTAGAATTCTTCTATAGCCTATGGGCGGAGCTTTTGACCATAAATGTCCGCTCGCAGCGACTGCTTCGTCAAATCTTCATGTCGAATCTTTTCTCTCTATGTCGAATAATCTTGGACTAATAGAGTTAGGTCAGGCACATTAAACCTTTTTTGCTATTGTCTCTATAATGTCGAATCTTTTCTCTCTATGTCAAATCTTTTCTCTCTATGTAGAATAATCTTGGACTAATAGAGCTAAGGTTAGGCACATTCGACCACCTATCTCTATCTCCTATCTATATCGAACTGTTGTCACAACGAAAACGAAAATAAAGCATTTGTTTATGTCGAATCTTTCGGTTTTTGGATTCTGCACGTTCGTTATCGTTTGTTAAAGCGATAACGAAAATACCCGAAATTCGGACGAAAATGTATTCGGACGACAACAAATGCACATGTCTAGTGTTTGCTGATTTGCCTGGTACAGGGGGTCCCCGACTTACGAACGCCCGACCTACGAACATCCCCTACTTACGAACCGGGCGCTGCGGGGACCCTCCGCCATTTCCCGCCGTGTTCCGGCCGTTCTGCGCATGCGCGGCTATTCGTAGCCTCAGAAAATGCCAGAAAACTTTGGAAATGTCCGTAATTTGCCGCGCATGCGCAGAACGGCATTAGACGGAACATCGGAAATGTCCAGAAATGTCCGTAATTGTCGTGTGCGCATGCGCGGCCGACTTAAGAACAATTCCGACATAAGAACAGGCGGGCAGTCCCTAACGAGTTCGTAACTCGGGACCCCCTGTACTGTCATATGGGGCAGAAAAAGCTGTTAGTTTTGTGTTGGCTCCAACTGGAGCGGCTCTGTGCTTATCTAAGACTGTGTTTCTTTGACCCAAGCAGCTAATCAAAGCTGAGGAATGAAGACAAAAGATAAGTACATGTAGCTTGGGGGGCACAGCACCAGTTTACTTTTATTGAGAATCATATAGTCAGCTTTGTTGGTTTCTATGGCTACATCACATGTGATTTCTGTACTATATAACTAAATGAGCCTGAAAATAAAAGCAAAGCTAATTACTCCAGATAGGGGGTTGTCCCGTATCATAGTCTCACCCAGTATAATAATGGGGTGCAGTGTGTTTTGTCAGCTG
The DNA here is from genome assembly GCA_028564925.1 of Lithobates sylvaticus. Classification (NCBI taxonomy): domain Eukaryota; kingdom Metazoa; phylum Chordata; class Amphibia; order Anura; family Ranidae; genus Lithobates; species Lithobates sylvaticus. The sequence continues at coordinate 502,433,724 of CM053030.1, forward strand.
AGCTGTGGAGTATGGGTTTAGAGGATGTATTGTTTAAAAGATAGGGGTGGAATGGCAGTGTCAGCACTGTATAGTGACACAAAGCCTCTCATATCTCTCTGCTGAATTTGTTTTGTAACGGGTTAGAGTGCATGAAGGGGATTTTGGTAGTCTATCAGAACACTGCCGTGTGCTGTATGTCTGCGAGAAGCATTTAGATGTTGGAAGAACACTCCAAAATCCAAAGGATGCAGGAAAGGTGAGCACTTCTTTGTGACATCCGGACTAATAGTTCCTGCAAGAGCTTTACAGTTTACGTTACATAATTACATAATTTGATATGTAATCTATTATGCTAAAATACTAATGATATTGCTTTATGAATGTTTGAATATATATATTTCTTATAGTTATACATAAGCATACAATCATAATTAGATTGTTGGAAGAATGTAAATACAGTATTTCTTAAAGCCTAACTCTGGGCAAAAAAGAAAAGTTTCCCATGCAGTGGGGCTGTGCCCATCTGCATGGGTTAAAAGGGTAGTAAACCACAGTTTTTTTTGTTTTTTAAAAATCCTGCAAGGCAATGCCATAATGTGCTACCCTGTTTCCCCGAAAATAAGACCTAGCATGATTGTCGGTGATGGCTGCAATATAAGCCCTACCCCCCAAATAAGCCTTACCCTGTTTCCCCCGAAAATAAGCCCTACCCTGAAAATAAGACCTACAAGGACTTTAACTAGGGCTTATTTGGGGGGTAGGGCTTATATTGCAGCCATCACCGACAATAACCTAGGTCTTATTTTCGGGAAAACAGGGTAGTATACATTGCATACTAGCACATTATATGAAACTTACCTGAAAACAAAAGCATTCCAGCAACACGCTGTCACCGCTGAAGGTGCTTCCATCTTCACCTGGTCTTCCTTCTGGGTTCGTGGACTCCGGCTGTGTGAGTGGCCGGAGCCGCGATGAGGTCCACATCCTTACCGCTCTTAAGCCCCATACACACGGTCGGACTTTTTCATCAATTTGGTCCGATCGGACAAGGTTGTTGAAAAATCAGACCGTGTGTATGCACCATCGGACAGTGTTCGTCGGTTTGTCCGTCGGACAAAGTCTTATCTCCTGCTGGAAAGATTTCCCGTCAACCCGGTCCGATCACACCAAATCCGAGCGTGTGTACGCTTGTCCGACGGACAAAGTGCTACGCATGCTCAGAAGAAATTCTGTGACGGAAGCGCTCGGTCAGGTAAAACTACCTTTCCTAATCGACACAGCACATTCGTCACGCTGCAATGTTAAAATGTCTTTAATGCAGCGCATTCTCTTTTTCTTTACAATGCAACAAGAATGACATCTTTTAGCTGCTCCTATTCACCCGCACTTCTCACAAACTTACTTCTTTATTACTTTGCAGCATTTATACACTACATGTTTATTTTTACTCAGATCGTAATACAATCTTTCTTATTTTTTTACCCAGATTTTTTTTTTTTTGGGGGGAATACATATTTGAAGGCGGTTTTTTTTTTTTTTGGAGGGGGTTTGTATGTCTCAACTTAGCAAAACCACATTATTAACATTTGTATTTCTTGCTTACATTTACTAGGAGTTTGTTGGTTGTTGGTGCCCCTTGTTAATTCTAGGATTAGTGAAATGTACCTGCCTACTCAAAGAAAAACTGTCATTGTAGAAAAGTAAAACACAATAGTCAATGATTATTTCAAATCAAAAAAAACCTTTATTTAGGTCTCAGCAACAGACCAAAGAGGAACGCAGCCATGGTGAAACTTGGGGAATTTGCAAAGCCTTGGACACCCATGGCAACCATCATTTTACAGACTTAAACAATTGGGGGCATGAAGACTACCTATCTAAATAATAAGGGAGCGCAATCTGGTCCTGAAGTCCAAAACATCCGGAACTGCAGCAGATGCCATCTAGGTCCCCAGGCTCTGGTACTACGAGAGGCTCCATCTTCTCTCAGACCAGACTGAGTCCAGGTTGTCACTCTCTTGTCTTCCTTGTACGCTTCCTTCCACGCCGTGGTGCTGGTGCTGGTGGGGTGGCAGAAGGAGGAGGAGGAGGCGGAGCAAGGTCACTCTCGCAAACATGTGTGAGGGGAGTCATCTCCCCAGCCATCCCCTCATTTAGTATTTTGAGGATGACCTCCTCACACATGCTGCGTTGCCCCGCCTCCATACCCGTAAATTTACTTGTAACCAAGGAGGCAAAGGCCTCCTCGTAGGTGGGTGTGGCATAGAGGGAGGCTGAGGCATCTTTTATCAGCTGGAGCGCTGACTCTCCCACCTCCCCCATGTTTTTCGCCCTTCTGTAGGGAAGGCGGAGGGGAGAGACTTGGGAGACAGTCAGGCTCCTACGCCTACCCCCCTCTTGGCTGCCACTACCCCCTGCCTCCTCCTGACTGCCACCTTCCACAGCCACCTCCTGGCTGAGGTCTTCCTGTGTATGAAAAAGGGACATAGTTTCAGTTATTTGTTCATCAAACACACACAATTCTCATCTAGTGACTGTTGCAAAATGTTTTCAAATACAAAACCATACAATTCTCAGCCCTGCAGTTTAGATTCTTCCCAAAAATGTCTCCCACACCACTGTCTGTTGATATGTCAATCACGTTAGGAAATAAGCAATTGGGGATCCTGAATTAACTGAACATCATTCATTATTCAACAAACTGGTTCCAAAACTACTATACCTGGAACAAGCTGGGCACCTGCACATATTCCTGACTGGAAGGCCCAGGTTGGTCCTCGGAAGCCTCATCAGGGGTGGCGTGCGTGGAAGGACGCGTGCAAGGAAGAGTCGAGAGTGACTTCCTGACAGTAGCCTGGTCTTTGAGAAAGTGGAGCCTGTCATAGTACCAGAGCGTGGGGACATGGACATCAGCTGCTGCAGCTCCAGATGCTTGTGACTTCAGGACCTTATTGCGCTCCCGGAAATAGGTAGTCTTCATGTTGTTGATCTTCACTTTTAAGTTTGCGACGGTTGCCATGGGCAGGGTAGGCTTTACAAATGCCACCAGTTTCAGCAGGGCTGCGTACCTCTTTGGTCTGTTGCTATAATCCCTGTGTTTTGCCTGCCATAAGAGGGGGAATTGCCGGTATTTATCAATGAAGTGTGGGAGAAAGCTCACGTTGTAGAACGCCTCCATCACCTCTGCAAGACACAACGCCACACAAAACAATATAAATAATGTCAGCCTAAACTCTCCTAATCTTCTCCATAAAGAAGCCTCAAGTTCTAATCAGTCTAGGCTAGTTATGTACCAACGTCAAATTGTACCTTCGTTTGTAGCGATCGTCTCGTGCGTGAGCTTTCTCTCCCCTCGTCTCCCAGATCGTGGCTACGACACAGGCGTGTGACGTTTTATATACAGTGCGCATGCGTCAAACTCCGCCCGCCCCTGACGATCTTTCTCGTCTATTCCCCACCCCTTCTCTTTACGGCGCAGTGGGGAGAGCACATGGCGGGGACACAGCAGGTGCGCCCCAAATATCCCCCCAACGAGGAGGAGGACGAGGAAAGGCCGGAGGCAGAAACGTCCCGATCCCGGAGCCTGAAATTCAAGGCCTCCAATATGTCATTTGGAGAAATGTTGGAGATGGTGGACATATTAAAGAGGAGCGACTATGATGGGAAGTATGGGCCTTACCTCAACCCCAATGTCCGCAAGGCCAAGATCATGTCTAAAGTTGTGAGAAGGCTGTACAATCATTTTGGGGTACAACGATCCAAGGAGCAACTGAGGAAACGCTGGTCAGACCTGAAACTGAGGGAGGCCGATCAGTACAGAAAGATCAAGAGAATTCTTCAAAAAAGTAAGTAGTTGTGTTTTGTGTTTGATTTCTTGCTTGCATACTGCTCCATGTGGTTTGATTTTTACAAAGTTGTACATTCCAAAATGGCCACTTTCATGTTCGTCTGTGCATTCGATCGTACTCAGCCTCGATCTTTCTGCCACTGTCATGGTCGTGTGTGTGTCCATTCGATCGTACGCAACCTCGATCGTGCGGCCACTTATAATACGATGTTTGGTGTTTTTTTTTTGGGGGAAAGGAAGTTTGTTCTCCCTAGAAATGTCATCCAGAATGTAAAGCCAATTTATTCAATGTAAAGGAGAGGTCACCCAGTAGCTGTTTACCCATCTGGACTCGAGAGCACTAGTGCTGGGACACCCAAACCCCCTTTTTATTAGCCTTTTCCACACATGTGCTCCAGTGGATACTAGAGGGGGGTCTCCATCACACAAACTTCTACCAAAAAGCTAGTCAGTTTAGCACCTTTACAAAGTGACTACATTCATGTAGTTGACATTTGTAACTGGCCAAACTAAAATAGTGTCCGTCACTTTCAAGCAATGTTTGTCATTTCCTATTTCTGCCCTCAATAGTTTGTGTTGCTAAATCTTCCTTTTGGACATTCTCATAGGGGAGCGAAAACTTGGGCCGTCTGAGGAAACCCCCAAACCAACACCTCCCAAAAAAGGGGAAAGAGCAGAAGCAGAGGAGGAGGAGGAGGAAGGAGAGATCATCGAACTTGGAGAAATTGTCACCACAACAGGTGAGTGTGGGAGAACACAGCTACTGGTAAGCTAATCCATGTATGGCTGCCTCATTTCCAACACCCCATTTTTGTTTGTTTGTGGTTTTTAGGTGACGTGGATGTTGTGGAAGAAAAATCGCACTTTACCACAGAGAGTGCCCGCGTACTCATCGGAGAGATAATGGTCTGCAATCGAGATCTAGATTACATAAAGCAAAACATCAATGATGTTCAATAAAAATTGAAGAACATCATTGATGTTTTAGGAAAAATATGAAAACGCACCAAGTAATTAACACACATTTGTGCCTGCTTCTGAACACATTTGCAACTTAAAAACTGTCTGAAATTTGGAACATGCACACATTGTGTCCACATGTGCTAGCTCCCACCATGGTGGATGAATGGCAACGTTTTTTTGGGGGTGCAAACACTTTACGAACTACGAAAGTGGTTGTGGTGAAGGGGTTGCACCCCCAAAAAACGTCCATTCATCCCCATGATGGAAAATGGCACTTTTGAAGCTTCTAGGCATGTGTTTTCCCATCTAATGACCATTTTCAGACCCAAATTGTGTGCATGTTCCAAATTTCCACTTTTCGGGGGTGACCCCCCCATGTAATGAAGGCAAGATCAAACACACTTTGAACATATAGTCATGTCTGATCTTGTCTTCACTTTACAAAGTTGAACTTTCCAAGTTCCTAGGTTCTGTTTTGCTCCATGCCTGGTTTTACCAATTGCGGAATGTTTGTAAACAATGTTGTAAATAACCAAGATGTTGTCAGTTTTGGCGTGAAGATTGTAAACGCACTTGGGAATGTTTTCCTAGTAAACTTTTATTTTTCTAAATGTGTGGCTTCCTTATTTAAAAAACACAATGCATTATGTATGTAAAATGAAAAGGATATGGGGGGCAATGGGTGTTATTTACTAAAGGCAAATCCACTTTGCACTCCAATTTTCTTTCCCGGGGAACTTTTTCAATGCACTTGTAGAGCATAGCGGATTTGACTTATGTAAATGACACCCACAGTGCTTTGTATGAAAACACGGAGCACAGCATTTTGGAGAATACACACATGTCAGACCTGGTGATGAAAAGGAGTATTTTGGGTGTCAGTTATGCAGTACAAACCTTCTCTAGACCAAAGATTAGGTAGCAAACACACAACATGAGAATAATCTTTTTGGGAAGAAGAGACAGTTACCTCCTTTTGCCCAGAAAGTGCATTCCCACTGTCGAAGGCAAAGGGAAAAAATGTCAAAGTAAAATAAGCTAAAAAGAAGACTGAAATGACATGAAATCATAGGTTGGTTAAAATATCAGATTTATTAAAAAATGCCTCTCACACATCGTCAGGCAGAGCAATGGCCCCCCTACCCACAAAGTACTGCATATATTGGTCCCGGACCACACGGGCATTTAGAGGGGGCAAGCCTGGACGTGCCACTCGAAGGGCTGTGAGTTCGGCATTTGGAGGGCCCTCCACATCTGGGCCAACGGGCACCACATAGTTCCTGTTATGTCTTTTGAGGAAGTTGTGCAATATGCAACAGGCAAGAACTATGTGGTTCAGTTTGTATTCCGCCAAGTTAAATGCCGTCAGGAACAGGCGGAAGCGGCTGGCCAGGATGCCAAAAGCGTTCTCCACAACTCTTCTGGCTCTGGACAGCCTGTAGTTGAAGACCCTCTGGTCCGGGTGAGGGTCCTCATCGGGAACGGCCTCATCACATGGGGAGTCAACGCAAACGCTTCATCTGCGACAAAGACGAAGGGGAGTCCTTCGGCATTCTCCTCTGGAGGTGGCAAGCACAGACTGCCACTTTGGAGACGCCAGTAGAACTCCGTGTGCGTAATGGCCCCACCATCCGATATCCGGCCGTTCATCCCCACGTCCACATACATAAACTCGTATGTTGCCGACACCACCGCCAACATCACTACACTATTAAACCCTTTATAATTATAATAGTAGGACCCCGAGTTGGGCGGTGGGACGATGCGGACGTGTTTCCCATCAATTGCCCCTCCGCAGTTAGGAAAGTCCCAACGGCTGGCAAAGTGGGAGGCCACAGTCTGCCATTCCTGTGGCGTGGAAGGGAACTGTGGAGTGAAACAAGAAAAAAAAATTAGTCACTTTGCACCTAAACATTGCAAGCAGATTAGACAATCAACATCTTGGAACAAGAGCATTGTCTAAAATTGGAGGCTGGAAAGTATTTGCACAGAAAAGTAGAGGCTCCCCTTCACAGATTACTCACCCCCCCATCAATCCCCCCACTTCTGATGGGCCATTGGCAATAACTAGGGGTTTTGGGGGGGGGGGGTGGTGGACAGCTAACCCTCTGCACTTCATTGATTGGCAAATGGCTCAATAATGTGGGCTAGTTTGGCCAGACCCTCTGTACTTAACACTATTGGCAGGCCACAGGAAAGATCAAATAACATTTCAACCCCCCCCCCCCCCCCAAAAAAGGCAGGCACAGTGTGACATTATTAAATTACCAAGCAAGCTAATAGGAGGGAAAGAAGACAAAAAAATAGGAAATGGAATGTATGGAGGCAGTCCCTTGCACTACATGCTTTGCTGAATTCATCCCTAAAGATGCGCACTATAAAGAGGTAGGTATATAGTGTGTATGGACCTTGGGAAAGCCAGCAGATAAAGGATTGGTACCATCTGACAGAGCAGTTGGGGGAGGGGGTTCCTAATGAGTTTGCCCCCCCCCCCACCAAAAAGAACAAAAAAAGGGGGCTCTACATGAAGTAAACCACACAGCAAACATTTGTGCATATTTTAGGGGGTGTTTGGGGGCAAACAATACTATGCAGCAGACAAAAGACATTGCTTAAGTGACTAGGCCATAGGTGTCTATTGGGGCAGAAGAGCATGCTGGGTAGGTAAGTGAAGGGAAAAATGCATGAAGGAGAAAAGGGGCACAGCATATTAGAGCATATTGCAATCATGGTAATTAGGGAAGGAGGTCAAAAATACAAGTCATTCGCAAACAGAGCATACATAGAAGGGAATAGTAAAGTAGAAATGTTACCTTAATATAGTCCTCCTGCAGGACCTGAATGATGGCAGAACAGGTCTCTGGAATAATGATTCCCAGGGCCTGGGGAGAGATACCTGAAGAGAACTTCAAATCCTGAAGACTTCTCCCTGTCGCCAAGTACCTCAACGTGGCAACAAGCCTCTGCTCCGGAGTAATGGCTTGTCTCATGCAGGTATCCTGCCGGCTGATAAAGGGGGTCAGCAAAGCCAAAAGACGGTGAAAATCGGGGTCCGTCATCCTGAGAAAGTTCCTGAAATCATCAGGATTATTCTCCCGGATCTCACGAAGCAAAGGCATGTGCGAGAACTGGTCACGCTGAAGCAACCAATTCTTGGTCCACATACTCCTCGTCACTCTGTTCATGGACGGGTCTTGGGTCAAAGCTAAAAGCCCGACACCAATTCCGCGTACAGCACGAACTCGGCGACGAGTACGCACGGGAAACATCGCTCAGAAGGTCACAAAAGGTCGGCTGGTCAGAACGGACAAACAGAAAGCACCGATAAACAGCAAGGCCTGAAAGAACGAAGTGAATACCAGCAACGAGCAGACAATAAGCAGTGCAAATCAAAGCGTCCTATATCAAGATATAGGCCGCAATGACCAACAAATGCGAACTGACTACACGCACTAATAAACAGATACGCACGACAAGCACAAACTGAAGAGCAGTAACGATCTGAGTCAGAAAACTGAGAAGCGCGAATCTTAAGTCACCAAACTTCCACTAACTCTCGATAAACACGGGATCAGCAGAAGGAGCCCAACGGGTGCCTGACGTGGTGCTGAACTTCCCTTTTGTAATCTCGTGGACGACGACTTACGTCACGACGTTCTTCCGGACCCGATATTCCGACAACGTAGTCCGACCGTGTGTACGCAACGCCAACATCGGACAAAGTACGTCGGACAAAGTCCGACTGACCTGGTCCGCGGATTGTCCGAGCGTGTGTATGGGGCTTTACAGTAAAGAACCCTCTACGCAGTTTAAGGTTAAACTGATTCTCTTCTAATTTCAGTGAATGGCCACGTGGCACGGAAAAGTTTTCTCCCTATTGTGGGTTCACCAGTACAGTATTTGTACATTGAAATCATATGCCCTCTCTAGCGCCTCTTCTCCAAAGAGAATAAGTTCATTGCTTTCAGACTTTCCCCATAGCTGAGATCCTCTAGTCCCTTTATTAGCTTTTTTGCCCTTCTCTGGACCCTCTCTGGTTCCAGCACATCCCCTCTGAGGACTGGTGCCCAGAACTGGACAGCATACTCCAGGTGCGGCCAGACCAGAGTCTTGTAGAGAGGGAGAATTATCGTTTTATCTCTGGAATTAATCCCCTTTTTAATGCATGCCAATATTCTGTTTGCTTTGTTAGCAGCAGCCCTTTCTGCCCCCCCTCCTCCATTCATGGCTTCCGTGAATGAAAAATGTTCTATGAATAGAGGAGGTAGACCTTTCATTCATTCATCCATCCTCCATTCTTCCATCCTCCATTCGTGAAAGTGATAGTGTAGCTTCTATGAATTGAGGAGGTGGGTGGAAAGGACGGCCAGAGTCAACACTCTTAATGAGTGCCTTTCACAGCTACAGTGCTGCTATTAACTCCCGCAGCACTGGAAGATTACAGCTGATTAGGGGGCAGAGGACTTCGTATTTCCACTAATACAGTACCAAAACAAACTTTGTCAAAAGATGGGATTTTTGAGGTGCCAAATATCACATTATTTCTGCATAACTGTTAAAATACCAAACATTTAATAAAGTTGTAAAAACATTAAAATATACAACATATAACAGACTTTTCCTTTTTAAGAATTGTTGCTATGTTTCACAGCATATCATTATTTCTCCTACTTATTAGCACTTGACTTTGATTGCAGAAACTTAATAGTGTAGATTTTCATAACAGTTTTAGCAAGGGGGAGTTCCGTGATTTATCACAACGCGTTTTGTGGGTACGATAACTTCTTCAGGTTCTGTGAAACTTCTTTTGTTACTTGGAATATAGGGCCTGGGAACCACCACACTATATGATACCTCTCCCTGGGAGGAGTACCACATGGCGATCCAAAGGATTTTTGTAAAACTCTGAAGGGAAGAGCAGCCCTAATCCTCCTCTTCTGGTGTCCCCTGCCGGCTCCTCCTCTTTAAGTGCCCCCAAAGCAAGCTGCTTGCTAGTGAGGAACTTGTGCGGGCTTGTTCCCGAGCTGCACTATGTGCGCCTATTGACACACACAGTGCAGCTCAGAATGCATTAAGGTGAAAAACCTTACAACCCCTTTAACCCCTTGATTGCCCCCTAGTGTTAACCCCTTCCCTGCCAGTAACATTTATACAGTAAAAGTAAAAGTAGTAGGTCACTGCGAATGTTGAGTACTGTCTCCGGGTCTGGGGGCTTGCGACTGGAGGCCTAAAGTTAAAAAGAAGTTTGTCGCAGTGACCAGTGGTGTGTGTTACCCTCGAAGACCCCAAAAAGAGGACATAAGTTGTTTGTTTGACACCAAAAAGTACATAAAAAGTTGATTAAGAATTATTTAAATATTATTTATTTAATTTATGGAAATTATTAATAAATAGGCCGTCAAGGCCATTTACTCCATAATCTTGTCACGTCATTTGTATGGGGATTTGGAGGGATTAGATTCGATGTCTAACGGGTGACGTAAGTGACTGAGTTAGGTCCTTTACATGTCAAGAGTCTCAGATTAACTGGCTAACCCCACTGCCTCCAACCAAGGCTGCTTCTAGAACATGTGTCAAACACAAGGCCGGCGGGGATGGATCTGTCCCTCCAGACCATTTTCTGGCTTTTTTCAGCCAGAAAATGGCAGAATGGAGTTCCGCCACCTCAGGTTCTCCTCCTCTGCTCCCTACTCACCTCTGTCACTTGTAAGCACATAAGACTTCTGTGTTTACAAGGACAGCTTTCCTCTTAGCGGCTCTCACAGATCTCTGCCTGCCCTCCACTCATGGTGGGGACAAGAGAGATGCAGGTGCAGTGTGGGATGTGGGATCACGTGGTAAACTGCACTGTGATCCCCATCTGTGCCCGGGTGCACAGATGCTGACCAATGATGTCCCTGCAAGTGAGAGAGAGAGGCAGATCTGCCTACACTGCCGGGAGGTACTAGAGCCGGGCTGGGTAGGTGAGATGCAAGGAAACTTTTTTTTTTTGGCGTGGGGGGAAGAGGGCTGTGGAGCAAGATGTGTGCAGAGGTAGGGGATAGGGGAGAGTGGTGCAGAGGTCAGCGTCAAGGAGAGATTGAAGATCCACCCACCGTTCGATGTGGTTCAGCGGGGGGGAAAGGGTGGGGGCTGGGCGTGGTTCAGTTCCTGCACCTATTTTCTGAGAAAAAAAAAGAGCCCTGGATAAATTTTTATAGTCTTACAGATACAACTGGCCCTTTGAGGGCAACCATAATGCCGATGTGGCCCACAATGAAATTGAGTTTGACACCCCTGTGCTAGAGGATTCGTGTTTACAAAACTGTTCCCCTGTTTCTGGTTGGCGTTTTATGAAGTATCAGGTACCCCATCCCTCTTTCCTTTTGATTGCTGCAGTAATATTACAGAAAAGAAACCCCCTAGATGCCAACACCGTTTACTGAGCCAGAAAAGTGAATGTTGCTGTTTATGTAGACAAAAACTCACCCAAGATCTACCGCATGATTGTAGAATGATGAGCTGAATAACGGTGCTCAGGCTTGTTGTGCCCCATAAATAATCAAATAGAAAAAAATGCCGGCAACTTCATTGCTTCTTCCTAAATCTTTATTGAGCATTAACAGCGTTTTAGATGTCGCACTGCTGTTAGTGCTCAATAAAGATTTAAGAAGAAGCAATCGGGTTGCCGACATTTTTTGCTATTATGAATGTTGCTGTTTGCCTGGCAGCTGATGCACTAGCTGGGACATAAATCAGCAGCCCTTGCAGGGGGTTAGTGCTACATTTGCTAATTGTTTATTGAGTAACTCATTGATATATCTACGTCTGATTATGCAATTTATGTTTATAATAAGAATTATAATAGCTAAGAAAGCATTGCCTAAACTCTGACAACAAAGCTGCCTGGTTTTGCCCAGCATATGCAGAGTAGTTTTTGTCATTAGACCCAAACTGCTTGACTTTTCTCTTATCCTTTGGTGTATCTTTATATACCCCTGAAAATGAAATGGGAAAAAAGGATTCACGTGGATCATGAGATATTTATGTTTGCTTGAATTTTTAATGTGAAAATGGGACTTCTGATTAATTCATCAGGGTATTCATATACTAAATAGCTTCATGGGCTCTCAATGCACCATGCAGTTAGTATTTCCTTAGATTTCAAAGAACCTGGGGCACTGCCATTAACTGGGGTTTTAATTATGTTCAGCTATAGAAATACAATATAAAATCACAGTGCAAGATTCCAGGAGCATTTTACAAGCCTAATGTACACACGGTCGGAATTTCCGATGGAAACAGTCCGATGGGAGCTTTTCATCGGATTTTCCGACCGTGTGTAATGCCCATCGGTCTTTTTCTGTCGGAATTTCCGACGGACTTTGGATTGAGAACCTGTTCTTAATTTTTCAGACGGAAAACCTTTCTATCGGATTTTCCGATCGTGTGTATGCAATTCTGACACGCAAAATTCCGACTCATGCTCGGAAACTATTCGACGCATGCTCAGAAGCATTAAACTTCCCTTTTATAGTGCCATCGAACATCTTGTATGCCACTGTGTTACTGACTGTCGGAATTTGGTGTGACCTTGTGTAGACAAGACAGTTTGAGCGAAATTCCGTCGGAATTCCGACGGGAAAACCATCAGAGCTTTTTCCGACGAAAATTCAGACCGTGTATACGTGGCATAAGTTTCTTGTTCCTCCCATGCACAAATGATTGGGGTGCTTTCCTTGTTCCTGTGAGAGTGCCCATAGCTTACAGCTGAAATACACAACAACACAAACCTGGGACTAGCTCTGCTAAAAAGCTGTTTAAGTTTGCTATTTGCCTCACCTGACAGCATGCCCATGGCTTATATTGTAAGAACTGTATTATTGTAATTATTATGATTTAGCATCCTCCTAGTTACAGTAGGCTGCTATGTAAATGTATTCATCTCTTCTGTAAACAGAGGAGCAGGGGGTTGATTGTCTTGGGCTGTTCAGTGTCTCGCAGACTGCTGTTCTGCTACTTTCCCATGTCTTCTGGATGTTTCTAGAAGTATAGTGAGAGGGAGGCCAGAACCAGAAACCTGAATGTTTGTGGATGCCTAGCCAATCCCTGGAGAGGGTTGTCCAGTAGGTGGCTGGGGAGTCTATCAATATTCTGAGGCCTGGCAGCCAGGGAGGAGAGTTCCAGGGTCCAGCCATCTAGAGAAGACCCCTTTGCTTGGGGCCCTGCCCCTGGGACAGAGAGGAGAAGGAGAGAATCCTTAGGAGTCTGGTACAGCCATTAAGGTCCCAGCTAGGCCTAGCTGGGGACCCTACCAGAAAGAGAGAAACTGGGTCAGCATGTGGATAAAGAGAAAAGATATCAGGAGCTTCATTTTCTGGGACTGAGTGAGTACTTGTTCTAGCTACTCACTGGAGAAGTAACTGTGCAGGGATTCACACTACAAGATAGTACTGGGTACAGCCAGGAGTTGTGCAAGACAACCAGGAGTGCGCCATTTTCAGGGACAGTGCTTAGTACGGCCAGGAGTTGTACTGCTTCTACTACTACTACTACTACTACTACTACTACTACAATTAACCAGTATAAAGTACATTGCAGCCTAAGTTGTGCAATACAGCTTGCAACTTGTACAGAGCAGCCAGAAACCTAGCAGTCCTCAAGTTCTACCGTTTTTACAGTTCAGGGTATCCCATGCTCCCCATTCAAGTTCCTTGTTTCCCACTAAAAACACAAAACCAAAACAAACCCAAACCTAGACTGTTTATTGAGCCAGTGGAAGAATGCTAAAAATGCTGTGTGCCTGGCTGTGAACAAGGGAAATAGGCCCAAATACCAGCAGCTCCTGGAGGGGTGGCGCTACATGTACTGTATATAGGATTTATATAGCACCAACAGTTTGCACAGCAGTTTATATTATAAAAGGAGACATTACAGTTACAATGCAATTCAATATCAGATGGTTAGGAGGGCCCTGCTCCTGAGAGCTTACAATCTAATAGAATAGCACATTTTAGATTTAAAACACTGCTTTTTTCAAATTAAAGGGCAATTCTAGACAAATGGTAGTTATCAGGGAGCTACTGATGCTATGGTTAGCACTTTCACCTAGCAGCAAAAGGGTCGCTGCTTCGAATCCCAACCACGACACTACCTGCTTGGAGTGTGCGTGTTCTCCCTGTGCCTGCGTGGGTTTCCTCCGGGTACTCCGGTTTCCTCCCACACCCCAAAGACATGCTGGTAGGTTAATTGAATCATGTCTAAATTGGCTCTAGTATGTGTATGTATGAATGTAAGTTAGGGACCTTAGATTGTAAGCTCCATTAAGGCAGGGACTGATGTAAATGTACAGTGTATATGTAAAGCGCTGCGTAAATTGACGGCGCTATAATAAGAACCTGAAATAAATAAAATAATAATTAAATTCACTGCAGTTTTCAAAATTCAGAAAGTTTTCTCAAATTATCCCAAAGGGTATATATAGGCAAAACCTTTTGGGAAGGATTACACAAAATAAACTGACAAGGGTTTTAACTCCTTATTACTCTAATCCAAAACTGAAAAAAAAAATGTTTTGGCTATACATACAGATTATACATGCGGCTTTGTCATGGTTCGCATGCTTGTGATATGCCTTTAAATGTTATATGTATTCTCTACCCCTGGCTCCTCCTCTTCCCTTAGCTCAGTTTTTTCCTGTATAGATAACTCCACCCTTTGTTCATTTTTCCCAGTAATGCATCTCAGCCTCATGTCTCATGGAGTGGATCACATTATGATCTTTTGACCTATCCGATGTTCATTGTTGTAAGATCCTCACAGTTTATTGATTTAAACTTTACAAGATCTGCAAGGTGTCGTCTGGATTGAGTCTCTTTCTGTGTATCCAGCTAAGATTGGGTTATCGCTATCTCATCACAACTGTACATTACAGAGATCACAATTTCAATGCTTAGATTGGAGAGACAGAACAGGCTTCCTTTTTGTAAAAGAGAGTATGGAGCCAACCGAGAGTGTGATGTGCAACTACTCAGCCACATCAAGCAGGATTTATCAGATCACCAAGAAAGTGGGTAGGTTGGTACACTACAGCTATGCACTTGGGGGCTAAGAATATGCACGCATCATACATACTAGGGGGAGTACAACTGGGGGGATCCGTAGTGGAGAAGGATCTGGGGGTTTTGGTAGATCATAAGCTCAATAATAAGATCAAGCTGCGGTTTCCAAAGCGAGCAAAGTCCTTTCTTGTATTAGGAGAGATATGGACTCCAGAGAGAGCGATATAATTTTGCCACTGTACAAATCATTAGTAAGACCTCATCTGAAATATGCAGTTCAATTTTGGGCACCAGTTCTCATAAAGGATATTGGGGAACTGGAGAAAGTGCAGAGAAGGGCAACCAAACTGATAAGAGGCATGGAGGAGCTCAGCTATGAAGAAAGATTAGAGGGACTGGATTTATTCTCTCTTGAGAAGAGGAGATTAAGGGGGGGGGGGGATTTAATCAACATGTACAAATATATAAGGTGTCCATATAGTGAACTTTGTGTTGAGTTATTCACTTTACAGTCAACAAGGAGAAGGGGGCACTCTTTTCTTATCTCCAAATATGGAAAGGTTTCTTCACAGTGAGAAAATGTGGAATAGATTCCCTCCAGAGGTGGTTCTGGCCAGCTCAGTAGATTGCTTTAAAGTGGAGTTGCACCCAAAAAAAAAAAAAAAATTCCTGAATGTTCCTATAAAAAAAAATTTGGAAACTTTTTTTTTACTCACCTCTAAATGGCTGTTGCTATGTGGTCCCTCGTAGTCTGCCTCCCTCAGTGCCTGGGCTCGTGACATCACTTCCCCTCGGTGCAGGAAGGGCTCAGCTCTGCTTTCTCCCTCTTGTCAATCATCTGGGACACGTGACAGATGATTGCGGGGCCAATCACGGCGTGCAGCGCCGCTCGCGAATGCGTGCCCGGCTGTGAAGCCACAGCCGGGCGCCCACAGTTACAATTCCGGTGCCGCCGAACAGAGGGGGAGACGAGCGGGGCTTCGATCTCCCGCATCGCTGGACCTTGGGATAGGTAAGTGTCCGATTATTAAAAGTCAGCAGCTGCAGTATTTGTAGCTGCTGACTTTTTTTTTTATAAATAATTTTTATTTTCCATTTTCAAGTTTAAACACAGTAACATAGCAGTAAGATAGCATAAAGGAAGGGATAGGGGAGGGGGGTAAGGAGAGCATTGGGGAGGAGGGGACAAAGGCAAAAGGTGTACATTCAACTTGGTCCAAGTATAGACAGACAACTGTAGCCTTAAGGAGGCATTTCCATTAATTTCGCCCATTGTGGCACCCCTCCTGTCCCAGACATTCGGTCCACGTGGACAGGCCCCTCTCCTAAATAAGGGGTGGGGGGGGGGGGGTGCACTGCATTCTCAGTTAAAAAGCTCCTGTGCAAATGCCTCTTCCATTTTTAATACTGATGAACACGGAGCCACCCGAGATGGTCAAAAAACTGGTGACCAACCAGGTGGTTCGAAAAAAACAGATAATGGGTATCCCCAAGTTTAGGACATGAGAAATTAAACAAAACATATAACCAATAAGAAGAGGGAATAGTGAAAAGATAGATAGATAGAAGAGAAAGAAGGTCTTTTTTTTAAAATGGCAACACCACTTTAAGAAAGGCCTGGATTATTTTCTAAATTCACACAATATAACTGAGTACTGATACTTATAGGTAAAGTTGATCCAGGGAAAATCCGATTGCCTCTTGGGAGTCGGGAAGGAATTTTTTCCCCTGCTATAGCAAATTGGATCATGCTTTGCTGGGTTTTTCGCCTTCCTCTGGATCAACTGTGGGTATAGGATTGGGTATTTGGGATTGTTTGATATTATTTTTTATCTATTTATTTATTTTTATGGTTGAACTAGATGGACTTGTGACTTTTTTCAACCTGACTAACTATGTAACTATGTAGCTACATATGCCTGCATTAATAATTTGACCAGCACACCTATATGAGCTTGTTAAACATCTTTTTCCAAAATCGAGGGTGCTAATAAATAGATGGCCCCCCGTTTGGTGCTCCAACAGATTTCTTCTGGAGCATCGATTACTAGCATTATCTGAATTACCCCACAAAGTCATTTAATCAATCATTTTAAATGGGTTGTCCTGAAGGGCTTTATTCAGGTAGTATCGCAGAATAATAACGAAAATGTGAGTCTTAATGCTATTTTATAGCCATTTTTCTTTATTTCTTTCTCACTTATGCTAGATTTTTGTGATGCCCCCAAAAAGAAGAGTTTCAAAGGAGAAAAAGGATCCGAAGAAGCCAGAAAACCAAGCGGCTGCAGCCAGCAGCAGTCAAAACAGGGCCACCAAATCGCAGGAGAAGCCAGGCCGCACTGTGCCATCCAAGGCGAGACGTGTAAAAGAGGAAGCAACAGAATCTCTCTCAGTGACAAAGGCTAGTGCTGCAGAGCTAGCTTTGCCTGAGAAAATCCAGGTAAGAACATAGTGATAATTACACAATTATAGACTGCATAAAGCTAACTTTAACCAAGACACACACATTTAGTGATTGGGTGCCTAAATCTGCAATGTACCTCCAAAACTACAGTTGAGTTTGTTAACTTGTTCTCAGCCAGCATTATGTATGGGTAATCCATGCTAAATGTTCAACTCCAACATCTAGTAAAGAAAAGTGAGACCCTGTGTCAGGTTTTATTGTCTGTTTCTCCACTGGGTGGATTTACCCTTTTCTATGTGTGCCCTGATGACCATTTTCCTGGGAGAGAA
The DNA here is from genome assembly GCA_028564925.1 of Lithobates sylvaticus. Taxonomy (NCBI): domain Eukaryota; kingdom Metazoa; phylum Chordata; class Amphibia; order Anura; family Ranidae; genus Lithobates; species Lithobates sylvaticus. The sequence continues at coordinate 502,451,289 of CM053030.1, forward strand.
AGTGATGGAAAACCCAAATTTTAGTTTTTTCCCCACCTCCTCACATCCTGTTTTACCGTAAAAAAAAAAAACAACACAGCGCCGCAACCCTGTGTATTGCATTGTGAGTGATGTGGAGATGCATAACCACCAGTGACCCAAACACAAAGACAGTGGTTGTTTATTCGACACACCAGCTTCTATGAAAAATGTACCAACTTTGAGTCAACTACATATGACAAACATAAGCAAACTTGTGCTTGCAAGCTCCACGTACCCAGGTGCTTAGGTGAAGTTTAGACTGCCAATGTTCACCTACGCTCAGGATATCTAAGCAATCTCATGCGGTCAAAGAAATCTCTTGAACATGGCACTGGCCCTGTTTTTTTTTTTTTTTTATAACAACATTTCTTTGATTTTAGTTCTTATTCCTATGGGGCACCTGTTTTTTCACCTCCTCTTTCTAATTCTAACTCCTAAAAACATCTGTAGAATTATTTATTCAGGAAATAAAATATTAAGAATATACCTTACCACTCAAATTACAGCCATCTGCTGTAATATTCCAGATGTAATACAATTCCCAATGGTGTTTCATTCCCTGAGATAGCAATATGCTACCAATATAGCAAGTTAATATGCCCAGTTATAGTGTCAGTGCTGGTAATTAATGTAGAGGTACACACAAATGCTAAAATCTCATATAAGCTTTAGCCTTAATCTTAAACTCTCATTAAAATTATTCCTGGTGACCATGCCATAAAGGTCTTTGTTTAGGCACTTCCTGTTATGGGATGGCGGTGCTCTATCCCTATGTAAGGGCTCTTTCACACGGACGTGTCCGTGTATGGAGCCCGCTCTGCTCAGCAGGGGATCGCTCCATTGTTCCCCGCTGAGCAGGAAGATGACAGGTCTGTCTATGCACACTGTGCAGGGACGGCCCTGTCAGAGCGCCGCTCTCCCCTATGGGGGATTGGATGACATCTGTCCCTCTTTAGACCTCTATGGAGTGTCCGTTCAGGTCCGCCTAAAAAACTGACAGGCGTACCTGAACGAATCGTCTGTGTGAAAGGGGCCTAAGAGTTGTTCTCCTGCATTGTCACCCTGTAACAGGAGTTTCCAGTAGAGACTACAAGTGGCCATTTTAATGTACACTACAAAGACATGGTTTGCTGTTTTCAGCTTCTGGAAACCCGCTTTAGAGAAATGCCATACAGCTATTTCAAGCTATTTGCAGGGAAACAGTAGGTGACTTCATCAGAAGCCCGTGTGACAACACAGGAGCACAATGGGTATACAGGGGCAGATTGCAGTGCCTGAACAAAAATCTTCATGACAAGATCACCAAGTATTATTTTAATAAAAGCTGCAGATTTAAACATATTGAAAAAGTCTTCTGAAATTACCCTAACATGGTTTATAAATTGTGACAATTAGAGACTCTGCCATGTCGAAAATGTAGGCGAATATGACACAAGATTCGCATTAAGGGTTATTGAAAAGTTCCAGACGATTGTTTGGAGTGGAGAAAACTGTGTTTTTTGCTTTCTCTGGATTCTATCATTCTGGATCAAGGCCTGTAGCTTGAAGGTTCCAGATTGTATTGGGTGGGACAGAACCTTCAATCTCGTGTCCCGATTTTACCAGGTGCCTGCAGCCTGGGTGAGTACACATGTACACAGGGCAGAGGCGTATCTAGTGAGAATGGCACCTATGGCAAGCACTGAAACTGCGCCCCTGTCAAAACATTTAAAACCCATCTTTCAGATAACCTTAACAGAAAAGACAGCCAGACAATAAGTATTTCTAGACAGGGGTCAGGTCAGCCATGTCAGCCCTGTAACAGCACAGAGCCTTTTACTTTATATGACCAATTTTGTGCAAAACGCTTCATGGCCACAGCATATATTATCCACCCTCGGCTGATTTGCAAAATAAGGGGAAGTGGTTGGGGATACACATGACGTTTTTACCACCCTCCCAAACACAAGTGCGAGGGCACATTCACACAGGGCACAGGCACCCATGTCTCATGCAGAGACTTTTACCAGCACAGTGCTGTGTACATCCTCATGCCGATGTTCCATTTCTATTAGGACATGCACCCTCAAGACATATTGGGACACAGACAGTCTCTGTGTCCATGCAGCCATGTGTCCCAAAATAAATGAATGGGACACTGACATGATGATGCACACAACACTGTGCTGGTAAAAGTATGCCCCATGTGTGAATGAGCCCTAAATGAGTGCCAAGGATGCATTTCACTGTCCCATCATCATTACCATGATAATTACACACACAGTACAGGTCATGTGGCTTAAAGCACCTGTACTGTGTGACTATCATGATAATCATTGAAATATAGAGCAGCCACATGTGATCAACATGATCAATGAAGATTATCACATTTAGCTTTGTATAATTCAGTCATGGGCAACAAGTCAGGGCATGGGTGAAGGGGGCTTGAGTCTTGACTGTGACTGTACCTTTTGATAGAAAAATAATCCTCTGAAGTCTTGATGGTTCCCACTTCAGTTCCCTCACTCAGTAGAAACAGTGTGTTGCTGTGCTGTTACTTTCTGTGTGTTCACACAGACACTGCACTGATGATGACAGCCACTACTGCTGATTTCCCTTCAGTCCGAGCCCGCCGTCTTCTGAAACTTATTTGCTGGAGGAGTCAGGCAGTGAAGTGTTTTTTTAATATCTCTCCGCCTGGCTGGAACTTTATTGCCATTAACTGCATACAAGCGGGGAGGAATTGACATTCCAGCAAGCCGAATTAGAAATAATAATCCCTCCATTCTACAGCCTCCTGGGCCCCTGTGATCGATCTCATGGGGCCCAAAAAAATATGATTTAGACTACACAGAAACCATGGCCTGCAGGGAGAGGGAAATGCATGAAAAAATTGCCTGCAGCTTCATCAAGAGGATCAGTGTCAGCATAAGGCACTGGAAGTACACCCGTCCCTCCTCCTGGGCATGTGGCTGGGCTCTGCTTTTGCACTGATAGGACCCCGAGCCAGAAGGCATGCCAGAGACATCTGACTGAGTTCACTCAACAGTCCAGGTGTCCTGTCGAGAAATACACCGGCCCCAATTCCACCACTATAGTCCTGGCTATAGCATCCCTGACAGCCGGCGGCGGAGTGATATTCAGCTGTCAGGGCTGCTGTAGCCGGAACTATAGAGGTAGCATTGGAAAATGCGGCCACTTGCCTGCTTACTCCGCAACCAGTGACTCCACTCACAGGAGTAACTCAGCCAAATGAGAAATAGTCCCACTCGCAGCGCTGCCATTGTCCATTAGCAAAGGTGCTGAAAAGGAGATCCTGCCTATGCTCGGGAGCCTGAAGGGAAGAGGAGACCCTCAGACCATGGTAAGTGCCTTGCTGCCCAGCCACTCACCAGCGCCCCCTTCATATGGCGCCCATGGCACTTGCCATGGCTGCCATACCCTAGATACGCCACTGACACAGGGTCATTATCAGGCCTGAGGATAGCTCCCAGTTTAGAGACAGCTTCCAGTTTGGGAGACATAAGGTCTCACCCAGGTGTCAGAGGAGCCCCAGCCAGGAGCCAAGAGACAGAAGGTTTCACCCAGGGGTCAGAGGAGCTCCAGCCAGAAGTCAAAAGACAGAAGGTCTCACCCAGTTGTCAGAGGAGTCGCAGCCAGGAGACAGGAGGTCTCGCTCGACGAGTCAGAGGAGCCCAGCCAGGAGACAGGAGGTCTCAGTTCCAGGAGTGAGTTGGGCTGCTATCAGGGTGTCAGGAGAACCCCTACCCTAAGGCCAGGAGTGGGGTGTACAGCAGGGCACTGTGACTAAAGGCTAAGTGAGCCAAGTGAGTCAGAAGAGCTGTACAATACAGTCAAAGGGTCTCGTAAGAAGAGCAGTGGTGCTGCTGACAAGGCAGCCAGCTGGCTCTGCATTTTCATTTAACTTTTTATGTTGATGGTGGAAACCCATGCGTGGGCAATTGATGTGTATGTGAACTTTCCGTTTTGCTCAATAAACGTAGGCTACCACGCCCTAAAATACAGTTTGGACTGGCACAACTCATTGGAAAAGCACCTACTACATGAGTGTTATCGCCCCAAAACCACAAAGTCTATATGAAATTTTAATGATTGGGTTTGCATATACTTTAACCTCTTGCTGACCGCCCACCGTCAAACGTTTGATGGCTCCCCTGCGCGAATCGCCGTAGCTGTACTGCGGCCACTTTAAGGGCTATAGGGGGCGTGCGGCTGCCGTGTCACTGAGTAGCTGATGATCGCCCCCCTAGTTCCCCTTGATCGCCCCCTAGTGTTAACCCCTTCCTTGCCAGTGACATTTATACATTTATAAAAGTATTTTTAGCATCGATCGCTGTATAAAAGTCAATGGTCCCAAAAAAGTGTCAAAAGTGTCCGATCTGTCCGCCGAAATGTCCCAATAAAAATAGCAGATCGCCGCCATTACTAGTAAATAAAAAAAAAAATAATTATAATAAAAATGACATAAATCCATCTCCTATTTTGTAGAAGCTATAACTTTTGCGCAAACCAATCAATATACGCTTATTGCGACTTTTTTTTTTTTTGTACAAAAAATATGTAGAAGAATGTATATCGGCCTAAACTGAGGAAGACATTTTTTTTGTTTTTCTTTTTAATTTGGGGATATTTATTATAGCAAAAAGTAAAAAAAAATATATTTTTTCAAAATTTCAGTCTTTTTTTGTTTATAGCGCAAAAAATTTAAACCGCAGAGGTGATCAAATACTACCAAAAGAAAACTCAAAATTTTGTTTGGGTACAACATTGCACGACCGCGCAATTGTCAGTTAAAGTGACGCAGTGCCGTATCTCAAAAATGGCCCGGTCAGGAAGAGGGTAAATTCTTCCGGGGCTGAAGTGGTTAATGTTGCCTGAAAATACTATACCTATATAATGAAGATGAGGCCAAGGGTTCCCGCTACAGGGTGGCACATAGCTAAGGCCCAAGGTGATCCTAACATATTCATATTTTTTTTGTGGAGGAGATTGATCTGTAGATTAGGAACGTGATTACATTTTGAAATCACGTTAGTTTGATTTTCTGCTTGAACATTAATTTTTTCCAGATGGTTGCCATTGTTTTGAGGAACCCCGCAGCTGTCACAGAGAGAATGAATTATGTATTTAGCTGCTATTTGCTTTATGCTATCACATTTTCTCTGTAATTACAGGCTGAAGTAAAGTTTTCACTTCACTGCTTTTGTTTGTTTAAGTGTATGATAGGCAAGCATTAAACAAAATAGTAATTTAATCCAAATTTTTATAGGAAACTGATTGATTTTGGATACACAATTAGGTTTTTCTTTCAACTTCTTACTAGGTCGCTTGGCAGGTATAAATGTAAAAAAAAACAATAAAAAGGGACCAAAGTCAGTTTGTATGTATACTTTATCTGAAAAAATAATTCCTTTTCCTCATCAACTGTATCAGTAAAATCAAGAATTAGGCATAGTTCAGACCTTTGCGTGTCGGAAAAGTGTGCAAAATTGCATGCCTTCCCGACATGCAGAGAAACGCACTGCCATTTACCAGATGTGTGGTGGTGCCATTAATTGGTAAAGGCACCCCCATGCATCTGCAAACGTTCTGCGTTTTCACACGCTCCTAACTGCATGGTGTTACAGCATATTTTTTTTTATATTTTTCATAATAGTGCCTCTAATGTACTGTATGTGTGTGTGTGTGTGTGTGTGTGTGTGTGTATGTATGTATGTATGTATATATATATATATATATATATATATATATATATATATATATATATACACACACACACCACAAAGCTGACATTTAACCACATTTAACACTGTAACAATGTGACATTTTTAACATTTTCTTCACGCAAATAGAGCTTTCTTTTGGTGGTATTTAATCACTTCTGCGTTTTTTATTCTTTCCTAAAAAAAAAAAAAAGACTGAAAATTTGGAAAAAAAAAAAAGCTTAGTTTCTGTCAGTAAATTTTGTAAATAAGTAATTTTTCTCCTTCACTGATGGGCACTGATGAGGTAGCACTGATGGGCACTGACAGGCTGCACTGATGAAGTGGCACTTATGGGCACTGATGAGGCAGCATTTATGGGCACTGATTAGGTGTCCCTGATAAGGAAGCATGAATATGCTGCACTTGTGGGCACTGATAGGTGGCACTAATATGTGGCACTGATGAGCACTGATAGGCAGCACTGATGGGTGGCAATGGTGGGAAATGATGGGCACTGATATGCGGCACTGGTGGGCACAGATGGGCGGCATGGATAGGTGGCACTGATGGGCAACGATGGGTGGCATTGACAGGCAGCAGTAATGGGCATTGATGGGCAGAAGTGATAGCCAGCATTGACTGGCATCACTAATGGCCACTGATTGCTGGCAATTGTGGGCACTGGTTGCTGGCAATTGTGGGCACAGATTGGTGGCAGTTGTGGGCACAGATTGGTGGCAATTGTGGGCACTGGTTGGGACTGATTACTGGCAGTGGTGGGCACTCATTGCTGGCACTTAATTGTAATCAGGGCACTGATGATCAGTGCCCTGATTACATACCTAGATGTCCCCCTGTGAGGAAATCCCGCTGACTGGCTCTCCTCTTCTCACACTCTGTCAGTGTGAGGTGAGGAGCACCGATTACCGGCATTTCCGATTACCGGCTGTGATTGGACAAGATCAGAATCAAAGCAGTCAGGAAGCAAGAGGAAGAGAAGCACAGCTTGATTTCTAAAGTCTTGCAGAGCTCTCTCCAAAATGTTGATGTGAACTGTACCCCACCATCAGACATGATACTGGCAGGAAACCAATAAAGTCTTACCACCACCCTAAACGTGCGAGCTGTTTCTTTTGTGCTTTTTGGGTTTGCCTTCCATGGGTACAAAGAGTACCATTTTTAAAGTGTGCCAGTCTGTCCACAATCACAATACTGGTTTTATAGCCGTCTGAGACTAGCAACTCATCAATTTCAAAGAAATATTTCCCGTGGTCTTTTAGGCGCCAGGAGTGGCCACAGCAGATCCTAGGACATTCTTGCTTCAGACACAGACCACACACACGATGACATCACTTTCTCTTTTCCGCTTGGGCCATCAAAAGGATCTTTGTACCAATTCAAGAGTCTTTTAAATCCTGAAGTGCCCAGCCAGGGGGTGATCATGATATTACTTTAGGAGCCGTTGGTTTTCAGGTACAAAGAAAAAAAAATCTTTTTCCTGTAGAGTTATCTCCTGGGGAAGCGAATCCTGTCCTGAATCTTGCTTGATGCAAGACATCAGATCTGTCAGGAGGAGCAAAAAGTTTTGGGCAGATAAAATGGTATCACACTAAGAAGTTTATTTTATTCCTGGAAACATGTGAGACAAAATACCAGGCTTGCTATTATTTGAACCAGGATTAAATGCAATGTGAAACACAAATCTGGAGCAAATAATGCCCATATGGTCTGATGAGGCCGCAGTCTCATGGCTGACCTGAGATACTCCAGATTCTTGTGGTCTGTAAAAATTAAGATTACATGAGATGCCCCCTCCAGCAGATATCACCATTCCTCAAGGGCAGATTTAAAGAGAACCCCCCCCTCGCAAGCAAAAGACAACAATATATAAAACATTACATATAGTACACTTAGCTGTTTCCATGCTGCCTTTCCTTCTTATGTATCCCTTTTCAAGCTGCCTCTTTTCAGCCACTTCTGTTCTCATGTGCCACCATTTTTAAAACTATGCCGTCCTGCTCGAAAAGCAACGCATGACATCATGCTGTGTTTACAAGCCCATTTACAAAAAAGTTGGGTCGCTGTGAAAAATATTCATAAAAACAGAATGCAATGATTTTCAAATCTCATAAACCCATATTTTATTCACAGTAGAAAATAGAAAACACATCAAATGTTTAAAATGGGAAAATGTACCATTTTAAGAACAAAATAAGGTCATTTTGAAATGGATGGTAGCAACTCATCTCATAAAAGTTGGGACAAGGCAACAAAAAGCTGGCAAAGTAAGTGGTACTAACAAGGAAGAGCTGTAAGAACATTTTGCAACTAATTAGGGTAATTGGCAACAGGTCAGCAACATGACTGGGTATAAAAAGAGCATCTAAGGGCCAGTTTACATTGCTGTGTAGATCACACTGTATGGCTGAATTTGCATCGCATTCGGACCAAACTCGTGCAGGGTCCTTTTTTTGTCTGCACCAGAATTGGATCGCATGAGTGTTCACACCCATGCGATCCGATTCTGCCAGTCGCACTGCGTTTTACAAACTGATTGCGGGGTGTTGTTAACTTAACATACACTCCACAATCAGTTGGCATGAACAGGTTGCGATTCTGATGCGGTGCAAATTTGCAGGGAGTTCGTTGTGATTTTGTACCACATTTAGTGTGAACTGCCCTTAAGAGAGTCAGAGTGTCTCAATATTAAAGATGGGCATAGGTTCACCAATCTGTGAAAAGCTGCATCTAAACATCGTCAAACAATTTCAGAATAATGTTTCTCAACGTAAAATTACGTCTACATTATATAAAATCATCAAACGATTCAGAGAATCTGGAGAAATCTCTGTGTGCAAGAATCAAGGCCGAAACACACTATTGGATGCTGGTGATCTCCGGGCCCTCAGACGGCACTGCATTAAAAACAGGAATGATTCTGTGATGGACATCACTGCATGGGCTCAGGAATACTTCCATAAATCACTGTCTGTGAACAAAGTGCATTGTGCCATCCAAAAATGCAAGTTAAATCTCTATTATGCAAACAAGAAGCCATATGTGAACATGAGCCAGAAACACCGCCGTCTTCTCTGGGCCAAAGCTCATTAAAAATGGTCTATTGCAAAGTGGAAAACTGTTCTGTGGTCAGACAAATTCAAATTTGATATTCTTTTTGGCAACCATGGGAGGCACGACCTCCGGAGTAAAGAGGAGAGGGACCTTCCGGCTTGTTATCAGTGCTCAGTTCTAATGGTATGGGGGGATGCATTAGTGTGTATGGAATGGGCAGCTTGTACATCTGTAAAGGCACCATAAATACTAAAAGATAGATTCAGGTTTTAGAGCAGCATATGCTCCCATCCAGATGTCTTTTTCAGGGAAGGCCTTGCATATTTTAGCAGGACAATGCTAAACCTCATACTGTATCTATGACAACAGCATGGCTTCGTAGTAGAAGAGTCCAGGTGCTTAACTGGCCTGCTTGCATTCCAGACCTTTCACCAACTGAAAATATTTGGAGCATCTTGAAGCACAAAATACGACAAAGAAGGACTGTTGAGGAGTTAGAATCCTATATCAAGCAAGAATAGGACAACATTCCTCTTCCATTTTTTATTGTGAATAAAACATGGGTTCATGCGATTTGCAAATCATTGCATTCTGTCTTTATGTAGATTTTACACAGCGTGCCATTTTTTTGTAATTGGGTTGTTAAAAAGATTTACAAAAATCCTCCCACTGAGATCTCGAGGAGAAAGTTTATTTTTTGGGGTTTTTACACCAAGTGAGTTAAATGCCATACAGCGCAAGCGTGAGATGAAGCGTTACTGTCACGTACCTGGTAGTAGCCGAGCTGATGGGTGGGCTTCCCTTACACCTCGTGTCCTATACCCCCTGGGGTTGGTGGCAGGATGTAGCAGAATGAGGCATGGCACAGGTACCTGTGGTAGGTCCTGGCACTATGGGTAACCGGATGACATTCTGGATACTGCTGGATTGCTGTGGATGCAGGACTGGAACTTGCAGATGCAGCACATGAATTCCCAGATGCAGGAGTCAAAGCAAGCCAGAGTCAGCAACAACTGGGTAGAAGAGGTATCAATTTGGAATGCAGAAGCAGGGTCAGGAGCCAGGTCAGGTTTTGATAATAGAGGGGCAAAAGAAGTATGAAAACCCAGGCAGAAGACAGTCAGAACACAAGCTAAGGGGTCAGCAACAGGAGATCAGAATCACGCACAATAGCAAACACGTGCGGATGCATGCATGGTCCTGACTCTGTGTACTGGTCCACAAACTGCTCTGGGAACACAATCACAGATCTTTGGGAACAGCCATGCACTTGATCTTCCCGACAGCTGCCTAAAGTTTAAGGAGGCAGCACTTATATGGCGCAGGCATCGTAATGTAATTTCTTTTAGATCTGATTTCTTTTTTTTTTTTGTTTCTTTTTTGTGATCTTTGTAAACATTTTAAAGTCCTACTTTACCTTGATCCCTGCATATTTATTATTATTTCCATATAAAGTAAACCAGAGACTCAGGACTGTCACACCAATTACTGTCAAAACAGCTTTATTCGTTGCAGATAAAAGCACTCCTGACAAGTGTGTATGCAAGACTTCAGCATTCTCTCCATGTCATTTTCCAAATTATAATGAGTCTTTAGAGCTATAAAAGAGCCAGCTCTGTAATGTCAGGGAGCAGGAATTACTATATATATATATATATATATATATATATATATATATATATATATATAAATAGTATATCACACACACACACACACACACACACACACACACACACATATATACACACACACACCGGCCACTTTATTAGGTAAACCTTGCTACTGCCGGGGCGTGGCCTGGAGCTTCATGGCGTAGGGAGTGTGGAGTGAGAGCTCTGCCTGAGATTTCATCCTCGTACCTCATCCTTTGGGAATTATCGGTCACAACCACCCCAAACAGTAACCCTCAAGAACCGGGCACGTCGCGGGCTCCATGTCGCCACCAAAACGGTCCTCGGAGGCCGCTGCTAAGCTGGCCAAATACCGTCATGAAGGACAGGCAGCCGAGGAGGAAGATGGCGTCGGCCGCGTGCAGGCCGCGGAGGAGACCACCTCCGGCGACACAGCCAAGATCCTGGAAGCAGTTTCGGTATGTCAGACCACGCTCACATCCAAAATAGAGGAGGTAAAGGTCGACATCTCCCTCATCCGCCAGGACATCCAAAAGCTGCGGGACAGGGCCACCGAGATGGAGCGCAGGGTATCCAGAACGGAGGCGGACATCACCCCGCTTCAAATAACGACAGAGCAACTGCAGCACCAGCTCAGCACAGTTCTCCATAAGCAGGACGACATGGAGAACCGGCTCAGGAGATGCAACCTCCGTTTCGTGGGTCTCCCGGAACGGGCTGAAGGCACAGATCCCCCTACCTACTTAGAGAACCTCCTTATTAAGACATACGGGAGAGAGGCCTTCTCCTCCACCTTCGTCATAGAGCGCGCTCACCGCCTCGCAGCGCGTCCTCCCCCAGCCGGTGCCCCCCCCAGAACTTTTATTGCTAAATTGCTTAACTACAGAGACCGGGACACCGTGCTGCGACTCACTCGCGAGCGTGGGAACATCCCGGTCGGTAATGTGACGGTGGCGGTGTACCCGGACTTCTCCGCCGAGGTGCAGAAAAAGCGCGCGCAGTTCACGGAGGCGAAACGGCAACTGCGCATCCACCATCTACCGTACGCTATGCTGTTCCCAGCAAGGCTCAGAGTGACCCGCGACGGAAAGACCCAGTTCTTTGAAGACCCCGCCGCCGTCTTATCCTGGCTGGAGCAACACGAGGTGGCCGGTCCGGCCCACAGATGAAGCCCTCAACCGCACAACTGCACTCAGGAGCTGCCCGGGGAAACCACGACCGCATTCATCCGCCTAAATGTGAGTGTATCCCCCCTCTGCCCCCTCAGCCCAGCTCTAACCTGACCCCTTGACTATGCCCCTAGATAAACTGCATGCACGGTGTATATCCCATCACTCACCAGCATACCCGTGTACCTGGCATGGTCCCCCTGGCAGCAAACCTGGAACGATCCCCCTCCACCGCCCCCTGCAGCTGACTTACCTGAGCCGATCCAATGGACGGATCCCCCCCACGAGCCGCAACAAACCAACATGCCTGCTCCTTGCTCCCGAACAGCCTTGTCATCCGCACCACCGAGCCACAAGCATGGCGCGGGCGCCTGTCCGCCGCCATGCGCGCCGCTCCACTACCTCTCCTCTCCCTCCATACTCACGAACAGGTGCGGGGCCTGATGGACTGGCTGCTGCAGACTGCCGCACATATGACTCTGTGCCCCTGGATAGTGGCACTCCATTCCCCATCAACACCCCCACCCGGCAACCGGATTCCCCCCATCACCAGACCTCAAGTACTCTCAGGCACCCCCTCTCCCCTGCTCACTTCGAGCCCTCACTCAGACTGCTCACACTCCCTGTTCACCACCTAGCTGTGAGCTTAACAGTGTGTCTCTCTGCCGCCCCGACACACTGCCATGGTCACCCTCGGGACCGAGGACACCTACGATACTAACTCTTTGACCTGGCATTTGTTTGTAAGAGTTTTGTTTCCCTGGCCAGCTATCACTACCACGGATGTGGAGAGTGATTGTTTGAACGTTATGCCACGCTGGTCCAGAGATGGCATGTTACCAGTTACGGTTTGTACACAATATGTAATGTTAACTTTTTATCTGATATACATAGCACTGTTTACCACTAGGATGCAATGTACGAGCGACCCCCTCTGCCTTACCGAGGCACGGGGGGTACAACCGGAGCATACTGAACCCAGGTCAGACCACACTGACCTATGCGGGATCACTAACCCCCTTACCACACCAGGCGCTACCAGCATAGTACTTGACAGTACCCCTGCTCCCCTCAATATACCGCATGGCTACGCTTAAAATGGTCACCTGGAACGTCCGCGGCCTATGTGCTAAACCCAAGCGTCTGGCAGTCCTCACCCACCTTAAACGCCTGCGGGCAGATATCTCTATCCTTGCCGAAACCCACCTCACTGGCCAATCCCAGAGGGCACTGAAGAAGCCATGGGTAGGTTGGCTGTACAACGCTCCTCACACTTCCAACTCCCGGGGCATAGCTGTCCTCATCGCCAAAACGGTACAATTTCAGCTGCACAACCTACAGCTCGACCCCCTGGGCAGATTTCTGTTCCTCCACTCCACGGTCGGTGGAAGGGAGCTACTAATAATGGCATTCTACATACCCCCGCCCTTCCAATTCCACGCACTGCAGGAAGGACTAGCCTTCATGACCAAATACCCTACGGTACCTGCTATCTGGGCGGGCGACTTTAACGTGACGATCAACCCCAACTTAGACAGATTCAGCACGACCACCCCGCCACCCCCCCCTCAATACACCACTAGATTTGGCAAATTCGCAGCTGAATTCGCCATGACTGACACTTGGAGATACAAACACCCCACCAAGATAGCCTTCTCCTGCTACACCCCATCGCAACAGGCCATGTCCCGTATAGACATGATCCTACTCTCCCCCGCCCTGCTGCCTGACCTCCTGGATGTGGGGTTCGACACCAGGGTGCTCTCGGATCACTCTCCGTACTGGACGACACTGAGGCTACCCACTGCCTCCCCCCTCCGGATATGGAGATTGAACCCGTTCTGGCTCACGGTTTTGCCCGATCTAGACGCCGTGCAGAGAGAATGGGTCCACTTTTTCCACACAAACGAGAAAACGGCAGCTGCCGGGTCAATTTGGGAAGCTTTCAAGCTCCACGCCAAACTCATCTTATCCACACGTATAAATAGACACAAATCCACATCCAAGATAGTACTCCAGCAAGCCGAAGAAAGGCTTGACTCCCTGGAGCAGACATTCCTCACCGACCCCTCGGCGGCGAACGCCTCCCTTCTCCGGCTGCAGTCCAGACTGACCAACCACCTACACTTTGAGAAGGCAAAGCAGGGCATCTTTTTCTGTAAACAGCGAGTATATGAACATGGCGAACGTGCGGGCAAACTACTAGCATACATGGCCCACCTGGACCATAGCCCTCCAGTGGTTGTTCGGCTTCAGACTGCAGCCGGGGAAGTGACAGCGGACCCGGACTTGGTGGCGGAGGAGTTCAAGCTATTTTACTCCAACTTATACACCTCTACGTCACGCCACACGCACAATGAACTCTCCCAGTTCCTACAACCTGTCAACTTCCCCACAATCTCCCAGACTCAACGGTCTATCCTAGAAGCCCCAATCACCTCTGAATGTATAGCGGAGGCCCTTGCCCTCCTCCCACACTCCAAGGCCCCGGGCTCAGACGGCCTGCCCTTGGAGTTCTATGCCCAATTTCAGGAAGTCCTTATCCCCAAGCTGCAAGCACTCTACACCCACATATTTGACACTGCCACCCTCCCCCCTTCTATGGGGGAGGCTCTCATAGTGCTTATCCCCAAGCCCGGCAAAGACCCCCTTTACCCAGAATCTTACCGCCCCATCTCCCTCCTCCAACTAGACGTGAAAATACTAGCCAAGATCCTTGCCCTGCGACTTAACACAGTCATACTCAGCCTGATTCATCCTGATCAGACTGGGTTCATGCCCAACAAAAACACCGCTTTCAACCTCCGCAGACTCTTTATGAATCTACAGGCCACCCATGACAACACTGGATCCAGGGTAGTGGTGAGCCTGGATGCCGCAAAGGCATTCGACTCCGTTGAGTGGAGCTATCTCTGGGAGTGTCTACACAGGTATGGCTTCGGCCCTAAATTCATAAAATGGCTCCAGCTCCTATACCAGGCCCCCACTGCCCGGATCCAGGTCAATGGTAGAATCTCAAGCTCTTTCCCGTTATCCAGAGGCACTCGCCAGGGCTGTCCGATCTCCCCCCTGCTCTATGCCCTGGCGGTAGAACCACTCGCCATCGCTATCCGGTCTCACCCCCACATCATGGGCCTCCGCTCTGGATCTCTTGCCGAGACTATCAGTCTGTATGCAGACGATATGCTGCTGTACCTAGAAGACTCGGGCCCCTCCCTTGAGGCGGCTCTGGGACTGATAGAGCGGTTTGGGGAGTACTCCGGGCTGCAGATAAATTGGACCAAATCCCAGATCCTCCCAGTTGACTTGGGTGCCCCGACTGCATCCCAGGCAGCACTCCCTCTCGTCAGGGCCAACCAAATTAAATATCTAGGCGTACAATGCTCCAGAAACCTGACGGATTATGTCAACCTAAACATAGAACCCCTGTTCTCCTTACTCAAAACCAAAACCCAGGTGTGGTCCCGCCTCCCCCTAGGGGTGATGGGACGGATAAATTTGGTTAAGATGATCCTCCTCCCCAAGCTGCTCTATCTGTTTTGGCATGCCCCCCTCAGCATACCTCCTAGAACCTTCAAGTCAATGGAAGCAATCCTTAACACATTTGTATGGGGCACGGCCCGCCACAAACTCTCCTGGGATACTCTAAAACGCCCTGCCCATCTTGGTGGCACTGCCCTTCCAGACCTCCTTTTGTACTACATAGCGGCACAACTGTCACACTTCTACTATTACAACCACACAGACAAAGACCGCTACACCACCCTAGTCTGCTCACCACACTTTGACCAGGTCATCCACCCCTTCCGGATCCTTATGCGAGGCACCTCTAGACCCCTCACCTCCAAACACACCATGCTGTTCCACCACTGCAAGGTGTGGCGACAAGCTACTACCATCACCAGAGCCCCTGCATTCCACACATACACGCCCCTGTGGGATAACCCCCAGCTCCCCGAACTACACACCATTCCAGATCAAAACCAGTGGATAATTAATGGCGTTATTTTCCTCTTCCAAGTTCTCTCCCACGGTAGAATTAGACAGTTTCAAGCTCTCAAGGACGAATTCAACCTCCCCAGTCGTATGCTCTTCCGCTACCTCCAGCTCCGCCATGCCCTGAACTCCCAATTCGGTGAAGCTATCCCCAGACTCGAGGCCCTGCCAATCACGAATGTAGTCCGCGGTCAAGACCCCAAGAGACTGACCTCCTTTTTCTATAATCACCTTATAACGCCGGCGGCCACCGAACGAGCATTCCACCTTAAAACTAAATGGGAGGCGGACCTGGGGGTGGTCGAGGACGACGACTGGGAGGATGCACTAGCCGCCTCGGGAAAGGTATCCCCCAAACTGTCAGACAGACTTACGCATCTATATATGCTTCATAGATCATATCTCACCCCCACCCGACTGTTCAAATTCAAACCCGGTACTGACCCTTCTTGCCCCAAATGCGGGGACCCACGAGGCACCTTCTACCACCTACTTTGGACATGCCCAAAGCTCCAAGACTACTGGTCTCAGATCATCAAGTTCCTCCACGACCGAATGGGGTCTCCCCTGACCCTGTGCCCCCGCCAGTGTCTCCTTGGCATCCTCCCCCTCCCAGAAGAGGAAAAACATCTCAGCACATTTCTCCAAGAATCACTCTTCCTAGCCAGGCTGCTAATCGCACGCACCTGGATTAGAGCAACACCTCCCACCATCCAGCAATGGAAAGGGACGATTAATGCCACACTACCTTACAAAAAGGTGCTCTACAAGCATAGAGGGTGCCCGGCAAAGTTTAATAAAATCTGGGACAGGTGGATAGAGGACTCTGCCACCTGCACTGACCAGAACTGACCTACACCCGCCTGGATTCGCCCGACTAGGCGCGGCCTCCCGTCAAACTCCGATTAGAAACAGCCCCACCTACCATATACTCACAATGGCCTGCACCCTCCGCCCAGCTGCAGAGATCAGCCCCGCAAACCACGCCCCCTCCTGCACCCATCTACTTGCTCCGCATGGTCCCCAAATTGAAACCCTAGCACACTCGCAATATTACATTGTCATTCTATACAAAGTTATGTCAGATGTCTTATCCTTGATTGTGGTGCATGTTGCACCCCATATTCGAATATGTATCCGTTTGTATTATACTCAATAAAAGTTTTTTTTGATCAAAAAAAAAAACCTTGCTACTGCCCAGTTGGACCCCCTTTTTGCCTTCAAGGTGTTGTAAACATTCCTCAGAGATTTTGGTCCATGGTGACATGATGGCACCATGCAGTTGCTGCAGATTTGTAGGCTGCACATGATGCGAATCTCACCGTTCCACCACATCCCAAAGGTGCTCTATTGGATTGAGATCTGGTGACTGTGGAGGCCATTGGAGTACAGTGACCTCATTGTCATGTTCAAGAATCCAGTGGTGAGATGATTGGAGCTTTGTGACATGGTGCATTATCCTGCTGGAAAGAACCGTCAGAAGATGGGGACACTGTAGTCATAAAGGGATGGACATGGTCAGCAACAATACTCAGGTAGGCCGTGGCGTTTAAAAGATCCTCAATTGTTACTAGAGGGCCCAAAGTGTGCCAAGAAAATATCCCCCACACCATTACACCACCAGCAGCCTGGACTATTGCTTCAAGACAGGATGGATCCATGCTTTCATGTTGTTTATGCCAAATTCTGATCCTGCCATGTGAATGTTGCAGCTGAAATCGAGACTCATCAGACTAGGCAACATTTTTCCAATCTTCTTGTATTCTGCATACCTTGGATGTAACGAGAGGTTATTTGAGTTACTGTTGCCTTTCTATCGTCTGGAACCAGTCTGCTCATTCTCCTCTGACCTCTGACATCAACAAGGCATTTTAGTCCACATAACTGGATATTTTCTTTTTTTCGGACTGTTCTCTGTAAACCCGAGAGATGGTTGTGTGTGAAAATCCCAGTAGATCAGCAGTTTTTGAAACACTCAGAACAGCCCATCTGGCACCAACGACCATGCCACGTTCAAAGTCACTTAAATCCCTTTTCTTCAGATGCTCGGTTTTAACTTCAGAAAGTCATCTTCACCATGTTTAGATGCCTAAATGTCATGCAGTTGGCTGGTTAGCAATTTGTGTTACAACGCAATTGAACAGGTGTATCTAATGAAGTGGCCGGTGAGTGTAAATATCAGGACTCTAACATTCCATATAGCAGAAGCAACCTCATGATGTTTGGTGGTGTCATGAGGAAGAGTGGACCTTATCCATGACCACCAATAGCTTAAGTTCCCTGAGGAGTTCCTAGTCTGTATTGGAGGTGTGGATGGTAGTATTGATTTGCCTGAATGATGCTACCATGTGGTAACTCTTGACTTTTCCACACTGATGTCAGCTGCTGTTGGAAAAAGGAGACTAAGGCAAAGAACCAAAGTGATAGGCAGGAACATGAACGAAACAAATATGGGGCTAACAGTGGCATGAAAGGGGCTGAATTCCAGGTAGGTTGCAAGATACAGGAAGAGAATATATGGTCAGAACAAATTAACAGTCGCTCAGGATATGATAACAGAAATGGCATTCATGACACAGCCAAATTTGTATTTGGTGACTGCCAGTTATAGACACTTGCCTTCTGCTATATGTCCACTAGATGGAGTGTGTGCGCACATACAGGAAGCCGCAAGGTAAACCCTGTGCTTGACAGAGGACACTGGACCTTCTGCTGACAAGATGCCAGCTGTAGTAGCAGTACAGTACATCAGTAGGGTTTATTATTACTGTATTTGTAGATGTTTCAAGCAGATGTCAGCATTTTTGCACCTTGAAATCACACATTTTGTACAAGCATATACAGTATATACCGTGCATCCTGAAAGTATTCACAGCGCTTCACTTTTTTACACATTTTGTTATGTTACAGCCTTATTCTAAAATGGATAAAATTTTCCTCAAAATTCTACAAACAATACCCCATAATGACAAACGTGACAAAGTTTGTTTAAAATCCTTTACAAATTTATTAAAGATAAAAAACAAAAAAAATCCCATGTACATAACTATTCACAACCTTTGCCATGACACTCAAAATTAAGCTCAGGTGCCTCCTGTTTCCACTGATCATCCTTGAGATGTTTCTACTACTTCATTGGAGTCCACCTGTGGTAAATTCAGTTGATATGATTTGGAAAGGCACACACCTGTCTATATAAGGTCCCACAGTTAACAGTGCATGTCAGAGCACAAACCAAGCCATGAAGTCCAAGGAATTGTCTGTAGACCTCTGAGACAGGATTGTATCAAGGCACATATCTGGGGAAGTGTACAGAAATATTTCTGCAGCATTGAAGGTCCCAATGAGCACAGTGGCCTCCATCATCCATAACTGGGAGAAGTTTGAAAACACCAGGACTCTTTCTAGAGCGGGCCACCTGGCCAAACTGAGCAATCAGGGGAGATGGGCCTTAGTCAGGGAGGTTACCAAGAACCCAATGGTCACTCTAATGCCGCGTACACACGATCGGACTTTCCGGCAGGATTGTCCGCCGGACTAGAGTCCACCGGACAATCCGACCGTGTGTGGGGCTCCGGCTGACTTTTTGTTCCCAAAAGTCCGGCGGACTTAGTTTGAAGTTTTGACCTACAATCCGGCCGTCTGTGTCCCAAATCCATATCAGACCCTTATCCGAGCACGCAGCCCGGCCGGTCAGGAAAGGGGTGGGGACGAGCGAGCACCCCCCCCTCCTGAGCTGTACCAGGCCGCATGCCCTCAACATGGGGGGGGCCCTGCAGCCCCTCCCCATACCCCAAAGCACATTGTCCCTATGTTGATGAGGTCAAGGGCCTCTTCCCGACAACCCTGGCTGTTGGTTGTCGGGGTCTGCGGGCGGGGGGGTTTATCGGAATCCGGGAGCCCCCTTTAATAAGGGGGCCCCCAGATACTGGCCCCCCACCCTATGTGAATGAGTACTAGATAAGTACTTTTCATACTTTATTTGATATGGAACCGTCTTGTCTTAGTGGCATCCTTACCCTGGATTACAAAAGGGCCCTATGGGATCAGACTCAATAACTCTTTATTGTGTCATTGGTTGTGGGTCAACCTTACAGTACGAGGGAGGTGGCTCAGGACATGAAGTGCTTTACAGCTGACCATGTGGATCTATGTATCCTATGCCATTTAATTCTACTCCTGCTGTCCGCACCTCCTCTGGACCACTGCTACAACTCTGAACACAACAAGGTGTTTAACCACACCCTCTTGGGCCTTTACATCGTTTATATTGCATGTATATTTGGGGTTTGGCAATCGATTGGTGTCGGAGTGTGGCTGACAAAGTCACAACTTCGGAGGTGGTCAGTGAGATGGCCTGACCGATTTCCCCGGTCTCCGCCGGCTGCTTCAGAGGCTCAATCAAGAACGGTCCAGAATTCAGTCTTCAATCCTTTTAAACACAGGATCCCTGATGTATTCATCTCCTTTGAAGGACTAACTGTCATACACTACAGTGTCACCTATATACACATATACCTGCCCCCCCCCCCCCCCCCCCACATGATCCATGTGAGCGAGGAGGCACAGTTCAATCTACATCATCTTTTTGCCTATTGTCTTGTGGTCTGATCCACACACCTTTAGGAGGTGGTCATGGTGTTTTATAAGAATACATGTTTTTATTTGTATGTCGTTTTTATTGCAGATTTTTGATAATAAATAATTGCCATTTGGAAATGTACAGCGAGCTGTGATAATTCATCATTTAACAGGGATGGTCTAAATCAGGCTTTTTATTTTTGAGTTGCATTATACATGTTTCTCCCTGAAAGCTCCCATCCCCTTCCCTTTCCCACTCTTATCCATGTGAGTAGAATTATGGTTATTTCTATACTGTGATTTATATTAGTCGGTACCTTGAGGGTTCTTTTCCTTTAGGGTTTCGAAGCCTGGTGGTGGCAGCATCATGCTGTGGGGATGTTTTTCAGCTGCAGGAACTGGGAGACTAGTCAGGATCGAGGGAATACAGCAATGTACAGAGACATCCTTGATGAAAACCTGCTCCAGAGTGCTCTGGACCTCTGACTGGGGCGAAGGTTCATCTTCCAACAGGACAACGACCCTAAGCACACAGCCAAGATAACAAAGGAGTCGCTACGGGACAACTCTGTGAATGTCCTTGAGCCCGAGCCAGAGCCCAGACTTGAACCCGATTGAACATCTCTGGAGAGATCTGAAAATGGTTGTGCACCGACGCTCCCCATCCAACCTGATGGAGCTTGAGAGGTCCTGAACAGAAGAATGGTAAAAACTGCCCAAAAATAGGTGCCAAGCTTGTAGCATCATACTCAAAAAAAACTTGGGGCTGTAATTGGTGCCAAAGTATTGAGCAAAGGCTGTGAATACTTCTGTACATGGGATTTTTTTATTTTTTTATTTTTTTTTAAATATGCAAAGATTTCAAACAAACTTCTTTCACATTGTCATTATGGGGTATTGTTTGTAGAATTTTGGGGAAAATAATGAATTTAATCTATTTTGAAATTGGGCTGTAACATAACAAAATTTGGAAAAAGTAAAGCGCTGTGAAAACTTTCCGGATGCACCGTACCTACTAGGCATTTTGGGTGTCAGCATATTTTTAAAAATAATTTGGATAACATTAGCAATTGGTTTAAACAGACAACTTCTGCTTGTTGTTGTTATTATGTTGTTATTGGTGGTAGTATTGTATATCTAAACCCTAACTGGATGACCTTTTGCTCAATTTTTGACTGTTACCATTTGTTAAATAAAATACTACTTTCTCTTTTCTTAATTCATTTTTTTTTTTTTTCGGCCTGCTGTACCATGTACTTGTATGTAAAAGTATCCTGTTCTCTTTGTATTGCTTCCTTTGAGTGAAATCCCTGGTGTTCCTGCCAGTCCCTTTGCGTTCTGATTAAAAACTGACCACACTAAGCAGGAGAGCATGGCGTGGTCAGTCCTCTAGCTGTGCTGGGAACTCAACCTCCTCTCCTCCAATGATCAGACTTGTCCTGGCAACCCCCCCCCCCCCCCCCCCCCCCCCCACAGCCTTTCACTGGGAAGCTCAGTGTGCTGCTGCTTCCCCCGCCGACCCAGCTCTTATGCAGCTGAGAACAGAGAGAATGTGATCAATTCTGAAAAAGAGAAAAGATGTATCTATTATTTATTTTTTATATCTATAGAGAAATGTTTTGCCTTTCATTTCTATTTTAAAATTAATGAGTTGTTTTATAAGGTGATCGTTTACAATTATTTAATAATTACTCCTTGAAGTCTTCACAAAGGGTACATGTGACAATACAGGGGCCCAGTTGCCACCTTATAACAGAAAGTGTCTGAACAAGAATCTTCATGGCAGGTTCACCCATGGGGCTGCCCATCCATTAAGGGCCGCCCCCCCCCCCTCGTCCATCGCCGCCTCCCTCATCCATGTGTCCTGCCCCCTTCCTGACACCGGCGCATAGATTCCAATGCGGGGGGTGGGGCTGTTTTTGAAGCACCGACTAGAGCCAGAGGCTCTAATAGGCTTCAATATAGTGTGGGTTTGGATCCCAGAGAGTGCGCTCCGAGCCCACCCAGGTGTGTTACAACAGAAAATCAATATTCACTGATCCAATCAGGAAGTTGGTTTAGACACCGGTCACCTGATTGGCTGAAAGGAAAGACGATCCTATTGAATGCCTAGGAGGAGAAGGGAGGAGCCGCTAGGTTCACCAGGGATTATATTTAAAGCTGCAAATACAAAAAGGTGGAGTACATATTTTGAACTTACTTGAACATGTTTAATTACACTTTCCCCCCCCCCCCCATCAAATACTTTTTATTGAATTTAAAGTTTTTGTTTTTTTTCTTACATGTATACAAACAAAACACATCACAAATACCTATATGGAACAAACAAAAAAACAAACAAAACAAAAATGAAGTAAAAATAAATAAATAAAAAATAAGTAAATACATTTAACAATAAATATAATTTGTTCCGGTATATAGCAAACATCACTGAGAAATGTTTAGTATTACAGAACAGTGATTCAATTAAATTCCATACCATAGACCCATCATAGTGCAGCGATACTACAATATTAAATGTATGCATACAACCTCTGAGCTTATAAATAAGTCGCTCTCTATCCAGCACAGCATTTACGGCCGTGCACCACTGAACACAAGTTGGCGGTTTAGATGATAGCCAATGTTGATAAATCAACTTACGGGCAAGAAAAAGCAAACGGGTAAATAAAATTTTCTGAAAGAATAATGGCCAATCCTCCGGAAATATACCCAACAGGGCAAGTTTAGGATTAATAACACTTTTTAGTGACTGGGTTTAGATCAACTTTAAATGGAAAAAGAAAAAAAAAAAAAAAAACATTCAGGTCAGTTATGTGACATTAAAGCGGAGTTCCACCCTAAAAAAAATGTTTCTATTAAAAGACTTTTAACCTATAAATAAAGATTTGGAGGAACTTTTTTTTTTATACTTACCATAAACGTCCTGTTGCTATGTAGTCCTCATAATCTGCCACTTCCTGGTCCGCGGAGCTCCTCGTGACTTCCTCCCTTTCCCAGGAGTCTGTGGGCAGTACTGTGATGTTGCCATAACAACGGGGCGGGACCTTCCTCCATCGCCGCCCGTTGTTATGGCAACTTTAGAAACAATCGGCACTACGGCCGGTGAATCACGCAATGCGCGAGATCAAGAGGTGCATGCTGGTTACCCAGCATTCACCTCTCCAAAGCTAATCCAGGAAACAATCTGGATTGGGCTTCACATGCCCACAATCATGATGGAAATGGCCACAAAACTGAGGCATCAAATATTACAGTAAGAAATTTATATTTTTAATAAATCGTTGATGTTAATTGTGTACTCGTTTCTGGATTACATTAGTAATAATGCTAGGATCAACAAAAAATAAATAAAACATTTTTTGCCGAAACCCCGCATTAAGTAGATGTCATCACCTTTCTCGATTTTGTCTCATGTAGGAGTACATAATGTCTGACAAAAGTGACCTGAAAGCTGAACTGGAACGCAAAAAGCAGCGTTTAGCACAAATACGGGAAGAGAAGAAACGTAAAGAGGAGGAGCGGAAAAAGAAGGAGGTCAGTGAACTGTTGCTTCAAATTTGTATGTTAAACCAACAAAAGAGAACTACAAACCAAAGAGCCCATGGAGTGGAAAATGCCCACTAATGTCTCATACACAGTGGCGGCTGGTGCCTACTAATTTTTTTTTTGGGGGGGGGGGGGGGCGGCACAACCAACACAACTACCCCAGACAAAGACAAGACATGGCCAGCGGCGATCAGCCCGCAGCACCCCCACCCCCCCCCCTCCCCGGTGGGAGACACAGCCAGTAGCAATCACCTTACCTGCTAGTGGAGGCATGGAGGAGACACGGAGGCAGGCAGAAGAAGGAGGAGCCGGCCCACTCCAGCGAGGACACAGGCATTCTCCTTTCCGGCCGATTGGAACCCAGAAGACACGATTGACTAGGGAGTCGCAAGAATCCCTGGCCAATAGGTGCTTCCTGATTGGCCGGGAGGAGAATGTGGCAGAATAGCGAATATTCATTCGCTAGTGTCACACAACTGGGTGGGATCAGGCGCACTCTCTGCGCCCCGCGCCCACCCTATTTTTAAGCCTATTAGAGCCTCTGGTTCTAATCAGGTGCTTCAAAATACACACCCCCGCCTATTCCTGCAATTGAAATTCATGTGCTTCCTGAAAGGGGCCGGGCACATGGATAAGGATGGCGGTGTTCGGGGGGGGGGGGGGCGGAGCCCGTGCGCCCACAATGCACGGGCTGCCACTGCTCATACAATAAATTTAAGATACAGTTTAAAAGTATATCTGTAGCAGGCTATGGACATTTAAAATGTTTTATATATTCTTAACAGATAGTAAATGAGCTTCAAAATAGACTGCGTTCTGTAGCAGTAGTGACTGTGGAGTGATTTGTCCAAAAATTTACAGCAGAAGCACTAAACTCCCTCATAAGTCAAGTTGTGGCGGGTTCTCTTTCAACTCAGGTGTGAATAAAAAAAATACACCACATGGCTAAAAGTTTGTGGAAGCTGACCATCACACCTATAGGAGCTTGTTGAATACCCCATTTCAAAACCACGGCCATTAATATGAGATTTGTTCCCCCTTTTATGGTTTTATTATGCTTTCACAATTTTCGGAAGGCTTTCTACAAGATTTTGCAGTGTGTCTGAGAATTTGTGATATTCAGCCAAAAGAGCATTTGTGAGCTCAGGTACTGACAGAGGCTCACAACCCGCATTCCCATTTATCTTAGTGATGTTACGTAGGGTTGAGGTCCGGTTCTGTGCAGGCAAATCTAGTTCCTCCACCGCAAACTCGTCATACCAATCCTTTATGGCGCCGGCTTTGTGCACAGGGGAACAGTCATGTTGGAACAGAACAGGGCCTTCCCCAAACTGTTACCACAAGGTTGGAAGCACACAATTATCTAAAATGTCTATGTACACTACAGTATATTACCCAAAGTATTGGGACGCCTGCCTTATACACACATGAACTTTAATGACATCCCAGTCTTAGTCCGTAGGGTTCAATATTGAGTTGGCCCACCCTTTGCAGTTATAACAGCTTCAACTCTTCTGGGAAGGCCGTCCACAAGGTTTAGGAGTGTGTCTATGGGAATGTTTGACCATTCTTCCAGAAGTGCATTTGTGAGGTCAGGCACTGATGTTGGAGGAGAAGGCCTGGCTTGCAGTCTCTGCTCTAATTCATCCCAAAGGTGTTCTAGCAGGTTTAGGTCAAGACTCTGTGCAGGCCAGTCAAGTTCCTTCACCCCAAACTCACTCATCCATGTCTTTATGGACCTTGCTTTGTGCACTGGTGCACAATCATGTTGGAACAGGAAGGGGCCGTCCCTAAACTGTTCCCACAAAGTTGGGTACATGAAATTGTCCAAAATGTCTTGGTATGCTGACGCCTTAAGAGTTCCCTTCACTGGAACTAAGGGGCCTAGCCAAATCCCTAAAAAACAACCCCACACCATAATTCCCCCTCCACCACATGATTTGGACCAGTGCACAAAGCGAGGTCCATAAAGACATGGATGAGCAAATTTGGGGTGGAGGAACTTCGCTGGCCTGCTCAGAGTCCTGACCTCAACCCAATAGAACTCTTTTGAAATGAATAAGAGCGAGGACTGCGAGCCAGGCCTTCTCATCCACATCAGTGCCGGACCTCACAAATACGCTTCTAGGAACATAATCAAACATTCCCATAGACACACACCTAAACCTTGTGGACAGAGTTGAAGCTGTTATAGCTGCAAAGGGTGGGCCAACTCAATATGGAACCCTACGGACTAAGACTGGGATGCCATTAAAGTTCTTGTGTGTGTGTAAAGGCAGGCGTCCAATACTTTTTGTAATATAGTGTATGTTGTGGCTATAATGGTACCCTTCACTGGAAACCCCCTGAACTCATTTAGAGGGGTGTTCACATAATTTGGCATATAGTATATTGTTAATTGGTATCTTTATTTTCCTCGTTTAGTGATGCCACCTATTGGTTCTCCTGCCTCTTCAGTACTTCCTGCTGTTAATACAAAAATGGTTCTAGCATCGTGTCTTTATATTGTCCTCGGATCTTTGGTAAATATTTAACACATTTCTTTACACAGGCAGAACAGCAGCTACAAATAGAGCCAATCCTTGAAGATTCTGATCTGGACCGCAAGAGGCGTGAGACAGAAGCTTTGCTGCAGAGTATTGGGATCTCCCCAGAGCCACCTCTAGGTATTCAGAGATATGCAATTTAATTTCTTTTAGAATATATGATTGTTCACAGCTTTCTAACATGATCCAGGCCTGCCTCGTACAACTATATAGGACAAGACCTTTCCTGATTGGATAATAATTAATTGGATCAGGTATATCATATTTCATAGATTTAGTAAATCAAATGCCCCGTACACATTATGAAAAAATCAGGTGAACAATCGGCTGGGTTTCCTTGATGTTTCACAGCAAGTCGGAACGAGACATGTGCACTACCGAAAAATGTGTTTATCTTCGTTTTTGTTCCAGTCGTTTTTTTTCATTTATCGGATCATTCGTTATGATCGGCATTCGTTACTTCGGAATATTCGTAACTTCGGATGCATTTCTATTCGCTCTGTCCCATTTGTGTAGATGCGGCATTCGTTACTTCGGATCATTCGTCATTTCAGATGCATTCATATTCGTTACATTCACTAATGCCACATACACACGGTCGGAATTTCCGATGAAAACAGTCCGATGGGAGCTTTTCATCGGATTTTCCGACCGTGTGTATGCCCAACGGTCTTTTGGATTGAGAACCTGTTCTTAATTTTTCCGACGGAAAACCTTTCTATCGGATTTTTCGATCGTGTGTATGCAATTCCGACACGCAAAATTCCGACGCATGCTCGGAAACAATTTGACGCATGCTCGGAAGCATTAAACTTCTCTTTTATAGTGCCGTCGAACGTGTTGTATGTCGCGGTGTTATTGACCGTTGGAATTTGGTGTGACCGTGTGTAGGCAAGACAGTTTGAGCGAAATTCTGTCGGAATTCCGACGGGAAAACCATCAGAGCTTTTTCCGACGAAAATTCCGACCGTGTGTACGCGGCATAACAGTTAGTTAAGCCAAACTTGAAAGGAAATTCCGATAACTATAATTCAATAGTTTATAATAATAATTAAAACTTTAATAATAATTTATAATTTAATTATAATAGAAAATACGAAAAACAAAATTATCTGAATGTAATTGATTCACTAAACTCGTAGGTTGAATCGTTTTTTTCGTTCTTTTGGATTTTCGTTATGTCAGATTTTCGTGGTTTCAGGTTTTTGTTCTTTTTGAAAATTCGTTCTCTTATGCATTAGTCGAAAGAGTCTTTCGTTCATTCAGATGCTACAAAAACAAATTTGTAACGAACCGAATCGCACATGTCTACTCGAGGATATAAATAATGTATTGAAATTCGTACGGCAAAGGCTTTTTTTTTTGTTATTTGTTGTATCTAATCATGCGCAGTCTTTCGTAGATCTAATATTTCTTGTACGAAAACAGTCACATTAAACAAAAATTGTTCTTTCTGTTCCCTTGCAATAAAAAATTTTGGAGTTTGTCCCGTCGGGAAGTTTTTCATTCAGAAGGTCGGAGTCAGCTGTAGAAGGTTGTGTACACACTATCAGAAAATTGTCCGATTGTTCCTCGGGCGAAAATGTTCGCCTGATTTTCGCCTGATTTTCTTAGTGTGTAGAGGGCACAAGGCCTCTCTCACATGTGAGGTCGATAGGTACTAAAATCAGGTGGTTGATCCGCATTTTCACAGGCCCAACTGCCTACTGGCAATTCACATGGCCAGCGTATATGTTTGTATACATTGCTGTGATTGCTTCGCTGCGCAGCAAATTTTATACAGCATGTTGCAGTTGGAAGACGATTCTGTTTGGCAACCATGCCCTGTCTGAGTCAATGTGACCACGCTACAGCCGCGTCTGAAGCTTGGTACACACTAGATGTTTTTTTCCGTTGTGCGGCGATTACCCCCGCTGTGCCTTTGTGTTCTGACAGGGGGACTGCTCCCCCACCAGAATTCACTGATCTATAGCTATAGCTATTGGCTGCGAGCGCTAATAGGATGAGGTTCAGATATTGGTTTTCTATGAAATTGAACTCAATTCTACTGAATTCAGGAAAAATCGAATCGAATTTCATTTAAATTTCATTCAATATCGAATTTATTCTATTTGAAATTTGGATTTTGGAAGATGGTTATTTTCTTTCTATTCCATTCTATTCTATTGTTTTTTCTATTTTATCCTTTTATTTTCATTCTTTTTTCTTTTCTTTTATATCCTATTCTTTTCTATTCTATTTGAATTTATACTATTCACATTTTGGGAAATATTGTTATTGTTATATTCTTTCTATTCTTATTCATTTTATTTTATTGTTTTTTTCTGTTCTAATTATTTACAATTTTTTTATATTCTATTCTTTTCTATTCTATTCCTTTCTATGTGAATTTTGGAAGATTGTTATATTCTTTCTATTTTATTCTATTCTTTTTTTTATACTATTTTAATCTATTCTTTTCAAATTTATTCTAGTTGAATTTTGGGAAATGGTTATATTCTTTATAATCTATTCTATCCCATTCTATTGTTTTTTTAATTCTATTCCTTTATTTTATTTTTCTACTCTATTATTTTCTATTCTTTTATATGCTATTTGAATTTATTATATTAGAAATTCAAATTTTGGAAGAAGGTTATATTCTCTTTCTTTATTATATTCAATTTTTTTTATTTTCTATTCTTTCCTATTATATTCTTATTTTTTCTATTCTAGTCTCTTCTATTTTATTATTTTCTATTCTATTTGAATTCAAATGTATTCTATATTGAAATTCAAATTTCAGAAGATGGTTATATTTTTTTCTGTGTTATTCTCTTCTATTCTTTTTTTTATTCTATTCTGTTGTTATTTTTTTGTATTCATTTCTATTCTATTTTGTTCTGTTTTACTCTATTCTTTTCTATTCTACTCTTTTATTTTCTATTATATTATTGTATCCCTTAATATTCTATTCTAGTTTTTTTCTACACTTTTCTGTTCAGTTTTGTTCTGTTTTACTCTATTCTATTCTTTTCTATTCTATTTCTTTATGTTCTATTTATTACCTTCGGAAATTTGAATTCGATTTGCAAAAGATTCATAAGTGATTCAAATTCGAATTTAGTCCGAAATTTTAGTTTTGTTGTTTTGGATTCGTTCCTATTGTAATTCAGAAATTTGCATACATCCGAATTTCCAAGTACCGGTAACTAAAAATTTGTCCCAATTTTGATTCGGAACTCTCGTGCAGAGATGTCACCAATGGAACCAATGAGAGAAGTAAGATGCCAGAAAGTGGCTGAATGTGCAGGCTTCCACCCAAAACTAAAACTCAAGTTTCTAGTGGAATGTCCCTTTAAAGTAGATCAACACCTAATTACTAAAACCTTATATAAGCGGGTTTTGTAATTTCAAAAGTTATCTTTTTTCTTTTACATATGCAGCGTTCATTAAAATAGTACCTGGTGATCCTGCCATGAAGATCCTTGTTCAGACACTTCCTGTTATGGGCTGATAACCGATGATAACAAACTGATGTACCAACACACATTGCTCAGGCATGGTCCACCATTGTCACTATGAGCAAGCTGGTCCAGAGCAAAGATGTGTGAGCACTGGAGAGCGTGCATATAGACAGAAAGTGACTGCAAGAGGCTGGCGGAGATCAGCAGCACTGATATGTAAATTATGAGATGAAGAAAGTGAAAATTATATTTTATGAAAACAAAACAAAAAAAACTTGTGTATGATACACAGCAAACTAATTATCTTACAGTTGGAGAGTTACAGTTTTGATTCTCTTTAAAATAATAAACGTCTAGTAGAAGTATAGTATAGACCAGGCATCACTAAATGGCGGACTGCGGTCCGGATTCAGAATACGTCAATTGTGGGGAAGTGGTACTGAAGACAGTAATAAGGGGGAGTTGAGGACAGCAGTGAGAAGAGTCTGAGTACAGTAATGGGGGGGCTGAGGACAGTCATGTGGGGGGGGGGGGCAGAGGACAGTAATGGGGGGAAGGGGTTAGGACAGATATGGGGGAGCTGAGGACATTAATGGGGGAGGGGGCTGAGGACAGTAATGGAGGGAAGGGGTTAGGACAGTAATGGACCATTGGGGAGCTGAAGACAGTGATGGAGGGGGGCTGCATTCAGTAATGGAGGGGGGCTGAGGACAGTAATGGGATAGGGGACTGGGGACAGTAATGTGGGGGGGGGGCTGAGGACATTAATGTGGGGGGGGGGCTGAGAGTGCAGCCTGAGGAAATTAATGGGGTCAGTTAGGACAGTAATGGGGAAGACTGGGGACAGTAACTGGGGGGGGGGGGGGGGGTTGAGGACAGTAATGTATGTGTGTGTGGGGGGGGGGTGTCTGAGGACAGTAATGGAGGGAAGGGGTTAAGACAGTAATGGGGGGCCCGAGAACAGTAATGAGGGGAAGGGGTTAGGACATTGAGCTGAGGACATCAATGGGGTCACTGAAGACGATAATGGGGAGGCCTGAAAACAGTTTTGAGGGGGTGGGGGCTGGGGATAGTAATGGAGCAGGCTGAGGACAGTCATGGGGGGGGGGGTTGCTGAACACAGTAATAGGGTCACTGAGGACAGTAATGGGGAAGGTTGAGAACAGTAACGAGGAGGCTGAGGACAGTAATAGGGGGGGGGTTGCTGAAGACAATATTGGGGTCACTGAAGACAGTAATGGGGGGGGGGGGCTGAGGATAGTAATGGGGAGGGGGATTTTGATGTGAAGGGGAGTGACTGTGATGTGGGGGGGGGACTTAGGATGCTGATGTAAGAACAGGATTGTGATATGAGGCTCAGTTCAGATCTGTGCATGTGCATTTTGCAATTAAAATGAATGGGCTGCCCTTACCCACGAGAAACACAGGCAAAGTAGTCCCGACTTGCAGCATACATTAAAAAAAAAAAAAAAACAACACACAGTGCAGAACCGCTTTAAATTGCTGTTCACAGACGCTCTCCATCCAATCTGACAGAGCTTGAGTGATTTTGCAAAGAAGAATGGGCAAAAATGTCACTTTCTAGATGTGCAAAGCTGGTAGAGACATCCCCAAAAAGACACAAACAAAACTCACTATAGAGTTCTACAAGGTTCAAAACATTGATCCCTATAATTTAGTGGGGAAGGTATTCCACTATTTGGCTTGGTTCACACTTGTGCAATGCGGGAACCCTGCAAATCCACTGCGGGTTCCCGCATTGCACCCAACTTGTTGGAAGTGTCAATACATTGTTAATGACACCCCCATTTCAGCTCGCATATCACATTTCGAACTGTCAGTTCGGACATGAATCGGATCACGGAGCTGGTGAATGTTAGAGACCTTGCGCTCCTCCACCTTCCGTTTGAGGATGCCCCACAGATGCTCAATAGGGTTGAGGTCTGGAGACATGCTTGGCCAGTCCATCACCTTTACCCTCAGATTCTTTAGTAAGGCAGTGGTCATCTTGGAGGTGTGTTTGGGGTCGTTATGTTGGAATACTGCCCTGCGGCCAGTCTCCAAAGGGAGGGGATCATGCTCTGCTTCAGTATGTCACAGTACATGTTGGCATTCATGGTTCCCTCAATGAACTGTAGCTCCCCAGTGCCGGCAGGATTCATGCAGCCCCAGACCATGACACTCCCACCACCATGCTTGACTGTAGGCAAGACACACTTGTCTTTGTACTCCTCACCTGGTTGTCGCCACACGCGCTTGACACCATCTGAACCAAATACGTTTATCTTGGTCTCATCAGACCACAGGACATGGTTCCAGTAATCCATGTCCTTAGTCTGCTTGTCTTTAGCAAACTGTTTGCTGGTTTCTTTTGCATCCTCTTTAGATGAGGCTTCCTTCTGGGATGACAGCCATGCAGACCAATTTGATGCAGTGTGCGGCGTATGGTCTGAGCACTGACAGGCTGACCCCCCACCCCTGCAACCTCTGCAGCAATGCTGGCAGCACTCATGCGTCTATTTTCCAAAGACAACCTCTGGATATGACGCTGAGCACGTGCACTCAACTTCTTTGGTCGACCATGGAGAGGCCTGTTCTGAGTGGAACCTGTCCTGTTAAACCGCTGTATGGTCTTGGCCAACATACTGCAGCTCAGTTTCAGGGTCTTGGCAATCTTTTTATAGCCTAGGCCATCTTTATGTAGAGCAACAATAATTTTTTTCAGATCCTCAGAGAGTTCTTTGCTATGAGGTGCCATGTTGAACTTCCAGTGACCAGTATGAAAGAGTGAGAGCGATAACACCAAATTTAACACACCTGCTCCCAATTACCACCTGAGACCTTGTAACACTAACAAGTCACATGACACCGGGGAGGGAAAATGGTTACTTGGGCCCAATTTGGACATTTTCACTTAGGGGTGTACTCACTTTTGTTGCCAGCGGTTTAGACATTAATGGCTGTGTGTTGAGTTATTTTGAGGGGACAGCAAATTTACACTGTTATACAAAAATGTGAGGGGTGTATTTACTTTTGTGAGATACTGTATGTGCACGCTTACAGCTAAGGAGCAGGAGCCATCAGAACATCCTTCAGTTCACTGATCCTTTCTTCCCTTTTCTTTCATATGTATTGAACATCTTTTTGACACTACCATTTTGCGCAGCACATGTACACAGGCAGTGTGGCTTTCTGTACCTATGACCATTGTTCTCTAACCGGCCACTGTTATCTACAGTACAAACAGAGCTGAGTGCAATGGGTCTTCTTATGAAAAGAAAATGAGGTGCAAGCAGTCATGATGTTTGAGCAGCTTCATCCTCCTCTAATGCCCCGTACACACGGTCAGACATTCCGACCACAAAATCCGTCAGATTTTTTCCGACGGATTTTGGCCGAAACTTGTCTTGCATACACACGGTCACACAAAGTTGTCGGAAAATCTGATCATTCAGAACACGGTGATGTACAACACGTGCGGGACTTTGTGTGTCGGAATTCTATACACACGATCGGAAAAAGTCTGATCGGATTTTGTTGTTGGAAAATTTTAGGTCCTGCTCTCAAATTTTTTCCGTACGAAATTCTGACGCAAAAAGTCCGCTAGAGCCCACACACGATCGGATTTTCTGACAACATAATCCGATCTGACTTTTCTCGTCGGAAATTCCGACCGTGTGTACAGGGCATAAGACTAATCTGGCATTGATGTTTCTTTCCTGAAAGTGAGCACTCAAATTTTTGAAAAACTTGTTTGTATAAGACCTGTTTCACACAGGCTTCGGCCTGTACAAGAGCAGTGTGAACAGAAAACATCTACAAAGCACTTTCAGCAAGCTTTGTTGAGGCTTTTAACGAGCCCTTCAGCTCCAGTTTGTAAATGTTGAATACAGATCTACATGGAAGTGCGGATTGGCACTTTAAGCCACTAACAGGCTTCAGCACTACTTGATACTTGTTGAAAGCCTGCTAGCAGCTTGTTTAAAGTGGCAATCAGCTTTCCAATTAAGATCTGTGTATAACATTCCCAAACAGAAGCCGAGGGGCGCTTCAAAGGCTTGGAGAAAGCTGCTCAAAGCTTGCCCAAAGCATTGCAAAAGCTTGCTGAAAGTTATATAAAAACTTGCTGTTCACAGTCCTCTAATACAAGCTGAAGCCCATATGAAACAGGCCTAGAGCAGAAGCCTTATGCCGCGTACACACGATCTGACTTTCTGGCGGACCAGAGTCCGTCGGACAATTCGATCGTGTGTGGGCTCCAGCGGACTTTTTCTTCCCAAAAGTCCGGCGGACCTAGAAATAAGACTGGCTTCAAAATTGTCCGCCGGACTCGAGTCCGGTCGAAAAGCCCGGTCATCTGTGTGCTAGTGCGACGGACTAAAACCGACGCTAGGGCAGCTATTGGCTACTGGCTATGAACTTCCTTATTCTACGTCATCACGTTCGAATCCGGCGTACTTTTGGACTGATCGTGTGTGGCCAAGTCCGTTCGCTTGAAAGTCCGGCGGACCTCAGCTGCAAAGTCTGTCGGATTGTCCGCTGGAAAGTCCAATCGTGAGTACGCGGCATTAGCTACAGTTAGATCCGTTTTGTCAATGCTGTCTACAGCGATTGAAGCGAATATCCCTGCAGCTAGTATTTGCAGCAGTGTAAGAGGCCCTATGTCCCTTTATGTACTGGCCCTTTAGCAATGGCCCTGCTAGTATTTCCCTCCTGACAATATCATGTAGACCCTGAGGCTATTCTATTATCTCTTCTGCTTCTCCTCAGGCCCCTTTCACACTGGGGCATTTTTCAGGCGGTACAGCGCTAAAAATAGCGCCTGTACACTGCCTGAAAAAAACGGCCCCATTCACTCCAGTGTGAAAGCCGGCGGGCTTTCACACTGGAGCGGTGCGCTAGCAGAACGGTGAAAAAAGTCCTGCTAGCAGCATCTTTGGAGCGGTATAGGAGCGGTGTATTCACCGCTCCTATACCGCTCCTATACCGCTCCTACCCATTGATTTAAATGGGACACCGCGGTAATACCGCCGCAAAGCGCCGATACGGAGGAAACCCTTTTTCGGCCGCTGCTTTACTGTCGCCGCGGCTCCCGCCCCAGTGTGAAAGGGGCCTCAGACATTTTTGTAAAACTGAAGCAGAAAGCAGCAGGACGGTAAAACTTTCATGGCCAAATTAGCCTCCCATGTCTTGTAAAACAAATTTGTTTTCTATTTAGCTGGTAACGGTTAAACACATTTCTGTTTTCAGAAGAAGACTTATTAAACTTGGAGTCTCAAAGATCACCCAGGTGGATTTCCAACCTCGAGAAGTAGTTTCTTATGCCAAGGAGACACAGACGCCGATCACCACACATCCGGCAGAAGGTAGGAATTTTATGATGTGATGTACATTGCATTTCTTTTATTACGGACTTTTGTCAAGGAAAATATACCGGTACAACATTTGGAGGTTGATTTACTAAAGGCAAATAGAATGTACACTCTGCAAGTGCAGTTGTTCCAGAGCTTAGTAAATGAGGTGAAGCTTCACTTTGCAAAGAATATCCAATCACATGTAAGGAAATAAAAAATAAATAAAACAGCATTTCTGCTTGCACATGATTAGATAGTAAAAGTCAGCAGAGATTCTGCTCATTTAC
This sequence comes from Lithobates sylvaticus, assembly GCA_028564925.1. Classification (NCBI taxonomy): domain Eukaryota; kingdom Metazoa; phylum Chordata; class Amphibia; order Anura; family Ranidae; genus Lithobates; species Lithobates sylvaticus. The sequence goes on from CM053030.1 coordinate 502,486,646, forward strand.
TACGCTCTTTAGAAACTGAACTTTGCAATGTGCACAGTCTTTTTTGCCTTTAGTAAATCAACCCCTTTTGTCTCTACATGCCATGTCCAAAAGTACATGTCATTTTCCCTAGTCTGTTCAAAGTCACAAACGTAATTCAAAGTTTGTAGAATCACAGGGAGAAATTTACAATGCTCTGCTGTAAATACATTTATGTTCATATTCCTACAGTGTGCACTTTATGATCTTTCCTACTCAGTGTAGTTATAATCAGCTTAAAGAGGGACCGCAGTCTGCTCACATAATTTGTAATACAAACATCTTTGCCATTCTGAAGCTTACCTCCAACCACTTTGCATATTATTTTATATATACTGTGATTCTGTACTTGCCAAATATGCTGCAGAGTCTGGCTGCAGCCATTTTAACTGTGGGCAGCTGAAGCTGCTGCCTGTTCACTTCCTGGATTTACACAGACACACAGAGGCACACCTCCAGCTCTACAGCTCTCATTGGCCCTCTTATGACTCATTCTCCTCCCTTCCTGGCAAACTCTCACAAGAGTGAGAGAGAGAGAGAGAGAGAGAGAGCTGTGCACGATGTCATAAGCCTAGGCTTTTTACCAGACAAGAAACAGGAAGTGGGCTGTATAAGGTATTTACTGGCAGAGAAAAAAATGTTTTACTATTCAAAGTTAAAACATCAAGGGCAGAAGATTTAATAGATGGAAATTTGAAAAAAAGACTGAAGGTCCGCTTTAAAGTATCAAACTTCTACACACAAGGCAGCCTGTAATAAAAGAGGCAATACAGGCATACCTCACTTTTAAGTACACAATGGGACCAGAGCATGTATGTAAAACAAAAATGTACTTAAAGTGAAGCAATACCTTTTTTCACTTATGGGGGCTCAGGGTCTGTAGTGGGGGGATCAGGGTCTGTAGTGGGGGTGTTATGGGCTGTAGTGGGGGGATCAGGGGCTGAAGTGGGGGGATCATGGCCTATAGTGGAGGGATCATGGCCTATAGTGGAGGGCCATGGGCTGTAGTGGGGGGGGGGGGCAGGGAGTGAAGTTTATAGTAATGTACAGTAATCCACTTATGTTTAGGCAGCAACTCTAGGCTGGCTGTCGGGCATGGCTGGCAACTCTGGGCCTGGTGACAACTCCGGGCGCAGCTCCGCCTCTTCCAGGTCATACTGTGACTGCACGGCGCGGGATGTCTGTACTTGCGAGGTGCTTTACGTACACTCTCAGGTATGTCCATACTCGCCAGTGTACGTAAAGTGAGTGTACTTGAAGGGGGTATGCCTGTATACTTACCTTTCCAGCGGCCGGGGTGCTTCCTCTCACCAGTTCATATGTCCTGTAGTGATGTACAAACCAGCAGGAGGAACAACAGGGATTCTTACAAGCCTGGTGATAATGTTACAGGGAATAATAAAAGCTGTTTCCCTACAGGAACAAGGTAAAAGAAAAAATGGTTGGACGTGATCTAGAGAGGGAGAGGAAGGTTTGGTGGAAGATTTGGGTCACGCCCAAACAAATCCATTAACATACACTATTATTGTCAGGACAGACGGTGACCTAAATATCTTTGCATAAACTCCTATTATTCCAGTGAATTTATAAGGTACTATTAGAAACTATTGGTAAGACTTATTAAACGCAGTGTTCTTCTCCCCATCCTGTGCTGCAAATGCATTTATCTTATATTAGGTAGGATGTTATATGTGGAGTTAAAGGAGAAGTGTGGGAAATAAAAAAACAAACAAACATACAGTACATTCTTAGCTCTCTGGCTGCAGCATCAGTGTGGTGGCTCTAAGCCTGAGAACTGAGCGATTACAAGACTGCTGATTACTCAGTTCTTGGTCTTCTCTGCCCCTCCCACTCTCATTGGAGTGCTGGGCTGTGCAGGAAGCGAGAGTGGCTGGCTCAGGCTCTCAGGCTTCTGGGTGGATCCTGGCAATAATGGCTCTGGCTCTCACACAGTCTGGAGTGGCTCTGATTCTAGGTCACAGGAGAGCACAAGTAAGTGCACTTATGTGACCCAAAAGAGAAGGATGGCCAAAACAGCTTTGCCCATACTTCTTTTTTAAAGATGGTTTTATGGGCATTTGGCATTTTTTTCTTCAGGTGTTTTTAAGTGTACATTTTTTTTTTTACCACTTATAAATGCAAATGTGTCTAAACACGTGTACAATATGCTTCATAGGATTGTTTTCTCTGCTGTTTTTTTTTCTGCCAGCAGTTGTGGTGTTTTTTCTGCTGCCTAGTGTGCATGGACCCTTAATGTCACCTACAAATGCATCATTTGTTGGTCCCCCCTTTCCTGTCAGCCGGCTGTATATTTATTGCCTTTGACTGAATTATTGCACACAGTAGTCACTGCCCTACCTTCTGATTCCTCCATTGAAAAATCTTGTTTCAAACCTCAGCTCATGTTGCATTCGAAGTCATCTTGCTAAGAGGTTAACATTTTCTTGATGGTTATTTTACAGTCATTATCATTTTCATCCTGTAGATGGCAGCAGAGGCCTTACTGAAATTCAAAGTTTTACTTACTAAATTCAATGAAAGGTTACAGTGGCAGTTCATGTTTCCTTTTTATACTTTACTATGGTGGAATTTAAAGCGTTTGTAAACCCAATATTTCATATTCCTGATATGTGGCTGCTGTACCATGTACAGGGGGCCCCCTACTTACAAACGGAGGGAGACAACAGGAAGTGAGAGGAAATCCACCCCTAGGAAGGGAAATTCACTCCTGTAAGAGTTAATATGGGAAAAAGGTGTCTCCACTGATGCTTTATCACCAGTCCATGTTTCCCTAACAACCCAAAATTTTCAAAATCCAATTGTCATTGGGACAGAAGGTGAGGTGAAATCTTCTGAACAGGGGCACAGACAGAAAAACAAATGTTACAGGGGTGATAACCTTCTCTATGTTATCTAAAAAAACGTAAAAATAGATTTTTTGGCTGGAGCTACACTTAAAAAATGTACCTGTTCTGACTTACAAACAGATTCAACTTAAGAACAAACCTACAGTCCCCATCTTGTTTGTAACCCGGGGACCCCCTGTACTTGTATAAAAAAAGTCTCCTGTTCTCTTTGTATTGCTTCCTTTATGTGAAATCCTTTGTGATCCTGCCAGTTCATCTGCTGTCCTATTAAAAATTGACCACACTAAGCAGGAGAGAACAGCATGGTCACTTCACTAGCTATGCTGGGAACTCAGCCTGCTCTCCTCCAATGATTAGACCACCTGCCACCCGCACAGCCATTCACTGGAAATCTCAGTGTTCTGCAGCTTCTCCTCCCCCCAGCTCTTATGCAGCTGAGAACAGAGAGAATGTGATGACTTATAAAAACGATAGTTATCTTTTATTTTATATATAATAAATATGTAGCACTGACCCCCGGAGGAGCTTCTGGTTTTATTTGGGCTTACCGTTACCTCACTTACTTGCTTCTCCGTCTTGGGGATCTCGTGGAAAGTGGCCCAAAGAAATGTTGAGACTGACACCGAATCCTCTTTTGTGTTATTTATTCATAAAAGAAGACAAAGTCTCGTAATAAAGGGTAGAGGTTTAGGGGTGAGTTCAGGTACTTAAGATTGCAGGGTGAAGATACTAGAAGAATCCAGAGAATATTACTGTTCCACAAACTGGATTCCTGCAACCCCCCGGATAGGTCACTCTCACTAGGCCTAGCAGCCGGTAGGATGCTCGGTAAAGTCTCTGCCACAGACTTGTAAGTTACAGTTTAGCGTCACTGAGGGAATGGATGAACTTTAAAAAACTAACATACGGTACCAGTTTCTCTCAGATCCGGTGATACCGTATGAGTGTTGATCCAGGTTGCGTCCTTAAACTAAGTCTCCTCCAGAGAAGCCAGCCTTGCGCACGGCCTTCTCCTGAAAGGGTCCTCCCCTGGGGTACTTCAGTTGCTGGGCCTCTCCCTTCAGATGAGACGGCACCGGACCTTCCTTGGATCAATAGGCTCCGAACTTCAGTCAGGCCTGTCCCTTCAGTTGCGTTGCCTCGGGCTAGCCAGCCCCGAGACACAAGATGCATGGTTCCGTACCCCAGGCCAGGAGGGCCGCAGGGCTGGGTCAGGAGGACCCCCAGAACCAAAAAGACAGAAAATAATCCCCGCTAACATGGTGTCGGTACCTTAATTACCACCCCCCAGACTGCACAGCAGGAGAACACTCCCACTGGGCTGGTTCCGAGAGATAAGTGGCATTGAATGCATCCAGCTAGACTGCGTTTCTACTCTTGCCGGTGGTGACAGCGACACCTGCGGTCAAGGAGAACCCAGTGCAACCCAGCTGGACTGGTACTGAAACCAGAATTTTAGTGAAATTATCCTGAAGCCCAACTGTGGCTTCAGGCAACTTAATTTTCAAAAACAATAGCGCCTGCTCGTCAGGAGCCAGCGCTACAAATATGTGTGTATATATAAGCACCTAAAATCAGGAATAATCATTTTAAAAGTCAGCAGCTACAAACACTGTAGCTGCTGACTTTTAATAAGCACACTTACCTATCCAGGGTGCCCGCGATGGATCGGGTCCTGGCACCCCTATTCAAAGTAAGGGAAACAGGCAGCGAAGCCTTGCGGCTTCACTACCCGTTTCCTACTGCGCATGCGAGAGTCGCACGGCGCTTTGTTAATGGCCGGCTGTGTTCTGGGACAAACACACAGTTCCCAGAACACACCGCGCCACCTTCCCCAGAAGACAACGCGAGGAGGAGAAGACTTAAGATCACCACGGTGTAGGAAGTGGCAGATTAGGATGATCTGCCTAGCAACAGCCATTTCTGGTAAGTAAAAAAAAAATTTTTTTCTATTTTTTTTTCCACATTTTTAGGAGCATTTTATATATATATATATATATATATATATATATATATTTTTTTAGGGTTGATCTCCGCTTTAAAGTAAAGCAGTGCAGTTTAGCAAAAAATGACCTGGTCATGAAGGGGGGGGGGGTAAATCTCCCAGAGTTCAAGTGGTTAAATCGGGAATAGCAGCATCCATATTTTAATCCTCATAGGCTCCCAATAGGAAACAGCAGCTATATTTCATCATCTGCTTGTACTCTCAGCTCAATCACAAGCCATGTGACAAAGAAAAGGAATTATATTCACCATATTTACAGTCATTATTCATCTACCTGCCTGCTAAGTAACAGGTTTCAGCTAGTGCATACTGATATATATCATATCGTAAGATTGTTGACAGATGACCTGACAAGGTATATAATCGCCATCTCTCCATATGAAAACGCTGCCTATTGTTTGTGTATGCATTTGTCAAGCTGTCCTTAAGATAAGCCTTTTTTATTTTTTTATTATCGATCTTAACAAACTCTGATATATTGGCCCATTGTCTAGTTATTTTTTACAACTTAAACCCCTCTTGGACACAAAGACTTATTAGTGATGGTGGTGTGCAACAAATTAGCCAGCGGGTCTCCAGCCTTCGTCCCGGCGGAATGAGGTATGTGTGAATGTGTAATGACGTGTCTCCTATTTTACAGAACAATAAATGTATAAGTGATTTGTAACACCTCACAATTACTGTACCTTTGGGCTTCTTACTGATGAAAACACACGATAAACCACTAGACATGAAAAGGAATATGAAATACGAGCATCGAAAACAGTTCTTGGCACTGGCTCCTTGTTATAGGACTTTTATTTTCCTTTATGTGTGTGTTTTGTTGGTTGTCTGGTGTTTTCTATAGTTTCCATAAGGTGCGCTAGGATAAAGTGCAATGATGCTCTTATTCTTCTATCTAAAGCCAGCCATAGATGGATCGAATCTCGGCAGGGACCGGCCGAGTTTCGATCTATGTATGGAAAGGCTGGTTGTATTGAAGTCGATCCATCTTGTCTGTTAGGGACAGTACTAGCAGTAGGGAAAGGTTCCTGGAGAGGAGCGAAGGTGTAGGGTCGCATCTTCTCTGGACATTTTCCCATTTGAGCAGGAAACAGCCAGGCTGCAGTCTGCCCCTGTCTATAGATGCTGTCATTTGGCTTGGAACTCACTTTGTTCATGTTGCTTTACCTGTGATTGCACCCGGTTGGGTCTGTCAGATTGTGAGGACATCTCCTGTGCACAGCCCTCTTCAGATCACCCCACAGATTTTTAATAGGATTCAGGTCTGGGCTCTGGCTGGGCCATTCCAAAACTTTAATCTTCTTCTGGTGAATGCATTCCTTTGTTGATTTGGATGTATGCTTTGGGTCATTGTCATGCTGAAAGATGAAGTTCCTCTTCATGTTCAGCTTTCTGGCAGAAGCCTGAAGGTTTTGTGCCAATATTGACTGGAACTGTTCATATCCCTCTACCTTGACTAAGGCCCATGTTCCAGCTGAAAAAAAAAACAGCCCCAAAGCACGATGCTGCCACCACCATGCTTCACTGTGGGTATAGTGTTCTTTTGGTGATGTGAAGTGTTGTTTTTGCACCAAACATATCTTTTGGAATTATTGCCAAAAAGTTCAAGCTTGGTTTCATCAGACCAGAACACATTTTCCCACATGCTTTTGGGAAACTTCAGATGAGTTTTTGCAAAATTTAGCCGGACTAGGATGTTTTTCTTCGCAAGAAAAGGCTCCGTCTTAACATTCTACCCCATAGCCCATACATATGAAGGATACAAAATGAAAAAAGGTTGTATAAAAAATAAATAAATATAGTGACAAAAAAGTTCATATCCTGAAGATACGAGAAGACGTGAGTGGATGAATTATTGTAGATAAACACCCAGGTGACTGTAGATCATAATTCAAACGAATCTTTAAAGTGAAATCCTCCAACAAAGCAGATAAGATACTCTTACCAGAAGTGCCGAGCACATTCGCATAGACCCAATCAGGGATGATATGTGAGATTCCAATCCAGGCTGGATACAATCTGGGTGATGACCAGGCAGCAGGAGAAATCTGTACAAATTGCAGGTGTGGTAACGGCCCAAAGATTTGGGGAATCGTCTTCTCTTTTTTGGCGGAATTTTTAAAGAGTGGTGTGGGAACACAAGGTAGAAATGGCCGAGGCGACTCTTGCCATAAGCCCAGGTGGCGGCACGGGCGGGAATGGGCACAGCGTCGGCGTGTAATCCGTCCGTACAAAGGGAGAAAGGGAAGCCCGGGGAGCCTGGAGAGCGTCTTCTGCCTGCGTGGAAATGGCGGTGAAGTCAGACAGGTTTCAGCCAGCTTCTTCTCGTATCTTCAGGATATGAACTTTTTTGTCACTATATTTATTTATTTTTTATACAACCTTTTTTCATTTTGATGCGCTCCACTTTTTATATTGTATTTTGAAGGATTGGTGATTTGCCTTTTTTGTGTTCAGCTTGCACGTATTTTATTTCTGTAATTTTTTGGGGTTTGTGCTGATTGCTTTTTATATATTATATGAAGGATACAGGAGATTGTTGTCACATGTACCACACAGCCAATACTTGCCATCTATTCCTGTAGGCCTCTTGGAAGCCTCCCTGACCAGTTTTCTTCTCGTCTTTTCATCAATATTTGAGGGACATCCAGTTCTTGGTAATGTCATTGATGATGACTGTCTTCACTGTGTTCCATGGTATATCTAATGCCTTGGAAATTCTTCTGTACCCTTCTCCTGACTGATACCTTTTAACAATGGGATCCCTCTGATGCTTTGGAAGCTCTCTACGTACCATGGCTTTTGCTGTAGGATGCGACTAATAAAATATCAGAAAAGACCTACTAGAACAGCTGAACTTCATTTGGGGTTAATCAGAGGCAATTTAAATGATGGCAGGTGTGTACTGACTTCTATTCAGCATGAGTTTGAATGTAATTGCTGAATTCTGAACACAGCTACATCCCCAGTTATAAGAGGGTGTGCACACTTAGGCCCCTTTCATACTGAGACTTTTTTTAGCGCCTGTATAGCGCCTGAAAAAAGCGGGGTACTTTCACTCCAGTGTGAAAGCCAGAGGGTTTTCACACTGGAGCGGTGCGCTAGCAGGACGGTAAAAAAAATCCTGCTAGCAGCATCTTTGGAGCGGTGAAGGAGCGGTGTATTCACCGCTCATACCTATTGAAATCAATGGGGCAGCGCGGCTATACCGCCGGCAAAGCGCTGCTTCAGCTTTTTTGGCTTTTTTTAACCCTTTTCGCCCGCTATCGGGGGTTAAAACCGCTCCGCTAGTGGGCCGAATAGCGCCGCTAAAACGACAGTAAAATAGCGCTAAATATAGCGCTGCTTTACCGCCGACGCCGCTCCCGCCCCAGTGTGAAAGGGGCCTTATGCTACCGTATTATTTTATTTTTTTATTTTTACTCCCCCTCTAAAAGATTCCAGTTTATTTTTCAATAGAGTTGTACAGTTTATAGGTCACATGGTGGGAAAAGTTCTAAAATAATTTATCTTTGTCTCATTTTTTTACTTCACAGAAACCTGACATTTTAACAGGGGTATGTAGACTTTTTATACACATAATTTGTATAAAAAATTACTAAAAAGTTTATTACAAATATATAAAAACACATGTAAAATAAAATTCCACGTTCCGGTCCCGTAAAACCGTCAGATTAAACCAGAAAGAGCTACTCAGTTTCTATAGTGTTCATAGTTACACCAAGGGATCTAAAAGGTTGACGCGTTTCGCAATCCTTGCTTCCTCAGGACTATATTTTTGGATATATAATGATGAGTAGCCTGGCTAAAGAATATACATAATAAATACATATACTTTGTATATTGTAAAGTATAACAACAATTGAGCAGATATAAATATTTTTATTCATGTATATGGGCAGGATCAGACAAATTACATATTGCAAAATAACAAAAAATGGTATAATATGGAATATTGGGAGAAGAGCAACTGGGCATGTATGGGACAGCCAAAAATGATAAAGCATTACTCCGATTACTTACTTTGAGATGCTTAGAGTACTACAGCCATGGCCAAAATTTTGAGAATGACACACATATACATTTTCACAAAGTCTGCTGCCTGAGTTTTTATGATGGCAATTTGCATATACTCCAGAATGTTATGAACAGCGATGAGATGAATTGCAATTGATTGAAAATCCCTCTTTGCCATAAAAATTAACTTAATCCCCCCAAAGAAAACATTTCCACTGCATTTCAGCCCTGACACAAAAGGACCAGCTGACATCATGTCAGTGATTCTCTCGTTAACACAGGTGTGAGTGTCGATGGGGACAAGACTGGAAATCACTCTGTAATTCTGATTGAGCTAGAATAACAGACTGGAAGCTTTAAGAGTCATCATTGCTTTGCACAAAAAGTGATTCACATGCAAGGATATTGCTGCTACTAAGATTGCACCTAAATCAACCATTTATCAGATCAACTTCAAGGAGAGAGGTTTAATTGTTGTGAAGAAGGCTTCAGGGCACACAAGAATGTCCAGCAAGCGCCAGGACCGTCTCGTACAGTTGATTGAGCTGCGTAATCGGGGCACCACCAGTGCAGAGCTTGCTCATGAATGGCAGCAGGCAGGTGTGAGGACAGCGGCACGCACAGCGAGGAGAAGACTTTTGGAGGATGGTCTGGTGTCAAGAAGGGCAACAAAGAAACCATTTCTCTCCAGGAAAAACATCAGGGACACACTGATTTCCTGCAAAAGGTACCGGGATTGGACTGTTGAGGACTGGGGTAAAGTAATTTTCTCTGATGAATCCCCCTTCTGATTGTTTGTGGCATCTGGAAAAAACCTTGTCCAGAGAAGAAAAGGTGAACGCTGCCACCATTCATGTGTGGGGTTGCTTCTCAGCCAAAGGAGTGGGCTCACTCACAAGTGTGCCTAAGAACACAGCCATGAATAAAGAATGAAACAAAAACATCCTCCGAGAGAAACTACTCCCAACCATTCAAGAACAGTTTGGTGATGAACAATGTCTTTTCCAGCATGATGGAACATCTTGCCATAAGGCAAACGTGATAACTAAGTGATAACTAAAATATCAGAAAAGACCTACTAGAACAGCTGAACTTCATTTGGGGTTAATCAGAGGCAATTTAAATGATGGCAGGTGTGTACTGACTTCTATTCAGCATGAGTTTGAATGTAATTGCTGAATTCTGAACACAGCTACATCCCCAGTTATAAGAGGGTGTGCACACTTAGGCCCCTTTCATACTGAGACTTTTTTTAGCGCCTGTATAGCGCCTGAAAAAAGCGGGGTACTTTCACTCCAGTGTGAAAGCCAGAGGGTTTTCACACTGGAGCGGTGCGCTAGCAGGACGGTAAAAAAAATCCTGCTAGCAGCATCTTTGGAGCGGTGAAGGAGCGGTGTATTCACCGCTCATACCTATTGAAATCAATGGGGCAGCGCGGCTATACCGCCGGCAAAGCGCTGCTTCAGCTTTTTTGGCTTTTTTTAACCCTTTTCGCCCGCTATCGGGGGTTAAAACCGCTCCGCTAGTGGGCCGAATAGCGCCGCTAAAACGACAGTAAAATAGCGCTAAATATAGCGCTGCTTTACCGCCGACGCCGCTCCCGCCCCAGTGTGAAAGGGGCCTTATGCTACCGTATTATTTTATTTTTTTATTTTTACTCCCCCTCTAAAAGATTCCAGTTTATTTTTCAATAGAGTTGTACAGTTTATAGGTCACATGGTGGGAAAAGTTCTAAAATAATTTATCTTTGTCTCATTTTTTTACTTCACAGAAACCTGACATTTTAACAGGGGTATGTAGACTTTTTATACACATAATTTGTATAAAAAATTACTAAAAAGTTTATTACAAATATATAAAAACACATGTAAAATAAAATTCCACGTTCCGGTCCCGTAAAACCGTCAGATTAAACCAGAAAGAGCTACTCAGTTTCTATAGTGTTCATAGTTACACCAAGGGATCTAAAAGGTTGACGCGTTTTGCAATCCTTGCTTCCTCAGGACTATATTTTTGGATATATAATGATGAGTAGCCTGGCTAAAGAATATACATAATAAATACATATACTTTGTATATTGTAAAGTATAACAACAATTGAGCAGATATAAATATTTTTATGCATGTATATGGGCAGGATCAGACAAATTACATATTGCAAAAAAACAAAAAATGGTATAATATGGAATATTGGGAGAAGAGCAACTGGGCATGTATGGGACAGCCAAAAATGATAAAGCATTACTCCGATTACTTACTTTGAGATGCTTAGAGTACTACAGCCATGGCCAAAATTTTGAGAATGACACACATATACATTTTCACAAAGTCTGCTGCCTGAGTTTTTATGATGGCAATATGCATATACTCCAGAATGTTATGAACAGCGATGAGATGAATTGCAATTGATTGAAAATCCCTCTTTGCCATAAAAATTAACTTAATCCCCCCAAAGAAAACATTTCCACTGCATTTCAGCCCTGACACAAAAGGACCAGCTGACATCATGTCAGTGATTCTCTCGTTAACACAGGTGTGAGTGTCGATGGGGACAAGACTGGAAATCACTCTGTAATTCTGATTGAGCTAGAATAACAGACTGGAAGCTTTAAGAGTCATCATTGCTTTGCACAAAAAGTGATTCACATGCAAGGATATTGCTGCTACTAAGATTGCACCTAAATCAACCATTTATCAGATCAACTTCAAGGAGAGAGGTTTAATTGTTGTGAAGAAGGCTTCAGGGCACACAAGAATGTCCAGCAAGCGCCAGGACCGTCTCGTACAGTTGATTGAGCTGCGTAATCGGGGCACCACCAGTGCAGAGCTTGCTCATGAATGGCAGCAGGCAGGTGTGAGGACAGCGGCACGCACAGCGAGGAGAAGACTTTTGGAGGATGGTCTGGTGTCAAGAAGGGCAACAAAGAAACCATTTCTCTCCAGGAAAAACATCAGGGACACACTGATTTCCTGCAAAAGGTACAGGGATTGGACTGTTGAGGACTGGGGTAAAGTAATTTTCTCTGATGAATCCCCCTTCTGATTGTTTGTGGCATCTGGAAAAAACCTTGTCCAGAGAAGAAAAGGTGAACGCTGCCACCATTCATGTGTGGGGTTGCTTCTCAGCCAAAGGAGTGGGCTCACTCACAAGTGTGCCTAAGAACACAGCCATGAATAAAGAATGAAACAAAAACATCCTCCGAGAGAAACTACTCCCAACCATTCAAGAACAGTTTGGTGATGAACAATGTCTTTTCCAGCATGATGGAACATCTTGCCATAAGGCAAACGTGATAACTAAGTGGCTTGGGGAACAAAACATTGACATTTTGGGTCTATGGCCAGGAAACTCCCCAGACCCTTATCCCATTGGGAACCTGTGGTCAATCCTCAAGAGGCTGGTGAACAACCCCCCCCCCCCCACACCCACACACAATTTCTGACAAACTCCAAGCATTGATGCAAGAATGGGCTGCCATCAGTCAGATTGTGGCCCAGGAGTTGACTGACAGCAGGGATTGTGTTCTCATGTGTGGCAGATTAGTTTTCTGCCACACATAGCGTTTTGCTTTTAGGCCAAAAAGTTCACTTTTGGTCGTCTCATCTGACCAGAGCACCTTCTTCCACATGTTTGCTGTGTCCCTCACATGGCTTCTCGTAAACTGCAAATGGGACTTTATATGGCTTTCTTTCAACAATGGCTCTTTGTCACGCCTTCCATAAAGGTCAGATTTGTGGAGAGCACGACTAATAGTTGTCCTGTGGACAGATTCTCCCACCTGAACTGTGGATCTCTGCAGCTCCTCCAGAGATACCATGGGCCTCTTGGCTGCTTCTCTGATTAATGCTCTCCTTGCCCGGCCTGTCAGTTTAGGTGGACGGCCATGTCTTAGAAGGGTTGCAGTTGTGCCATACTCCTTCCATTTTTGGATGATGGATTGAACAGAGCTCTGTGAGATGTTTAAAGCTTGGGGAATTTTTTTTTTATAACCTAACCCTGCTTTAAACTTCTCCACAACTTTATCCCTGACCTGTCTGGTGTGTTGCTTGGCCTTTACGATGCTGTTTGTTCACTAAGGTTCTCTAAACAAACCTCTGAGGGCTTCACAGAACAGCTGTATTTATACTGAGATTAAATTACATACATGTGGACTCTATTTACAAATTAGGTGACTTCTGGAGGCAACTGGTTCCACTAGATTTTAATTAGGGGTATCTGAGTAAAGGGGCTGAATACAAATGCACTTTTCAGATATTTATTTGTAAAAAGTTTTGAAATCCATTTGTCATTTTCCTTCCACTTCATTATTATGTGCCACTTTGTGTTGGTCTATCACATAAAATCCCAATAAAATACATTTATGTTTTTGGTTGTAACACGTGGGTATGAATACCTTTTCAAGGCACTGTAATTCTAACTGAAACCATATACAGAATTAATAAAGCTCTTATTCATGCTAAAATGGAAGCAATCAAAGAAATCTAATTGGTCAATTTGAGAAACTCTGGCTTCCTTGGGTTAAGCATTGTTTACCTCCAGACTTTGATGACGCACTATTATTGCCTTGGTAATTATACTCTTTTTGCCCTAACTATACTTTCTATTCATTTGGGATCGCATTACCCCGCCCACCTGCCCCCCGTCCATCCCTTCCCTCTTTTTCTACCCTCTTTTCTCCATCTTCTCCTATTTTTTGTTTTCTACCTTTCTTTTAATATTGTGTGGTACTTATATTCACATTATCGCTTTTGTTTTTAATATACAGTGGAACCTTGGATTATAAGCATAATCCGTTCCAGGAGAATGCTTGTAATCCAAAGCACTCGCATATCAAAGCAAGTTTCCCCATAGAAGTCAATGGAAACAAAGATAATTTGTTCCGCATTGACTCCTATTGCATGCATTACCGCTTGTAGCCAGAGGTGGGGGCGCCGGAGAGCCTCGGAAATACTCGGGGACAGCTCGGCTGAACTCGGAAACCCTCGGAAACAGTATTTCCGAGGGCTTTCCAGTATTTCCGAGTGGTTCACAGTATTTCCGAACAGCTCCGAACCGTTCCGAGTGTCAGCGGCATCCCTGCACCTCGGGCGAGATTCAGTACTGCACACCCCATTGGCTTGAATCCTGCTTGTTTTGTGAGACAACACTCACAAACTGAGTCAGGATTTAAAAAAAAAAAAAGTTGCTTGTCTTTTCAAAACGCTCGTTAACCGCGTTATTCGGAAACCAAAGTTTCACTGTATACCTATTAGATTGATCTGCCTATTATTGCTCTTGCAAAATTAACCAATAGTCACTAGCTTACTTTTTTCCTTCTGATGGAATTTTCTAATGCTTCCGATGTTATACTTTCTGCCCCCTTTCAAACTGGGGCATTTTTCAGGCGTTTTAGCGTTAAAAAAAAAGCACCTGTAAAGCGTCTGAAAGAAGCCTTATCTGCAATACCAATGTGAAAACCTGAGTGCTTTCACACTGAGGCGCTGCGCTGACAGGGCGTCAAAAAAAGTCCTGCAAGCAGCTTCTTTGTAGCTTCTTTGCCCATTTCCTTTTATTTGGCCAATTTGTTGTTGGGCAAATTAAGTAATGCAAAACGCATCAGAAACAAGCTAAAACACACTACATGCTTTTCTTCAGCGTCTCCATTGAAGTCTATTGAACCAAAAAAAGCTGCGTTTTGAGTTTAAAAAAGTCCATGACCCTTTCCAAAAATGCAGAGGCACAAAAAAATACATTGATCCATAGGAACCCATGTTAAAAAAAATGTCTTGCTTTTTTGCAAAAAGTATGAAAAACGCACTGTGAATGGAGCCTTAGAAATTACTTTGACCTACTCCTTAGAATTCTCTTGCCACAGCAGCAAAATAAAATAAATGTTGCTCTCACTCACCACTGACCAGGTCTAGCACTACCTCACCCATACATGACATAGGTTACCTGCTGCAAGGACTTTTTGGGTTGGGCTTCCCACTGGGTAAAGCTGTTGTGGATGGCACTTTTGAACATCAGGGCTACAGGGCATGCATAGTAGTGACATAATATTATTAACTTCTTGCGGCAGGCATCAGGTATTGGCGCTATTTTGGGTTTTCCCAAAGACTGTACACTACCCTCCTTGGCATTTTATGACAGTACTGCGAATCTCCTGTAACCTTCAGCAATCTTCAAAGATACTGGCAATAAGCTCCTAGCACAGGAAATCTCCCATCACTAATAACTTGTTTGTGGCTCCTACATGCCACATGATCCACCTCAAGAAAGCTCAAATAAGTTATTAGCAATGGCAGACTTTCTGTGCCAAGAAATGATTGCTGGTATGTGTGGGGATCACTGGAGTTAGGAGAGATCAGCAGCTCTTTAATTAAATGCTAGGCCCGTATGGGGGAGAGAGAGGAAAGGTAGTGTACAGTCTTTGGGATAGCCTAAATGGTGCCTAGTCTGTATGGAATCCCACACTTCCGGAAGAGTTAATATCCTTGGTTTTCCGCAGCTATCACTGGTTCCTCTCTCTGACCTCCACCCATTAGAGCAGTGGTTCTCAAATCCTGTCCTCAGGACCCACTAACAGGCCAGAGTTTAAGTATTACCTTGGGGAGGTGCAGACTAGAATACTGCAAGCAATGAGCATCAAATGATATCGCCTGTGTTGTATTTCAGTTATCTTGCAAACCTGGCCTGTTAGTGGGTCCTGAGGAGAGGAGTTGAGAACCACTACATTAGAGGATATAGTGGTGACATGGAATTCAACAGGAGGAACCAGTGAGAGCTGTAAAGGACCCAGGAGATCAACACATGGGAAGTGTCACTTTCCCAGGGGCTTTCAGTAAATGATTTCCCAGCGTTGGAACTGCAAGGATGCGGACAGGAAAAAGGTTGAAAATGTCCTGTCCAGTTTTACACATATGGCTTGGGTGAAATTTTTTGTCTGCCAGACCATTCACGTCATAAACATTTTCCCATAATATGATATGTGCATTTAATTCAGTTATTACAGTACATGCTATTGACTTGTAAAAACCTACCAAGGGGCCTTAGATGTGATGTCAGCAGCCCCAACAGACTCTAGGCTGTCACTCAATTGACACTTTATAGCATTGGTCTCCAAACTGGGGCCCGTGTTGCCTTTATCCGGCCCTTGGGGTACCATTCCTCCCACTGACAACAACAGTGGGACACTATTTGGCCCACTGACACAGACTATGGTGTATTATTCCTTCCAACGACGCCAATCATGGGGCACTTTTCTTTCCACTGACACTAAAGATAGAGCATAATTCTTCCCCCTGATATAAACAACTGGGCATTTATTCACCCACTAACACCATTTCTACTGACCACAGGCACTATTTTATTTGTTTACTCCCGCTGACCACCAAGCCCAAGACACTGTCTACAATCACTCACGCTCTGTATTTTCTACTCCCACCAGCCACAGTCTGTCCCCCTTAAATTCTGAAGGACACAAAACTGTCCCTTTGTTTTTAAAGTTTGTATACCCCTTCCTTATAGTATTCCCCTTCAGCTCTTCCCTGGCAGCTGCATAAAAGGGAGATGAAGAGCAGAGGGGCTGGGTCAGCACAGTCAATAATTAGATACTCCTAGTACAGAGGAGAGATGGCTATGACATGTAAGGAGGAAAGCATACCTCCCAACATTCTGAGATGGGAACGAGAGACACCTATTAGAAACAGTATGTAGGCATAGGACACACCCCCTGCCACACCCTCCTTAACCACTTGCCGACCGCCCCCTGTATATATACGTCGGCAGAATGGCACGTACAGGCAGAACCACGTACCTGTACGTGCCATTCTTCCGGCGGGTGGGGGGTCCGATCGGACCCCCCCCGGCCGGCGGGGACGGTCGGGATCGCTTCAGGAGCGATCCGGGATGAGGGGACGGCCAGTGGTTTCTGGCCACCCCCTCGCGATCGCTCCTGGCGAATCAGATGCTTCCTCTGTCTGTGTCAATCAAAACACAGGCAGAGGAAGTGATGTCACGCTCGGTGCGCCGGTCTATGTGACCGGAACGCCGAGCTGTGAACATCTAAAGGTTAGTGCACAAACAGTACACTGACACCAGTACACATAGGCACACAAAACACCCCCCTGTCACCCCCTGATCACCCCCCCCAGATCACCCCCTCCCCCCCCAGTCACAGTGTCACTAATTGCAGTGATCATTTTTTTACTGATCACTGCATTTAGTGTCAGTGTGACTGTAATAACTGTCAGGGCAGTTAGTTTTAGGTCCAAGGTAGCCCCCCACCCCCCCCTAATAAAGGTTTAACCCCTTGATTGCCCCCCAGGTAACCCTTTCACCCCCTTTTGCCAGTGTCACTAAGCGATCGTTTTTCTGATCGCTGTATTAGTGTCACTGCTGTCGCTAGGTAACCATTTTTTTTTTTTTAGGTAACCGCCATGTTTATATAGGTTCATAAATAGGTTTATAGGTCAGGTACCCCCATATTACAACCTAAATAAAGGTTTTAACCCCCTGATTGCCCCTAGAGTTAACCCTTTCACCAGTGATCACTGTATAACTGTCACTGGTGACGCTGGTTAGCCAGTTAGTTATTTCGTTATTTAGGTTCCCCGTCAGGTTTTTATATAGCGTCAGGTACCCCCATATATTACCTAATAAAGGTTTTAACCCCCTGATTGCCCCTAGTTAACCCTTTCACCCCCTTTTGCCAGTGTCACTAAGCGATCGTTTTTCTGATCGCTGCATTAGTGTCGCTAGGTAACCATTTTTTTTTTTTTAGGTAACCGCCATGTTTATATAGGTTCATAAATAGGTTTATAGGTCAGGTACCCCCATATTACAACCTAAATAAAGGTTTTAACCCCCTGATTGCCCCTAGAGTTAACCCTTTCACCAGTGATCACTGTATAACTGTCACTGGTGACGCTGGTTAGCCAGTTAGTTATTTCGTTATTTAGGTTCCCCGTCAGGTTTTTATATAGCGTCAGGTACCCCCATATATTACCTAATAAAGGTTTAACCCCCTGATTGCCCCTAGTTAACCCTTTCACCCCCTTTTGCCAGTGTCACTAAGCGATCGTTTTTCTGATCGCTGCATTAGTGTCGCTAGGTAACCAGTTTTTTTTTGTATTACTGTTACGGGTGACGCTGGTTAGTTAGCTTGTTTTTTATACTGTCAGGGCACCCGCCATTTATTACCCAATAACGGTTTAACCCCCTGATCGCCCGGCGGGTGATATCAATTAGGTTTTAGGGTCAAATAAGGTCTGCGTCGCCCCAGGTTAGTGCCAGTACCGCAAACACCCACGCACAAAGCATACACCTCCCTTAGTGGCACAGTATCTGAACAGATCAATATCTGATCTGATCAGATCTATACTAGCGTCCCAGCAGTTTAGGGTTCCAAAAAAAAACGCATTGTTAGCGGGATCAGCCCAGATACCTGCTAGCACCTGCGTTTTCCCCCTCCGCCCAGCCCAGCCCACCCAAGTGCAGTATCGATCGATCACTGTCACTTACAAAACACTAAGCACACATAACTGCAGCGTTCGCAGAGTCAGGCCTGATCCCTGCGATCGCTAACATTTTTTTTGTGGTAGCGTTTTGATTCAGTCGCTTCAGTCAGGAGCTTTTTTACCTGTGAATCTCAAAAAAATAAAAAAAAAAAAAATAGTTGTCGTTTTATTGTTCTCTCTCTCACTCTATTCTCTCTCTATTGTTGCTCTTTTTTTACTCCATTCTATTCTGCAATGTTTTATTATGTTTTATTATGTTTTATTATGTTTTATCATGCTTGCTTTTCAGGTATGTAATTTTGTTTACTGTGTGTTTTAGTGTTGAGCATTTTTTTGTTTTCAGGTGCGCCATTCAGTTGCAACGCGGATTTATTTATCTTGACAGCAACAGCGTTTGCTCCCACGATACATAAAGCCGCGACTCCAACGCTGTAGGAGGTGATTTCCCCACCACAGTTAAAAAAAAAGAGCATATATGCCGACGCCTGGGGGCAGCAGGGGGGGGGAGCGATTGGCTCCTAATGCCACGTACATACGGTCGAAATTCCGACCGTGTGTACACGGCATAACTTTTGCGGGAGGATGCCCCCATGCATCGGCATATATAAATGGTGCATGTATGCCCATCATTAGAAGTGGGTGGATGAAGGGAGGTATTCTAATGGTGGGCATACCCACCAATCAATCTCTTTTTTTCGTTCAGCCAAGAGGCTGCATGAAAAAAAAAAGATTACAATATATGTCCAGTATGTTGCTGGACTTTGAATGGTTATACCAGAATGATGCCTGCAGGTTTAGGTATCATCTTGGTATCATTCTTTTCAGCCAGTGATCGGCTTTCATGTAAAAGCAATTCTAGCGGGTAATTAGCCTCTAGACTGCTTTTACAAGCAGTGGGAGGGAATGTCCCCCCTCCCGGATATAAACCGCGCCATTGGGAAATTGGGAAAGCATTTTATCACACCAATCTTGGTGTGGTCAGATGCTTTGAGGGCAGAGGAAAGATCTAGGGTCTAATAGACCCCAATTTTTTCAAAAAAAGAGTACCTGTCACTGCCTATTGCTATCATAGGGGATATTTACATTCCCTGAGATAACAATAAAAAATCATAACAAAGAAAAAAAATGGAAGGAACAGTTTAAAAATAAAATAAAAAAGCTAAATAAATAAAAAAAAAACCAAAAAAAAAAAAAAAAAGCACCCCTGCCCCCCCTTCTCTTGCGCAAAGGCGTACACAAGCGTTGGTCTGGCGTCATATGTAAACAGCAATTGCACCATGCATGTGAGGTATCACCGCGAAGGTCAGATCGAGGGCAGTAATTTTAGCAGTAGACCTCCTCCGTGAATCTAATGTGGTATCATGTAAAGGCTTTTAAAGGCTTTTAAAAATGTATGTAGTTTGTCGCCACTGCGTGTTTGTGCGCAATTTTAAAGCATGTCGTGTTTGGTATCCATGTACTCGGCCTAAGATCATATTTTTTATTTCATCAAAAATTTGAGCAATATAGTGTGTTTTAGTGCATTAAAATAAAAAAAAGTGTATTTTTTCCACAAAAAATGCGTTTGAAAAATCGCTGCGCAAATACTGTGTGGAAAAAAAAAATGCAACACCCACCATTTTAATCTGTAGGGCCTTTGCTTTAACATTATATATAGTGTTTGGGGGTTCAACGTAATTTTCTTGCAAAAAAAAAATATGTTTTCATGTAAACAAAAAGTGTCAGAAAGGGCTTTGTCTACAAGTGGTTAGAAGAGTGGGTGACGTGTGACATAGGCTTCTAAATGTTGTGCATAAAATGCCAGGACAGTTCAAACCCCCCCCAAATGACCCCATTTTGGAAAGTAGACACCCCAAGCTATTTGCTGAGAGCAATGTTGAGCCCATTAAATATTTTTTTTTTTTGTCCCAAGAGATTGAATAATGAAAAAAAAAAAAAAATATATATATTTTTTTTTTACAAAAAGTTGTCACTAAATGATATATTGCTCAAACATGTCATGGGCATATGTGGAAATACACCCCAAAATACATTCTGTTGCTTCTCCTGAGTACGGGGATACCACATGTGTGGGACTTTTTGGGAGCCTAGCTGCGTACGGAACCCCAAAAACCAATCACCGCCTTCAGGCTTTCTAAGGGTGTAATTTTTTTATTTCACTTCTCACTGCCAATCACAGTTTCGGAGGCCATGGAATGCCCAGATGGCATAAAACCCCCCAAAATGACCCCATTTTGGAAAGTAGACACCCCAAGCTATTTGCTGAGAGGTATTGTGAGTATTTTGCAGATCTCGCTTTTTGTCACAAAGTTTTGAAAATTGAAAAAAGAAAAAAATTTTTTTTTTTTCTTTACTTTCTTCATTTTCAAAAACAAATGAGAGCTGTAAAATACTCACCATGCCTCTCAACAAATAGCTTGGGGTGTCTACTTTCCAAAATGGGGTCATTTGGGGGGGTTTTGTGCTATTTTGGCATTTTATGGCCTTCGAAACGGTGATAGGTAGTGAGGAGTGAAATCAAAAATTTGCACCCTTAGAAATCCTGAAGGCGGTGCTTGGGTTTCGGGGCCCCGTACGCGGCTAGGCTCCCAAAAAGTCCCACACATGTGGTATCCCCATACTCAGGAGAAGCAGCAAAATGTATTTTGGGGTGCAATTCCACATATAACTATGGCATGTGTGAGCAATATATCATTTAGTGACAACTTTTTGAAAAAAAAAAAAAATCTTTTTTATTTTTGTCTTTATTCAATCACTTGGGACTAAAAAAAAAAATATTCAATGGGCTCAACATGCCTCTCAGCAAATAGCTTGGGGTGTCTACTTTCCAAAATGGGGTCATTTGGGGGGGTTTTGTACTTCTCTGCCATTTTAGCACCTCAAGAAATGAAATAGGCAGTCATAAATTAAAAGCGGTGTAAATTCCAGAAAATGTACTCTAGTTTGTAGACGCTATAACTTTTGCGCAAACCAATAAATATACGCTTATTGGCATTTTTTTTACTAAAGACATGTGGCTGAATACATTTTGGCCCAAATGTTTGACTAAAATTGAGTTTATTAGATTTTTTTTATAACAAAAAGTAGAAAATCTCTTTTTTTTTCAAAATTTTCGCTCTTTTTCCGTTTATATCGCAAAAAATAAAAAAATCACAGAGGCAATCAAATACCATCAAAAGAAAGCTCTATTTGTGGGAAGAAAAGGACGCAAATTTCGTTTGGTTACAAAATTGCATGACCGCGCAATTACCAGTTAAAGTAGTGCAGTGCGAAATTGAAAAAAGACCTCTGGTCCTTTGGCTGCCAAATGGTCCGGGGCTGAAGTGGTTAAAGGAGAATTCTACAACAAAAAAAAAAAATGATTAGTTAAACCCACAAGTGCTTTTTTTTTTACCACTACATTCCTTTATACTGGCTTTTGAAATTTACAATTGCAGCAATTTAGAGATTGGATGAAAGGTTTAGCACTGGGAAACACGTTTTGAAAGATAAAGGGACAGTCCCTTGAAATTAGGGACAGTTGGGAGCTATGGAAAGGGGTTGTGTCACATTTGCTAGTAAGTTCAAAGTCACGTTGCAAATTAATAAAAGTGTTCATGGAAAGGAGAAACGCTGCAAGTAAGCATTAAAATACATGATTGTTCTCTGCTTCTACCTGCTAAAGTTGGTTGGTCTTTAAGCCCAGGTTCACACCAGTGCGGTGCGAATTCCAGCTACATTTTCTCTGTGAAGAGAAAATGTAGCTGTTCAGTGGTGCCGCTTCATTCTGTGAGTTCATCAGCTGAGCGGGGAGAGGAGGGGGAGGTGTAGTGAGAACAAGGAGAGATTCCTTGTTCAGAACGCAATGCATCTGCGAATCAGATGCGTTCCCATAGAGGTTTATGTGTTTGTAATTCGCACCGCAATGCCCAGAAAACGCACACGTTTTTTGTGCAATGCGCAGTGCAAATGCAACGCACATATGTGAACAAGATACATTCATTAGAATGTATTTTAAAATGTTCTGCGAATTGGATGCGGTGTAAGCCGCATCTAATTCGCATAGGTGTGAACGGGGGCTTAAGGTTTGATGTACATACTAGTGCACAACATAAACAAAGATGTACAAACCCTTTTGTTCCTTATATTACGGACTTAGAATGTGTCCCTAACATCCAAAATCTGTAGCATTAGCCAAAGAAACCTTTCCGTTTATAAATGAGCACAGACAATATCCATATACAGTACAGTTCCTTTTCTCACTAGTCTGAATGTTACCACATGGAGTCACGTATGATGGCGTATGCTGACCTGTGTGATGGTAGCAGCTGTTTGCCATGTGACTGAAAGCGCTCTGTCCGAATAATTGATGTACTTTTATTCCTGCCACTTCCTGAAGTCTGATCAGAATTAAAATTGGTGGTGGTATTTCCTGCCAGAGAAACCTGGGCCGCCCAGCTCTGTGATTTGATTGGACATTGCCTTCAGCTATGCTCAGTGGCTACAATATAGGTTCACCATTTACTGCACGGCACATCTGCCAGCGTACACAAATTATCCGTCATGGCGCTTAATAAAACTCATTAAAAAGCCACATGTAAAGGCTTTATGCTTTAAAAAGAAAATAAGAATACCTGCTGTTGTTCTGCTGTATGTTTGTGTCATATATATATATATATATATATATATATTATATTATATTATATATATGGTATACATCTCTCATTCAAAGTCCTAAAACCCCCCTTTTTGTTGGATATTATGTAATAAACTCATACAAAGTAATACTGTGCTTTATATCCTATGTGCTTACTCTATATAGTTATTGGCCTTGGCCTCATGCAAAGTCCCCCTGACCAAAATTCTCTTTCTTTCTGTCCAAATTTGGGATGGAGGCCAATTACTGATGGTGCCACGGACCACATAATTTTTCTCTTTCTATATATATATATATATATATATATATATATATACACACACAGTGGGTGTAGAAAAGAATTGCCCCTTTAAAATAATCAAGTTTTGTTGCTTTGCAGCCTGAAATGAAGACACACAGTTTTTGTTTTATCCAGCTGTGATTACTCAGTGCAGTCTATAACATCCAAGTAAAAGATATAACACCAGCATGTCAGAAATAAAAATAATAATTCAAAAACAGAATCCCTGAGTTGGAAAAAGGATGACCCCCACTCCTAAAAATCACTTGTAAACTTAATCAAAATGACAACAGGTGAGCATACAGTTGAAAGTCAAATGGCCTTCTCAATGGCACACTAAAGCCCCATCCGTACACATAAGCAAAATGTTAGGAGACAATTGCCGGTACAAAAAATACCGGCTGACATTCTGCCCGTGTGTAAGTCGGTCTGTCCGACAGAAACCGACCTTTCGGCTCAGTGGGGGAGATCGCTGGACTAACCTTGCATGGTTAGTACAGCGGCTCCCGACCAGAGCTGTCAGTGTGTACCTGGCAAAAGCCATTTGAATTTCAACTGTGATTAACTGTGGTTATTATGATTAGCTCAGTATGAAAAGAGCTGTCCTGGAGCATTTCAGTCTCTGGTAGCAAACAATTAACTATCGGTGGCAAGGCACTGTCAAAAGATCTTTGGGATAAAAGTCGTGGACAGGCATAACTCAGGAGATGGATACAAAAAAAAGTCAAAGGCTTTATCAATGCCTAGAAGCACAGTGAAGTCTGTTATTAAGAAATAGGAATGTATTTGGTACAACACAGACCGTCCCTGGATCAGGATGGCTTTTTAATTGTAAATGGTGAAGATTTATGAAAAATGATACAATAGCTATATTTTATGACTTGTCAGGAATCTATGTAGGCAATAAATAGACTGACATCACTGCCCATCTACTGAAATAAGTCGCTTTGACTTCAGTAGTTTCTGAATTGCTAACTTGGATTTCACCTTCCAACTGACTTTTTTCACCAGTGGTGAAAATTCACATAAATCTGTTTTTCACCATAATTCCAAGAAAATCTTGGGTATTCTTACATAAGGAATAAGTACCAGTGAATGTCTGTAGAGTTCTTCAAAAAATTACTAGGTCTGGTGTTTAGAAGAACATCTCTCAGTGGCTATAATTTTAAGTTCTGATAAACTCCAAAAAGCCAGGTCCAATTACCAAAATTACCTGTGTGTGTAGCCCCTCCTCTTCCTCTGAATACTAAAATAAATCATGTCAAAATTAGGAGCAAAAAGCTGTGCTTCATCAAGCCAACAGAAGTAATTTTTATCATGCTTTATATGGCAGTCATGGAGGTCATGGAGGATCTGTATTTGAAACCACAGCCAAACAAGGAGAAGCGGTAGATGGCATGAGCTTGGATGGGGATGGTCTGGATGCAGTGCGTGCACATGTGACCCCCTGAGCCATGCTAGGTGTGTGGGGTGCTGATTACTGGGAGGTACCCTTGCACTTAGCCACCCCCAGGTATCCTGTGGCCAGATGCAGGCTGCTCCTGAGCCATGCGGAGCAGACCTTGCTTTGCCCCAGCCCCCCCCCCCAATAGCATAACAAGATGCGGCGCCCCATCCCCTGCCCTTAGTCCCCCCCACCTGATACCTGTAACCCCGAGCAAAATACCTGTTGAGGTGCCAGGGTCCAGTAGAGACCCCCGCACCTGCAGCCAGCAGAACCAGCAACCTGAGGCCATCGTACCAGGACAGGAGCTCAGCACCTATTCAGGACATAATACACTCATCTCCAATATACTATTTATACCCAAACCAGGACTGGGGGAGTACTGATGATCAGCACCATAACTGGACTGGGGGGATCAGCATCAGGAGGACTACTGATCAGAACCAAACCAGGACTGGGGGGGTACTTTTGAGCAGCCGGGGACCGGAGGAGCCATCGAGGAGTACAAGAGACACACAGTAAGCGTAGCACTATACGATCTATATCTTCCTATAGAGGAGTAGAGGATCACCTACTGGCCCCCTGTCTGCCCCTCTGCCCCTCCTCCACCCGTACTGCTCCCGACCTATACCTGTAGCCCTGAACAAAAGAGCGGGGAGAAGTGGCGCCCGCTGCAGCCGCACGACCTCCCTGTTGAACCGAAACCTGGAAGTGACGTCAGCAAGTCGCTCGGAAATTACACCTGTCGACTGTCAATGAGAGAAACGTGGACAGGAAATGGAGGCTAGAGGGCGGGCTTAAATACAGCCCGACTCCTCCTACAAATTCTCACTAATCCTAGCACCTACTTGGGAGGGTGCTACACTTATGTCTTGTACACACGATCAGATAATCATACGACTTAACGTTTGCATTTTGTTGCATAATACTAATATCGAACACAACAGTGCAAAAAGCGCTCTACAAAATGTACGATTTTTGTCGTACGATTCTGGAAAACCTTCCTGTTTGCATAGCTACGTATCGGGAATGATGTCAAATACGTGTGACCACTGTGTCTGCCACGTCTTTTGGCTATTTCTGTTCATATTGTTCTCCCATCTCTTTCCGGGTTATTTTCGTGTTTCCGATCATGTCTATCGATTTTTAGCGGATGCATACTGTACTGTTCAAGCGATTGTCGTTCGCTGGGCTATCGTCTAAGCAAAGTTTTCGTGTTTGTCCCTTCGGATATTGTTGGACGGACTGCATTGTCGGCTGTCGAAAGCTCTGCACTAATGATTAGACTGTCGTGCGATCAATCGGAAAGCGATTTTTATCATCCGATTATCTGATCGTGTGTACAAGGCAAAACACGATTGATTGTAAATCAAAGGGATCAATTTGACCAGCTACAACAGACATGCTGAATTTTTATGCACCTCTCTGCTTCGTTGTAGTGTAAACGTGGCACAGTCGGGGCACGACATGAAAAGAAGAAAAAGTTAGAAAAGCTACTGATCCAAAATGTCTATAAAAAATGATTTCTTTACTGTGATACTTTTCCAGCATTTTCAACTTTTTATAAATTAGGAAGATGAGGATCAGTAACGTGTGCTGTCATTGGTGCATCTCAGATCATCTGTATTTCTCTGCCCGTGTCCAGGAAAAGTCATTTTGATTTGTTATGGGTTCAAATGTATTACAGCAACGCCCCCTGACTGGCATAAAAAATAATAAGAAGCCTTTTCAGTGTACTTTTACATGTTCTGCATATCATAAAGGTCTTCTCAATCTCAGCTTAACATGTAATTAAGATGTGTCACGTCCATGAGTTGTTAATTACTTGGGATGCAGACAACATTCTTCATGAATCAAATAATAGTATACCCTCAAGCTGAACTTTTAGCAGATATTCTGCACAAGAAATATGAATATTAATAAAAATGACCCATGACTTTTCTGCTAAGCTATTATTATCCACATGAAAACCTATAATTTACCGTTATTTGACCTGTGTATTTGCAGTGAAAAGGCTCTTCAGGAAACCAGCAATAATTTTTGCAAGTGAAACCAAAATCTGTGGCTTAACGTCAGATTTGATGCTTTCAAATAAAATTTACTGAATCACTAAGATTATAAAAAATGTATAAATGTTCTTTTGCAAACATCAATAAACCATTTGAGTTAACTCCCTTAGGACCAGAAATCTTAGGAAGACCTCTGCACCAACATTCCTGCATTGGAATGTGTATAAAGGCCTCTTAAAATAGATGTAAACCCTAAATGGGCAACATTTAGTTTGCTAAAGCAGGGGTCTCCAAACTGCATATGGGCCAAATTTGGCCTGCTGCAAGATGGAATCTGGCCCTCTGATGTAAAAGTGGCCTTTGATGGGACTCTGATGTAAGGGGGCCCTGATGGAGCCTATAATAAGGCTTACCTATAGCTGCTGTAAATATCTTCTAAACGTGCACCGTTTAGGAGATATTTACTGTAGATGCAGCCGGTGACGTCGCCGGCGCATGCGCTCTGAAGGAACGGCCACCCAAGCCGTTCCTTCAGAGTCCTCCGCAGTAAAGGGCGGCACCTGCGCGCATGCACGGGAGTGATGTCATCGGCCGGAGTCCGAGAGTCCGGGAAGGAAGCCCAGGTGAAGTTGGAATGCCTTCATCGGTGACAGCGCGGCACCGGAAGGCTTCATTCTAAGGTAAGTTTCCCATAATGTGCTAGTATGCGATACAAACTAACACATTATGACATTTGCTTGCAGGTTTAACCTCTTCCCATCTGCGCTATAGCCGAATGATGTCTACAGTGCGGACCTACAGTACATTGCCGGGAGGCCGTAAATAGACGTCCTCCCCTTTGCACGCTCCCCGCGCGTGCCCTGCAGGGCTCGTGGCGCTCTGTGATCTCAGAGTCAATGAGACTCGGGGATCACGTGATCAGCGGTCAGCCAATGACAGCTGATCACGTGATGTAAACAGAAGATCGGTAATCATTTTTTTTCTCCTCACGCTGACAGTGTGAGCAGAAAAAAAAGCCGATCACCAGCTTCTGTGTAAGGGACATCGGTCCCAAAGAGGAAGAGGCACAGCCACCTCATCTGTGCCCACCAGTGCCACCTGCCAGTGCCCACAGTGCATATCAGTGCCCACCAGTGTATAACAGTGCCACCTATCAATGCCCACGAGTGCCACCTATCAGTGCCCACCAATGGTGCCAAACAGTGCCTCATCAGTGCCAACAGTGCTAACAAAATATAAAACTGTTTTGTATTTTTTTTTTTTTTTTTTCGGTCTTTTTTTCATTTTTTTTACAAAAAATAAAAAACCCAGAGGTGATCAAATACCACCTAAAGAAAGCTCTGTTTGTGGGGAAAAAAATTATAAAATTGTCATTTGGGTACAGTGTTGTATGATCGCACAATTATTGTTCAAAGAGTGACAGCACTGAAAACTGAAAATTGGTCTGGGCAGGAGGGGGATTTAAGTGCCCAGTAAACAAGTGGTTAAAAAAAAACAAACAAAAAAAAAAACAGTGGTTTACTACTGCTTTAAGGGACACCTTTGATAGGCTCACGTTTTTTTCTTGAATTTCTTTGCTTTGTTTTACTTAAGTTTTTTAAGTTGTTCTAAATTATATCAAGCTGATTAGAAACAAAAAAAATGCAATTGAAACATATTTATTTATATTGTCTTCGTTCATTTAAAAAATATATATTTTTTTGGCCCACAAAAGTTTGTAAAATATACAATGTGGCCGCCGTAGCGAAAAAAGTTTGGAGACCCCTGTACTAAAGCATGGTGCATTATAACAATTGGGGTGTCTTTTTTTTCTTCATAAAATACTGTATTCACTTTTTTTTTACTTTTTTTACATCCCAGTGATCTCTTTCCTTCCTTCCACCTCTTTCAGCCACTAGTTCCTGCAGCATAGTCCCCGGATTTTGAACACTTTCCCACAGTGTCAACAATGTTCTGCAAGCTGCCCAGTTGAGTGCAGGACAATTGGTAACAAGGCAGAGTGGCAGCCGGGTGCTAGATCACTAGCCAACAAGATCTTCTATGATGCTTAGGAAGAGCCAGGCCTGGGCATGACCTAATTAAATCCTAATATACTGATTACACGTTTTATAGATTCAATTAATCTTGCATGTAGGCAACAGGTACAGTTTAAAGCTGACCTCCAGCCTTTCCTTCAGTCTTGCACAGTTGTACAGGCTCCACTCCTGTACTAAAATTGCTAATTCTGATTTCACTGCACACTTTGAGCTTCTCACAATGTGCATTAGAAGCTGCAACAAGTCAAATAAAGCCCGCTGGAGGATGTCCAGCATCAGCTATCCTTTTCCTACCTAACCTTACTGCCCCTGTCCCACCCCTTTCATTATTTGGATTTAGGTTCTTTCATTTACAGAGGCTGGGCATCATGGGTAGTTGTTACCTAAGGCTGTCTGCATGCAAAGGTAGGTTGCATAGGAACTTCCACCCATCCACCCATCGAGACATTTTGATAATTGCACAGCTCCTCCCAAGAGCCAAGGCTCTTGATGAAGTCACGTGTGCAGTGACGGTTGTGGCCGAGACCGGAAGTTAATTTTTACAATTTTAAATGTAGGTTACTGCAATTTTTTATGAATACATTTACTGGATATACTGCACGATGGAGCCATCCCTCTTTATTACATGTCCTTACCTTATCTAATGAGCCTGAAGCAGTCATCCAAATTATCGATAATGCCGTGGGATCCTGCTTCCACTTCATACTAAGGCTCGATTTGACCCATAGGGGTCTTCATTTGAGGTGAGAGGCTGGGGGAAACGAGTGGCGCACTACGAATGGTGATAGTTATTGGATGAAGTGGACACCGATCAAATATATCGCACATGCACTTTCTTTGTATGAACTGTTATATGGAGATCTGCTCCCTTCTCATTGGAGTTTGATTGCACTTTTTGACATTGCACTTTATTATGTTCTTTGCACTTTATGAAATTATTGGACGTTAATAGATTATATATATATATAAGATTTGTCACGTGTAGTGGTTTACACATTGGCTGCAGCCTTGATTTTGTTTAGTATTTTTAGTTAGTACCACATACCTTCCACATACCTTCTTATATACTGAGGCAGGATGTTGTGATGTTTTCAGGAAGCTATGTACAGTAGACATGTGCATTCGTTTTCGTCCAAATGCATTTTCGTCCGAATTTCAGGTATTTTCGCTATCGTTTTAACAAACGATAACAAAAGTGCAGAATCCGAAAAACGAAAGATCCAACATAAACAAATGCTTTATTTTCGTTTTTGTTGTGACAACAGTTCGATATAGATAGGAGAGTCGACATCACGCTGACAATGACAATCTGTGTCCATCGAACCTGTGGTCGAATGTGCCTAACCTTAACTCTATTAGTCCAAGATTATTCTACATAGAAAGAAAAGATTTGACATAGAGAGAAAAGATTAGACACAGAGAGAAAAGATTCGACATAGAGAGAAAAGATCCCTGCTGGAATTGGGTGGGGGAAGTAAAATAAAAATAAAGATGATGATGAATGTTATTGGCTGATTGTAACCAAAGAGGAGGAGCAGTCAAATAGCTAGAACTAAGTACACACGTACAGCCAACTTACTTTCACTTACAATTGCTAGCAGAGAGAGACACACACACTGAATCATTTCAGAAGACAGTCAATCTTAGCTGGTCCATTTGTCAGAGAACCTGAATTATTAAGCATAAGCACAGCAGCAGAACAATAGTGAAGCAAGCTACAGTTAAACTTAACTTTTTCATAATAATCTGCTGCTATTGTGTTAGTGTTGTGAACTTGATAGTGATACTAGTGTTGCTAGTGTTGTGATAGCCTCAGAGGCTGCCCATGTTGTGGGGGGATTTATTATTACAGATTCTATATTATAGATTGAGATTTTATATAGATTCTATATACCCTATCTTGTTACCTGTCTGATCAGTGATCACTATCACCAATCCATTTTCTGTTTGAACTATATACATTCAACATGAACGACAAAGATTCGACAAAGCAGCGGAAAACATACAAATGTCAAATCTTTGGCTTATGGTGTCTGTCAAAAGTTCTAAGAAGATTCAACGGAGCAGCTAAACTATACAGACTCATACAGTTTAGCTGCTCCGTCGAATCTTCTTTGAACATTCGACAGACACCATAAGCCTTCAATGACAGATTCAACCTTAATTATTTAGAATTTACGGACGAATGCAATTTTTAACGAAAAACGAAATAAATAAAAACTAATTTCGGGAGTAACTAAATAAATACATTTTTCGGACAAAAAACGAAATTCCGAAACAAAATATTTCAGTGTGCACATGTCTAATGTTCAGCACCCTTCCGGCCCCTCCTACCATCCATGATTTGCCTGCATTGAATAGAGAGGCACAGAAGCCCAGATCGGGAAATAAAATAGATTTCCTTTTATCTCCGGTTCACTTCCTCCTCCATGTACCCACTATCCCACTTAGTCATTATAAACGCTGTGCTTTGCCTCATTTCTTGAATGCAGCCAACATTTAATACCAATACATTGGAAGCCGACACAAGTTCCTAGCTGCAAGGAATGGATCAGGAAGGTTAATGAGATTATGGAGGCAGAGGACTGAATAGTGACTTGCAGGTATATGCAGAAACATTTCCGTAATACTTGGGCGTCTTGGTGGGAATACACTATTGACCCGGACACTGCCCCACCAAGCCTAGATGTTGTCCTATTGGCATTAGCAGACCCCTCGTTCAGGCTACTCAGTCTTACAGAAGTGACTTGTTCACTTAGAAATGCTATTTCTTTCATTTTCTTTTGCCCAGTGCAACATATCTGTGTGAGCGGTGTTGATGCCTTGACATGGTATGGATTGCGTCCAATTTTGTGGGGACCCACTTAATTGTTTGCTTTCTTTTATTTTATTTTATAATTTTGGGCTTTTGGTATCCTGTATCTGTTAATGATCATTTATAATTGGTATCCTGGTGTTCTAGCACCCGGCCGGCTGAGCCATGGACCTTAGGGCGAGCCGTTTTGTTGTGTTCACAGCCCACGGAATTCCGGCTGCTATTCTGACTGATATTGCCCCCTTCTCTCTGTTGGGCTAGATATTAACCACCACCTCTGCCAACAACACTGTAGATCCCTGGTTAACACTTATGCCAATTTTGCACAATATTTCATTGTCTTTTTCTTTCGTACATTCTTTTGGTGATGCAAGATACATGTTACAGCTATTTGTCTTGATATGATACGAATTGTAATTTATATACGGTCACCTTGTCTTTTGTATGTTATTTACATGTTTAAATAAAGATTATACAAAAAAAAAAAAAGAATAGAGAGGCACAGAGACACAGTGATGACATAATTGAAACTAAAGTAAGGTATGTAATAAAAATGTTAAGATTTTATTTCAATAGGTCATTAGCATGTATATGGAGGGGGGAGGGGAGAAAGCAGGGAAGACAAAATATATGCATATTCAATTTCAGATTTAAAGTCATTATAAACCCGAACTATGACATTTAATTTACTAAAGCACTGCATACCATAAATATTTTGAATTTTTTGTTATTAAAATACCTGTTTTCGCCCTTTTTTTTCCAAGTTGTTGCACTTCAGTACTGCTGGTCTCCTGCTAGTGTTGGCAGCATAGCACTTCTCAGGTACTAAAGGTGACATTTATTGCATGTACAATGTGTGTGGAAATGGTCACCTTTGTCTCCACCGAAAACTTGTACAACAGAGTGACAACACAGGAGAACATCCGATGATCCGAAAGACAGGCAGAGAGCATTGTCGCCCTATAACAGGAAATTATTTAAGACCCCTTTCACACCTAAGCGTTTTTCAGGCGCTACAGCGCTAAAAATAGCGCCTGAAAAAAGCGGGTCCTTTAACTCCAGTGTGAAAGCCGGAGGGGTTTCACATTGGAGCGGTGCGCTAGTAGGACGGTAAAAAAAAAGTCCTGCTAGCAGCATCTTTGGACCGGTGAAGGAGCAGTGTATTCACCGCTTCTATACTGCTCCTACCCATTGAAATCAATGGGATACCGCGGCAATACTGCCAGCAAAGCGCTGCTGCAGCGGCGCTTTGTGGGGGTTTTTAACCATTTTTCTTAAAACTGCACCGCTAGTGGCCGCATACCGCAGCAAAAAAGGCGGTAAAGCAGCACTAAAATAGCGCTGCTTTACCGCCGACGCCCGCAGCGCCCCAGTGTGAAAGGGGCCTTACAAGGACCTTCTTGGCAGGATTACTATGTATTATTTTAATTAAATTTGCGGACTTAAAAAAAAATGATTTTAAATTAGTTTTTAAAACTACTTTAACCTGTTAAACCTTACATGAGAGTTAGCGATTGGATTTACAGTTTTTCACATCTTCGAGTATTTTATTATTTTGTAAAGAATGCTAATAATGAGTAATAATCAGCTCATAATTCATATATTATATCGTTTCATACTAAAGCTTTTAAGCGGCCACGTCAGGTTGGCCAGAGACCAGCTTTATCAGGCTTAGCCAAAACCAGAGGGCCTGTGGGATCCGGTGTGAGTATATTGCTGACACAACACAAATTTCATTCACTGCATAACTATCAGTTTCAGCTCTCAGCGATACTCTCAAGCAATTGTGTGCCGTCCACTAGGCTGGGCAGTGGTCCTGCTGGCACAGGCACAGGCTTCATTTAACTGGCTCCCTGTGCACCCAGCCAAGTTCAGGCCTGCTTGCTGGAGCCTGAAATGTCATTAAACAGAGCGGCAGTCGGGTGGGCATATGTTTGCTGTGCTTTGCAATGAGACTTGTCTGCCACGTTAACGTTATTACAGCTGTAATTATAGGAGCTGAACCACAGAAGTGAAGCTGCTTCACAGTCCAGGCAGAATTTCATTGCTCTAGAAAAGGCTTCATGGATTGGGTTAGAAGTTGAAAGGGTCAAGATACTTCCATTCTTTTTTTTTTTTTATTTAAAAGTGTGCAAAAGATACAAAAGAACGTAGACTTCTCATACGTGACATCCAGTGACATGATATAATAATCACATCAAATAGGCAGGTAAATTCTGTGTGACAATCAATAAGCAGTCACAATGTACAGCCATCGTATGGAGAAGCAAAAAACACGTAGAAGTCAAACAGTTAGTCAAGGGCATACTCATTTGAACCCTAGGAGCTTCCCATTTCAGGGACTAACCCAGATCATTAAAAAAATTAATAAATGATACGTTCATCTTTAAAGGATAAGTTCACCTTTCATAACATGTTACACAAATATTTGGGTTCTAACATGTAACATGTTATGAACGCACTGGCCTGGCACCTCCCGCTCTCCCAGCTAGCGGCGATCTTCGACTCCCCCCGCTAGCTGTCAAAATTTGCAGCTGTTGGCTTGTAGTTTTCAGTGAACTACCATAGCTCCTTCATTCTGCCTGTTGGAATGAATCAGCTTCCTCATACAAAGTACTATCTACTGATTGCTGGTGCAATGCTTTACAGGCTCCAGAAATAAAAAATGCACATTTTTTTCACCTGCAAATAAATGTTCATTTATTATTTTTTGTCAAAAGGTGAACTTATCCTTTAACCACTTGCTTACTGGGCACTTAAACCCCCCTCCTATCCAGACCAATTTTCAGCTTTCAGTGCTGTCGCACTTTGAATGACAATTGCGCGGTCATACAACACTGTACCCAAATGAAATTTTTATAATTTTTTCCCCACAAATAGAGCTTTCTTTTGGTGGTATTTGATCACCTCTGCGATTTCAATTTTTTGTTAAAAAAACATTAAAAAAACAGAATTTAAAAAAAAAATATATATTTTTTTATAAAAATTTAAAATGGGTAATTTTTGTCCGTCATTGATGTACGCTGATGAGGCGGCAGTGACGGGCACGGATAGGTGGCAGTGACGGGCACCGATAGGTGGCAGTGATGGGCACTGATGGGTGGCAGTGATGGGCACTGATGGGTGGCAGTGATAGGCAGCACTTTTATGTGGCACTGATTGGCAGCACTGGTGGGCATTGATAGGTGGCACTTGTGGGCATTGATATGTGGCGCTTGTGGGCATTGACAGGTGGCAGTTGTGGGCATTACATGAGGCATAATTGCCTCTGACTTTTCGGGACCTATGTCCCTTTAAGATGTGCCGGTGATCAGCTTTTTTTTTTCTCCTCCGCTGTCAGCATGAGGAGAAATTAAAAAACGATCACCGAGCTTTTGTTTTAATCATGTGATGAGCTGTCATTGGCTGACAGCTGATCACATGGTAAGGGGCCGGGACCCGCCTCTTACTCGGATCACAGTGAGCTCGGTGATCACAGTGAGCTTGGCGCACGCCCTATAGGGCATGCGCAGGGAGCGTGCTCAGGGGAGGACGTCATATGGCGGCCTCCCGGGAATTGAGATCCGCGCTGTGGCCGTCATTCGGGCCATAGCGCGGATGTAAAGTGATTAAAGAAACTCTATCATGGGAACAAAATTACACAGCAAAACTGCTCACACTATAAAGCACAGTCATTTGGAGGTGCTGGCACATACCTGAACTAACCCCCTAAACCTTTGTGTCTGGGCCATATCTATATTAAGGGGTCATTAGTAATGTGTGGAAGGCAGGGCCGCCAGTAGGAAGGTACAGTACTCCTTTACCAGACCCAGGTGAGCATACAATGAATAGATTTATAGGAGAATTTAAAATCCAGCTGCATCATATATATTGTCTGCTATACATGTCTACCCTGCATAGAACAATGTGACAGCACTGAAGAAATGACACTTTTCTACAATGTAAAGTAGTGAGTGTACAGCTTGTATAACAGTGTAAATTTGCTGTCCCCTCAAAATAACTCAACACGCAGCCAATAATGTCTAAACCGCTGGCAACAAAAGTGAGTACAACCCTAAGTGAAAATTTCCAAATTGGGCCCAATTAGGACATTTTTACATTTTTCTTTTTACAAATAAATCTCTAAAAAGTCTGCATGCATTTGTATTCAGCCCCCTTTACTCTGATACCCCTAACTAAAATCTAGTGGAACCAATTGCCTTCAGAAGTCACCTAATTAGTAAATAGAGTCCACCTGTGTGTAATTTATTTTCAGTATAAATACAGCTTTTCTGTGAAGCCCTCAGAGGTTTGTTAGAGAACCTTAGTGAACAAACAGTATCATGAAAGCAAAGCAATACACCAGACAGGTCAGGGATAAAGTTGTGGAGAAGTTTAATGCAGGGTTAGGCTATAAAAAATATCCCAAGCTTTCAACACCTCAGAGAGCACTGTCCATCATCCAAGAATGGAAAGAGTATGGCACAACTGCAAACCTACATGACCGCCCACCTAAACTGACAGGCCGGGCAAGGAGAGCATTAATCAGAGAAACAGCCAAGAGGCCCATGGTAACTCTGGAGGAGCTGCAGAGATCCACAGGTCAGGTGGGAGAATCTGTCCACAGGACAACTATTAGTCGTGCTCTCCACAAATCTGACCTTTATGGAAGAGTGACAAGAAGAAAGCCATTGTTGAAAGAAAGCTATAAGAAGTCCCATTTTCAGTTTGCGAGAAGCCATGTGGGGGACACAGCAAACATGTGAAAGAAGGTGCTCTGGTCAGATGAGACTAAAATGTATCTTTTTGGCCTAAAAGCAAAATGCTATGTGTGGTGGAAAACTAATGCCGCGTACACACGGCCAGACTTTTTGACGGACTTGGTCCGGCAAACAATCTGACGGACTTTGCAGCTGAGGTCCACCGGACTTTCAAAAGAACGGACTTGGCCACACACGATCATTCCAAAAGTCTGACGGATTCGAACGTGATGACGTAGAATAAGGAAGTTCATAGCCAGTAGCCAATAGCTGCCGTAGCGTCGGTTTTAGTCCGTCGGACTAGCACACAGACGACCGTTTTTTTAGACCGGACTCGAGTCCATCGATTTGAAAAAAGTTTTATTTCTAGGTCCACTGGACTTTTGAGAAGAAAAGTCCGCTGGAGCCCACACACAATCGAAAAGTCCGCCGGAAAGTCCGATCGTGTGTACGCACCATTATACTGCGCATCACCCTGAACACACCATCCTCACTGTGAAACATGGTGGTGGAAGCATTATGTTGTGGGGATGCTTTTCTTCAGCAGGGACAGGGAAGCTGGTCAGAGTTGATGGAAAGATGGCCAATAGCATCCCTAAAGTGAAGCATGGTGGTGGCAGCATCATGCTGTGGGGATGTTTTTCAGCGGCAGGAACTGGAATACTATTGAGGATCAAGGAAAAGATGAATGCAGCAATGTACAGAGACATCCTTGATGAAAACCCGCTCCAGAGCGCTCTGGATCTCAGACTGGGGTGAAGGTTCATCTTCTCTGTAAATACTTATGTACATGTGATATTTTCCTTTGTTATCTTTGCAAATTTATTAAAAATAAAAAAGGAAAATATCCCATGTACATAAGTATTCACAGCCTTTGCTCAATACTTTGTTGAAGCACCTTTGGCACCAATTACAGCCTCAAGTCTTTTGGAGTATGATGCTACAAGCTTGGCACACCTATTTTTGGGCAGTTTTTCCCTTCTTTACAGGACCTCTCCAGCTCCATCAGGTTGGATGGGGAGCGTTGGTGCACAGCCATTTTCAGATGTCTCCAGAGATTTAATCGGGTTCAAGTCTGGGCTCTGGCTGGGCCACACAAGGACATTCACAGAGTTAATATTGTGTACCTCATCCAGTGCAAAATATGTAGCAAAGGATCTTATGGCTTTATGGCGAAACAGGACAGAGTTCTGCACACCTGCGGGACACAAAAACATATGTAAAATACCGCTTTTGAATCGATCGTACAATAATCTGATTGTTAGTACACAGTTTCACGACAGTTCATCCAGGCAAACACAACATTTTTACTCGTACAATACCAGATGGTACTATTTTCATTTGATCAACTCCTGCTGTATTGACAAATGAGGGGCACAGCGATCAGTGGCACGCTCTGTCCCTGGGAGATGGCACATCACCGATCTCGGCAAAGAGCCAATGACGTTCCTCTTTACCCATGTGATTAGCTGTGTCTAATCACAGCTCATCACATGTAAACAAGGAAATTCTGGTTATGAGCATTCCTTTCCTCACACTGACAGCGAATGAGGTGAGGAGAGCCGATCAGTGGCATTTCCTCACAGGGAAGATCTTCACAGATAATTAGGGCACTGATTATCAGTGCAGCCCCAACAGTGCCCAGCAGTGATGCAAGACAGTGCTACCTTTCAGTGCCCATCAGTGCCCATTAGTGCTGCCTCATCAGTGCCATCTCATCAGTGCCCATCAACGCAGCCTGTCATTGCCCATCAGTACAGCCTTATCAGCACACATCAGTGAAGAAGAAGAATTACCTATTTTACAACATTTTATAGCAGAAACTAACAAAACCTTTTTTTTTTTTTTCAAAATGTTTGGTCCTTTTTAGTTTTTTTTTAGCAAAAATAAAAAAACCCAGTGGTGATTAAATACCACCAAAAAAAAGCTCTATTTGTCTCAAAAAAAATTATACAATTTTTTTCCGGGTACAGCGTTGCATGACCGCGCAATTGTCATTCAAAGTGTGACAGCGCTGAAAATTGGTCTGGGCAGCAAGGGCGTGAAAGTGCCCAGTAGACAAGTAGTTTTCTTCCAAAAATAAAATAAAATACATGACATCACTTCATTTTTATTATGATTTTTCGTAACTTTAGTAACCTCTTAATTTTCGATATGGAGACTAGCATGCAAAAAAAAAAAAACAGGCAATAATTCATCCGATAATCTCGTCATGTGTATGAGGTTTTACTCCTTATCCAACAGTTTTATGACCCCCCTCACACGCTTTTTCTCTGTCATATCTCACTAACTATCCATTGCTGTGTGCATTTCTTTGTGTTTTCTTTTTTCTCCATCAGAGATTCTCTTTTTTTTCCGCTAAAACGTTGTGAATTAGTACTGCTTGGACCTTGAAGAAGGAGACATTCCACAAAAGCTTGTCCAGAAATATTGTATGTTATTGGAAATTGTATTGAACTGTATTGTAATTGTGCTGTCCCCGCTCTACATTGTAAAGCGCTGCACAAACTGTTGGCGCTATATAAATCCTGTATAATAACAATAAAAAAAATAATAATATCATGGACAGTACTCAATTGTTTCAGTAAAAAATAAGAAGTTATAATGAACAAGTCTCAAAATTATAAAGCTTGCTTCAGATGTGGACCCAAAACAGGCACTAAATTGTACAAATACAGTCTATATATGGGTAGTTTCTTAATAGCAATGATATATATGTATTTAGTTGTGATGATGTATATCTGAAAAGCTTATTTGCTGCACTACCTTTAGCTGTGTGTTGACTTCACGTCTTGTTAGGATGACGTTCTACAGAGTAAGGCAAAGAGCCACGCGGGAAGGAGAATTTACTGCCGGTCTTTGGTTTCTTTCACCGGCGGTGTGCTAACAATATTGCCAAACTGATTAGGGTGACGGAGCGAAGTTTTCCTGTGCCGTGCCTGGTGTGTGTTGATGTTAATTCTTCGTGCGTTGGTGCACTATGAGCGGGTTTTTTTTTTTTTTGTGTATGCAGTATATTTTGCCAGTGTGTCAAGGTCTAGGGCTCCTGGCAAATCTCATGCTCATTTCTCCCTAGTATCTCATTTTGATTGATAATCTGATATAGGTCACACATTTTAAATACACTGTAGTAGTGTTTCTCCACTGTACTATACGTTGTACCCCTTTATTACAACAAATGTTTACAAAGTACCTTCTGGCACGTGTTTCTCCCTTTAGGGCGTACATTTATTGGTCGTACCCTCCTAATGTATATTACTAGTTTCAAAGCAACCCTTAACATGTATAAAAGGCCACTATTGCAAAACAAAATTTAAAATAATGATCATGGTTTCATTACACATGTAACTATAGAATACAGTATATTCATTTTTTAATTATAATTTTTTTTACTTTCAAAGATTTTTATTTGTTTAAAACCATGAAATACAAAAAAAATACAAATTTTTCGTGAGGCATGGAAAGAGCCTACATACTAACAGATAAAAAAAACAGTTGGAGTATGTTTAGGCTTATAATTCTGGAGCAGCTCTGCTAACAACGTATATCACTCATGCATAAAATTTCTGGTTCTAGGAGCCCGGGGAGGCTCTCCCAGCACCCCTGAAGGGAGCAAACTGTGCCTGGAAAGCCACCCCCGATCACCCAGAATGTAAACGTTACCATGGGTAGGCAATGAGTTTTGCGTATGGTAGAGTAGTTTAGGTACCTATCCTATGTGCCCTGAGGGGAGGGCCCTTAGTCCTAAAGCCCCATACACACGGTCGGATTTTCCGATGGATTCTGTCCTATCGGACAATGTTGTCGGAAATTTCGACCGTGTGTAGGCACCATCGGACATTTTCCATCGGATTGTCCGACGGACAAAGTTGTATCTCCTGCTTTAAAAATTTTCCGACAACAAAGTCCGATCACACCAATTCCGATCGTGTGTAGCAAATTCCGACGGACAAAGTGCCACGCATGCTCAGATCACATTACAAGACCAAAGCTATTGGCTACTGGCCTCTACGTAGTCCCGTCGTAGGCAACAAACGTCACCACGTTCAGAATGATCTGATTTTCCGACAACTTTGTCCGACCGTGTGTATGCAACACCAGTGTCGGACTAAATCCGTCGGACCAAATCCAATGGATTTGGTGGTCGGCTTTTCCGACCGTGTGTATGGGGCTTAAGTGCCTAGAACCACTTAATCTACACTGTCAATAGGTTCCCAGATCGATTCAAACTAAACCTTTTGAGTCTATCATTTAATTATTATTTTGTATGCCTCTATTTATTTTTTTCTCTACATTTACAATGTATATGCAGACCAAGCTTTTTGGGACCTGCCCTCTATCTATCCATTAGAATGCATGTGCTTCCACTGCAGAGACAAACATACATTTCCAAGTGTTAGGACTGACAAAATATCGGGGTACCTTGGAGCGACACTGCAGCTTACGCAGGTATTTGCAAATGTGTGCAAACGAAACCCCTGTTTTTAACGCAAACTGTTAGACAGGATAATTTGGTTGGTAGCAGACTGGTTGGCAAGTTGAACTGGGAATTTTCTTTGGTTTTGTTTTGTATGACATAATTTTGGCCTAGGCCAGGAACCAGGAAGCAACTAAAGAAATGTAAAAAAAAAGGAGCTGTAAAGGCAGAAGTTTTTTTTTATCTTAAAAGCATTAAGATAAAAAACCTTCTGTGTGTAGAAACCTCCCCAGCACCCCTCCCCCCCCAAACCTAATTACTTACCTGAGCCCCATCTCTGTCCAGCGATGTCCACGAATGTCTAAGCCATCCGGGACTCTTCTCCTGATTGGCTGGGACACAGCAGCAGCACCATTGGTTCCCGCGATTGTCAATCAAAGTCAGTCAGCCAATCAAGGGAGAGAGGGGGCGGGGCCAGGTCGGGCAGGGCCAGCATGTTTTTGTGCACAAAAAGGCAATTTTAGTTCAAATACATATTTGTATGATGTTTTAAAACATTTATTTGCTATTTTGTGTTATTACTCATTTTGAAGGCTGTTCCTTTTTTTGATCATGTGTCCAGCAGTAGAGGACTAGAAGCTCCTCCTGCCACTGTTTCCCTGCAGACTGGCTGGGAAAAAGCTAGGTCATTTGACAGCTGTATATTGATTATGAGAAAAGGTACAGGCGGTTTCCCGCACCGCTCCTGTGTGAACCCAGGCTGAAGTAACTATGACAAGCCTGGGTTCCCACACGAGCGGTGCGGAAAACCGCATGTGATTCGGACAGGAATCGCACTGCATTTCTGTTCAAATCGCTTGCGACTATTTGCAGTACGAATTGAGCCCATTCATTTTGTATGGGCTCAAATCTCAAAGGTATCAGTAATTGGTATTGGCAAGTACGTGAGCACAAGTATCGATACTCATACTCGCTTTCAAAAAACATGTGTCGGTGCATCTCTAACTTTAGATACACTTAAAGCAGACCTCCAACCAAAACTAAGGTGAAAAGCCCATGAGAAGATAGCAAATTTCTGCAACATTCTTCTTCAATACAAAGAACCTCAGTACTCGTGCAAATGCTTAGTATTGGCGCCGATACCAGTATCAGTATAGGTGCAACCCTATCTTAAGGGGTTTGTTTTGGATAAAGTAGGGAAGGATTGGTACCCATCTCAGGTTTTTATCTTTGTCTTTGTCCCCCGGTAGGAAGATTTAGTCTAGCTATTTGACCCGTGGCCATTGCCATTGGAACTAAAAGTGGTTGTAAAGCTTTGATTTAAAAAAAAAAAAAAAAAAACACAAACATACCCGCTCTGTGCAATAGTTTTGCCATGATCCACCTCTTCTGTGTTTCCCCGCCGGCGCTCCAGGCCCCTGCTCTTCATCGGGTACCCCCACTGAAAGCCGCTTTCCCTGGGTGCACCTATAAACCCATTGACACAGACAGCGCCCTGCCCCCCTCCTGTATCACAGGATTTGATTGACAGCAGCGGGAGCCAATGGCTTCCGCTGCTATCAATCTGTCCAATGAGGAGAGAGACAGTGACTGGAGCCATTGCACTTGTGCTCATCACTGGATCAGATTGGACCCAGGTTAGAAAAAGGGGGGGGGGGGTCTGGGGAGGGATCTACAGCACAGAAGGTTTTTCCACCTTGGGCTGGGTTCACACTGCAGCGCGCTCCGGCTCACAGCAGGAGTCCTGTGTTTCCCTATTCACCGTTTCAGGTCCGATTCCAGCCTGAATTTTTGGCTGAATTTGACCTGAAACGGACCAAAATACTCACAGGACTCCCGTGCAATTCTCATTGGTGTCGCTGCAGAGATGTTTGAACCGGCTCCATAGAGCGCCGGTCACAATCTCCTGCTGTGCGAATTGGATGCAGAGAATTCCACATCCAATTCGCAATAGTGTGAACCCAGCCTGAATGCATAAAATGCATTAAGGTGAAAAACATTGAGGCTTTACAACCACTTTAAGGTAAATCCAAAATGTTGAGTTGTCACCAAAACAGAAAAAGGGGAGAAATCTTTCAAACGAGTCAGAAATGATGAAAAAAAAAATTGATACCGTAGGAGTTTTAACCATTCCCTACTCTATCCCCCAAAAATATGAAAAAAGCTATGATTTTTGATGTAACTTGCATAGTTATATATTTGTGTATTTCACTGAGCAGGATTTCTTAGATGAGCCTCTGCTATTGATATAACCCGTTCTACGGAGGTTTTATTAGTAGTCTGGTAGAATG
Source organism: Lithobates sylvaticus (assembly GCA_028564925.1). Classification (NCBI taxonomy): domain Eukaryota; kingdom Metazoa; phylum Chordata; class Amphibia; order Anura; family Ranidae; genus Lithobates; species Lithobates sylvaticus. The sequence continues at coordinate 502,529,721 of CM053030.1, forward strand.
GGTCCTTTTATGATGCTACAGCTTTAATCCCAGGGCTCCAAGTGGCCATGTGTACCCGTGATGTCCCCTCAGTGTCTGACAGTATCAGAGCAAGGACATCAAAGCACCCGCATGCTATGGCACTAAGGCACAAACAGCTCATGTAAATCCCTTGATGTCACACTAATTCCACACTAATTCTAGTAGGAGCAGAAATACACAATAATCACTTTTATCATTTTTTTTTCTGTATTTGCAACCAGAAGGCTTGATCATTGAGACCAGAAGATGAAAGCCAGCCTGATGCAAACCAGGAGATGTCTAATTTAGATATGCTGCGAATGTCACACACAAAGAGGGTTGTAGCTGGGATCAAATTATATAAAACATTCAGATAAAGCTCCCTTCACGCTATCTTATCTTTTCTGTTTCCCAATCAGGCATAAATATATTTATTTATTTTTCTTCTAATATACTGTATAAACCCAAAAACAAAAATGTTATATTCTTCAGTTTACCAAACCTTAAAGAAGTACTCCAGGCACGATTTTTATTTTCCCATGCAGTGGGCCAGGGGTACAAGGAAAAGCTGTACTTACCAGATCCTGCGATCCTCTGGAAAACCGTGCGCTCCCACGTCCAGCGGTGGACTGTTCCTGCTGTCCTCATGTCCAGAGCCGGCCTATGGGCGTGATGAGGCCAGGAACAGTCCATGCATAAGATCGCTAGTGCGTGGGGCAGACAGGAGCGATGGGGCTTGGTCTTCTGCTTGGTCCACTCTCCTCACCCCTAGACGAAAACAAGCAGTTAACCCATGTAGTGGGGGCACAGCCCCACTGTATGGGGAACAAAAATGCATGGAGTTCTTCTTTCTTTCAAAAAAATGTATTTTATTTGTACAATACAACATCCGATAAGGAGTTATCATAACCCAAATGTAAAATAAAAATAACAACTGTTTCAGTAAGGCAGGGTCACTAGCTTCTGGGTCAGCTCCCTCCTTGCTGTAACATACTCCGGCCAGAAGGGTTTAGCATCTAGGAACCTGGGAAGGCTCCACCGGCACCCCTAAAGGGTAAATACTGTGCCTGGTGGCTCCTCCCCAAGCTCCTATAAATTCAATGTTTAGGGCTTTGGGAGCTTAACTAGATCGCTCCAACGGATGTGCCCTCTAGTAAATAAGCCTAAAGGCGCTTAAGTCTGAGGGACTCTCCGGTTATCGTAGAGAGACATATTGGGGAGGGGGGAGGAAGGAGGTAGAGGATGGCTAGAGGGAAAAAGTAGGGGGAAAGAGAAGTAAGAGCCAATCAACAGGAGAAGACTTGAGGGCCCAGAGAGGGTTGTTTATGGTTGCACCCCTGATATGAGAGAGATGCCTATATGTAGAGCCCAGGGTTCCCAGGTTGCTTCAAAACGAGTTGTGGTGTTTAGTAGGATACTAGTCATTTTCTCTTGGGACATAATCCAAGATATTTTACGTTTGGCAGCTGCAACGGAGGCCCTGGGTTGTTTTCAGGCTTTGGCTATTGTCAGCTTGGTGCCTAGTAAAATGAAGTGGATTAATTTGCGGTTGGATTTAGAAGTCTTGGGTAGATTTGCATTGAGAAGGGCATTGGCCGGAGTTCTTGGTATTTGAAGATCTGTCACTTTTTGGATCAGGGAAGAAATCCTGCTCCAGAACGACCTTATTCTGGGGCACTCCCACCATATGTGGGCCATAGATCAGGTAAGTTGGCATCCTCGGACTGCTGTTGGATACATATTAGCCAGTTTGGCCGGGGTAAGGTACCATCTGGTCATTATACAAACAAAGCCAAGGATAAATCCAAGGAAAAAAACAAGCTTATCTCATCGGCCAGCCCGCTGACAACCGAATCAACCTATCTGGTCATTACCTTAAGGTTGGATTCAATTAGCGAGATATTCCTAATGCCCTTAAAGGCTCTAGAGTAGGATGTCCGCCATCTCTCCATGTCCCAATATATTGAGAGGTCATTCTCCCAAGCAACCATATATGGAGTTTTGCAAGACTGATTGGCAAGTGACTGATATATAATGTAGATTCCACCCCTCTGTTCTGTGGTCTGCCCACACCATGTTTCGTATGATGTGAATCTGGGTGAAGTGGGTTTCTCCAGACAGATTTTGTGAATAAAATGTTGTATCTGGTGAAATCTGAAGTGTTCTGACGTCGCAATCTCTTATGCCGCGTACACACAGTCGGAATTCTCGTCGGAAAAAGCTCTGATGGTTTTCCCGTCGGAATTCCGACGGAATTTCGCTCAAACTGTCTTGCCTACACACGGTCACACCAAATTCCGACGGTCAATAACACCACGCCTTAAAAAACGTTCAACTGCACTATAAAAGGGAAGTTTAATGCTTCTGAGCATGCGTCGAATTGTTTCTGAGCATGCGTTGGAGTTTTGCGTGTCGGAATTGCATACACACGATCGGAAAATCCGATAGAAAGGTTTTCCGCTGGAAAAATTAAGAACAGGTTCTCAATCCAAAGTCCGTTGGAAATTCCGACAGAAAAAGACCGATGGGCATATACACGGTCGGAAAATCCGATGAAAAGCTCCCATCGGACTGTTTCAGTCGGAAATTCCGACCGTGTGTACGCGGCATGACTGTTGCACACAAAATTTCAGGTGATTGGTCCATTGGAGGTAAAGAAGTGTCCGATTCGATACAACCCCTTGTCCAACCACCATTTAAAGGCTTTGATATCTTGACCTGGGATAAAGTCAGGGTTGTTAAAGAGGTGTATCCCAAAAAAAAAAATTAAAAGTCAGCAGCTACAAATACTGCAGCTGCTGATTTTAATAATCAGACACTTACCTGTTCCAGGGTCCAGCGATGGGGGGGGTCGAAGCTCTGGTAGCCCCCCGAACCGCTGGCAGCGCCAGCATTGCAACTGTGGGCACCCGGCTGGGCTTCACAGCCGGGCACCCACTGCGCATGCGCGAGCGGCGCCGTTCGCCGTGATTGGCCGCACAGTCATCTGGGACACGTGATAGGTCCCAGATGACTGAGGAGCCCTTCCTGCGCCGAGGGGAAGTGATGTCAACAGTCGAGGCTACTCAGGAGGCAGACTACGAGCGACCCCCGAGCAACAGCCATTTAGAGGTGAGTGAAAAAAAAAAAAATTCTCAATTATTTTTAATTTTTATTTTTTTATGAATTTTAAGCCATTTTTTTTTTTTTGGTGGAAACACCACTTTAAAGATATAAGCTAAGGGTCAGCATCCCGAGGTCAGCGCAGGTTCAGATCTCAACTTATCCCAGAGGTTTAGTGATTGCGAGAGGATTGGGGAGAGAACTAGGGGTCGGTCCTTGGGGGGGGGGGGGGGGGGGGACCCATAACAAAAAGTCTAAGTTGAAGGTAGGGGCAGCCTGCCTCTCTATTTGTAGCCAGTCAGGTTTCTCTAACCTGGAATACACTGTTGAAAGCTGTGCTAATCTTGCTGCTTGATAATACAAGCGAGGTAGCCCCAATCCCCCCTGTGGTAAGAAATACTTTTTTTTGAGGAATTCTGTGGCCTGTCCCTCCCCAAATGAATTTATTGACTTTTCTTTGGAAGGATTTCAAATGATTTTTTTCTATCTATGTTTATTGGGAGGGCCATGAAGAGATAAAGTAGTCTTGGGAGGAGTGTCATTTTTATAGAATTAATTCTCCCTAGCCAGGAAAGTTCCCCCTTGGCCCAGTTTCCCAGGTCCGTTGCCGTTTTTCCCAATTCGTAGTAGAACTTGATGTTCACTCGTTGCTCCATTGCACTGTGACCCTACCTCTCACACCGACTACGATCGACACACCTCGTATATGGATAACATATGCAGATAAATTATTCTGTCACATATCAAGTTAGAGTGTAGACATGGGCCGAACAGCCCCCTGTTCAGTTCGCACCAGGATTCCTGAACAGAGAAAAAGTTCTGACCCGAATGACGAACCCTATTGAAATCTATGGGACCCGAACTTGAAAAATCAAATGTCCCTATTTTGAAGGCTCGATACTGCCCTGGGGGACATGTATAAATGAAAAAAAAATATATATGGATAGAAACGAATGCAGCAAAACTGAAATTATTAAAGGAAAATTGGTCAAATCACATTTAAATTGCCGGCAATACAATACCATTGCCTGCAATAGAAAAGAAAATGGTGTGCAAGAACCCCCTAATCCATACCAGTTTCTTTGGGTCTGGTATGGCTTTTAAGGGGAACCCCACGCCAAAATAAAGAAAAAATGGTGTAGCCCCCCCCCCTAAAATCCATGCAAGACCCTTGTCCGAGCATGCAGCCCGGCAAGGGCCTCATCCCCACAACCCTGGGCTGTGGTTGTGGGGGTCTGCGGACAGGGGGCTTATCGGAAACTGAAAGCTTATCTGGGGGCCCCCAGATCCCGCCTCCGCCTATGTGAATGAGTATGGAGTACATAGTACCCCTACCCATTCACCAAAAAAGTGTAAAAATAATTAAAAACAGGAGGCAGTTTTTGACAATTCCTTTATCAAAAATAAAAAAAAACAGATGCAGACGCCACCGTTGGACCCGAAAAAGAAAACGCTCTCCCCGTCCACTAAGGCAAACCGCAAATGCCTGGCTTGCCATTTGACAGTTGTTCTATTTCTTTTTCGGGTCTGGAAGTGGCATTGGCGTCGTGATTGACAATGGATTTACATCGGGGGACACTGTTTTTTATTCTTAATAAAGGAATTGTCAAAAACTGCCTCTTGTTTTTATTATTTTTGTTATTTTTTTGGTGGGTAGGGGTACTATGTACCACATACTGATTGATATGGGTCGGGGGTGCGGAATCTGGGGGTCCCCTTAAAAGGGTTAAGGGGGGCTTCCAAATACCAATAAGCCTCCTGTCCGCGGACCCCCATTACCACGACCAGGGTTGTGGGGATGAGGCCCGTGTCCCATCATCATGGTGACAAGGTGCTTTGTGGTGGGTGGGTGGAGGGGGCAGAATCTGGTGCAGCTGTGCATGGTAACCAATCAGCTTCCAACTTCAGCTTGTTCAATTAAGCTTTGACAATAAAACCTGGAAGCTGATTGGTTACTATGCCGAGCTGAACCAGATTTTGCACATTTCCAGCTTTAGTAAATCTCCCCCAATGTGTGTACACAAACAGAGAAACAGTTTCATACATATACATCAATATATGCTCCAAGGGTCTGTCAGCAAAATACTTGGTCAGCTTGGGAAAAGATCTTAGATACCTGCAGGCTGCAGATGGGCACAGTCAGGCTGCAGATGGGCACAGTGAGGCTGCAGATGGGCATTGTTTACCAGTAGCTGCTGCATTTCCAACCCTAGGCTTATACTCGAGACAATACGTTTTCCCATTTTTTTGTGGTAAAATTAGGTGCCTCGGCTTATACTCGAGTATATACGGTAAATCCTGACATGTTTTGGAAGATTTCCTACTTCAGGGGAATTTTATTTTTTTGGGGAAAATTTATTTTTATTGAAATGTATAGGTAGAAAAAAAAACATAGCCTTTGGGAATTCCCCTGCTAACCAATTCATAAAACACAAAGCTACAAAATAACACACCCTATTATATAAATAAAACAAAAAACAAACATTCCATAAACACATACTCGGGGATCTATAGGGATCTCCAAACTACGGCCCTCCAACTGTTGCGGTACTACATGTCCCATGAGCAGGGGCGGACTGACAACTCATGGGGCCCCGGGCAATAGGAGATTATGGGGCCCCCAGGCAATCAGAGATTATGGGGCCACACAGTATAAATACGCGCAGTATACAATCACACAGTATACACAGACATGTTTCTATTGGCTGAGAAGGTGCTGGAGAGGTGGGGCAGCTATAATCTCTGGATTTTTAGACCAAAAGGATGTCGGTAAGGGACATTTGCAAGACAGATGTAAAAAAAAAAAAAACACAGATTTTTACATACTGTCCCTGGTTTTACTGAGGCTGGCAACCCTGATGGGGCCCCCTAGTGGCCCAGGGCCCTCGGGCAGTGACCGAGTGGCCGAATGGTCAGTCCGCCCCTGCCCATGAGGCATTGTAAAACTGACATTCACAGGCATGATGGGAATTGTAGTACCTGAACAACTTGAGGGCCATAGTTTGGAGACCCCTGCTCTATAGAATCAATTACTTCAGGGGAATTATTGGGTATGAAAATTGAGTTGATAAGTAAACATATGAGAATACATCAGTCCTCTCAGATGGCACCGGTACAGGCCACAGAGGTAGTGCGTAGACCCCTTGCACGTCCACAAGGACCCTGGATGCCAATGGGTGCCAATAGATGAAAGTATATTGTTGCAGAGTAGATACTACAGCCCACAGAAATGGTGTGACCGAATCCCACATAGTTGTGCCTATGGTTATTCCAGTTTGGGATGCTGGCAGACACTCCACTCAGCTCATTACCCTTTTAACATTGGAATAGCGAACAGGTGATAAACCAAAACAAGAAATATGAAGGAACACATGAAAATAATGAAACGGAGAGATTTCCTTCTGGTGATAAAAGGCAAGTGACATAAAACACACAGCGCGGAAAGGTTTAGGATCTTTTAAACACCAAGATCAATATTTCAAAGTCAGACTGATACCGCAGGATACAGCTGAAGACACTAAGACAGATCAAGGAATTATAAAGATTAAATGATTTGGAGTAATTCTACTTGAAGCCATGCTAAAGTGTAAGCGTTAGTGTCAGATGGCAAGAGTTAGAACAGACATCTTTGGAGCTTAAAAACTTTAAAGACGTTATAACAGGTGGCCTATTGTGCATTTAGTCTGCTATTAAAGAATAACTTTGCTAAGCATGATTTGATTCCTAAATGATGAAAACATAAAGCCATTATAGTCAGACTATAACCATCACTGAGGGGAAAGTGGGGGCAAGAGTGGGGCTAGACTTTCATCCCAGGAAGTTGAATTGACATGTACAGTACATATCATAACACCCCGGGATTCTGGTCACACGGGTTCTTCACTGGAAAATTGACCCAAATGCCGGTACCTTTTGCTGCACGGACTGGATTAGCTGTTTTATCATCGCTTCAGGTTAAAGGACGGCTATAGCATAAAATATTGTATTCTGGTAACTGTGTACATCATATCTTTTTACAACGTATAAGAATGAAGGTGTTTGAACCATTATTGTTTGTTTATTAACCACTTCAGCCCCGGAAGATTTTCCCCACTTAATGACCAGGCCATTTTTTGCGATATGGCACTGCATCGCTTTAACTGACAATTGCGCGGTCGTGCAACGCTGTACTCAAACAAAATTTATGCCCTTTTTTTCCCCACAAAGAGAGCTTTCTTTTGGTGGTATTTGATCACCTCTGCGTTTTTTTTTTAATTTTTTTAAATAATGTTTTATTCAATATATGCGCAGTACAAATAAATCAAGTAAACAGGATAAGAAATGTGCTGTATGCATTCACTCCTTTAGGAGAGGCTTGAAAACAAATATACAAAAGGGGAGATGGAGATAGGAACAAGTCTAAGCCAGCGTATACATTTTTATCAACAGTCGCTGGGTTCTTCACAGGTCACTATCAGGTATACTTTGCTATGCTAGTAAGTAGTGAGGGACCTGTGTTCCTAGAATAAGTAGGTATCTGTAACTGAATTTAAAGAAGAGCAAGAGTCACAAGAATACTCTTGGGGAGAAATAGGAAAGGGGAAAGTGAAAGAGAGAGAAAAAAGTAAGAGAAGAGTGTCACCATGGTGGTCCAGCATGTCTGATCAGGTTCGGTCCCCCCGGAGGTTCCAGGGATTCCACACTATATCGTGTGCTTCCAGCCTATCTTGCATCCTGGCGGTCATCTTCTCCATCAGCTCTACATCTTTAATTCTGGCATGTAGGGCACCTGGATCAGGGGGATGTTTCTTTTTCCAATTTAGGGCTATGAGGCAGCGCGCTGCTGTTAGTATATGTCTAGCTGTGGGTGAGGTATGCCCAGCAGGAAAGATTTGGGGGTCAGGGGGAGTTTAGTGTCCAGAAGATGGGTTAATAGTTGTTGGTCCTCTCTACAATAAGGGACAATCAGTGGGCAACCCCAGTAAATATGAAAAAGTGTGCCTTTGTCTAATTGGCATCGCCAGCAGGAACTGGAGGTTGAGGGATAGATGGCGTGGAGAACATCAGGGGCCATGTACCAAAAGAAAAGTATTTTGTACGCATTTTCCTTGTACAAGGTGCAGAGGGAGCTTTTGGCTGCCTGTGACCATATCACCCACCATTGTTCCATAGAGACCTCCTCTGCATTTTTTATTGTCTGCCATATAACCAAAAAAATTGCGACAATTTTGAAAAAAGTTTTTTTTTTTTTTTTTTTTTTAATTTTTGCTATAATACATATTCAAAAACAATATATAAAAATAAAATGTATTCATCAGTTATTGCTATAATAAATATCCCAATTTTTTTTTAAACAAATTTCTTCATCAGATGAGGCCCATATGTATTATTCTACACATTTTTGTTAAAAAAAAATCGCAATAAGGGTATATTGATTGGTTTGTGCAAAAGTTATAGCGTCTACAATATATCCCAATTTTTTATTTTTTTTTAAACTAATTTCTTCATCACTTTAAGCCAATATGTATTCTTCTACATATTTTTGGTAAATAAAATCGCAATAAGCGTATATTAATTGGTTTGCCCAAAAGTTATAGAGTCTACAAAATAGGGGATAGATGTATGCCATTTTTATTTATTTATTTATTTTACTAGTAATGGTGGCGACCATCGATTTTTAGCGGGACTGAGACATTGCGGGGGACAGATCGGACACTTTGGACACTTTTTTGGGACCAGTGACATTTATACCGCGATCAGAGCTAAAAATAGCCACTTATTACGCTATAAATGTCACTGGCAGGGAAGGAGTTAACACTAGGGGGCGATCAAGGGGTTTTAATGTGTTCCCTCATGAGAGTTTCTAACTGTGGGGGGATGGGACTGACTGGAGGATGAGACATATCGCTGTTCCTAATTACAAGGAACAGCAGATCTGTCTCTCCTCTCCTGCCAGAACGGGGATTTGTCTGTTTACATACACAGATCCCTGTTCTGGCTCTTGTGCCTGTGATCGCGGGTGGCCGCCGGCCACGTGCATTGGGTCCCCCACTGTGCAGCGCGTGCACCTGCTATGGCTCTTAGCGGAGCCGACGTACAGGTATGTTGCATCGTGGGAATGAGCCACTTTGCTGCCATAAATGTGCATGTGCTGGTCGGCAAGTGGTTAATATTGTTATTGATTTATTTTGTTGTATTACCTTTAGTTTGGTCTGGGTGTGTATATGCATGTATGTATGCATATACAGTGCCTTAAAAAAGTATTCATATCCCTTGACATTTTCCACATTTTGTCATGTTACAACCAAAAACGTAAATGTATTTTATTGGGATTTTATGTGATAGACCAACACAAAGTGTTACATAATTGTGAAGTGGAAGGAAACGGATAAATGATTTTCAACATTTATTTTACAAATAAATATCTGAAAAGTGTGGCGTACATTTGTATTCAGCCCCCTTTACTCTGATACCCCTAACTAAAATCTAGTGGAACCAATTGCCTTCAGAAGTCACCTAATTCGTAGTTAGGAAATATTTTGTAGCAGAAAGTAAAAAATATTGTTTTTTTTCCAAAAAACAAAAACAAAATCTTTCGTTTATATTGCAAAAAATACAATATATCGCAATTACCAGTTGACCGCTTCAGCCCCGGAAGATTTGGCTGCTCCATGACCAGGCCATATTTTTATTGTTTTTATTGGAATTGGCGGCTATCTACGATTTTTAGCGGGAACTGCGACATTGCGGCGGACAAATCTGACCCCAAATTACACTTTTTGGGGACCAGTAACATTATTACATTGATCAGTGCTATAAAAATGCAACGATAAATGGGGTAACTGTGTTCCCTAGGTCTGTTCTAACTGTAGGGGGGTTGGGCTCAGGGCCGGTGCTACCACTAGGCAAACTAGGCAGCCGCCTAGGGCACACTGCTGCCTAGGGGATCGCCCAGCCACTAGTATTCTTACTCTTAGCATCAGCAGGCAACCGCAGTGTCGGCGGAGGACTGTGTCTGTGTCCTGACTCCCGAATGAATGGAAGCATGCAAACATTCATTGTTGGGCGCTGGTGAGGCTGCATTTGATGAGCGCTGGTGGGCTGCATTTGATGGGTGCTTCATTAAAAAGGTGGCGTATCCATGGGCAGAACAGGGGGGGTGGAGTCGGGTGGAGCCAAGGGGGGTGCAGCAATATGAGGTTTCGCCTAGGGTGTCATAAATTCTTGCACCAGCCCTAGATGGGCTGCCTGGGACATGACAGATATCACTGTTCCCAATCACTGGAAATGGTAGATCTCTGTCATTTGTCAGAATGGGGATCCTCCTTGTTTACAAAGGCGAATCCCCATTCTGCCTCTGTACTAGGCGATCAAGTCTGCCTGACCCGTGGGCACGTTCCCGCAGCGGGCATGCGCCCGCCCGAGCCGACGTATAGTGGCGGAGGTTCGCCCAGGAGAGCAAACCTGCCGCAGTACAACTGTGGCGGCTGGTCTCTAAGTGGTTAAAGCTGTATTAAACCCAAACCTTTATCCCAAAAGAAACAAAACTGCTCCTGTAACTTTCCAAAAAAAAGTGTTGGCTGGAGCTTTGCTTCAATTTGTTAGTGTATCTAAGCCCCGGTTCACACTGCCATGACTTGTCATGCGTCTTGAGAGTTCAAATTTGCATGACAAGTCGTGCATCATTAAAAGCAATGGAACCATTCTAATCAGTGTGACTTAAGTTGCTCAGACTTAGAAAAAGTTTCCTACACTACCTTTGGTGCAACTTTAACACGACTTGCATTGACTTCTGTTAAAGAAGTTGTATGCAAGCCGTGATGAATTCGCGCAGGGATGCCGGATTTAAAGTCGTGGCAGTGTGCACACGCCCCTCCCCCAGACTGACAATGCTGCTGTCCATAGGTGCCCCCTGTGCTCCTTCATTCATAGTGGGGGCACTCTAATACAGGAAATGTGTTACTGGCCAGATCACCAGGTGAAAACAGAGGTGAAAAAGGCAAAAAAAAAAAGAACTATGCAGCCACCACATCTTATGATTTCTAGGCTGCAATATATTACATTTTTGGTTTAATACTGCTTTAATTTTTTTATATAGGAGATCTATGGTCACAGCACAAACTTTTATTTTATAAGATCAGCATTGTAATCGCAATAGACAATAGTTATTTTTGACAATCCAATTTACGTAAGCTTACTTGAAATATCTTTCATGTTGTTAGTACTGCCTGTCTGCTGGCTGTCTCTTTCCACAACCTCCTGGATTCCCTGCATGCTTTGCAGCTTCTCCTCTGCTCTTTTCATTTCTAAGGACTACATATCCCATGGTACCCTTCTGCCTAAGAGCATTGATTCCTGTACTGACTCCGCCTCCTGAAGCTTTTCTCAGCACCTCTGTAGTTCAGAAGGCGGGCTCTGTGAAATGTGTGACACAGCAGTGCCACCCACAGGGCATAGTGACCAGTGATGGCACTAACGCCGTTAAAGTAAACGGCGTTACGTTACTTTAGAGGGTAACGAGTAATCTAACTGATTACTCTTCCCCTAGCGGTAACGCCGTTCCCATTACTGGGGCGGCGTTACCGCAATTACCCGCCGCGATCGCGGAGCCGTCCGCGTCCTCGGCCTTAGGAAAGGCCGCGGCTTCGGCCTAGCTCCGGAGCGGCGGCCATCTTGGTGCACCCGTCGGCCGTTTACAATGTGATTGCTCCGTCAAATGACGGAGCGATCACTTTGTAAACAAACCGGCGTCAAGATGACGCTGGTCTCCCCTCTGTGTACAGATCTGTACAGTGGGGGGGAGAGATCGGATGGCAGCAGCCATCCCTCCATACCCTGCCACTACTCTGCAACACCCTGCTAATACTGCGCAATACTCTGCAACACCCTGCTAATACTGCGCAATACTCTGCAACACCCTGCCAATACTGCGCAATACTCTGCAACACCCTGCCAATACTGCGCAATACTCTGCAACACCCTGCCAATACTGCGCAATACTCTGCAACACCCCGCCAATACTGCGCAATACTCTGCAACACCCTGCCAATACTGCGCAATACTCTGCAACACCCTGCCAATACTGCGCAATACTCTGCAACACCCTGCCAGTGCCACTACTGCGCAATACTCTGCAACACCCTGCCAATACTGCGCAATACTCTGCAACACCCTGCCAATACTGCGCAATACTCTGCAACACCCTGCCAATACTGCGCAATACTCTGCAACACCCTGCCAATACTGCGCAATACTCTGCAACACCCTGCCAATACTGCGCAATACTCTGCAACACCCTGCCAATACTGCGCAATACTCTGCAACACCCTGCCAATACTGCGCAATACTCTGCAACACCCTGCCATACCCTGCAACACCCCGCCATACCCCGCAACACCTGGCCATACCCCGCCACACTCTGCAATACGCGGTAATACCCAGCCATACTCGGCGATACCCAGCCGTACCCAGCTATACCCAGACAATATTACAGTTGGGGAGATGACGTGGATATTACAGTGGGGGCTTTATGGTGGTGGAATTTTCAAAGGTTTTTGCAAATTCAATTATTATTTGCTGATCCGAAAAATGATCCGATCCGTGACTCTGCAACGATCCGATCCGTGAGTTTGGGGGGGACAGATGTACAGGGGGGGGAACAGATATATGTGTGGGGGGGGGGGACAGACGTGTAGTGGGGGTACAGAGGGGGAACAGATATATGTGTGTGGGGGGGGGGGGGGGCAGACGTGTAGTGGGGTACAGAGGGGGAACAGATATATGTGTTGGGGGGGAAATAGACGTGCAGGGGGGAACGCGCCCCTTGCTTACAGTAATACTAGACCCGCCCCTAAGAATATTAAAAAAAAAAGTCAGTTACTTTGCTGAGTAACTAATTACTTTTCCAATGTAGTAACTGAGTTACTAACTCAATTACTTTCAGTGACTAACTCAGTCACTGAATTCCACAAGGTAAGTTTACAAACTTCAAGTTCCTCTAACCACTTGCCGACCACCCACAGTAATTATACTGTGGGCGGCCAGCACAGGCAGGCTGGATGATGTACATGTAGGAGCGAAACCTCTATCTGTGTGCAAAAAATTATATAAAGCTCATTTGCATACAGTGTTACAGGACCGCGCAATTACCAATTAACTGCTGACCAGCCGCCGTCATTGTACTGCGGCAGGCCGGCACGATCCAGCGAGCCGTAGTAGCTATACGTTGGCTCCTACAAGTAGGATAGCAGGCACGCACACCCACTGCACCGCGGGGGTGCCGATGCTCGTGGCCGATGGTCGCGATAACCGCCGGCCACGAGCGATCCCGGGCACGAGAGGCAGAACAGGGACGTGTGTGTGTAAACACACAAATCCCTGTTCTGTTCTGTGAGGAGAGACAGATCGTGAGTTCCTAATAGCTAGGAACCACGATCTGTCATCTCCTATAGTCAGTCCCCTCCCCCTACAGTTAGAAACACACACAGAGAACACAATTGATACCTTGATCGCCCCCTAGTGTTAACCCCTTCCCTGCCAGTGACATTTTTACAGTAATTGCAGTGCATTTTTATAGCACTGATTGCTGTATAAATGACAAGGGTCCCAAAAATGTGTCAAAAGTGTCCTCCATAATGTTGCAGTCTTGATAAAAATCGCAGATCGCCGCCATTACTAGTAAAACATTTTTTATAAAATGCTGTAAATCTATCCCCTATTTTGTAGACACTAACTTTTGCGCAAACCAATCAATATACGCTTATTGCGATTTTTATTACCAAAAATATGTAGAAGAATACAAATCGGCCTAAACTGAGAAAAAAATTAGCTTTTTAAAAAAAAAATGTGGATATTTATTATAGTAAAAATTACAAAATATTGTGTTTTTTTTTCAAAAGTGTCACTCTTTTTTTGTTTATAGCGCAAAAAATAAAAACCGCAGAGATGATCAAATACCACCAAAAGAAAAGTTAGCAACAGCTGGAGGGCCGCCAGTTTGAGACCCCCCCCGCTCTACACTCACAATAGAATCACAATACAGTAAACCCAGTAAACGTTCCGGACCCACCCGCGAAAAGTGAAAAACTGCAAAATAGAAAGACCCTATTTAAATACACCGTAGGCATGTTTTGTTAATTTTTTAATAGCATTTAAAGGTCTTTAAAAAAACTTTTACGCAATCATCCTTCTTGATGTAGTGAATCGTTGACTCATTCATACTATAATGGCGGGCTACAGCAGCATAACTCTGTCTTTCCTTTATCATATCAAGAAGTAAGGAACTTCCTCTTCTTTTTTGGCTCACCAGAAGCCGTAGCCTTAGATGATGGGCGTTTGGGTGGCATCCTTGCGGCTATCCTTGCTTGTGGTTGGCAAAGTTACCGCCCCCTCTAACGTCACCACGCTCGGTGCGGTCCACGAGCGAGGCATGCGTTCCACCGCAGCCTCACTCTGATTCACCGCTACATAACCGTGAAATGGCGAAATATTACCGCAATATCAGAATAACAGGTCCTAATTAAAATAGCACGATATACCGAGACCGCAAAAACTGAACCGCGATAGAGCGGGGGTTTACTGTAGCACACTATAGCGCACTAACTCGCTAATAGCAATAAACTGAGCCCTGTTCTATCTCCACTCCAGTATCACACTGCAAATGGCTCCTCCGGGTAGGAACCTTTTATAGTGTGGAGTGGTTGGTTCTATGAGCAAAGAGCCATGATTGGAGAGAGTCATCATGACAGTGTCCAATCATGGCTCTGACAGTGCTATGTGCTCTGATTGGGCAAAGCCTTCATTGCTTCAGCCAATCAGGGCTTCCAATGCACCGGCAATTCAGCCCAAACAGTTTGCCCAACACTATATTATTCTAGTATATACTGTATATTATAATATTAATAATAAATTTATGTCTGAAAACACATCATGTCATTTTTTAAATTTTGCCCATAGTTCAACTTTAAGTCAAGCATGGTAGTGTACTGTCCCTATATAAAGAAATGGCCATATGCACATAGCCCTACACCTGCACAGAAGAGAATTTTTTTGTTGTGTCGCCAGCAGCAGCTCTTTTAAATTACAGCCACATCAGCTGGGATTCATCAGTCCCATTAGGCCCTGATTGCTTGATTTGTCGTGAAGCGGCAGAACATGAGAGCCAAGTGTTAGCAGCCACCAGTAACATCACAGTCTGTAATGTACACAGCCCCTAATGGCTGCAGTCTGAGTGGTCAGGACGAGCCTCTCATGCTCTGAAATAACTTTTAACAGACCAGGATGAAAGGTCCCCTTCATAGATATAATTACACACAGGCTGTGTAGGCATCAGTACATATAAACTCATCATTCCCTGCCCCCAACTTAAAGGGAAAGACTACAGTCTGTCTACACTGCACATTTTTTATCTACACGAATTTAAGCTACAAGTTTTTGTTTTTTGGGGGGGGGTTTTTAGGGAGACTTTTACTTTCTTACTCGATTTCCATAACTTATGAGGGTATAAAAATTTGACTCTTAAAAGGAAGCCTATGTTAAAGCGGTTCTGCACACACTTCATTTAGTAAATCTCTTTGCCTTCCAAATCAGGCAAAGAGTACTAAATGAAGTGTTTTTTTTTTCCACTTACCTTGTAATTGCTGCTCTGTCTCTTCGGCGGTGGGCGGGGTCTCTGCTTCGATCCTCGTCATGCCACACTGTCTCCTGGGATCTGGTGCCATTGATCCCAGGAGTCAGTGCGGACATCCGCCGAAATCTCGCGAGATTTCCGGGGCTCGTGCCGAAATCTTGCGAGATTTATGGGGCTCCTGCCGAAATCTCGCGAGATCTCTGCGGATGTGGCCGAAATCTCGCGAGATCTCGGCGGATGTGGCCGAAATCTCGCGAGATCTCTGCGGATGTGGCCGAAATCTCGCGAGATCTCGGCGGATGTGGCCGAAATCTCGCGAGATCTTGGCGGATGTGGCCGAAATCTTGCGAGATTTCGGCGAACGTGAGCTACACTTTGCCGTTACTGCGCACGCGCGAGATCGGCGCAATAACGGCGGTGCATGCTGGGCCATCTGAAGTGCCTGTGTGGTTTCACATGCCCAAAGGCAAGATGGCACCCAGCAACAAGATTTATTATAACTTTTTTTAGGTGACGAAAACCGGCAGCAGTTCGTTAGGAAAATGGAACACGTGAGTGCTTCATTTACATCTCCTAATCCTTTGCATTGTACTAAAAAAAAAAAAAAAATTTCAGACAGCGCAGAACCGCTTTAAGAGAAATATGGAGGTTGCTATTGCAGGAACCATCCTGAAATTGATAGTATATTGGTCAGTTATGATACCACTTGTATTTCTCGAATCACAAGTTTACCTTGGGTCCCAAAGCTATTTACCAATTTATGGACAGAAAGCACAGATGCACTACAGATACACCAAAGTTTTGTGGACATCTGACTATCCCAAGTATACTATATGGCTGAAAGTACCATATGTAGATACTCCAAATTATTGACTTCATGTGTTTCCAGTGAAGAGTACTGTTGATACTACAGCATATAAAGTTAAAGGGGTTGTAAAGCTTAATTTTTTTTTTTAATACAAATGACTAACATGCCTATACTTACCTACTCTGTGCAATGGTTTTGCACAGAGCAGCCCTGATCCTTTTCTTTTGGGGTCCCCCACTGGCACTCCAAGCTCCTCCTCTTCATCGGTTGCCCCCACGGGAAGCTGCTTTCCCTGGGGGCACCCGTGCAGGCTCGCTCCAGCCTCCATTGACACCTCACTCACCCCCGCCCCCAATCCCGTGTCACAGGATTTGATTGACAGCAGTGCTCCTGCTGCTATCAATCTGTCCAATGAGGAGAGAGACAGCCGCTGGAGCGGCTACGCTAGTGCACATCGCTGAATCAGGTTACCTATGTGGATGCAGCATCGATCCGAAGCTGCAGCTGTCTCTCGCCAGCTTTACACTGAGAACTGAGCAACTAAAGACCGATGATCGCTCAGTTTATGGGTCCATGCTGCGCACAGAGCGGTGACTGTCAGTCACTGATCTGTACTATGCCCCTCCAGTGCGTAAACGCGGTAAGACTTTCCGGCAGAAAAAGTCTGACAGAATCTTTTCATCGGATATTCCGATCGTGTGTATGCCTCATCAGACTTTTTTTTTTCGAAAATTCTGACTGCCTAAAAATAGAAAATGTTTTAAATCTTTCCGACGGAATCAATTCCTATTGGGAAAACCGTTCGTCTGTATGCTGTTCCGATGGACCAAAAACTACGCATGCTCTGAAGCAAGTACGAGACGGCAGCTATTGGCTACTGGCTATTGAACTTCCTTTTTCTAGTCCCGTCGTACGTGTTGTACGTCACCACGTTCTAGACCGTCAGACTTCGGTGTGATCGTGTGTGGGCAAGACAGTTTCAGCGGAACTCCATCAGAACTCTGTCGGAAAAACCTTCGGAGTCTATTCCGACGGGAAAACCGGTCGTGTGTACGCGTCATTATGGAAAGCCTTCCCAGAGGAGTGGAAGTTATAGTTTCAGAGGGGTGGAAGACCCCATATTAATACCCATGGGATTGGATTGAGAAGGTGTATCTCAGGAGATGTATCTGACAGAAGTGAAGCTTGGTATCATCAGCTTTTTTTTTGCAACCTATTTTGGACTGCCCATGTTTAAAGAGGAACTCCAGCCGTAGACACCACCTAAATCCCTTAAGAATTATGTTTTTAATGCTGGAACCAGGAGTAATGGGGAGCAAGTGGGTATTGATAAAACACTGCTACAAAAAGTTCATTTGACAGATAATTTATTGGCATTGTTATGTTTTAAAGAAACTGAGCAATTAACCAACAATTTAAACTGTATCAATTGTAAAAATATAAAATCACATATTCATTTCCGCTTTGTATTTTAATTATTTCTAGACTACTCCTATTAAAGTGATAATAAAGTCTATTTTTTTTTCTTTAAAAATATCAAACTTGTTATACTTACCTGCTCTTTGCAGTGGTTTTGCACCGAGCAGCCCGGATCCTCCCTTTCTCAGGTCCCTGGCTGGAGATCCTGGCCCCTCCCTCCTGCTGAGTCCCCCCACAGCAAGCAGCTTGCTATGGGGGCACCCGAGCCACAGCTACGTGTGTCCTTTCAGACACGGCGCTCTGGTTCGGCCCAGCCCCACTCTCCTGATTAGCTAACTGACTTTGACAGCAGCGGGAGCTAGGGTGTTAGGGTGGACTTATCCTATAACTACATTATGTTACAGTTCCACTCTGCTGTTCAGATTTTAGACTGTCTTTCTAGTGGCTAAAGCGATAAAACCAATCACGGCATAGATAGTCAAACCTCACAGGTATTGCCACAGGCTCATGTTTTCTGGATTTCCTCTTGGGACCATTGCTGAATTAACATAAATCTCTCATAAGAGAAATACAGGGCTACTGATACTGACCAAGATCATGAGCTAAATATGTGGATGGGGGAAGCCAGAGTAACCTCAGAAGTCGTTACCAACCTATTTGTTATGGGCCTGTGACTCAAAGTAATAAACCAAGAGGGTCAGCATAACATCATACTTTTCCAAAGTACACCAAAGATCTGACTGTTTCAGATGTGGTACAATCAAACCACTCCTATCCATCAGCCCCTACCTAATTACTGTGTATTGTAGTGGCACACTTGCCAGCATATGGAACCACAGCATGCAGGGGGATGCAGGAATCCAAAACACACAAAAGTATGTTGGATGCAAAGATTCTGCTGAGGGTTGCAAGAGGGTGTTGATCTGGATATCGAGTGGCAGGTGGATACCTGTTAATGCTCTTTATGTACAGGCAACCTTGTAGGCAAAGGTTTTTGGAAACGGACATATGCAGGACACTTCATAAACCTAGAGTTGTGCTTTTTTTTTTTCACTTTTACTACACATCTCGCTAATTCCCAAATAAAAAATCATTGCTTTCATCAGTGGGAAGTCTCCATTTTATGCTGTCAAAATACAGGCCTCCTATCAGTGAAAATACAGGAATGGCGCTGGTCTTGAGGTCTGTTTGCAAAAGGAGAGCTGAATAATAGTAACCGCCATCATTCTCTCTTGCCTATGCTCATTGGGCAGGTATGGTCCAACTGCCTTTACCAGAGCCAGTGAACTCTGGAAACTGAATTTGCTTTTGACCATATGGGACCGTAAAATCTTAAGGACACAGAACTTCACAGTAATGCCGCGTACACACGGTCGGAATTTCCGATGGAAACAGTCCGATGGGAGCTTTTCATCGGATTTTCCGACCGTTTGTATGCCCATCTGTCTTTTTCTGTCGGAATTTCTGACGGACTTTGGATTGAGAATCTGTTCTTAATTTTTCAGACGGAAAACCTTTCTATCGGATTTTCCGATCGTGTGTATGCAATTCCGACACGCAAAATTCCGACGCATGCTCGGAAACAATTCGAAGCATGCTCAGAAGCATTAAACTTCCCTTTTATAGTGCAGTCGAACGTGTTGTATGCTGCTGTGTTATTGACCGTCGGAATTTGGTGTGACCGTGTGTAGACAAGACAGTTTGAGCGAAATTCTGTCGAAATTCCGACGGGAAAACCATCAGAGCTTTTTACGACGAGAATTCCGACCGTGTGTACGCAGCATAAGACTTCCTGAAATATAAGATGATCGTTGACTGATCTGCTCTTAGAAAATCTTTTGTTTCCCCCTGAAATATGACCAGCGCCGGAGATGTGCACAACGGAAACATTTGTTTTGTTTCATTTCGGTTTTATTCATTTCATCATAATCGTTATGTTAGAATAATTTGTTTTTGGAACTTGTTTTGTATATTCTGGTTTGTTTCGTATATTCGTTGTTGTGAATCAATTAGTGTTTTCCAGAGTTATTTTGGAAGATTAACTATATTTGTTTTAAATGTTAGTTTGTTATTTTGGGAGACTACTTATGCACTTTGAGTGATCCCTGCCAGTCCAACCCACAAAGAAAAATGGAATAAAAATAATGAATGGAACGGAATTGATTTAGGATTGATTCGTTATGTTATAATTTGGAGATTTTAATGGATCCACCTCCATCCAATCCAAACACAATGGGGGTTATTTACTAAAACTGGAGAGTGCAAAATCTGGTGCAGCTCTGCATAGAAACCAATCAGCTTCCAGGTTTTATTGTCAAAGCTTAATTGAACAAGCTCATGATAGAAGCCAATTGGCTACCATTCACAGCTGCACAGTGCTTCAGTTTTAGTAACTCTCCCCCAATAAGTAGAAATCATCTAATGTCACCTTAACCTCCCTGGCGGTATGATTATTTCAGATTTTTGATGCTGAAAGCGGTACAATTATTTTGCATTGAAATTTGGCGTTTTATATTGTAGGCTTGTAATTCTTAGGAATAACTCACTTAAATCTGTCCAAACAAGAGTCTAGTAGACATTCCGGGTATGATAAAGTTTGAAAAACGAAATCATAAATTATAATATAATAAATAACTATAAATAATTATAACAAATAATAATATAATAATAATAAAATTATTCAATAATGTAATCAAATCAAAAACACAGAAATTTGCTCAGTTGCATATTTGTCGCTGTCATTACTTTCAGTGTTTGATGACGGATTTCCCCACAAATCACTATCGCTCAATTCTGCAAGTGATTCTAATTTATTATCGCTGTTTTCTAGCTGGTCTAAAACCACTTTTGATGTAAAGGGACGGTTTTGATTGCTATGGACAATCTCGAGTTTCCAGGCAGAAAGAACAGTATTTATAATATAAAAGTGCATGCAGGGCACTGGACAGATCACTAGGGACAAAAGGGATGTGAAATAAATTGATACAGTAATGTAATCTGTAAGATTACAGTGTACTGTGTATGCCTTGTGTGTTTTACTTTTTGAATTTGGCGGCGTTCTCCGTCCCCATGCGTCGCATCGCTCGCAGAGAACTTAGCTCGGCTCCGTGATAGATCGAGCGGAGGAGCTCACACACAGTGCGGGGAGACATCACAGGATCCCGGGGACAAGGTAAGTAAGTTGTACCTGGATCCTGCAATGCAATCCCGAGTGTGGCTCGGGGTTACCGCTTTTGGTGCTGAAAATCCACCCCGAGCCACACTCGGGAATACCGCCAGGGAGGTTAAACAAATGATCTCTCACCTTCAATACAAAAATACTCTTATTAGAATATTTATGCTACGCTCAGTAGAATAAAATTGACTGGATCCAGATCAATTCGGATCATTCATTATGTTGTTACATTATTTGAGATGTTAAAACATTAACAAAAGGCCCAAACTATCGCATCATGTCATCGGAATGAAACAAATGAATTCATTGTTTTCATTATAATTTATTGTGGATTTGTTGAAATTTGTTGCTATTGTGATTCAGAGATTCGTATACATCCAAATAACTAAAATTTAGTCCGAATTTAATTTCGTAATGAAAGTAATCATACATGTCTACCGGGGATTCATTTATTTATTTATTTGCTTTCTTTCCTTCATAGCCGTATGGCCTAAATAAGCCTGAATAGCCTTAGTTATCTGGTAAACGATTGTTCCGTGTCTAATGGCAATGTCAATGGTTAGCCTTAGATTAGACCACCAGAGTATTATTTTTGCTCTGCTTATGTTAGAAAAATGTTTCAGTAAATGAATTGTACCTGCTTATCCAACAACCATCTGATGTCTGTGACTAGTTCTAGGCTGGTGTTGAGATAAGAGGTACAGAAAAGCACAATCACTGTGAATTTTGTTTAACTAATTGTGAAAAACTTTTATTTTCTTCATTTTCCAAAAAAATGGTGTAAAAAAAATGACAACTTCAGAAAACTCGCCATGCCTCTTACTAAATACCTTGGATTGTCTTCTTTCCAAAAAAAGGGGGTCAACACAGTGTTGCATGTATTGTCCTGCCATTTTTGGGCCTCAGGAAATTAGATAGTCTGTCTGTACATCAGGATTGATTGATTTTTAAATATATCCCATAGTTTGTGGACTCTATAACTTGCCTACAGACTAAATAATATACACTGATTTGTGTTTTTTCACCAAAGACATGTAGTAGAATACAGTTTAGCTTAAATTTATAAAGAAAGATCATTTATTTGCAAAATGTTATAACAGAAACAAAGAAAAACTATTTTTTTTCCCCAAAATTTTCTGGCTTTTTTGATTTATTTGGCAAAAAATAAAAAACCCAGTGGTGATTAAATACCACTAAGGCCCCTTTCACACTGGGGCGGGATCCGCGGCGACGGTAAAGCAGAGCTGCTTTATCGTTGTTTTAGCCGCAGGATTCGGCCGAAAAAGGGTTAAAATCCCCCGCAAAGCGCCGCCGTAGCCGCCGTTACCGCGGTGTCCCATTGATTTCAATACACCATTGAATACACGCTTCTATACCGCTCCAAAGATGCTGCTAGCAGGACTTTTTTTACCGTCCTGCTAGCGCTCCAGTGTGAAAGCCCGCCGGCTTTCACACTGGAGTGAATGGGGCCGGTTTTTTCAGGCAGTGTACAGGCGCTATTTTTAGCGCTGTACCGCCTGAAAACCGCCCCAGTGTGAAAGGGGCCTAAAAGAAAGCTCTATTTGTGTGAAAAAAAATACACACATTTGAGTACAGTGTTGCATGTGTGGTTATTTTTGGGCTTACCGTTACCTTCCTAACCTCGTGTGCGTCTATGGGGTTTCCCGAGGTAGATGGCCCAAAGAACTATAGAAACTGACACTGGATCCACTTTAGGGATTTTTTTTTGCAAAACGTCAGATAAACACAGTCTCTCAATAGGGAATAGAGAGTATGGGTAGGAAGTTTAGGCACTCTTGGAACTGCTGACACTTGATTGTCTCTCACTATACAATCCAGGGAATAGCCATTCGCAACTGGATACTTAAGCTATCGGATAAATCCCCTTTTGGTGAACTTAGCAACCGACAGGTGATTCGGATAAGCAAAGTCTCTGCCACAGACTTCGTAGTAAAACTTGTAGTGAAAAGTCTCTGCCACAGACTTGTAGTAAACTGAAGGATGAATTTAGAGAACTCTCACACGGTACCAGTATCTCGCAGCCGGTCCGGCGATACCGTATGAGTGTGGATTCACCTGGTGTCCTTTCCAGCTTAGCTTCCAGGCTCTTACTGAGCAGCCAGCCTTGTGCGTGGCCCTCTTCTGAAGAATCCTCCCCTTGTTGCGTTTTCAGTTGCTGGGCCTCTCCAAAACCGAGACGGCACCGGACCACCTTGGAATCCTCCTTCTAGTTACTGCACCTCTGGCTAGCCAGCCCCAAGGTTCGGAAACGGATGGATCCGCACCCCAGGCCATGAGGGCCCCTGGGGGCTGGTCAGGAGGACCAGGACCAAACAGTCAGAAAGATCTTCTGGACCAGAACCCAGAATAATGTGACCTCAGTACCTTAAGTACCCTCTCCCAGAACACACAGCGAGACAAAACACCCACTGATTGGTTCTGAGAAAAAGATTGGCACCCAATGCTTCCAGCCTGACTGCATTCCAATGCCTGCCAGAGGTGACACCGACACCTATGGCCAAGCAGAACACAATACAGTCCAGCCAAACTGGTACTGAGACCATAATTTGGAACAATTAACCCTAAAACCCAACTATGGTTTTAGAAACATTAAATTGACAAAAATATAGAGCATGCTCTTCAGGAGCCCGGCGCTACACATGTGGCAGGAGTGGCAGGAGTGGCAGGAGTTATAGATGGAGATCTGCCATGGTTCGCTTCCTTCTTAGGAAACCGGTCACAAACAGTGAAACTAGGAGCCTTCACTTCGGAAACCCGGGCAATCACTTATGGAGTCCCTCAAGGATCACCATTGTCACCAGTACTCTTCAACATTTACATCCGACCACTCTTCAAAATTATTAGCAAATTGGATCTGTGCTTCCACTCATACGCGGACGACACTCAACTGTATTTTCGGATCACCGGACAAAAAGACCAATACCAGGAACTAGGAAAATGTCTCACATTGATAGATGACTGGATGACCACTAGCTCCCTCAAACTAAATGGATCAAAAACAGAATTACTGCTCCTCGACGCAAACCAAAGGAAAAAGACGAAGACCCCTTGGAGACCACCAACCATCTTGGGACGGACCATCATTCCAAGCAACAAAGCCAAAAGCCTTGGAGTAATCTTTGATTCAGAGATGACAATGGAGGCACAAATAGGATCCGTAATCAGCGGATCCCACCATCTCCTTTGCATGCTACGCAGACTCATCCCGGAAAAGGAAAAATCGGTAGTAGTAGGAACGATCATCAATTCACGTCTCGACTATGCAAACTCCCTGTACATAGGATTACCGGATTACCAGATTGCACGCCTACAAGTCGTCCAAAACGCAGCAGCAAGATTAGTCACCGGAAAGAAACCCTGGGAATCCATATCCCCATCCCTAAGGATGCTCCATTGGCTCAAGGTAAAAGAGAGGATCACATTCAAGACCCTCTGCCTCACCCACAAATGTACACAAGGAAATGCGCCCCAATACCTTTGTGAGAAAATAGAAAAATACATACCAAATCGCAGCCTTTGATCAACAAACCAAAATCGCCTTCTCATCCCCAAAGCCCGCTACAAATCGAAGGGAGAACGAAGATTCGCAGTACAGGGACCCCGGCTATGGAATGCTCTACCAAACAACATCCGCATGGAAGAAAACCATCAGGCCTTCAGGAAAAAACTCAAGACCCACCTCTTCTAATACATGGCATCCCAACATGAGCAGTCAAGCGCCTCGAGGCGATTCAGTTCGCAGTTGCAGCGCTATACAAATCATTCATTCATTCATTCATTCATACACATGAACACGCAATTGTCATTCAAAGTGTGACAGCTCTGAAAGCTGAAAATTGACCTGGGTAGGAAGGGGGTAAAAGTGTCCGGTATTGAAGTGGTTAAACCATAAACATTTCTGCTTTATATATCCATGTTTTGCTTATTACTATATGTAGCTCAAAAAGTCAATGGCTACCTATCAGTTCTCTGTGTATACTGCCTTATAAGATGAGGGCATATAGCACACAGTGTCTTATGCATTCTGTGTGTTTATCATATTGAAGTGGCATTAACCTGCAGTTGTCTGTTATAGGGGAAATCAGCTAGGCTGTATCATTGCTTCACCAACTTCTTATATCTCACCAGCAGTGGTATCTCCCTTACATACACTATATTACCAAAAGTATTGGGACGCCGCCTTTACACACACATGAACTTTAATGGCATTCCAGTCTTAGTCTGTAGAGTTCAATATTGAGTTGGCCCACCCCTTGCAGCTATAACAGCTTCAACTCTTCTGGGAAGGCTGTCTATGAGGTTTAGGAGTGTCTATGGGAATGTTTCACCATTCTTCCAGAAGCGCATTTGTGAGGTCAGGCACTGATGTTGGACGAGAAGGCCTGGCTTGCAGTCTCCTCTTTAATTCATCCCAAAGATGTTCTGTAGGGATGAGGGCAGGACGCTGTGCAGGCCAGTCAACTTCCTCCACCCCAAACTCACTCACCCATGTCTTTATGGACCTTGCTTTGTGCACTGGTTCAAATCATTTGGTGGAAAGGGATTGTGGTGTGGGGTTGTTTTCAGGGGTTGGGTTTGGCCCTTAGTTCCAGTGAAGGGAACTCTTAAGGGGTCAGCATTCCAAGACATTTTGGACAATTTCATGCTCCCAACTTTGTGGGAACAGTTTGGGGACGGCCCCTTCCTTTTCCAACATGACTGCGCACCAGTGCACAAAGCAAGGTCCATAAAGACATGGATGAGCGAGTTTGGAATGGAGGAACTTGACTGGCCTGCACAGAGTCCTGACCTCAACCCTATAGAAGGCAGACAAGTGGAGTTTCCCCTTTTAGGTGGAGCTCCGCTTTAAATATGAAAAGTGAGCGATAGTCCTGCACTTCTTTGCTTTTTCTGTTGGTACTGTTTTTTTTTTTTTTTTATAAAATTGGAAGTGTTAGATGAGTGCTGTAATTTTTTAATACTGATATAAATCCACTGATGTTTATTTGGTTCTCAAGTCTATTGAGTTGCATGACATACTTACAGTCTACCATTAGAGGGAGATCCTGCACTTTGCTTGTAAAGCAATAAAGGAACATAAACATGCAGGTTTGTGTGTTATGTGATATGTAAGGCATTGCAACAGGAATGACAGTAAGTCAGGCATGTTCTTGAACGGGTCACTGGGAACTGCTGTGATCTCCCAACTGTCCCTCATTTGGAACCAGATTGCCCTGTCCCTCTTACCTCCTTAGGCTGCGAATCCCAGCGACCAGAATCTACTGATTCCTGCGGATGGGATTGACAGCTGCGGGAGGAGAGCTGCGGCCACCAAGCCTGTACAGTGCAATGTCAGGATGTCGGCAGCCACAGCCAGCCATTACCTGTGATTAGTTGTCCCTCTTTTTGATCTGATCTATAGACCTCCATAAAAAAATTGTTATTTGCCAAAAAGTTAATCAAGTCAATAAAAAGTGTTTAACTGTTACCAAACATTTCACCCATCCTCTAACTTATTGGGTGTCTCATTCTGGCTATGGGTGATGGTGCTCAGAGGCGGTTCTAGGCTTTGTGAGGCCTTAGGCAAAACTTAGACATGAGGCCCTACTCACGCCCATAATGGGAAAACAAATTCAAGCAATAAAAATGGCTGCAGAAAGATGCACTGATCCAACACACAGTTCATCAGCACCACTTTCAGGGCACCCTCCTCACCCATCAAACATATGTAGCCAATAAAACATCTGGAACCCAGCAAGGTGACAACCCCTCTAGGAATTTTCCCCATGCCTTGGGAGAATGAGGAGGGGTGTCACTGAGTCATTCTACATCCACAGGAGAAGGAGAGTGGGGGGATCACAGCACGGGGAGAGAGAGATAGGGGGGAAAGGGGGAGTGGGGGAAGAGATAGAGAGAGAGAGAGGGGGGTGAGAGTGGGGGGGGAGATAGGGGGAGAGACAGAGAGTGGGGTGAGGATATAGGGGGAGAGAGAGAGAGGGGGGAGAGGGGGGGGGGAGGGGGAGAGAGGGGGTGAGAGTGGGGGGGAGAGAGAGAGGGGGTGGTGGGGGGGAGATAGGGGGAGAGAGAGGGGGTGAGAGTGGGGGGAGATAGGGGGAGAGAGAGAGGGGGTGAGAGTGGGGGGAGATATGGGGAGACAAAGAGGGGGGTGAGAGTGGGGGAGGAGATAGGGGGAGAGAGAGGGGGGGTGGGGGGAGAGAGAGGGAGGTAGTGGGGGGAGAGAGAGGGGGTGGGG
Source organism: Lithobates sylvaticus (assembly GCA_028564925.1). Lineage (NCBI taxonomy): Eukaryota > Metazoa > Chordata > Amphibia > Anura > Ranidae > Lithobates > Lithobates sylvaticus. The sequence goes on from CM053030.1 coordinate 502,557,085, forward strand.
GTAGAGTGGGGGGAAGAGATAGGGGGAGAGAGGGGGGAGAGAGAGAGGGGGAGAGAGATGGGGGGAGAGAGGGGCGGGGGGTGAGAGAGGGGTGAGGGTGAGAGAGATCCCTAGCTCTGTCCCTGTCTACAGACCCTCCTGTGCCCCATGTCCCAGTCTGCAGTCCCTGTCTGTGGGAAGGTGTGTGGTTGAAACTTGGTATGGTACCTTGATGGCCAGCAGCAGGCAGGGTCTCTTCTGAATGGGCACAGTGTTCCTTCCAGAGGATCTGATTGCTGTGAGATGGAGCGGTCCCTGGGCACCTTCGGCCGTCCTCATTGTCCGGCCCCAGTCAGCCTGTCCTCTGGTCCTGGGAGGTCTTCAGAGCTCCTCTCCCTCCAAGGCTATCGGTGCTTGCTGCTCTCGCTGCTCATCTTCCTTGTCAGGCCTGCACTGGGACAAAAAAATAGGCCCAGCATTTTAGACATTTTGAGCAGCCCATGATACCGGTCCCTCCCCACGTGGGACAGATCCTCTGCAGCAGCTGGCGGGAGAAAGGAGGGGGGAACATAGTAGAGCTGCAGGAAGTGAGGGGGGCCAGGAAAGAGCACAGGGGTGGTGGAGAGAACTGGTGACAGTGGAGAGCATGGGGTGGGTTGGAGAGCACATGGGTGGGGGGAAAGAGCTGGGGGGAGCACAGGGGTGGGGAGCAGAGAGCACTGGGGGGGAGTCAAAAAGAACAGGGGTGGAGAGCACGTGGGTGGGGAGTGAAGAGCACTGGGAAGGGGGCTGGAGAGCGATGGGTGGAGCTTGAGAGCTCCGCGGTGGGGCAGAAAGAACAGGGGTGGAGAGCACAGGGGGGGGGGGGGGTGGAGAGCACAGGGGGGGGCTGGAGAGTGATGGGGAGAGCTGGAGAGCACTGGGGGGGGGGGGCAGAAAGAACAGGGGTGGAGAGCACGGGGGGGCTGGAGGGCACTGGGGTGGGCAAAGAGCAGGGGGGAGCAGAGAGCACTGGGGGGAGCCAGAAAGAATAGGGGTGAACAGCACAGGGAGCTGGAGAGCACAGGGGGGCAGAAAGAACAGGGGTGGAGAGCATTGGGGGGGTGTACAGCACAGGGATGGTGGCTGGAGAACGATGGGGAGAGCTGGAGGGGGGTGGCAGAAAGAACAGGGGTGGAGGCAGGGCAAAAGGGGCAGCTTCCCTGGGCCCTGTCATTGTTGTGGGGCCCAAAGCAGCTACCTCATACTTGCCAACTATACTGGTTTAAATTCCCTCATCCTTTTTTTAGTCCTGTGCTGTGTCCCAATATCTCAGTGTGAAGTGCTGCTACTAATGCTGCCCAGCTCTGCCCTATTGTTGTGTACAGATGACTCACCTGCAGACCCTGTGTTTACATGTAAATTACCAGCATTCATGTGTAAATAGCGGCGGCATTCATATGTAAATAGCGGCGGCCGGCGGCATTGATATGGTATGTCATATCCACTGTAATTTCTAGCAACCAATCAACAAGCAGAAATCATGTGCTGTAACCTCTAACAGCTAATCAGTGAGCCGTTATGTGTGCTGTAACCTCTAGCAACCAGTCAGTGAGCAGTAATGATACACTGTAACCTCTGGCAACCAATCGCAATAGCTGCCTGATCTGATCAGTAAACTGATTTTGAGTCTAGCTGCTATTTATTGTATGTCTCAGAGCAGGTGGAGAGCGAAACTGCATGGGGGGGGGGGGGCCCAAGAAAAGTTTTGCCCAGGGTCCAATCAATATTAAAGACGGCCCTGGGTGGATAGAACTGTGATGGGGGGGAGCTGGAGAGCATGGTGGGGGAGGAGAGCACTTGGGAGGGAGCACTGGGAGGGGCCAGAAAAAGAAGTTGGATAGGAAGAGAAGCAGGGACAGCTACATATGGAGGAATTGAGCTTTCCCTATTCCTCCATACAGCTGCTGCATGCTTGATTCTCCTCCTCTCTCTCCTGCAAGCATTCAGCGGCTGCATGGAGGAATATAGAAAGCTAAATTCCTCTAATTGCTGCCTCTCCTCCTATCCAGGCACACAGGGGGCGCTGCACGCACACTTACTTTCTCTCCAGTCGCAGGGGTCAGCCAGGCAGCATCAAGAGATTGGAGCTCCGTACTTCCTCTTCACAGTCATGGGGACTGCTGACTCGAATAGGCGGCCAGGCAGGTGTGAAGCGGCGCGGGCTGAAGGAGCAGCCCCAGCTGCCTTAGGGCCCCACATAAACATGCTGCCCGCACGTCTTGCAGAGATAGCACCTGGAGACGGGTGCCGTCACCCAGACACTGCTGCCACCTAGAGGCCTTTGCTGTCCCGCTCCCCGAACCTGCTGCCACCAGATGCTCCATGGTGAGGCCGCTATTTGTCAGTACACGATTTGTCAGTGAGTTCCTGGGCCACAGAGTCCCAGCGGGGGTAGGGTGAACCGCCGGCGCCGTAATCGGTGATTGATCACAGGCAAATTAGGCAGCTGCGAGGCCCCTGTGAGTGCGAGGCCTTAGGCGACCGCCTAATTATAGAGCAGCCTCTGATGGTGCTTTGACCTGAACAGACATTTACCAGGACCAAACACTGTCATGTGTGCGGAAGGGCAGTGATGTCATAGCAACTGTGTGCAATGTACATGTTTGCAGTGTGGCAGTGCAGGCTTTAAGGGTTTAACACCTCCCCTGCGCCTGTTAAACGCCCTCTGAAAAGCAGTCCACAGCAAATCATTTTTCAGAGCACAACACTACTGTCATCTAAATGTCATCCAGTTTGGATTGAAATTTTCTTTATATGTGGCATTAACAGTAGCAATCCTATTTGATAACACTGTCAAAGACTAACCATTAGAGATAAAAAAATTGAAACATGTCATCATATCTTGCAACAGCTATCGACATAAAATAAAACGGTTGTGCTTTAATGCAGTGATTACTATCAAGGCCCTCTTTTTCAACAAATTAAATAGAAACAACAGAAAACAAAAACTAATTTTTTATAATTTTCTTATTACAAATATTCTATTTATTGTCACGTTACCAAATAATTGTATAGACAAAGAAATACTATGAAACTATACTGCCTGCTGAATTTATTAACCACTTCATTACTTGACACTTTCATCCCATTCCAGGCCAATTTTAGGCTTTCAGCACTGTCACACTTTGAAGGACAATTGCGCAGTCATGCAACAGCAGCAACACTGTACCCATATGACATTTTATCATTTTTTTTTTCACAAAGACAGAGCTTTATTTTGGTGGGATTTTATCACTGTTTTTTTTTTTTTTTTTTTTTGCTAAATTGACAAAAAAAAAGTCCAAACATTTTGAAAAAAAATAAGTTTTTCTTAGTTTCTGTTATAAAATTTTGCAAAAAAGTAACTTTTCTTCTTCACTGATGGGCACTGATAGACTGCACCGATGAGGCTGTACTGATGGGTACTAATGAAGCTGCACTGATGGGCACTGGTGAGGCTGCACTGATGAGGTGGCACTGATGGGCACTGATGAGGTGGCACTGATGGGCACCGATGAGGCTGCACTGATAAGCTGCTCTGATAGGCACTGAAGGGGCTGCACTGATGATCAGGAAACTGATGATCAGTGCACTGATTATCAGTGTAAACAGTGTACTGAAGGCCTTGCCGGTTATCAGCACTTTCTTCACACAGACACAGTGCGTGAGGAAAGGACTGCTGATAGCCGGCAAATCTGTTTACATGTGATCATCTGTGATTGGACACAGCTGATCACATTGTAAAGGGCCCCTGTGATTGGCCCTTTACCCTGAGCTATGACCAGCTGTGCTTTAACTACTTCAATACTGGGTACTTACACCCCTTTTCTGCCCAAGCCAATTTTCAGCTTTCAGCGATGTCGCTGTTTAAATGACAATTGTGCGGTCATGCTACACTGCGCCCAAACAGAATTTTTATCATTTTGTTCCCACAAATAGAGCTTTCTTTTGGCGATATTTGATCACCTCAGCGTTTTTTATTTGTTGCTAAACAAATAAAAAAAGACCTAAAATTTTGAGAAAAAAACGTTTTTCTGTTATAAAATTTAGTAAATAAGTAAGTTTTCTCCTTCATTGATGGGCACTGATAAGGCGGCACTGACGGGCACTGAAGGGCACTGATGAGGTGGCACTGATGGGAACTGACGATGGGCACTGATAGGCGGCACTGAAGGGCACTGGCAGATGGCACTGATGGGTGGCACTGATGGGCATTGATAGGTGGTACTGATGGGCACTCATGGGTGGCACTGGTGGGCACTCATGGGCCCTGATAGGTGACACTGATGGACACTGAAAGGCTGCACTGATGGGTACTTATGGGTGGCACTGATAGGCGGCAATGATGGGCACTGATAGGTGGCACTGATGGGCACTGATATGTGGCACGGATGGGCACTGATATGCAAAACTGATAGATGGCATTGATAGGCATCACTGATGGCACTGGCAGGCATTGGGGATGGGCACTGATTGGCAGCTGCCTGGGCACTGATTGGCATTTCCCTGGTGGTCTAGGGTGGCATACCTGGTGGTCCAGTGTGGTGCCAATCCCTGGTGGTCCTGGTTGGGCATCCGAGGGGGGGCTGCGCTGATAAACAATCAGCACAGTCCCCCCCCCCGTCAGGAGAGCAGCCAATTTGCTCTCCTCTACTCACGTCTGTCAGAGGCGCGTGAGGAAAAGCCGATCAACGGCAAAGCCGATCAACGGCTCTTCCTGTTTACATTGTGATCAGCCGTATTTGGACACGGCTGATCACGTGGTAAAGAGCTAAGATCGGTGTAGCAGGGTGTCAGACTGACACGCTGCACCACCGATCGCCGCGATGCATGCCCCCAGGGGCGCACAAGAGCGGTCGTTCTGGGAGGCCATCATATGACGTCCACCCTGAACGAGAGCCGCGCCGCCCAGCCATCATAGTGGATAGTGGTTAAGGACACAGTGGCCGCAGAGCGCACCAAATGTCAGGGTTTGTAGTAGCGTCAAGGTAAATTCCACCTGGATACACAAAATAGTTGGGATGATATGTACAGTTTTACTAACATACACTATATTACCAAAAGTATTGGGACACCTGCCTTTACACGCACATGAACTTTAATGGCATCCCAGTCTTAGTCTGTAGGGTTCAATATTGAGTTGGCCCACCCTTTGCAGCTATAACAGCTTCAACTCTTCTGGGAAGGCCGTCCACAAGGTTTAGGAGTGTGTCGCAACCTTGATGGGGTAAGTGTGGGGCTGGTGGACAGATAAGCGAGTGCCGCGGGGCGCTTGTTTGCTGATCGACAAGCGCCCCGCGGCACTCGCTTATCTGTCCACCAGCCCCACACTTACCCCATCAAGGTTGCGACACACTCCTAAACCTTGTGGACGGCCTTCCCAGAAGAGTTGAAGTTGTTATAGCTGCAGAGGGTGGGCCAACTCAATATTGAACCCTAGACTGACTGGGATGCCATTAAAGTTCATGTGCGTGTAAAGGCAGGTATCCCAATACTTTTGGTAATATAGTGTATGTTAGTAAAACTGTACATATCATCCCAACTATTTTGTGTATCCAGGTGGAATTTACCTTGACGCTACCACAAACCCTGACATTGGGTGCGCTCTGCGGCCAGGGAGGGCCAACTCAATATTGAACTCTGCGGACTAAGACTGGGATGCCATTAAAGTTCATGTGTGTGTGTGTAAAGGCAGGCGTCCCAATACTTTTGGTAATTTAGTGTATGTCAAAGTTGCAAAATTGTTTTGCGGCGGTAACATTCATTTTACCCTTCTTCATTAAGGTGTTAATAATTCATTAAATGTATTTTCTAAGTGCAAACAGTGTAAGTACCTGCATATGATTTGGCATCAGCTTTTTGCAGTCTTGCAAGAGGGAAGCAGTGCTTGGGGCCAATCAGTTGTGCTGCAGTGCTCATGTGCTAGCAAGAAAATTGCTGATTGGAGGAAAGAGATGAGCCACAGTCTTCTGCTTCTACTTCACTGCCCATGGAGGAGGGACAAGACTTGTGAGAGGCAGGTTAGAAAAATCAGTTGTTCTGCCCTGCCTGACAGGGCTATGCGGCAGAGCCATGTAAATCTCAGAAATGGATGGACAGGCAGGTAAAAGAGCTCCCGTATATTGTATGTATTTCATCTATATATTTAGCTGTTAGTCTGGCGTTTAGCTTTACCTGCTTTTTTGGCTTTTTTGTTCCACTTTAAGAAGAACACAAACATTTATGTTATAGCAATGTGGGATGTAAAACTGAATTTTATTTTTAAAGGTCATACATGCTTTTTTTTTTCTTCTGATGTTTAGTCGAGCGGCCCTGAGCGTTTGCAAAACAATTCTTGTTCCGTTGACCTGCTTAGAAATCCTAGCTGCCCTGAATGGATGCTTCTCTGTAGCTTCATTATCATAATTTCCCCTCTGCACAGGCTTCTCTTTCAAAAACAGCCATTCATGAAGATCCAAAAAATTTTACACTTCCAATTTTCCAATTGACCTTGCCAGTTAGTGCTTGACCCAGTGTCAGAGTCTGAAAACAGAGGCTTTGCTCTGGTCGGTGTTGGCCGCTGGGGTGCAGCTTGATCCTAAACAGAAACTTGTCACCTTCCTAGCTGGCTGATTATTCCACTTTCCTTACAGAGTACCGGATAGGCTTCTGATTACACACGGCTTTCAGACAGGCTTCATATACGTGCAGATTCCAGCTTTACTTGCAACTGCTTTTCCCTTTTTTTTCAAGGAAATATTCTGGAAATATGGAAAATCTGGAAATATAACAAGTTTTACACATGAAGCAGCAGGTTTAAGTGATAAATGTTAGGATCCAGCAATAATGCAGCTTTAAGACAAAATGAATGGGCTCAAATCGCACTGCAAAGAATCAAATGCAATTTGAACAGAAAGGCTGTGCAATTTCTGTCCGAATCACATGTGGTACCCTCACCACAACTGTCTGAAACTAGGCTTGTCATAGTGATTTCAGCCTGGGTTCACACAGAAGTGGTGGGGGGGGGGAATCGCATGCGCTTCGGACAGGAATCGCACTGCATTCCTCTTCAAATCGCATTCGATTTTTTGCAGTGCAATTTGAGCCCATTCATTTTGTATAGACTGAAATCGCACCACAAAGGTATAGGTATTCGGTATCGGCGTAGGAAATGTGAAGTATTCTTGCGCCAAAAATGTGTAAGATTAATATGTAAACAAAATAAAAACTATGGTTGCAGCAAACCACCGACAGGGGTGCAAACCCTCCCCAGGTGTATAAATGGAAAAAAAAAATCAATGTATACATATATATGTATATGTGTAATACTGTATATATATATATATATATATATACAGGGGGTCCCCGACTTACGAACACCCGACCTACGAACAACCCCTACTTACGAACGGGTTGCTGCGGGGACCCTCCGCCATTTTCCGGTGGTTTTCGCCGTCTTTCGGCCGTTCGGCGCATGCGCGGCCATACGGAGCGTCGGAAAATGCCGGAAATGTCCGTAATTTGCCGCACATGCGCAGAACAGCATTAGACGGAACATCGGAAATGTCCGGAAATCTCCGTATTTGTCGGTCTGCGCATGCGCGGCCGACTTACGAACATTTCCGACTTCCGTACAGGCGGCCAGTCCCTAACGAGTTCGTAACGAGTTCTCTAATCCCTCTACAACAGGGTTTCTCAACCATGAATCCATGGAACACGGTTTCCTCCAGAGCAGTGGAGGGTGGTGCTCCGTTTTTTGTGGGAGCGGCAAACAAACCCATCCTCTTTCAGTTGGTCGACCAATCAATCGCCCCCCCGTCGCTCAGTCGATCAGCAAACAAGCGCCCCCCGGCACTCGCTTATCTGTCCACCAGCCCCACACTTACCCCATCAAGGTTGCGGGTAGCTTCGGCGGCTTTCCCCTGCGTCTCCTGCTTGGCGGCTTCCCCTCTGCTTCTGCTCTCGGCCGGCCAATATGATTGCTTCTCCTCTCAGCCAATCTGGTCTTAAGACCCGCTTCCTGATTGGCCAGGAGGAGAAGCAGGAAGACAATAGCAAATATTAATTCGCTTTTGTCACACAAGTGGGTGGCCTGATGGAGCGTCCATCATTGCTCCAGAGGTTGCTTGAGGTTCCTTGAGCAATGAGCAATTTCTGCCTATGAAATAAGCTCCCACTGACACCATTGACCTTTGTAGCTATCTGTAAGGGGGTATTTCTTCCCAATGACCACAAGTGAAATTTGCATTCTTCCCTACCACCACAGTAATGTATCATAAGTTGTAGATCTAGTCATTTTTAGCAGAGGTTCCCTGAAACCGAAATGTTATTTCAAGAGTTGAAAGGGGTCTCCCCAGCAGTCATACATACAGCTCCCTTTGCCTTTACCATAGCAAGCATATACTGTATATAGCCCCGTCATATAAATGATGTCTACCCACAGCACCCTTTATTCAGAAAGCTTTAAGAAATGTCAGTAACACTCGCTGCTACACCCAAAATGTAACAGAATTTTAAACCTTGGTAACCCTCACACAAGAAACATTCTATTTAGAGAACTCAGAAATTCAATTCGAATGAAAAGAAAATGAAATGAAAGAAAAATGGTGCTGAAAATATTTACAGAAAAGAAACAGGCAACCAACAAAAATAAAAGGATTAAAAGTGAAAAATACATAAGTTCATCTGGTCTATGGTTCTGCGCAGTCCAATTCAATCGCAGTAAATCCAATCTAATAAATCAGAGTCACTGGCCCTCATAAAAGTTTTCGTGGTGAGTGAGATCTTTCTTGTCCCTAAAGAAGGCATTTACAGAATTAACACAATTTTATAACAATTATAGCGTACAAGGGGTGTGATGGAGGGGTGTTGGAGATATATGTTTATGCTCGGCAGATGCACTTTTAATGCCAAGTATTCTAAATACATCTATTCTTCCAACTGGCAATTAACATATTAGTGAGCAAAATTGAATTATGATTCAGTAGAGACCAAATATAATATACTTTATCGTACACCTACTGTATATTGCCTAGGATATGCAGTATGGATCTAATAAAGGTTTGTTTGGTGTCCACTATTTATGAAACTAGCTCCATCACAGTAGGAATTATGGGGTTCATATAAAAAATTAACTCCGTACAGTTGATGTGTATGTCAGTATGAGCCACAACCCTCAATCTGACCCCCTGGGTCATTAGGAGTTTTTTGCAGAACTTGGGCTAAGTACTGTTTATGATCCCACTGACATCCTTTATAGCTGGCTGTTCCTTCAAAGGTGCTTCAAGCTGGTCTATGGCTTATTGTATCACCTTCTCTGGCTGCCCACCACAGACATGAGATTTAAATGTTTCTACTGATTTGCTAATTTTTTGGTGAAAAAAAGGTGATACTGTTCAGTACGACTCCCTAATTCTCTTCACACAGTTTGAAGTTTGTCAGACCTTGTTGTCATTAAACTGCCCCTTCTTTTTAGCAGCAACATATACAGCCCCCTGCCCCACATATTCAGTATATACCAGTGGTCTCCAAACTGCGAACCATGGGCCAGATGTGGCCCTTTGCTAGCCTGCATCTTGCCCTTTGGGCACTATTCCTCCCACTGACACCAACTGTGGGGTATAAATCCTGCCACTGACACCAATGATGGGTTCTCCTACTAATCACAGGCTTGATCACCAAATCTGAGGCGTTGGTTATTCCCCCTGATGGTGGGAGATTTTCTACTTCCACTGGCCACAGTCCAGCCCCCCTAAAGTCTGATACACTGGCCCTTTGTTTAGAAAGTTTGGAGAGCCCAGATATTTACATGCCGTTTTAAATAACAAGGACCGCAACACTATGCACATAGTACCGTGCTTTACGGCAATGCACAAGTGGTATGCCAGACTTAAAGATTACTGCTATGCTTTTCACCTGTCAGCATAGTGGAAATCCTTATCACCTTCCCCCCCAAGCTGTCAATCTGCTATAGGACTTTAATTCTTCTGAGTGGACTTCATATGATGTCCCCTCAGAAGGTGCGGCCACGATCTGTCACCGGCTGTGCCCATTGGACACAGCTGATGACTGATCAATATACTGGGGCCCGCTGTCAGTGTCATGTGATCGCTGTGACCAATCACAGCAGATTACAAGACAATTGTAAACATGGATGGCTTCCTTTGGATACAATTGTATTGCTAGCTGTGATTGGTCATAGTGATCACATGGTACAGACAGGGCCAATCAGAGCCCATCTGTACCATGTGATTAGCTTTGGCCAATCACAGCTAATCACAACAAAATACACTGAATCATTCAGCTTCATTCAGTATAAATTGTTGCTTATTCCAATGAAATTCATTGATTTTGACAATCATAAAAAAAAAAAAAAAAAATCCAGATCACTTCTCCAGAGTAGTTTCCCCAGTGTCCCCCCCCACTTTCCCAGTATTACTATGGTACCACTATGGTATAATAAATAATAGAAAATATAAAAAAAATTAAAACAAGTATTAATTTTCACAGCCACACCAGTTATTTGATAACGCTGTACTGCATTGGTGAAAGTAAGTAGAAAAAAAACATTGTGAAAAAAAAAAAGTTTTTTTAATTTCTTAATTTTCCCAAAAATTGTGACAAAAAAATTACAACTTCAAAAAATTGGCCATGCCTCTTACTAAATACCTTGGACTGTCTACTTTACAGAAAGGGGTCATTTATTATTATTATACAGGACTTATATAGCGCCAACAGTTTGCGCAGCGCTTTACAACACAAGGGCAGACAGTACACTTACAATACAAATCAATACAGCTCGTTAGAGCGTACAATCTAGAAGGAAGGGTTAAGTAGAAACAAAAGGTAATAACTGTAGGGGGGATGAGCTGATGAAGAAAATGAAAATACAGTTGTTAGGTGTGGGTAGGGTAGGCTTCTCTGAAGAGAAGGTATTTCAGGGATCGTCTAAAAGCTAATAGAGTAGGAGATAAGCAGATAGATTGGGGTAGGGCATTCCATAGGATTGGAGAGGCTTTGGAAAAGTCCTGGAGGTGAGCATGGGAGGAGGGAGCTAGAGAGCAGGAGGTATTGAGAGGAACGAAGAGAACGAGTATATTGGTATTTAGAGACTAGGCTAGTGATGTAGCTGGGGGCTAAATTGTGACTGACTTTGTAAGTAGATGTTAGTATTTAGAATTTAATTATTTGGCCAAGTGGAAGCCAGTGGAGGGATTGACAGAGAGGGGTAGCAGACACAGAGCGATTGGTAAGATGGATGAGTCTGGCAGCAGCATTCATGATGGATTGAAGAGGTGATAGACTATGAGAGCTAAGCCAATGAGAAGGGAGTTGCAGTAGTCAAGGCGAGAGAAGACCAGCAAGTGAATTAAGAGCTTTGTTGTGTCATTGGTTAGAAAGGGGCGTATTTTGGAAATGTTGCGGAGGTTGAGGCAGCAGGATTTGGACAGTGATTGGACGTGGTGCTTAAAGGAGAGTTCAGAGTCCAGGACTACACCTAGAACCTTGGCATGTGGGGATGGACATATAATTGTACCATCGATTTTGACAGAGAGATCAAGGGAAGGGGCATATGGGGGGGAAATATTATAAGTTTGGTTTTGGATATATTCAGTTTGAGGAAGTGGTGTAACATCCAGACTGATATATCTGATAGTAAATTAGTGATACATGAGGAGACAGAGGGAGTGAGCTCAGGGGTAGAGAAATCGATTTGGGTGTCGTCAGCGTAGAGGTGGTATTGGAAGCCATGGGAGGCTATCAGCTGACCCAGGGAGGAGGTGTAGATTGAAAATAGCAGAGGTCCAAGAACAGAACCTTGGGGGACCCCAACTGAGAAAGGAAGAGGGGAGGAGGAAGTAGAGTTGTAAGAAATGCTAAAGGTGCGGTTGGATAAGTAGGAAGAGAACCAGCAAAGAGTACAGTCATGGAGACCAAAGGCGTGGAGTTTTTTGAGGAGGAGGTGGATGGTCAACTGTATCAAAGGCAGCAGAGAGGTCCAGGAGTACAGACTAGTGTTGATTGGTTTTGGCCGTTAGTAGATCGTTTAGAGGATATTTGTACTGTCCTGGCATTTTTGGGCCTCAGGAAATGAGCTAGGCCATCAGTACATCAGGATTGATCGATTTTTAGATATATACCATAGTTTGTGGACTCTATAACATTTCCACAGAATATACACTGCTTTGGGTTATTTTCACCAAAGAAATGTAGCAGAATACATTTTGGCCTACACTTATGAAGAACGATTATTTATTTTCAAAATCTTATAACGGAAACTAAGAAAAACAAGTTTGTCTTTAAAATTTTCGGTCTTTTTTTTTTTGTTTATTTAGCAAAAAATACAATCACCAGTGTTGATTAAATACCACCAAAAGAAAGATCTTTTTGTGTGAAAAAAAAATGATACAAATTCCATTTGGGTACAGTGGGTAAAAGTGCCCGATATTGAACCATAAAGCATTGATATGCAGTGCTTTGAAGTGCTCAGTGTGCAGTGGTTGGCTGTCAGAGATGGGAAGCTTATAGGCAGGGAATCCATGTTGCAAAGGGTATTTTTCCATTCATCTTGGTGACCTGGCAACTATGATATGTCTAGCCTTGCAGTATAGAGCAAGTTTAACCACTTCACATCCGGCCATAGCCGAATGACGGCCTCGGCGCGGATGTGAAATCCCGGGAGGCCGGCCCCAAAGAACGTACGGGGGGCGTGACCGGATGCAGATGAGAGTGTGAGTGGAGTGAGCCCGTGCAGCGTTCCTTCTCCCTCTCCCCCGCTCCCCCGCTCTACCTGATAACCCGAGGTTGTTGCCTGAGGTCCGCTCGTTCTGCTTAAGCGGCGGGGGTAGCTGAGTGCTTGCGCTGGACTGCTGGACTCGGATGCAGAGCTGTGTGGGACCGGGAAGCGAGCCGGCGTCAGTGGGATTGGTGCAGTCAGCGTCAGCGTCCTCTTTCACTGTGCGCTCCGACTCACGCTGCCTCACTGAGACGTGCCTGCAATCTGCCTGGAGGAAAGGAGAGCGTGTTCCGCGCCTGACGGGGGGGCGGAGGACTGGCGGCAAGGGGGGTGAGAGCCCTCGGTCATTGTTGTGACTGCCTCCTGGAAACCGCAAGGTTGTCGGTGGTGTGGATTCCAGGAAAAACACCTGATAAAGCCAGGAGCGCTCCCCATTGTAGGAGAGCTGAAGCCGACAAGCTGGGATAGTTGTGAGAGGGCTTCCCATGCTTCTTAAACCCTAAGGAGACCAGGCTTTGCCGTTCACCAGCCTTGCTGTGCAGCCAACGTTATACGTTGTACCTACTTCCACTACATCATCTATACCATCGCCGACACAACGGATGGGTGAGATAAAAGAGTGTTTAAGCTTTAATATCTGATCTGTGTCCAGTACCAAAAAGTGACTGTTAAAGGGGAAGTCTAACCCTGTGTCCCTGCTTCTCATTATTCTATATGGTGGGTGCTTAAGTAATAGAGAGACACTAAACTAAACCGCCAAATATCCCCTTCTGAAAATTTTTTTTTTTTTTTTTTGGCACTGGACTGTGGCTTGGTACGTCCCGGTGCTGTACCATTTTTGTGCATTGGATGCTTTCCTGTCCCTCTTCAAGGCATACCGCCTGCCACAGCTATAACTCAATCTAAAGTCAATTTGTAATCATGCCTTCACAGCGCACTACAAAAGCCAGCCAAGCGGCCAGCCAAGTAGCAGCAGAAAAATTAGAGAAATTTGCGCACACCCCAAGCCAAGGGCCAGCTCAGTCCCCTCAGAAAACCACCATACAAAATCAAAACCAGCACCCCCACTCTAATAGGACAGGAGGAGTGACAGGGGCTATGGGTGGAAGGAAAAGCCAGGGGCAGAGCCAACCACCCATACAGACTCCCCAGAGAACATTAACGGAAGGGGGTGAAATAGAGGGGCAACTTCGGAACCAGGCAGAAGAGGGTCTTCCCCCTGTAAGGGGGGCGGACATTACACCTGGGGGGGAACCATCGTTAAAAGAGATTTTGGAGGCGGTTAATTCTTGCAGGGCCTCTCTGACCGACATGCACGACCAATTGAAGACAATACAGGCGGAACTTGCTAGCGTAAAGACTGAGATACAAAAGGTACAAGAAAGGACTACAACTCTTGAAGATAGGATGACCCTAGTGGAAGATGACTTGACCCCTTTAAAACAAGAAGTGAGTGACATTAAAAATCTCCTCAATATGCAGCTTAATAAAATGGACGATATGGAGAATAGGATGAGAAGGAAAAATATCCGCATAGTCGGCCTTCCGGAACACTCTGAGGGCCCTGACCCTGCCGCTTTCTTGGAAAAATGGCTGGTTGAAACTTTCGGGCAGGAATCATTCTCATCGCTTCTGGCGGTGGAAAGAGCCCATAGGGTTCCCTCTAGACCTATCCAACCTGGGGCCCCTCCTAGGCCCATACTGGCAAAACTCCTATTCTTTAAGGATAAAGTAACAATCATACGGAAGGCAAGGGAACTAGGAAATATCCTCTATAATGGTAGAAGGGTGTCTATTTACCCCGACTACTCACCAGACCTCCAAAGAAGACGAGCTAAATTCGGAGAAATAAAACGAAACTTGCGCCAAGCTAACTTAACTTATGCATTATTATACCCAGCAAAATTAAGAATAATGGCGCCTGGAGGGACTGTACTCTTTGACTCCCCCAAAGGGGCTGAAGATTGGCTTACTAAATTTAAGGAGCGTTCTTAGACGATCAAGCTTACCATATAATGCTGACTTTCCTTTTTTTTTTTTTGTTCTTGGAGAGAGGGGATGGATAATGCTGATATTCAATGGAGTGTGGGAAGGGGAGCGAGTGGTGACATATAGTGGTATACAGTGTTTTTAATTTTTAACTTGTTTTTTTTCTTTTTTTTTATATTTTTTTTTTTTCTTCTTTTTTCTTTTCTGCTATTTAATGTGTTGCTGTCTCACCTCCTGTGAGGGGAGAAGGAACGGGCGTGGAGTGCACGGGAGGGAAGAGATCTCAAGTTGGAGCACTCTAGCAGTTTTGGAGTGTTGCACGCGGGTCTTAGTGGAAGGGTTTTCCTTAATGAGGGGGAGGGGGATGGATGGGTAGCATGGGGCAAAGGGAGGGTTAGGAATGGGGCAGATTTTTTTGCGTGGGTGAGTAGCTTTTGTTTTGGGGGGGAGGGGCGGGATAGGGTTGGGGAAGATGAAAAGTACTCGATATTAATTTTGTTCCAAAATAGAGGTGTATGGATAGGTCACAAAAGTAGGCCCCCGGCCAAACCTAGCGAGGTAGTGAATGAGGTGTGTAAACAGAGTGTTGGTTACGACAGTAAGGTGAAGTATGAGAGATGTAAACAGCGGGTTGGGTATGACAGTGGTGAATGTGTGGGTGAATGGGTGAGGTACAATACGTTCACAAGGCATAAGCACGCACGGAAAATTGTTTTGCAGGCAAAAATTCACGTTCACAGTATAAGATGGGATAGTAAGGTTCCACAAGATTTAAAAATAAGAATTATATGGCTCACTATAATAAGCACGAGATTATGTTGTTAATGCAATCACTTATTACTACAAGCACATATGACTAGTACTACACAAGAGGGTAAAAAAAAGCTCACTAGTTGCTCCTGGAATGTAAGGGGATTGGGAGATCCAGGGAAGAAAGCTGCAGTACGATCCATGGTTAGGTCCTATGGGAACTCTATTGTGGGTCTCCAGGAGACCCATTTTACTAATGCCTCTTTACCTAGGTTGGGATGGGGGGAATTCCCCTCTCAGTTCCACTCGGTTCACTCATCTTTCTCTAGAGGTGTTAGTATTTTGATCGGTTCAGGGATTATATTTAATTGTATCCAAAGTAAGATTGACGAACAGGGACGGTACATTTTCCTACATTGTAAGATAGAGAATAGAGTGGTGCTACTTGCTAATGTGTATGTTCCCCCTCCTTTTAAGTTAGAGGTTCTTCTCGACTTTGTGGACTTTGTGCTGGAGAGGCCGGGTTTTCCGGTAATGGTCATGGGCGATTTCAACATGGTCCTGGACCCGACAATTGACAGATTCCCCCAGGGGACTCAACGGGGTGGGCTAGTGGATAGCCGTCTCCATCGTCTCTTGGGGGAAATGGGCCTGAAGGACATTTGGCGCCTGAGAAACCCTGGGATAAGGGGCTACTCCTGCTTCTCCAGCACTCACTCCACATTGTCGAGAATTGACATGCTGCTCGGCAACGATGAAATGATGGCCATGATAGATGATATTAGATATAGGCCAAGAGGTCTTTCGGATCACTCTCCTGTGACAGCTTCAATGGAGGTGGGGATGAGAAGTACCTATAGTGAGTGGAGAATCAATCCCTCCTGGTTGGAGCTAATGGGACATCCCCAAGAGGTTCTGGACGCGTTGAGGGAATGTATTGAGAGGAATAAAGGTTCAGCCCCCCAGGGGGTAGTCTGGGACACTGTCAAGGCTATCCTTCGGGGATTGTTGATCCAGCAGATATCAAAAATAAAAAAATTGTCAAGAGAAGGGGAGGAAATAGCAGGGAACAACCTAATATCCGCAGAAGCAGCATATATAAGTAACCCAACACCCGCAAATTTTAAAACATGGACAGAGGCACAAGGGGTCTATCGTGTAGTCCTGTTGGGTAAAGCAGAACAAAAATACATTTTTCAAAAACAAGTCGCCTTTGGGGAGGGAGAAGGAATTAGTAGGATGCTCGCTCACTTAATTAGAACCAATTCTCCCTCATCGATGGTCCCATTGATTGATACAGGGGCGGGCAGGACATCTACATGTACACCTGAGATTGTGGATACTTTTCGGGATTACTACGAGAAGTTATACCACTCTGAACAGGTGGATATGAAGGAGGAAATGGATTCATTCTTTGAGGGGCTGACGGTCCCCTGTCTCTCTGAGGAGGACAGGGCCATACTAGATGGCCCTGTCACCCTGGAGGAGATACAGCGGACCGTCCGGGAAATGGCAGGCCAGAAGGCCCCAGGGCCGGATGGCCTTCCCATTGAAATTTATCGTAAATATGGGGAGGTGCTCCTCCCCCAACTGTTAGAGGTCTTTAATGCCTCGGTACTGGAAGGCGAGCTACCCAAATCAATGATGGAGTCGACCATAATTGTGATCCCTAAGGAAAATAAGAACCCACTCTCCCCTGCTTCATATAGACCCATTGCGCTTCTGAACTCAGATATTAAGGTGTTAGCAAAGGTTCTGGCAGCCAGGTTAAATAAAATTATCCATAAATTGGTGCATCAAGACCAATCAGGATTTATTCCTGGTAGGTCCTCTAGCTTAAATATTAGACGCCTTTTCTTAAACCTCCAACTACCCGTGGAAGATGAAGGCAATAGGGCTGTTCTTTCCTTGGATGCCGCCAAGGCTTTTGATTCCCTTGAATGGAAGTATCTCTGGAGAGCCTTATCGGAATTTCGAGTGGGCCCGAACTTTGTTAAATGGGTAATGCTCCTATACGGCTCTCCGGGGGCAAGAGTGAAAGTAAATAATGAACACTCTACCAGGTTTCGTTTGCTGAGGGGGACGAGGCAGGGGTGCCCGCTGTCGCCTCTCCTCTTCGCCCTCGCAATCGAACCTTTGGCTCTTTCCCTGAGATCATCCCCAGAAATAAGAGGGTTCAAACGAGGAGACTCAGAGGAAAAAGTGATTCTTTACGCAGATGACCTCCTTTTACTGCTTAACGATACTCAGGAGTCACTACGCGAGACTATGGGTAAAATCAAAGACTTTGGCCTCCTATCAGGACTGAGAATCAACTGGGACAAATCACACCTACTTCCCATAGACCCTATAGTCCTCCCCCTGCCATACGAGGCAATTCAACTCCAAATCGTTCAGCAAATCAAATATCTGGGTATTAACATCTCAAGAGACCCTAAACAATTTATCATAGAAAATCTGGTCCCACTCCTGAATAAATTTAAAGGGAAAACCCAAATTTGGAAAAAACTCCCCCTGTCTGCAGCAGGTCGGTGTAACTTAATAAAAATGGTGCTTATGCCACAACTTTTATATATTCTTCACAACTCTCCAATATGGATTTATAAAAAGTGGTTTAACAGGGTGGACACCATATTTAGGGAATTAGTTTGGAAAGGGGGGACCTCCCGGATTAGCCTTAAAACATTACAACTTCCAATTGGGTCAGGAGGAGTTGCCCTGCCGCACCCTTTTAGATATTTTTTAGCGGCTCAGCTGCAACATATCGGGGGATGCGAGGCTGAGAAAGAGGGACCAGAGTGGAAGATTCTTCTCTACAAATCCCCACACAAGTCTTTGTTGGAGATTTTGGAGGCAGGGGCCTTCCTGAAGGGGCTCCCTACCCAGGACTTGATGGCTAAAGTTTGGGGCACGGCAAAAAAAACGATGGGATATGGAGGGCTCACAGCTTTTTCCCCGTTATGGGAGAATGTTAATTTGCGCGAAATTCAAAAGATGGGGACAGTTAGAGAGTGGGAGAGAAGGGGTTTAAGATACATTGCTCAGATCTACCAAGAGGGCATGATTAGAAGTTTCCAGGACCTCAGAGATCATTTCTCCCTCCCCAGGAAGTCTTTCTTTAGATACCTGCAGGTGAGACATGCCCTGGCGGTGCAGTTTAAAGGTGAACCGCCAGAGTGGACTAATATGCAGGTATTACAGAATGTAGCAGGGTCAGGATCCCGTAAGGGGATGATATCTAATCTATATCTACATCTACATAAGGGGAACAGGGAGGGCACCCAATTATGTCCATATAAAGTAAAGTGGGAAAGAGACGTGGGAACCATCTCAGCTCCTCAATGGGAAAGGATACTTGAACTTGCCCCAATGGTCTCACTCTCCCCCCCCCCAGAAGATGTCACATCTTTTCCTATTATATCGTGCTTATTATACTCCAAACAAGCTCTTTAGGTTTGGTCGTAGGCAAGGCGATAAATGCCCTAGATGCGGGAGACTGGGGGGAGACCTTGTCCACATGTTCTGGAGATGTCCAAAATTATATGGATATTGGAAAGAGGTGGTGGACAAGGTCTCCCAGGTATTTAATACCCATCTCGAGTTAGACCCTATCCGTTGTGTTCTTGGGGGTGGAGAGGGAGGGGGCAGGCCTGGGGAGGTTCAGATAGCGGTTTTGCGCTGTCTTTTCCAGGCCAGACTGCTAATTGCTCGGAGATGGCAGTCCTCTACCCCTCCGTCAGTCGATGAGTGGGAGCAAAACATGGATAGAGTCATCATGAAGGAAAGAACCACATATATTAAACGAGAGAGTCTTGCTTAATTCCATTTACTATGGAACCCATGGATTGAGAAAGGAACATGAGAACGCCTTAGATAGTGTTAATCAAAACAATCTAGCCCAAAGAGAACTAAGTAGATGAACCGATACTGGCAGAGAGTGAGAGGATGGATGGGAGAGGTGGGGGGTGAAAGCAAGGTGGTGTGATTGAGTCGATTCCACCCAAACATGTCTAATGTTTTTTTTTTCTTTGCTTAACACGATCTGGGTAAGAGAGTTGAATGAGATTGTGTATAATTTGTATTTGTAAAAAATTTTTTCGAAATAAAGATATAAAGTTAAAAAAAAAAAAAAAGAAATCCCGGGAGGCCGTCATATGACGGCCTCCCCTTTCCTCATTCCCTGTGCACGCTCACGAGCGCGCAGCAGGGAAATTCTGAGTTGGCCGTGTCCCTCGGACACGGCCAATCACAGATCGCTGTAAACGGCCAAACACAGCGGCCGTTTACAGCGTCATCAGTGCCACATATTAGTGCCATCTGTCATCAGTGTCACGTATTAGTGCCATCTGTCATCAGTGTCACGTATTAGTGCCATCTGTCATCAGTGCCACCTGTCATCAATGCCACGTATCAGTGCCATCTGTCATCAGTGTCACGTGTCATCAGTGCCACGTATTAGTGCCGTCTGTCATCAGTGCCACGTATTAGTGCCATCTCTCATCAGTGCCACATATTAGTGTCACGTGTCATCAGTCCCCCGTATTAGTACCATCTGTCATCAGTGCCACATCAGTGTCACGTGTCATCAGTGCCATGCATCAGTGCCACCTGTCATCAGTGCCATGTCAGTGTCACATGTCATTGTCCTGGTGCTCCAGGGCCTTCAATAGTGTAATAGGTAGTCAACAAGTTAGATGTGTAATTTATGCTCCTAGAACACGTGATGACGCTCCCTGAATTTTGGGCCTCTCTAAGTGGCTAGGCTGTGAAAAAGTCCCACACATGTGGTATCGTAATACTCAGGAGGAGTAGCAGAATTTATTTTGGGGTGTCATTTGTGGTATACACATGCCATGTGAGAGAAATAACCTATTACAATGACAATTTTGTAGAAAAAAATTAAAAATTAAAAAATAATTCATTTTGCAAAGAATTGTGGGAAAAAAATGACAACATCAAAAACCTCACCATGCCTCTTACTAAATACCTTGGAATGTCTACTTTCAAAAAAGGGGTCATTTGGGGGGTATTTGTACTTTCCTGGCTTGTTCGGGTCACAAGAAATGAGATAGGTCACCAGTACATAAGATGCGATCAATTTTGTATAATTTGCACCACAGCTTGTAGAGTCTGTAACTTTCACAAAGACCAAATAATATCCACTAATTTGGGTTATTTTTACCAAAGATATGTAGCAGTATAAATTGTGGCCAAAATTTATGAAGAAAAATTTATAATTTCTTAAATTTTATCACAGAAACTAAGAAAAATTTGTTTTTTTTCAAAATTTTCGGTCTTTTTTCATTTATAGCGCAAAAAATAAAAAGCCCAGAGGTGATCAAATACCACCAAAAGAAAGCTCTATTTGTGGGAAAAAAAAAAGGACAAAAAATTCATTTGGGTACAATGTTGCATGACTGAGTAATTGTCAGTCAAAGCGTGAGAGCACCGAAAGCTGAAAATTGGTCTGGATAGGAGGGGGGTTTAAGTGCCTGGTAAGCAAGTGGTTAATATCTCACCTATGACGTTAAACCACATACAGGCAAAAATCACTTTTATTTTAAATTCAAGCTGTGATAGCTGATTAATCATCAGTGAGAAATCTACACTGATTTTTATTTAAAGCTGAAGCAAACCCATCCATAAAAACATTTTAATTTTCGGCATGGTATGGATATTTAGGGGGGACCCCCACGCCATTTTTTTTGTTTGGCTGGGGTTCCCCTTAATATCCATACCAGATCTGAAGGGCCTGGTTATTGAATTTGGGGGGACCCCCACGCTTTTTTTTTTTATCAATGAATGACTGTTCTCTGTGTTACAGAGCTGACAATTCATTAGCCGTGAGTGATTTTAAATAGCTTTTTTTCCTGCAAAAATTACACTTTGTGCAGGAACTGTTCTCTATATTAGATATACTGAATCTCGAATTCATTCGAATCATTCGAAGCATTCGTTATATCCGCTATAATAATTTCTTTCGTATTAGTTGAAATTCGATATTTGTAGTTGGATTCGAATTGTTCTCTGTGTTACGGGAACCGACAATTCATTAGCAGCGTTAACGATTCGTAACGATTCGTAACGATTCGTAACCTGAAATTGAAATTCGATATTTGTAGTTGGATTCGAATTGTTCTCTGTGTTACGGGAACCGACAATTCATTAGCCGCGTTAACGATTCGTAACGATTCGTAACTTTACTAACGATTCGTAACGATTCAAAAAAATGTTTACGATTCGTACGAAATTCGTATTTCGTACAAATTCGAACGGAATTTCGTACACGAATTACGTTTTTTTTTTATATACGAAACGGAATGAAACGAAACAAATTTTTTGACATTTCCCATGTCTATCAGATTATGCAGACCATCATACATTAATAACATCATAAAACAAGCAGGGAAAAAAGGGGTCTGCTATAATTGTCAGGCAGTCTAAATAGGGGTATACACAGGCAGTTTGGAAGCAATCCAGTGATATTCCATCTGGCCAAAGGATGCCTAAGTGGCTAGAGCGACAGACCAGGGGGCTAAAGTACAGGCCCGCCAGCACCCAAAGACCAATAACCACGGAGTATCGACCCAGCCGTGAATAAAAGCTAGCGAGCCCATAGCTCAGGTGGGACCAATTACTGAGCCAGACCCATGAGAAGCAGGGCAATTCGTAAGCCATAGCTACATATATAAAGAAAAACAATAAAGGGATAGGGCAAACAAAATGAGAGAGAATGAAAAAATAATACCAAATAAGGAGAAAAAAAAGGGAATATAAAATGCGTGGCAAACCATGAGTTCAAAACTCGGCAAACCCCAACCAAGTCACGCACTGAAGAAATATACAAACAGGAACCTGCAACAGCAAAGTGACAGGTAAGGAGGTCAACGTCATTGGTGCGTCTGGACAAGTCATTGAATAGTCTATTATTTTTTCATTTTGTTTTCCTGGAGTTCTACTAGCTGATCAAATTCATAAACAGTGGATACTAAAAAAAAAAAAGGCAATTCTGTTGTTTCCTTTTATTAATATCCACCTTGCCACGAGGAGAGATAAATTAACCCCCTAACGGATTCTGTTCTAAGAACTCTCTCATTTACTTAAACCTCTGTGCTTTTAAGTGTTGCCAGAGCAAATATCGGAGCAAGGCAGGTTTGTCAGTACTCTTGGAAAAAGTTTTTTAAAGCCTATTAGTCTAATAAGTTTAATAGGGCAGAAAATGAGCTGAAGAGACACAAGTCCTCTAAATCTTGCAGGATAAAGAGCACCTGGATATTTCCTGCTCCTTGGCCCACACATGAATAGACAGCTTTGGCTCTTACTGCTAATAATCCCTCGTCTATCATTAGTATTCATCTGCTTTAATCCCCCAAATACTGGCAGATATTGAAACCTTTCAACGTGATTCATAATCACTTCCATTTTCTTCTTGCTATTAAATTGTGTATATAAAGCACTAATGCTTATAAATGCCGCGCTTAAAGGGGCACTGTCATTCATGCTTCGAAACTTCCACTTTCCTTTTTGTAGCACTAAGGTATAAAGTTACAATTGAGCTCCCAAGCACTAAATAAAAATACCAAAGTATTTGTCAAATGCCACTACTTTCCATATCAGAATTTGGCTTGCTATCAACCGCTTCATGTCTCTTCTACAGCATCAAGCAAGGTTTGAGTGGGAAGGTAAACACCAGGAGGCAATAGTAGACTGCTAAAAAAACAACTAAACAACCACCTACACAATTTTTTTTTTTAAGCCATTAAAAACCGATAAACACCCAAATCCAATGCCCAGCTAGCAAGCAATTTTGCAAGTTTGAAAATTACTTGCTAAGCTCTTTGCTAGAAATCACAAGTTTTTTGCACAATTGCAGCAAGTCTGCATTCAGTTAGTGAACGAACATGAAGAAGGTTCTTGTCCATTCATTCTGTGCTGCTGAGGCTGCAGAGAATGAGATTGAGGGCTGTGTCCTCAATCTGCTTTCTTTGTCTCAAAGGTGAAACATCAGAGATCTGTTAAGACCACTGATAGTTCACCAAAGCCCCCAACAGGGATCCTACATTTTTTTTTTTTATATTTAAAAAACACAATTGTACAATTTATAAAAATGGAGCAAACATGGAGCTATTGCACATATCAATCAATATAGTTTAACCCCTTCCCGCCGAGCGTACGCAGATGTGCGGCCTCGGCTTTCGGGGGTTATACCGGGAGGATGCCTGCAGCTTCCCGGTACCGTTAGAGCGGGCGATTGGCTTTCCAGGGATAACAAATGCTCGGCTGTTATCCCGGAGGAGTGAGAGGGGACGTCCACCCCTCCCTCCGCCTCCCGACGCTCTGAACGGGCCTCCCGTCCCACCGGGAGACCCGATCGACGATCCGGCTATTCTGGCGCCTAGTGACAGACTGGAACGATGTCGGAAACGGCTTAGTTCCAGTCTCCTGATTGTAAACACGGAAGCAACATCACAACGTCACTTCTTGTTTACTCAGCTGCTAATGGTGCCGCTGAAAATGGCGATCTGAATACTTTGAAGTGCAAAGGAGGGATTTAAAGCGCCCCCATCCCTGCGAGCTTGCGCAGCAAAGAAAGCGCACACGGAAGTCGCGCCCGCATATGTAAACGGTGTTCAAATCACACATGTGAGGTATAGCCGCGATCGTCAGAGCGAGATCAATAATTCTAGCACTAGACCTCCTCTGTAACTCTAACCTGGTAACCGTGAAAAAAAATGTAAGCGTTGCCTATGGAGATTTTTAGATATCGTAGTTTGTCGCCATTCCACGAGTGTGTGCAATTATATAGCGTGATATGTTTGGTATCTATTTACTCGGGGTAACATCATCTTTCACATTATACAAAAAAATTTGGCTAACTTTACTGTTTCATTTTTTTTTAATTCATGAAAGTGTCCCTTTTCCCAAAAAGTTGCGTTTAAAACACTGCTGCACAAATACCGTGTGACATAAAATATTGCAACAATCACCATTTTATTCTCTGGATTCTCTGCTAAAAAAAAAAAAATATATATATATATATATATATATATAATGTTTGGGGGCTCTAAGTAATTTTCTAGCAAAAAGTACAGATTTTAACTTGTAATAAACACCAAATGTCAGAAATAGGCTTAGTAATGATCGGTTAATCTATAATAGTGAAGAAGGAATCTATAAATTGGATTTTGAGATTTTTGAACCCACATTGACTTGCTTTGTCATATATTTTTTTCCGTTTTTTGTCTTTGTTTCACTGGTTTGCATTTATTGGAGATGGTTTATGATTTAAATAATAATTTTTCAGCAAATCACTAATGTTGCCTTAAGCCAAACTATAGCTACCTTTACACTAGCCAACACAGGAAAAAGGCAGAATTGTACCATGCAGTCTATTGCAATAATGGCTCCAGCAAGGAGCAGCACTGCAATGCATGTTTCAGCTTTTTGCAGTGCTTGTTTTTTTTGTTTTGTTTTTTACGAGTTATTTTGAAGTGTCACAATAATATTACGTTCATGTCACTGAAAAGCAGCACAGTGTGGCACCATTCAGTGAATTGCAACAAATTCAGACATGCTGCATATTGCACTGAACCACACTGCACATCACACTAGCATTGCAGTGTGAACGGGGGTTATAGAAAACATTGGTTTTCTATGTGGCCTAGCGGTGATCTGCATTTATCCAGTGAAGAAAAATGCAGGACACTGCAAATAGTGTGTGTAAGCCCTATCAGATTAACATATTTACAGCTGCCTCCATAAGTGTTACGACATGTCAGAATTTTCTAGAAGTTTTGTAAAAATTTATATTCAGCCAGCTATCGACATTCATACAAAAGTGATCACTTCTATATGTTACAGATGGTATGCGCGTTCTTCCCCCTTACATGTGTTCCAGGCTCAACTGTGTTATCCAGGAGTCTGGGGCATCATTTGGCACGGTCAGGATGGCGAGTGGTGGAGAATTTAGGAAAGTGCATTTCTCAGTCTCCCCTATAAGCAATAAACCTGGTAACATGCTGCTCTGAGCACTTTTGAAATTTAGGCCTGTCAGATCCCATTTGATGAAGTCAGGAAAATAGCTGATTGAGTACAGTTGGTCCAAGAGATCCATGAATAAATGGATCTGTATGGGTGACTGTGCTTGTTGGCCCCCTTGCAATAAATTTAAATGGAAATTGTGTCAACATATTTTTTTTTTATATAATAAAAAAATATATATTTTTAAAGCTAACCTGTCCCTGCGTGCAAGCATATATGAACACAAATGCACGCATACAGTGCACACAGATAAATAAACAACGATTGCACAACACATATTGGCTTTCACTGCACATACTGTAGAAAGAGGAATTAGGGCCATCATTGAAAGTTTACTCTAAATTGATGAGCTTTACAGAACATTTTGAGTGTTGTAGTTTGCCACAATGTAGCATTTTGCAGCTGTACCCTCATTTAAAGTTGAACTCCAGATTTCTTCTGATGTCAAGTAATTCATTTGGACCAAGCTGGTTTCACATAAAAATTGCAACTACCATGTTTTTATTCCATGGTCTCCTTTCAAAAAATATATAATGTTTTTAGATTCTAAGTGTGTTTTCAAGTACAAACTAGAAAAGTGAAAATCTCCCGTGAGTGGTGGACTTTAAAGGCACATCATGTCTTTCCCCGAGAAAAAATTGATTGAGGTAAAGTATAAATATAATATGACAAAATTTATTAAGAAAAAAGATACATAAAAACAGAGTGTCTTAGCATAATTGACATCATGAATAATGCATCAACATTATAGTAAATGATCAGACCCAACGCGTTTCTGAGTTGTCTAGGGTTTCCTCCTTCTTCAGGGCCTTCTAAACTCCCCACATTGTGCAACTAAGCTGGCCTAACCAATCTTTTGCTTCAAGTACAAACTATGTGTTTTAGCATGCGTGCGGAAAAAAAAACTGGCTCCTCGTAATAGCCAGGTGTAAAAACGGAGGCATTGATGGGCATTAGATTCCACATGCTTTTAAACCATAACAGGTAAGGGTCCCCAACAGAGCACTCTTTTTAGAAAGATACGACAGAAAGTATAAGAACAAAGCATTCAAAAGAACAAAAAGGGTGGGGAGAACTGCAGTGTGCCCTAGCTAAGGATGTCTTTACTTATACTATACTTACTAACTTATATAAATAACTCATTGTCCCACCCCTATATAGTGCTCGCCCTCTTCGTGCATACAATGCTTTTATTATCCACTTCATCTCTTCATCTTGCACCTTTGTGGGTGTTACTTTCTTGTGACCTCCATCTGACCTGCTTCTGATCACCTTCTAAGCTTTATCAAGTTGTTTTTACATTCCAATTCATTTGTATTAAGATAAAAGTATTTTTAGCTGAAACAAAAAAAGATGCTTTAATGCATGTTTGATTGCCTTTCAGTAGCTAAAGCAGTGGTGGTCAACTTGAATATTATAGAGGTCTTCAAGTGTGGCCCCTGACACTTCCAGAGGGGCGCAAAAAATCTGCACAGCCCATTGAAAAAATGAATTGGCTATAACACACCTCAACATCTAAAAATGTTATCCCTGCTGCATTTTCAGTGGACACGGAAGCAGTTGGAGTACAATAACCACCAGCACTGGTGGCAGTGAGTGCAATGATAAACCACAGTATTGGTGTCACTTGACAAAGTAATAACCCCAAGGATTTGTGTCAGTAGAGGCAATAATGGTGTCAGTGGACGTAATAATATCCCACATCAATGGTGTCAGTGGACGCAATAAAAATCCCCAACATTGGTGCCACTCAGGTCCCAGCAATATATTATTTACCAAAGGTACACAAGGATCCCATCAATCCCCCAGCCTGACCTATAATTAGTGGTATCGCCTTCTAGAACTGGGAGATTTATTGATGGGTTCTTTCAGCCACTAGTGACGCAAACACCTTCTTATCTGAGGGACACTACTCAGGTTATTAATGTGCTTAAGGATATACAAAGGCAGGATAGGTGCATAATGGCAACCACGGAAGTGACATCTCTTTACTCTATTATAGCCCACCGTCATGGGTTTTAAGCAGTGTATTGGTTTCTATAGAAAGACGAGGGTCTCCCAAGGGAGTTGGTGCAACGGTTGCTTGATTTTGCAATGAAGCACAATTACTTTTGGTTTGGGGGATTTTATTATTTACAAAACCGCTGCCTAGTATGGCCAATTTATTCATGACCAAATGGGAGGAGGACGTCATCTTTAAAGATTGGAGACCAGACCTAGTTATTTGGCAAAGCTATATTGATGATGTCTTCCTCCTATGGGATGGTGATATTGAGTCCCTGAATGCTTTTATTCATTATCTGAATGAAAATGATGGGAATCTTATTATAACAAGAGGCTAGTAAACATACAGTTGTGCTCATAAGTTTACATACCCAGGCAGAATTTATGATTTCTTGGCCATTTCTTTAGAGAATAAAAAAACTTTTCTTTCACTCATGGTTAGTGTTTGGCTGAAGCCATTTATTATCAATCAACTGTGTTCACTCTTTTTAAATCATAATCACAACAGAAACTACCCAAATGACCCTGATCAAAAGTTTACATACCCTGGTGATTTTGGCCTGATAAAATGCACACAAGTTGACACAAAGGGGTTTGAATGGCTATTAAAAGTAAGCATCCTCACCTGTGATCTGTGTGCTTAGAATTAGGGTGTGTGTATAAAAGGTCAATGAGTTGCTGGACTCCTGATAGACCCTTTCATCTTTCATCCAGTGCTGCACTGACGTTTCTGGATTCTGCGTTTTGGGGAAAGCAAAAGAATTGTCAAAGGAT
The DNA here is from genome assembly GCA_028564925.1 of Lithobates sylvaticus. Lineage (NCBI taxonomy): Eukaryota > Metazoa > Chordata > Amphibia > Anura > Ranidae > Lithobates > Lithobates sylvaticus. The sequence goes on from CM053030.1 coordinate 502,585,358, forward strand.
CTGCGGGGAAAGGACGTTTTTGTTGTGATTAGGATTTAAAAAGAGTAAACATAGTTGATTGATAATAAATAGCTTCAATTCTAACCACGAGTGAAAGAAATGTTTTTGTGTTATTCATATTCTCTGAAAAATTACCAAGAAATCATAAATTCTGCCTGGGTATGTAAACTTATGAGCACAACTGTAAGTTACATTTCCCAGATTTAGGAATTACAATTACGGAGGATATATTCTCACTACTACATTTTTTAAAGAAACAGATAGTAATGGCTTTATTGGATTGAATAGTTGTCACTATCCAGCATGGTTAAGATCGGTACTCAAGAGACAATTTTTTACAGTGAAATTGTACCCGTCATGAGGATTACCTTGAGCCTAGATAGTTGATATGATATAAATCAACTTGATCAGGTCATTACAGAGGTGGGTTTATATGATAGAAATTAGATGTTAGTTGGTAAATCTGAGAATAATGTTCTTTCCTAACTACTTTTTCTACTCAACATCATGTTATTTATTTATTTATTTTTTTAAATAATTTTTTTATTGAGCTTTATAACAAATACAAAGTAAAATTAACATTGTACGTCGTGCAACGACGTCGGAGTGATCATAAACAACATTCTAGGAGGGTCGTGTTGTCTATCTTTATAGGTATATCATACAATAAATCATAAACAGGTAACGATGGGATCTTGATAGCGTGCAGGAGGCCATTCCCCTGATGTGGCACCCCATCTGGGATCTTTAGTGTCACACGAGTGGAGAGGTTGAACATTATGTTATTAAGAACATTGGAGTGCTTTAAACAAAATTATAACATTTTGGGCCCTCTTTTTCCTGATGCCCTTTCAATAATTTATAGAGGAGCTCTTTCTCTGAAACTTCAAGTTGCTCCTAATGGTATTGACCCTCCTATATGTAGTGTGTTTTTATATAATATATATATATATATATATATATATATATATATATATATATATATATATATATATATATATATATATATATATATATATATATATATATATATATATATATATATATATATGTGCATGTATTTTATATATTTATATATGGTGTTATATGTAGGCATTCTAAGACCTAAGACAAGTCCATTCCAGGCAGGTCAAATTGGTAGTTGTTAATCTAATTGCACATATTAAAAGGGACTTGTTGATCAAAGGGGAAGTGGCCAAACAAGAATTACTCCACATATCAAAGGGGATAGATAGCCCAGAGTCACTATGTTAATGTTAATATGCAAGAATGCAGATTAGGGCAGTTTATGACTACAGCTGTTCACAGCTTGGGGTGATCTTCTGTCACTCTGAAAGACAAGAGCAGATCAAAGCATTTAATGGAAACGGCCAATCAAATTGCTCAGCCATTCAGTGTGTGGGGGGGATATAACATGGCATTCAGTCTGTTCAGGGTGTGTGTGTTTATGAAGGCACCAAAAGTCACATGGAAACATGGATTGGATTTTGTCATCTATTGCAAGACTGTTCTGTGTTGGAAGCCAATAAATTTGTTTCTCTCTGGAAGAATTGGGTTGCTGCAGAACAATACTTATTAATAACTGCTATTCATCTACGAACTATATATTATATCACTACACTATGACACCAATGTTTTTTTAAAATATGAAGGTTTTTTTCCCTTGTCGCAAATTGTGGGATGTGTAAACTAAACAGGCTAAAGGGTAGATAGCTTACTAGTTTTCACTCTAGAAATACATCTTAAACCTATGACATCAATTATTTTAATACATGTTCTTCTAAAAACGTGGTTTATCTTACAATGCCCATGCGGCCTACAGTATGTAGGGAGCACTGTACGCATGTTAAATTGGTTGGAAACTCAGAAAAAAAAAAACAACTGAAAGACAAAGGCACAATGAGCTAGTATGCGTCGCATACTAGCTCATTATGAAATACTTACCTTAGATTGAAGCTGTTGCAGCGGACCCCTTATAATAGGCCTACCTGTAGTGAAAAGTGGTGTAACAGAGACTATAACCACTTTAAAGACATGTTTGAATTAACATGTTGCTAACATACAGCAAGTTTTTTTGGGTCATTGTGTTTCTAAACATTATGCAACCCATCATAGGAAGAATCCAGAAGGTACTATTTTTATGGTTATTAATAAATTTATTCCAAACTGGAGAGGAAGTCACATTAGATGGGAAATTTCCAGATTAGAGACCCATTGGATATATAATTTAAAAACATTCATCCCATTCAGTTTAAAAATAGAAAAGGGTGTGAATTGTTTTAATAATAATAGTTCATTTTATTTGTGCATCATAGTCCAGGCGAGCCCTTATGTTGGGGTCTTTTTGGTTCAATATACTACTCCGGTGGAATATTGTGCTTTAAATAATTAGATAGAAATATGTTGTGCTAATTTTATTATTATTTGTATTAGGGTCTCTTTCGGAAAATCTTTGATATTTTTAAAATTTTGGGTTTTATTTAAAAAAAATATTAATTTCTTAAAAATGTTTTAATAATTTTCCAGGAATATTGCCCAAGGAAGTGTAATGCCCCGTACACACGGTCGGAAAATCCGACCACAAAATCCATCGGATTTTTTCCGACAGATTTTGTCCGACACTGGTGTTGCATACACACGGTCGGACAAAGTTGTCGGAAAATCCGATCATTCTGAACGTGGTGACGTAGCTAGTAGCCAATAGCTTTGGTCTTGTAATGTGATCTGAGCATGCGTGGCACTTTGTCCGTCAGAATTCGCTACACACGATCAGAAAAAGTCCGATAGGACTTTGTTGTCGGAAAATTTGAGAGCAGGAGATAAAACTTTGTCCGTCGGGAAATCCGACGGAAAAAGTTCGATTGGGGCCTATACGGTCGGAATTTCCGACAACATTGTCCGATAGGACATTCTCCGTCAGAAAATCCGACCGTGTGTACGGGGCATTATACTGTAATAATCAAAATTTCATAAGATGGTGTTATGACTAAAATATGATATTTTATGTCATATGTTGTGTGAATGGAGGCTTGCCGCAAGGTGGCGTTACTGCTATATTTCATAGTTGCGTAAACATCACCGGTTTGATCTCCTGTTACAGTTAGTTACCTTGGTTCTGGTCTTTGGAACGCATATGGCGCTTCGGTGAGCTTTCCTTCCAGTAATCTGGTATTTACTGCTTGATGACAGGCACTAGCTGTCACAACTATTTGGAGGCGCCACCCAAACCAACAAATATACGAAATGAATGCCGAAGACACTAAACTAATTCCGAACCGAATCAGGTCAACATAACAAATATGATGAAATTAAATTCTTCAATGAACGGATGAAGGAAACAAAATGAAAATTTCAGATGGGCACATGTCTATCTATATCAACAAAAATATACATTATGGAAAGGAAAAATGCAGCGAGTTAGTATGTAAAATACTTAATTGTTCTGTGCTTTTACCTGCATTTTTTTGGTCTGGTTATGAATTGACCAGGAAATTAAACATTGCCCAGATCAGTTGACAACAGTGGCGTAACTAGGACCTTTAGGGTCCCGGTGCAAGAAACCACGGAGGGCCCTGCTGACCCTTGGCAGGGGCCTGGGCGCAAATGCAACCTTTGTGACCCTGGTAGATCTTTACGGATCACTGACACTCCATTCAGAAAAGGAAGGAATTGAATTAAACATTTACTGATCCCTATCCCACTCTCCATCCTGACAGATCCCCGCAGCACCCGGCGGGAGAGGGGATAGGGGGAACCCAGCAAAGCTGCAGGGAATGAAGGGGGCAGCAGAGAGCATGGGGGCCTGGAAAGAGCATGGGGGGGCTGGAGAGCACATGAGGGCAGCAGAAAAAAGCTGGATAGGAGGAGCGATGGGGGCAGCATATAGAGCAGTGGTCTCCAAACTGTGGCCCTTGGGCCAGATGTGGCCCATTGCTTGCCTTTATTGGGCCCTTGAGGCATTATTCCTGCCACTGACACCAATAACAGAGTACTATTCCTTCCACTGACACCAATGATGGAGCATAATTGCTTCCACAGACAACAAAAAGGGGGCACTATTCCTCCCAACAACACCAGATCGGCATGGTTTACTCCCAAACTGGGCACAGTTCAGCCCCCCTAATGTCTGAGGAAACTGGCCCTTTCTTTAGAAAGTTTGAAGACCCCTGATATAGAGGAACCGATCTCTACATTTTCCACCTGCAGTCTCTGAATGCCTGCTTCTCCTCCTCTCCTTTCCACAAGCATTCAGCGGCTGCAGTAAGAAAATGGAGAGATTGGTTCCTCTATATACAGCTGCCCCACCACTCTTCCTATCCAGGTGTACAAGTGGGGCCGTACGGCCCCCTGAGCACCAGGGTGGGTCGCAACCCTGTAGGTACGCCCCTGGTTGACAATCCTCATCTTTTAGAACTTTTCAAATTCATACGATACAATAATATATTGAATATATAGCAATCTTCCGGAAAAAATGCAAAATTTTTCTACACCACCCGGACCAAAAAATATATGAGATAAATGCAGAAGATGGGGGGGGGGGGGGGGCTCGGCAAAGTTGCAGGGAATGGGGAGGGCCAGGAGAGAGCATGGGGGCCTGAAAAGAGCAGGGGAGGGTTGGAGAGCACAGGGGACAGCAGAAAGGATGGGGACAGCTGGATAGGAGGAGCGATGAGGGAAGCATATAGAGGAACCGATCTCTCCATTTTCCCCCTGCAGCTGCTGAATGTCCGCTTCTCCTCCTCTCCTTCCCGCAGGCATTCAGTAGCTGCAGGAGGAAAATGGAGAGATTGGTTTCTCTATATGCAGCCGCCCCTGCCACTCTTCCTATCCAGGTGTATAAAGGGGGCCGCACGGCCCCTGAGCACCAAGGTGGGTCGCAACCCTGTAGGTACACCTCTGGATGACAATCCTCACCTTTTAGAACTTCCAGACACCTGTTGCTTGTGACCAGTCTTAGGAGAAACATTAATTGGCCACCTTGGATATTTTAGTCAATCTATTGTTTTGCCTCCATCTAAGCTGATATCTGAAGTGTCTGTCTGCACTACAAGCATGCTTGTTTATGTGACAGTCTGAAAAAAAATCTTCAGGTGGTTAAAACATTTAGGTAAGTCCAACCACCCTTTAAAGACTATAGGCAACTTAACCCATTCAGAAATGTACACTGTAGGCACAAACAAGCGTTGCTTCTTTTTTTTTTCAACCCTGTTTTTTGTATTAATCAGACATACGATATTGCAGAATAAACACTCTATTTGTTTTTTTTTCTCCTGTGTGTGTTTCTACTTTGTACCTGACGCCTACATGATTGCGACGTTAGGCTGAGGCTATTATGCGAGCAGATGGGCTATGGACAAAAGAAGATGTGAATTTGGGGATAATCAGCTCCCAGGGAGAATATGCAGGAGTTTGGTTTCAAACTGCTGGGACTGAATAGCCCTTTGTGCGCTACACTATTCTTACAGCGCCGGCACAATACTGAACGGATTGCATTTGTGTCTGGGGATGTGAGCTGTCATTTGCCGCTCCAAATTACCATCGTATGCAAGAAGGCATTATTCCATTGTAAAATGCTAAAGACTTTCGTTTTAGTCCAGGGGCTGATGGCATAAAATTGCTTCTCAAATGGAATATCAAGCCTGTGGAATGGCAGGCGGGAAGATAAAACAGAACCATCACATAATGTTCCTATGCGAGTATTGCCGATAGCGTTTGGTTCCCCAGCAAACAGGGTTATATACTAACATTGTCCAAGGTGCAAATCGCCATTAACGCTGGGCAACCAGGCCCGGGCATCAATTGTCTAACTTTTATACAAAGTAACTGCTGGTTGGCTTTTGAACACCTTTAGACCTCATGTACACGGCTGCTGGTAAACGGACGTTTAGGAGCAGTTGGGCATTTTCAACTGCTCCTGAAGTCTCCTCTATGTTATCTTATCAGTACATGTACACAGGGTTGTTTACAGTTGTTTCCAGGCAGTTGAGTTTAGAGGCCTTTTTTGAACGCAAAAAAAAAAATGGGTTCAGAAGCTGAGTTTAGAGGCATTTCAGACGTCAAATGCTTATAAACGCGGCTAAACGTGGTAACTCGCATTTCAAGGGAAGAACATTCACCAAAACTGCCAGGAAGAAGGAGGATGGAAGACAATATGGGGACGGGTCATAATAATAAATTCCCTTACCAGATCCGGTGGACCCCCTTAATAGCGAGGTCTATAGCGCAGACAGATATAACCCTCTGCACCGGTGGATTGGATATCCAGCTGCTCACTTATCTGTTCCCTGGGCTCGTCTCTCTGCAGGAATCCACAGTACAGGAACAAGCCACTCAGAACCGCCACTAGTTCACCGAGGAAACCATGAATAGGAGGTAAAAATAACTCCAATAGTGTGATATTGTAACTAAAAAGCATTTATTGCTTAAAAAACAGAAACGAGGACCAGCGTCACTCGCTTGGTTATAAAAAATTGCCGGCAAGTGATAATAGTAAAAACAAACACCCGTGTTCCAAGAAACACATGGGGGTGTGATGGCGTCAGTATGTAGCACCGCCCTACATGTTTCGTCAGAGCTGACGTCTTCAATGGGGCACGGGCGACATACTGAAACCTTTATATGACTGAACCGCAACCAAGCCTCATTCTTGAAACAAAAGTCTGATGAGGTAGAATGATTGGATCGTGACCTTTTGCTTGCTGATAAAGTAGTTCGGGATGAGGACAAAAATAATAATAATTTTGCGTGCCCTTTCATTACAGGGTATTCCCATTAACATTTTTCAGTCAAAAAATGACTACTCAAACATTGGCATATTGTAAAAAATGATTGGATACTGGGGTCTGTACTCCCTGAAAAACCTCAGGTAGTTTTCAGAGGGGTTCCTGCACTGAGGTCTTTTGTGGCTACTAATATCTGTGATCCTCCTGACAAGAAAGTAATGTTTATCCAAAATATGGTGGGCTTTTACAGATGTAAGAAATGTGTGGTTTGTTCTATTAACGCTAATAAAGATAGGAAAATCACACACTTCAAGTCTAACAGCACCTCCCGTGAGTTCCAGATAAAATTGCTAATCACCTGTTCCACTTATGGGGTCGTATACCTTCTCACTTGCCTGTGCGGGCTTCAATACGTGGGACGTACTGTCCGACCGCTACAGGTTAGATTGGGCGAGCATGTTGGGAACATTCGGAGAGGCTTCAAGGGGCACCCTGTTTCGAGACATTATCTGGAATGCCACAAACAGAACCCTAAGGGGACTAGTTTTGTTGGCATTGACAGATTAAAATTGCCTCGGAGAGGGGGCCCCAAATGACAAGCTATTTCTAAGCTCGAAATGGAGTGTCTCAGACCCCTTGGGTTAAATGTGGATATAGAAATAAATGTGTTCATTGACAATGCTTAATTATGACATCTATGTGGAAATGTTGTATATATATATATATATGCACAGACGTTTTATGTATCTTATCGATGTATGTTTGAGAGAACACCCATCTTGATGTGTAGCCTGTCATATTAATAATAATTTTGGCACAGATGTGTTTTCCACTACCTTTCATTATCTGTCTCTGGGCCCCTATTTGGATTAACTTACATGGGGATTGGTTTTATGCCATATTTTATATTTATATATATGGATACTTTTATTAACCACTTCAGCACCGGGCGATTTTATCCCCTTCCTTACCAGAGCACTTTTTGCGATTCGGCACTGCGTCGCTTTAACTAACAATTGCGCGGTCGCGCGACGTTGCACCTAAACAAAATTGACGTCCTTTTTTTTCCCACAAATAGAGCTTTCTTTTGGTGGTATTTGATCACCTCTGCGGTTTTTATTTTTTGCGCTATAAACAAAAGAAGAGCGTCAATTTTGAAAAAAAACACAATATTTTTTAGTTTTTGCTATAATAAATATCCCATTGTTAAAAAAAAAACATTTTTTTTACTCAGTTTAGGCCGATACGTATTCTTCTACATATTTTTGGTAAAAAAAATCGCAATAAGCATATAGAGAACGGTTTGCGCAAAAGTAATAGCGTCTACAAAATAGGGGATAGATTTATTGCATTTTTTTTTTTTTTACTAGTAATGGCGGCGATCTGCGATTTTTTTTTCGTGACTGCGACAATGCGGCGGGCACTTCGGACACATTTGACACATTTTTGGGACCATTCACATTTACACAGCGATCGTTGCTATAAAATTGCAGTGATTACTGTGTAAATGTGACTGGCAGGGAAGGGGTTAACACTAGGGGGCGCTGCAGGGGTTAATATGTTCCCTAAGGTAGTAATTCTAACTGTGGGGGGAGGGGACTCACAAGGGGAGGAGACCGATCGGTGTTCCTCCGTACTGGGATCACATGATTGGTCTCTTCTCCACTGACAGGACGTGGAGCTGTGTGTTTACACACACAGCTCCACGGTCCCGCTGTTTTCACGGGCAATCGTGGGTGCCCGGCGGAAATCACGGCCGCCGGGCACGCGAACCGGGTCCCGAGCAACGCTGCGGTGCGCGCACGCCCCCTAGGCGGCGGGGAATGGTAGGACGTCATATGACGCCCACCCAGGATGGGAGATCCACCTTGTGGGCGTCATATGAATATGGGCGGGTAATGAAGGGGTTAAAGAATGTTTTTCTGTTTATATTTAGGTGTCTTCATTTCATTAGTGCTTGTAGCGCAACATATACAATTGCACAACTGTGCACAGTTTTTTTCCTTTTTGCTCCAGAGTGGAGCTGTGTAGACGTGATATGCGTCAGATCGAGATCTGGTGTTCTCTCGCAATGTTTTACATGACGATTCCACAGCCATAATGAGGCTTGGTTGCGGTTCAGTCTTATAAAGGTGATGGTTTCAGTACGTCGCCCATGCCCCATTGAAGACGTCAGCTCTGACAAAACATGTAGGGCGGTGAATTAACATCCCCCTTCCTACCTGCTTGCTGTCTTCTCCGGTGCTGTAAACTGAGCTGTGCATGCACAACTTACTGCACCGGACCGGTCCCTGTGTGCCGGAATGACAGATTCCTGTGCATGCGCCACTGTAACACTGGCCAATGGAGACAGCTAAAGACTGGCACACATGAGAAAATGGCAGCACTGGTGAGGGACCGTTAAATAGGTGAGTATTAACCCCTTTAGTTCCACTTTAAGTGTCAAACTGATGGTTCAGATGGTAAGTTATTCTTTGTTGGTTACGTTATCTTATTTGATGAGGTTTAACTCAATTTTTTCAAATCTGTTAGTAAATTGTTCATTTTGAAAGGCTTTTTTCAAACATTTTTGCAGCTTTATACTGTACAGAGACTGTATTGGAGACACTTGTAACCAGTGCCCACTGGTGCTCAATATTTGGGGGGGGGGGGTGGTGGCAAATCAACGCCACCCCCAGCACGGGAGATGTATAGGTAGACGGCGATCCCCCCCTCCAGGAGATGGACGGGAAGGCGACGATCACAGTAGGTAGTAGGCAAGAGGATAGGGCTGCTGCTCCTCGCTCCAGGGCCGTTGCTTCTCCTTCTAGCCAAGTGGGTCCTGGGACCCGATTGTCCAGGAGTCCTAAGATTCAGCCACTTCCTGATTGGCCAGGAGGAGAATCAGGAAGACAATAGCGAATATTAATTTGCTATTGTCACACAACAGGGTGGGCTCAGGGCGCAGTGCTCTGCGCTCCGAGCCCACCCTTTTTTGAAGCCAATTAGAGCCTCAGACTCTAATCATGTGTTTAAAAAAAAAAAAGCCATTGAGATCCATACGTCTGGCACCCTGCATGTAGATTACGGGCCAGGCGCGTGGTTTAAGGGGGCGCTGTATGGACGGGCCGCCACTGCTTGAAACCAACTTTAGTCAGAAAATGAAGTCCCGCTAGATCACTTCAGGCTGGCCCCTTTAGCATAATATATTATACCCCTGTATACAACATTAAAAATATGTGGCTATATTATTTAAAATCCATTAATACACTGTCTCACCCTGTCTGCACATGCTCAGTTGCTCTCTATTTTTAAGAAATAAAAGTGAATGTGACTTGTGACGCGCTACCCCTGTTTTTGTAAGCTTAAAATCTTACGTGATTATACGTGATGTGTCAACTGTTCTCCTAATTAAATAAAATAAAATATGTGGATTAATATAAAGGGGTGCTGGTCCCATAGCAATGTGTTCCATCACAGTGTAGTGGAAGCAATAGTATACAGGTTATGCGGGGTTCCCCTTCAATCAAAATACACAATAAACATAATAAACACACTCTATGGGGTTTATTTACTAAAACTGGTGCAAAATAGGTCTCACTTCTGAGGAAAGAAAAAAAAAAATCAGCTTCTAACCTCAGCTCGTTCAAGCAAAGGGGTTGTAAACCCTCGTTTTTTTTTTTTTAAATGACAAACATGTCATACTTACCTCCACTGTGCAGTTCGTTTTGCACAGAGTGGCCCCGATCCACCTCTTGTGGGGCTCCCCGGCGGTGCTATCAGCTCCTCCCCGCATTGTGAAACCCCCTAGGAAAAGCGCTCTCCCTGGTGGTTACCGCGCGGGCGTGCTCCCGAGTCTGGCTTTTGCGTTCATAGACACAGAATGCTGGACTCGGCCCCACCCCCCAGCGCCTGCATCATTGGATTTGATTGGCAGCAGCGAGAGCCAATGGCTGAGCTTCTATCCAATCAAGAGCCGAGACAACGGGCAGAGAGGTAGAGCGTGTCTTCGCCATGGGAATGAACGGACTCAACTTTCTCTACTTTGTGCTGTGCGATCAAATCAATCGTCAACATGCAGTGGGTCTCACCACCTTTCTCCAAATGCGCTCACCTCCAATCATGGACCAATAACTCGTTATTAGATCTATCTGTCTATTAGGGCACTGAGGAAGTCATGAGGTTGTGACATAATGCGTGGGAGGAGCCAGGTGATGCTGATACCGAAGGAGAGTTATGCGTTCCACACACTTCTCCAATTCACTACAAACAGAGCCCATCAGATTCTTCGACAACAGCGGCAGCGGACATCTTATTACACCCAGCTACGTCTTGAATTTCAGAGTCATTTTAGCAATAAAGTGAGCGTGCATAAATATATATTGACATCTGTGATGCTGTTTGGATGTTTACTTTTGAAAGCCTAAAGATTTAGTGATGAGCAGTGCACGGTGTACCAAAATGGCCTCCGCCACCTTCCTACTGCTGGCATCCAGCTTAGAAAATGTAACATCAAAACAGATGTAAATATACTATACATATTTATATCCGCTCACTTTATTGCTAAAATTACTCTGAAATTCAAGACGTAGCTGGGTGTATTAAGATGTCCGCTGCCGCTGTTCTATCAGATTACCACTACCCGTCAGATCATGACGTGTTTGGAAGGCATATCGTTGTGAAGCGCATGTTGGAACGCATAGCGCATGTGCAGTAAGTATTTTTGGTCAGAACGTCACTTCTGTTACACAATCTGATGGGTAGCAGTAATCTGATAGAACACCGGCTATAAATTTGATGTCTTCAAGCTGAATCAATTCCCTAGCACAGACCCCTCCCTCCTAGTATGTCATAGCCCTCGCCTCCTCTGGGAGTTTCTAATTACTCTCTGTGCTGGCCCAGCTCATCCACGTTCTTGTACAACCTTTTATTTTGGAATCAGGGAGGAGCGAAAGGAAACACTGTAGAGCAGTGATGGCGAACCTTGGCACCCCAGATGTTTTGGAACTACATTTCTCATGATGCTCATGCACTCTGCAGTGTAGTTGAGCATCATGGGAAATGTAGTTCCAAAACATCTGGGGTGCCAAGGTTTGCCATCACTGCCTTTAGAGTATCAACTCTGAGTCTACTGGGGATCCTGACATCACATACAAGATGGATGCGCCTAGCAGCAGTATCTGGGCTTTTGAATGTCTACACAAGGGAGGCTATTGGACTACCGTATATACTCGAGTATAAGCCGACCCGAATATAAGCCGAGGCACCTAATTTTACCACATAAAAATGGGAAAACGTATTGACTCGAGTATAAGCCTAGGGTGAGAAATGCGCAGCTACTGTAAGTGGAAAAGAGGGTCAACAATGCCCATTTGCAGCCTCACTGTGCCCATTTGCAGCCTCACTGTGCCCATTTGCAGCCATAGGTCCCCCAAACTTCAAAATTGGTAGTTAAGGGTTCCTAGATGCCCCCTAGCTGCAGCCAAAATTTGGGGTCTCTGGACCCAAAGGGTCCAGAAATGACATTGCTGCAGATGGACACAGTTGACCGAATTTGGGGCCCTGTATCTCGGGGCCACTTGGTGCTAGGAACCCCAAATTGATATGTTGTAGTGTTGGTTCCACTGGGTTTGCACACCAAATTTGGGTTCCTAGCACCAAGTGGCCCCGAGATACGGGGCCCCAAAGTCGGGTCGGAAAATGTCATTCTCTGCTGCAGAAAAATGCTTGACTCGAGTATAAAAATGTGCTGAAAAACTCGGTTTACACTCGAGTATATACGGTATTTTATGATTTTTTTTTTCAATTAAAGCTTCATTGGCACATATGTCCTTTGATATGTATAGACTTTTTTCAGTTGATTGGATAATTGTTATCATGACTTTACACATTTTATATTGATAGCACAACACAATTTTAGACTTTTAAGTGAGGATCCTGCTTTAGGATCAAAATGCATGCAGCTTGTCCTTTCTGAGTTTGCCTCTCTCTTAATGCTTTTCAAGAATGTGCCATAAATATGGTTCTGTGAGGACTTCTGTTTTCTCCCAAAACTCTTAGCATTATCCTTACACTATGTGTCAGTTAAATGCAAAAGTTAAAATTGTATATTCAGCCTGTCACAACCCTTTTAATGATGACGAATCTATACATGGCACCGCTCCTAAATATAAATGTAAAATGTATGATAGCCCAGCATCAGACCACTCTTTAGCCCACCTAAACCTCAAATGTTTACAGTTATACCATACCAGGCTCCACAAAATCAGGACTGTCTGTGAAAAATGGAACAGAAATGTACTTTATGTGTATTTTACTTTCCTCATAAAGGAATTTAGTTTATTCAGCATCAGGAAAAAACATCATCAGCATTTTTGTGCCAGGAAGACCGCCAGACTCTTTTCAGGATTCTAATCATACATAATCCTCAGATCACCTCAGGACTTCTAGGAATGGTCCCTGCCATCTGCAAACTTATTTTATCTTCTAAAAGGCCAGTGTTGTTATTTCTAGTTACATATATTATTCCAATATCTGACTACGACTATCCTGACACCACCTCTGACATCATTCACATTGTAAGGCTGGAAAGTGTCAGCTTTATAAATAGCATCTATGGCATCTAGTAAGAAATCCTGTGCCTGAAAGGGAAGAGGAAGTTCAGTATCTTAAAAATTTGAATTCTGCAATTAAAACTTGGGCCATCCTAGAATATATTAAACAAAATTCTGAGTTTCAGTGTCAGAATTCTTAGATTAAAACTAAGGGCCATCCTAAAATTTAATAAACAAAATTCTGAGTGTCAGAGTCAGAATTCTGAGATTAAAAGTCAAACTTCTGAGTTCCAAAGTTAGAATTCTCAGTTTCAAAGTCAGGATTCTGAGATTTAAAGTTATAATTCTGAGTTTTAAATTCAGGTCCCTGGAGTCAGTTGTCAATGGGAAGAAAAAATGCTTTGGAATCAGTGGAAGGAAAAAATGTCAAGCTTGCATGATCAGTGGGAAGAAAAAAATGTCCGTCGTTATTTTTTTAACAAACAAAATTCTAACTGTGAATGTGGTTTTCGTTCAGGGAAAATTGTACAATAATAATGAAACCTGTTTAATACCACAGGGATTTCGTTCAAATACCATGCCGGGATGAAATTTTACCAGTTTTCTAAATACATTTATTTACTCAATGACTTCAAGAAAGAATGTACTGAGAAACTATCTTTTTACGAATGGTTAAATGAAAAGTCTAACCATGTATTTCCAGCTTTACTGTCTGCCAGAAGAAGAATGCCTTGATGTCCATAGTCAGGGCCGTCTTTAATGTTGATTGGGCCCTGGGCAAACATTTTCTTGGGGCCCCCCAACCGCTATTAGACATATAACAAATAGCAGTAAGACTCAAAATCAGTTAACTGCAGCATATCAGGCAGCAATTGCAATTGGTTGCCAGAGGATACAGCATATTATTACCGATTACTGACTGGTTGTTAGGAGGTTAAAACACATAATTCCTGCTTCCTCATTCATTGCTAGAGGTTACTGCACATAATTACTGCTCACTGAGAAACGTACTACAGGAGATGACCAGAGACTGCAAATCTAGTACAGGAGATGACCAGAGACTGCAAATCGAATACAGGGGATGACCAGAGACTGCAAATCGAATACAGGGGATGACCAGAGACTGCGGATCGAATACAGGGGATGACCAGAGACTGCGGATCGAATACAGGGGATGACCAGAGACTGCAAATCGAATACAGGGGATGACCAGAGACTGCAAATCGAATACAGGAGATGACCAGAGACTGCAAATCGAATACAGGGGATGACCAGAGACTGCGGATCTAATACAGGAGATGACCAGAGACTGCGGATCTAATAGAGGAGATGACCAGAGACTGCAAATCGAATACAGGATATGACCAGAGACTGCGGATCTAATACAGGAGATGACCAGAGACTGCGGATCTAATACAGGAGATGACCAGAGACTGCGGATGTAATAGAGGAGATGACCAGAGACTGCAAATCGAATACAGGAGATGACCAGAGACTGCGGATCTAATACAGGAGATGACCAGAGACTGCGGATCTAATACAGGGGATGACCAGAGACTGCGGATCTAATACAGGAGATGACCAGAGACTGCAAATTGAATACAGGGGATGACCAGAGACTGCGGATCTAATACAGGAGATGACCAGAGACTGCGGATCTAATACAGGGGATGACCAGAGACTGCGGATCTAATACAGGAGATGACCAGAGACTGCAAATCGAATACAGGGGATGACCAGAGACTGCGGATCTAATACAGGAGATGACCAGAGACTGCGGATCTAATACAGGAGATGACCAGAGACTGCAAATCGAATACAGGAGATGACCAGAGACTGCGGATCTAATACAGGGGATGACCAGAGACTGCGGATCTAATACAGGAGATGACCAGAGACTGCAAATCGAATACAGGGGATGACCAGAGACTGCGGATCTAATACAGGAGATGACCAGAGACTGCAAATCTAATACAGGAGATGACCAGAGACTGCAAATCTAGTACAGGAGATGACCAGAGACTGCAAATCGAATACAGGGGATGACCAGAGACTGCAAATCGAATACAGGGGATGACCAGAGACTGCGGATCTAATACAGGAGATGACCAGAGACTGCAAATCGAATACAGGAGATGACCAGAGACTGCGGATCTAATACAGGAGATGACCAGAGACTGCGGATCTAATAGAGGAGATGACCAGAGACTGCAAATCGAATACAGGGGATGACCAGAGACTGCGGATCTAATACAGGAGATGACCAGAGACTGTGGATCTAATACAGGAGATGACCAGAGACTGCGGATCTAATACAGGAGATGACCAGAGACTGCAAATCGAATACAGGAGATGACCAGAGACTGCGGATCTAATACAGGAGATGACCAGAGACTGCGGATCTAATACAGGGGATGACCAGAGACTGCGGATCTAATACAGGAGATGACCAGAGACTGCAAATCGAATACAGGGGATGACCAGAGACTGCGGATCTAATACAGGAGATGACCAGAGACTGCAAATCTAGTACAGGAGATGACCAGAGACTGCAAATCGAATACAGGGGATGACCAGAGACTGCAAATCTAATACAGGAGATGACCAGAGACTGCGGATCTAATAAGGAGATGACCAGAGACTGCGGATCTAATACAGGAGATGACCAGAGACTGCAAATCGAATACAGGAGATGACCATGTATTGAGATGAGATGTGTCTTCAGTGTGAAAGCCCTGAGGTCTGGGGGCAGGACTCAAAGCGGTCCGGAGGCGGGGCTCTCATCTCTCCTACTCCAATGTCAGCTCCGAGTATACAGGCTGCATTGGCGGGGAATACATTTCTGCGCTCGGCTCTGGGTTATCATGGCATGGTTGGGACGCCAATTTGCGGGCAGCACGGGCACAAGGGACAGCTGCTTTGCCGGGCCCCCCACAATGACAGGGCCCTGGGCAGCTGCCCCTTTTGCCCTGCGTTAAAGACGGCCCTGTCCATAGTCAGTGGGGGGGGGGAGGGAAAAATCATGTGTCAGCGTGGCATGGTGGGGTGTCATTGGTACTCAGTGGAAAGTAAAAGGACAACATTGATGCTTGAGGGAGTGGGGAAACAGTTGCGCTGAACAGGTGGTGGGGGGAACAATAGTCTCTAGCAAGAGTTGGAGAAGAACTATAATCCCCAAAGGGTTGTGGGGAATATCACATCCCATAGTGCACAGTGGGAAGGGTTGACAATAGTGCCCATCAGTGGGTGGGAGAGAACGGTATTGCCCAGCAGGGGGTGGGGGAGAACAATATTGCCCAGTGTGGGTAAACAGTGGTGACAGTGTAAAACACCTTTCATGGAAGTCTGTGTCCTGTGTTTCTGCTCTCTCCCTCTTCCTACTGCTGCAGAGATTATACTGTACATGTAACATCCTTTAGTGTACAGTTAAAATAGGTAGATTTATGCTGACTCACAGTAGTCTGGGTGAGTCTGGGTAATTGGTCTGGGTTACTGTAGGTCAGGCTGAAAGGCTCTACAGGTCAGGCCTTCGAGACCTCCCCCAGGTTCTAGATATTGCCAGAAGTTTCTAGAAGCTAGTGGGTGGAGGCAAAGGGGTAGTGATCTGCATATTCATGGGAATCTGACTAATCCACAGTTAGGTGGTCTAGCAGGGTGGTTGGGTCAGCCCATAAATATGGAGGAGCCTGGCCAGTAGGGGGTGTTGTTGTCAGGTTGGACAATGGAGTGCTGAGGTTGATGTCGTAAGGCCTGAAAAGGGGTCCCTGGGGCTGGGGGGCTCTGCCTTCAGGCTGGAGCTGATGAAGGAGAAAAGCTTAAAAGAGGGATCTCCACTCCCCTTCAGTCTCTTCTAGGAGACACCCTGGCTAACATGGGAAGAACTGGACAGCAGGAGGCCTGAACAACTGTCTTATCCAAGGCAGCAGGATTCAAGGGACAGTGTCAGTACCTCTACACACCCAGGGCCTACAAGGGAAAAGGCTGCCAAATGCAATATTTAGCAAGACTTTATGGAACAGCATCAAGCTAACCTAAATCACTTCCTCTGGGACACGTTTCAAGACAGCCAAGTGTACTGGTATTTTCAGAGTTCCAGCAAGGGGACATAGAGCTCCTCCATGTTTGACACTTTGTGCTATTTCACTAAGCAGACATAGTGCGCCTGAAGGAGGAAATGTTGCTACTGATCCATTAGAGATTGATATCACTCCAGAGAGAGTACAGTCCTGGATCTGCATTTTTGTGTACATATAGAAGAAAGTTTGTCCTCAAGTTGTTCTACCATGTCAAGATGGGCATCCCATAACCCCTCATCCCCATCCAAGTTCTTTTCCCTCAATAAAACAACAAAAACAAGTCCATGGACTGGTTACGGACTCTGTGTGGCAGTTGGAAACTGCATTTTGCCTGGCTGTGCAGGAGCAGGGGGACACCAAAATCCAGCGGCCCTCTAGGGGTAGCGCTAAATACAGAAACGGTCATTGAGGCGATCAATTCCCCACACAGACTGAGCTCAGACTTGTAACTAATGTATGCATATAATTACAGCGCTCACAATATATCACAAATAAATCCAATTGGTAAGTGAAGCAAATTATAAAAATGTCCATATAAATTGTGTATGGGTGCTCCAATCATTAAAGTGCAATAGTGCTCCAAGCTTCAAGAGGTCCTTGATGAGGCCTTGTGGGAGGGCGAAACGCGTTGACATAATTTTCGGTTTCAAGTCCAAACTATGTCACTTCCAGTTTCGGTGGAATGCACGCTGGATGAGGCGTTTGCCAAATTGTATCTCTGCAATATATCATGCGATTTTAATTTTCCTATTCTGTAAGTACCTATCCACATTTGCGCAATAAACTATCTGCCAAACTGTACTTCACTATTAGTCCCTTTTGTTTTCCATTTTTGTACCAACATCTACCTATGACCATCATGATTGGGGGAGATCTTCATTGGAGCCTTTTGTGAATCGCCATTCATGGCCAGCGTCCTAGCCTGAATAATCCCTAGACTGAAAAGCTAGGGGTCCATTTCTTTTGGTGAGTGGGGACACAGGAGGGGACACAGGAGGTGTGTGGCACACCTTGAAGTTTGGAGCACTATTGCACCCATGCACAATTTATATGGATGTTTTTTAAAAAAAAATTCACCTATCAATTGCATTTATTTGTGATGTATTGCGAGTACTGTAATTATATGCATGCATTTTTTTTCAGGCAGGTGAATAGCACTTTGTGTACAGCAGCTGCGATCACTAGATTATCATTATTGTTTTCACTTTTAGAGCGAGTATTTACATATTTATATACAGTATCTCACAAAAGTGAGTACACCCCTCACATTTTTGTATATATTTTATTATATCTTTTCATGTGACAACACTGAAGAATTTACACTTTGCTACAATGTAAAGTAATGAGTGTACGGCTTGTATAACAGTGTGAATTTGCTGTCCCTCAAAATAACTCAACACACAGCCATTAATGTCTAAACCGATGGCAACAAAAGTAAGTACACCCCCAATTGAAAATGTTCTAATTGGGCCCAATTAGCCATTTTCCCTCCCCAGTGTCATGTGACTCATTAGTGTTACAAGGTCTCAGGTGGGAATGGGGAGCAGGTGTGTTAAATTTGGTGTTATCACTCTCATTCTCTCATACTGGTCACTGGAAGTTCAACATGGCACCTCATGGCAAAGAACTCTCTGAGGATCTAAAAATAATAATTATTTCTCTACATAAAGATGGCCTAGGCTATAAGAAATTGCCAAGACCCTGAAACTGAGCTGCAGCAAGGTGGCCAAGACCATACAGCGGTTTAACAGGACAGGTTCCACTCAGAACAGGGCTCGCCATGGTCGACCAAAGAAGTTGAGTGCGTGTCCTCAGCGTCATATGTTGTCTTTGGGAAATAGAAGTATGAGTGCTGCCAGCATTTCTGCAGAGGTTGAAGGGGTTGGGGGGGGGTCAGCCTGTCAGTGCTCAGACCATACGCCGCACACTGTATCAAATTGATGAGAGAATGAAGTTTGGTCAACTAATTAATCAAAGGTTGGGAGAATTAGAGAGTGTGTGCCTCATCCGATAAAAAATGGAAGAACAAAAAAGGGTTTTCCCCTAGGTTAATGGACTTTCAGTAGGCACTACTACACTTTCCCAAATAAATCTCAAATGTATGTAATAACAAAATTTATTGAAAAAATATTCTAGATATGTAGAAAAATGGTTTACATTAGATACAGATAAAAACAGCATCAAACATATTTGTAATTTATTACATGACATCCGACCAGACGCGTTTCGGAGTGAGAAGATGTCCTCCTTCTTCAGTGGTCGTGGTGTCGAATATAAAGTTTAGTTATGTATGTTGATGCATTGGTGGTGTGGGTGTTCCACCGTATTTAAAAACAGTGTATCGCATAGGAGCAGCAGAGGATGTTTGGTTGGATACGAGTCAATTTCCCTCCTGTGGTCATCCAGAGATATATCTTGGAGGAAATGCAGGTAATAAGAAAGATCCAAAAAGCCAAAGAGAGATTTTTTTACCATAGAGCCGAAATGTCACATTGGGCTCCTAAATGAGACTGGGATTGCCGCAAGAAGGCAAAAACGTTGGAGAGAGTGTGGGACTGCTGAGGTCAACAAATAATTCTAGAAATCCTGTCTATGGGGTAAATTGCCTGTATTGTGGCTTGAGAATAACACCCTCGCAGATGTAGAGGTGTAGTCTTGCAGGTGGAAAAGGACAAGCCGACCGCATCAATAGCTGCTGATACCGTCCAGATGGTACCATCTGGACGGTATCAGCAGCTATTGATGTGGTCGGCTTGTCCTTTTCCACCTGCAAGACTACACCTCTACATCTGCGAGGCTAGCCCCACGTAGGTGTTATTCTCAAGCCACAATACAGGCAATTTACCTCATAGACAGGATTTCGAGAATTATTTGTTGACCTCAGCAGTCCCACACTCTCTCCAATGTTTTTGCCTTCTTGCGGCAATCCCAGTCTCATTTAGGAGCCCAATGTGACATTTCGGCTCTATGGTAAAAAAATCTCTCTTTGGCTTTTTGGATCTTTCTTATTACCTGCATTTCCTCCAAGATATATCTCTGGATGACCACAGGAGGGAAATTGACTCGTATCCAACCAAACATCCTCTGCTGCGCCTATGCGATACACTGTTTTTAAATACGGTGGAACACCCACACCACCAATGCATCAACATACATAACTAAACTTTATATTCGACACCACGACCACTGAAGAAGGAGGACATCTTCTCACTCCGAAACGCGTCTGGTCGGATGTCATGTAATAAATTACAAATATGTTTGATGCTGTTTTTATCTGTATCTAATGTAAACCATTTTTCTACATATCTAGAATATTTTTTCAATAAATTTTGTTATTACATACATTTGAGATTTATTTGGGAAAGTGTAGTAGTGCCTACTGAAAATCCATTAACCTAGGGGAAAACCCTTTTTTGTTCTTCTGTATCAAATTGATCTGCATGGTTGTCGTCCCAGAAGGAAGCCTCTTCTAAAAATGATGCACAAGAAAGCCTGCAAACAGTTTGCTGAAGACAAGCAGACTAAGGACATGGATTACTGGAACCATGTCCTGTGGTCTGATGAGACCAAGATAAACTTATTTGGTTCAGATGGTGTCAAGCGTATGTGGCGGCAACCAGATGAGGAGTACAAAGACAAGTGTGTCTTGCCTACAGTCAAGCATGGTCGTGGGAGTGTCAAGGTCTGGGGCTGCATGAGTGCTGCCAGCACTGGTGAGCTATAGTTCATTGAGGGAACCATGAATGCCAACATGTACTGTGACATACTGAAGCAGAGCATGATCATCTCCCTTCAGAGACTGGGCCGCAGGGCAGTATTTCAACATAACGACCCCAACACACAACTCCAAGACGACCACTGCCTTGCTAAAGAAGCTGAGGGTAAAGGTGATGAACTGGCCAAGCATGTCTTCAGACCTAAACCCTATTGAGCATCTGTGGGACATTCTCTAACGGAAGGTGGAGGAGTGCAAGGTCTCTAACATCCACCAGCTCTGTGATGTTGTCATGGAGGAGTGGAAGAGGCCTCCAGTGACAACCTGTGAAGCTCTGGTGAACTCTATGCCCAAGAGGGTTAAGGCAGTGCTAGAAAATAATGGTGGCCACATAAATTATTGACACTTTGGGCCCAATTTGGACATTTTCACTTAGGGGTGTACTCACTTTTGTTGCCAGTGGTTTAGACATTAATTGCTGTGTGTTGAGTTATTTTGAGGGTACAGCAAATTTACACTGTTATACCAGCTGTACACTCACTACTTTACATTGTAGCAAAGTGTCATTTCTTCAGGTGCTTGAAAAAGAGTTCCCGCAACCAGCTTTGGGACACAACCAGGATCCATGGAATGCCAGGAGTGTGTTAGGATCCTGGATACATGGGGAGGGGGGGTATGCAAACACTGGATTACCCACTAGATTGCCTGCCAGCGTACTGACAAAGTGATCCACCAGCACTCCAAACAAATCCAATATAAAAAACAGAGGTTTACTGCATCATGGCTTTTATCATAACACAGTAAGGGCCGGTGCTTTCAGCTTTTTTGTAGCCTCAGAATTACTTTCCTCTCTATACAAGTTTATGAGCATGATAAAGCAGCTTGAAGCAGGTCAGTTGCACCTGGTCCAAGGCTCAATCTGAGTGCTGTTTTTTACCTTTCATCTGGTAAGGAGCCTACATACAGGTGGTGGCACCCCGTTAGATGTGGAGCACAGTGGTGTGGTGTAAAGTGTTATGCACATAAGGATTAACCTATCGTTATGAGGACTACCTACTAAAGCATCTTTACTTATATCTCTTGGACACTTTTGTGAACATCCTGATTTGCACGTTCTATTTGACTTGAGAACATTATTTTGCTTATGCCAATGTCATTATAAAGGCAAACTGAATATCTTTTGTCAGTAGTGTTTCAAGTGCCAAATGATTGGATACATATATTGCCAATGTGAATTGGATATCCTTTCATTTCTTTCCTTATACTAGTTGCTTTTTACCTGGCGCAGTTTTTTATCTCTATAGGTCAGTTGCACCTGTCATGGAATTCTCAAGGGTCTTAAACTGATGTAAAAGGCCAATTGCATTTGCCTATCGATAAAAGCCCAAACCCACTGACATACAGTAGACTCTAAATGTATGGTTTCTTGAATATGTTTTAAGTTCTGGCATTTCTCTTTGCAGTTGCACTGTACCTGAGTTACCATGCACCCTTGTTATTATTTTCTCTTGTTGCTTTCAGACCTCCTTTGTTTTATGTGACTTCTAATGCGCCTTGAGGCGATTCGGTTCGCATTGTATCGCTATACAAATTATTCATTCATTCATTCATTCATTCAATGCCACTTCCATAGCAAAGGGCAGCAGGCTAAGGTGACAGAGACAGTTTCCATTAGACACTTGTAGACATGTTGCTTAGGAATCACAAATGAGGCAGGAGTTTAAAAAAAAAAAGAAAACAAACGACTCTAAACAATAAATTTTAGCTCAGTTTTAGGAAATGCTTTAGGCTTAGGGCCTCATGCAGTATACTTTCAAGTGCATTCATTGCACATTTGAAATTAGTCTGAGAGCTGCCATTGCACATTTGTTTTTGATGATGACAACTCCAGGACTATCATCCTGTTTGTCAGACCCCTTAGTTCTTTTTCCACACCTGTATTCTAATTAATTGGTCTTCTCTAAAGAACATGCACAAACAAGAAAGAGGCTCCATGATGTTTCCAGAACAATTTAGAAGGCAACTGCTTAACCAGAGCCATGAGGAAATGTCTATTGGAGGCGCCCAACCCCGCTGGCCTGCTACTTTGTGGGGAGCAGAGGATTGGAAGGGTTTGAAAACGTATCCCTTTTACTGTTGATCTCCCTAAAAAGCTGGTACCTGTCTCCTGCTACCAGCCTCCCCACCTCTCATAGAAAGTATTATTTTACCGAAAGGGTAATTGTCGGTTGGACTAGACTTCCAGCAGAGGTAGTGAGTCAGTCAACAGTACGTGGTTCAAACATGCCTGGGACAAACATAGGTCTATACTCAGACAAAATTGTTAAGAAAAATAAATGCAAAAAAATTTTGAATTAAAAAAAAAAAACGTGGTAGACTTGATGGACCACTTGGTCTTTTTCCTGACATCATTTTTCTATGTTGTTCACCATTAACCTCAATGTATAAGGTCAGCATGTTGAGTAGCGCTCTACAAGCATCCTACCCTTACCAAGAGGAGCTTAAAGTGTTACTAAACCCACAACAGTAAAATCAGGCTGTATATGCAGTAAAGCATGCTTGTTTAACTCACTGTGGAACCTAAGGGGTTAATCCGCTGCATTGTGTAATAAGGCTGTTTGATCATGTCTTCTCTGATACTCCCCTTCTTCCACTTTCCCCAAACCATCCCTTGATAGAACAGAGCCTTGGGGGCAAGCTGCACATGCTCAGTTTGGTGTGTATGGCTAGATAGTTTTTTATTTGTTCTTGGGCGGGTGCATGTGATCAGCACAGGGCCAATCAGCACTGACTGGACAGAGGGTCAAGGGTCCTGCAGCCTCATAGGACCGTCAGAGTAGAATAAAATCTCCTCTTACAAGCTTTAACCAGACACTGATTGAAGTCACACCATTGCTATATACTGATGATGAGAAAGGTATTTAGCAGTTTATATTTACTAAAACTATTGCATTTCCATGTGCTGTGTACTGTGGGAGACCAGATATTGAATGCAGGGTCCTGGGTTTAGTAACACTTTAAATCCAATGTTGTTACCAAAAAGGCAGGCAGAGGGCAAAGGACTAGTCATCAGTATTTCCTGTTTTCTCCCAGCAGCTTATCTTTTCCCCATTACTGCTTACCATGCCTTGTTTTGCACTATGCCTCTATGTGGAAGTGGCCATCTTGGCAGAGGCATGGCTTTGCCTCCTCATGTCAGAGCCTCCAGCAAAGAGAAGCATTAGTGATACAGTAGTGATATCGACAAATCTTCCTCCAAATCTTCTGAAATTAGCAGTCAGTGCAGCAGTACTTTAGATTTCACAATGCAGCTACACAGCTATGAGGCTGTAGGTACAGAAGTGCCTAGGCACTGTCACATAGCAGGAAGTGCATTGCCATTTTTCAAGAGGAATTCAGACAAAAGTTATATTTGTCAGGGCACTATTTAAAGAGGAGCTCCAGGCTCCTCCCAAAAAAATTAAAGTCAGCAGCTACAAATACTGTAGCTGCTGACTTTTAATTTAAGGTCACTTACCTGTCCAGGGATCCAGTAATGTCCTCACTCGTGCTGATTCTTCAATCAGCTTCGGGTGCAGGCGCCGGCATCTCAAGTATGAAAAACAGGCCATGAATCCTTGTGCGAACCACGCTGGGCCCTGAGAATGGACCCATAGTCTTCTGAGACCTGTAATGTGTCATCAGAAGATTGGGGGGAAGGAGGAGGGGGGGGGGGCAAACTTCTAGCTCAGATTGCGGTGGTAATCTGAGCCAGAAGTGGGAGCGGGTACTTGTCAAACCAGGTACCCGCTCCCCCCCATCAAGTGCCAAATGTAGCAGTGGGGGGTGAAAACAAGCGGAACTTCCCCCTTTGGGAGAACTTCCACTTTAAGCACAATTATTACATTGTTACGTATTCCCTATAACAGCAAATCTTCACTTTTTGGATTCATCTCCTCTTTAACCACTTGCTTACTGGGCACTTAAACCCCCCTCCTGCTCAGACCAATTTTCAGCGCTGACGCATTTTGAATGACAATTGCGGTCATACAACACTGTACCCAAATTAAATTTATATATTTTTTTCACACAAATAGAGCTTTCTTTTGGTGGTATTTAATCACAGCTGGGGTTTTTATTTTTTGCTAAACCAAACAAAAAAAGACGAAAAATTTTGAAAAAAAATAAAAACTCATTTGTTATAACATTTTGCAAACAGGTAATTTTTCTCCTTCATTGATATGCGCTGATGAGGCGGCCCTGGTGGGCAATGATAGGCTGCACTGCTGGGCACAGATAAGGCTGCACTGATAGGGACAGATAAGGCAGTACTGATGGGTACAGATAAGGCGCACTGATGACCACTGATAAGATGGCACTGATAGGTAGCTCTGATAGGCACTGATAGGTGTTACTGATGGCTACCACTGATAAATGGCACTGATGGGCACTGGTAGGTGTTACTGATAGGTACCACTGATAGATGGCACTGATGGGCACTGGTAGGTGACACTGATGGGCACTGGTAGGTGACACTGATGGGCAGCACTGTTGATGAGGCACTGATGGGTGGCACTGTGGGCACTGGTAGGTGTTGCTGGTGTGCACTGGTAGGTGGCATTGGCAGGTGGCACAAGTGGGCACAGATGAGCTGGCGACAGCTCTCCTTGATCAGGACCGATGTCCCTCTGACGGGGATCGCCGCTCGGGCACGGGAGGATGTCTATTGACGCCCTCCCGGCAAAGTAGGTCCGCGCTGTAGCCGTCATTCGGCTATAGCGCGGATCTGAAGAAGTTAAATCTGTGGACAAATTGCCATTTGTGACACCATTGTGGACAATCTCCATTCCTTTGGTCATCGACCATTTGATGTTACATAGTTACATAGTTACATTAGTTAGGTTGAAAAAAGACACAAGTCCATCCAGTTCAACCACAAATAAAAAAATATATATATATACATATATATATATATCATACAATCCCATATACCCCATTCTATACCCACAGTTGATCCAGAGGAAGGCAAAAAAAACCCCAGCAGAGCATTCTCCAATTTGCTAAAGCAGGGGAAAAAAATTCCTTCCTGATCCCCCGAGAGACAATCGGATTTTCCCTAGATCAACTTTACCTATAAATGTCAGTACCCAGTTATATTATGTACATTCAGGAAAGTATCCAGGCCTTTCTTAAAGCAATCTACTGAGCTGGCTAGAACCACCTCTGCAGGGAGTCTATTCCACATTTTCACAGCTCTTACTGTGAAGAAACCTTTCCGTATTTGGAGATGAAATCTCTTCTCCTCTAGACGTAAAGAGTGCCCCCTTGTCCTCTTTGTTGACCGTAAAGTGAATAACTCAACACCAAGTTCACTATATATGAATGTTATATGTATATATATGTTATATTATATATATGTTATTCTAATGAACAATTTTACAAATGTTGAAGAATGACTTGTAGAGCAGAACAAATGCAGATCAGTCTATAAATATGAATGCGGCCACTGCCTTCTGGAAGATCGTATTCTTCCCCATAACATGTTCTGGGCAATGTGTTTGTGACAGCTCCTTTTCCATCTCCTCGTCAGTGGGAGGAGATGACTCCTACACTGCAGATTTTTCTCTCTGTTGTGGAGCTGGTGGAATAGAGAGCTGCATTTCATAATGGGTTCTTGTGGAAGCTTTTTCATGCTCTGGATCCTGCCCCATGGCCCGTGCCAGAGGGAGGTCAGGGAACATTTCCTGCTCCTATTATTTTCTTCCCTTTTATCTATTCTTTACTGTTTCCCCGCAGCAGAGCAATAACGTTCAATTTCCTATTCCAAATTTGTATTTTGTTCTTTGAAAGTTATGAATACATTGTGTTGCCATTATTTTTTAATTATTTTTCAATTTGTTCGGGTTGTAGCATTGTTACAGATTTAAAGTATATGTGTCCTAGAGAGCTACATGTTTGAGAAGTGATTCATTGTTCGTTCAGATACATTGATTTCCAGCAGAGTAGTTCTTTCTGCAAGATCTTCAATGAAGAAATTAGAGTGATTGTAAACCCTTGCTTTTTGTATTTATAGAAAAAAAAAAACATGCCTATACCCACCTGCTCTGTATGATGGTTTTGCACAGGGCAGCCCCAATCCTCTTCTTCTGGGGTGCCCTGTCGGGGCTCTAGGCTCTTCCTTGGGGGCATCCGTGCGGGCTCGCTCCCGAGTCCCACTGCTGCGTCCATTGACACAGACAGTGGGACTTAGCCCTGTCCCCCACGTCACAGCTTTTGATTGACAATTGCCAAAGGCTCCCGCTGCTATCAATCTGTCGAATGAAGAGAGCCACAGTGGCTGGAGCTGCTGCGCTTGTGCATATTGCTTTATCGGATCAGGCTCAGGTAAAAAAAAGGCAGGGGGGGGGGGGTCTGGGGGGCTGCAGCACAGAACGTTTTTCACCTTAATGCATAGAATGCAATAAAGTGAAAAACTTTAAGGCTTTACGACCACTTTAACATTCCCCTAAGTCTCCCTAACCAATAATCTATTGCTGACTTTGAGGAAGACCTTAAAGTGATTAGAAATGAAAACATAAAAAAAAATATATATATAAATAATATATATATTTTATATATATATATATATATATATATATATATATATATAGCAAACATCTCTATACATACCTGCTCTGTGCAATGGAATTGCACAGGGCGGCCTCGAACCTTCACTTCTCAGGTCCCCTGCCAACGCTCCTGGCCCCTCGTCTCTGTCCAGTGCCCCCAATCCCCGCTGCTGCGTCCATTGATACAGACAGTGGGACTCAACCCTGCCCCCCACTCCCTCGTCACTGGCCTTGATTGACAGCAGCGGCAGCCAATGGCTCCCGGTGCTCCAGCAAAGCCAGTGACACCTGAAGGTGAGGGAAGAGAAGAGCTGCAGAAGTGCACATCACTGGATGGAATCAGGGCTCAGGCAAGTATAGGGTGTGTGAGGGGCCAATACTGATGCCTAAACATTTTTAGGCTATAGAATAAGGTGACCAGATTTTTTAAATGAAATCCGGGGACATATTTTTATTTACTAGTAATGGCAGCAATTAGCGACTCTCTGCCCTTTTGCCGCCTCACAGTCTGTCAAGTCTTACTCTCCGGGCCCCAGCTACTACTGGGTGGGGAGCGGAGGAAGATCACTCCACCAGGGAAGGCAAGGAGATGGGCAGGTTGCTGGCCGTGACTTGCGCCAAGGCAGAAGAAGATGTGAGTAGGAGCGGAACGGGCATGCTCCCGAAACTGAAAAAAAAACCCCCGAAACTGAAAAAAAAAAGTTACCAATCGAAAAAAAAAATGTTACTCATCGAAAAAAAAGTTACGAATGTACGAATTTTTTTGTTCAATCCATTCTCTCCGCTCTGACCAGCACATGATCATCAGAAAGAGGCACGGATAATGAAAAAAACACCCCACCCCCTAAGCTAGTAAGAGCGACAGAGCGGGGGGGAGGGGGTAATTCAGATTTTTTTTTTTTTATTCTGCACTGACTGTCTTTGAAATTGCCCCAGCACCGGTTTAAATCCAATGCGGGACAAAACCAGGGACAGACTTGGTTCGGGGAGAGTGTCCTTAATTCGGGGACTGTCCCAAGAAACCGGGGGTGTCTGGTCATCCTACTATAGAACCTTTTTTAAGCTGAACTCCAGGATAAGAAAATAGTGTCTAAATACAAGAGACGTGTATTCTTCCTTGAATCTTGGTGTGCTTCCAATTCTGTGCAGTAATCCAGTGTGAGACTTTCCCTCTGTGCAGGACCTTCATGTAATGAAGACCGTTCACTGCTGCTCTCTCCTTGTGCATGGTGACTGGTCTTCTCTCCGCCCCCTCCTGTAGTTTTCTGCAGGAAGCCTGCATTAGGCTGTATCACTCCATCAGCTCTTTGTACTGGCCGCAGACCGGTGATGATGTCACTGCTATTTTTGCAAAGTAATGCCTGGATTCGCTAATGCATTCAGTATATACAAATTGGATTTATATCCTTTATGGCTATTGAAGAATATGTTTACATAAATGTTTTTGTGCCATGAGTTCAGCTTTAACACTTAAAGTGGTATTAAACTGAAGAACAAAAAATTATTATTTTTTTTATGCTTTTTCCCTTTGTTTTCACTTGATGATGCATCCAGTAAGTCTCTTATTTTTCAGTTTACTTTATCAGATCAAACTGTCCTGACAAAGTAGTAGTTAGAAGGTTGGGAAAAACCATTAACTCCTGAAGGGGGCTTACAATGATCAGCTTTTATTAATTTATGTAAAACCTTTATCCCCCAACAAAAAATAAATAAAAAACTCTCTGCTGCAACTAATTATGAAGTATTAGCTGGGGTTCAGCTTTAACTTGTTAGTCAAATTTGGAAGAATCTGTTCAGCTTCATGCACAGATGTCTATGCATTTTGTACCCGAAATCGCCAGTAGTAGTGCAGGTCTATAGACATGCACAGCACCAGTAACCTATGGCTTCCACTGCTCTCTGTGTCTTCTGTGAGGCCGGGAAGTGGGGGGAGAATTGCTGCAGCCAAGAGTAGTGCTGGAGCGATAACATGTCAGGTAAGTGTTTAGGGGTTGGGGGGGTAGGAAAGTTAGTTGGGTTTTTATTTTACCTTAATGCAGAGAATGTATGAAGATAACAAGAATTTGACTTTAGAACCACTTTAATTTTTTTCTTTACTTTAATTAGTTTATCGAGGAGTATTTTTTTGTTTCTTACCAACAGTTGTGAGATAATGAGGAGAAGATGAGGCCACCCATTGCAACATTCTTGTTTGTGCACATATTAACTTTGCATTTAAGTTGCATTGTGCTGAATTTAGATACAAATAGTACTTAGTAGAGTGTTCCTTTAAATTGCATTTTGGTTGCTCCTCTTCCTTATATCTGCTCTTCTCTCATGAAACACAGTGACAACCTGTGATTACAGGAGCCTGGCCGCTGAAGATTTGGCTGGCCTACACACTGGAAACCCGCGCCGGCTCTTTTTGGTCTTTCTGTTTTCTTTCATATACTCGAAGCCAACCCAACCTCTTCCCGCTTCCTGCTGCAGAGGCACAGCAGAAAGTATTTCTGGAGGCAGTGGTTTCTCTAACATCCCTTTGAACATGTTGTATGAATAAAAGTAATGGCCACTCACACATTAAAAGGAAAATGTCCCAAGGAAACAACACTGGCCAGTTCATCAATGTATCTCAGATGAGATCTGTCTGTATTGGTGCACCAGCTACTAATAAGAATCAAAGCTGTGCAAAATGTCAGTTGGAGAAGAGAAGTTTGAATCTGATTGGCTGCTTTAGGGAAGTAAAGAGAGTTGTTACTCGATACATAGAGGTGATGTTGGCTTAAAGCGTAACTTTACCCATAACAACTTAAGAAAAATAATGTTCTTTAGCAAGGTACATACATTCCACATTAATAATTATGCTACCAAAATTGGTGTGTGCTGTAAATACAGGCAGTCCCAGAGTTACGAACACAATAGGGACTATAGGTTTGTTCGTAAGTCGAAGTTGTTCGTAAGTCGCAACACTGCATTTGTAAGTGTAACTTCCAGTCGGAACACTGCATTTGTAAGTGTAACTTCCAGTCGGAACACTGCATTTGTAAGTGTAACTGCCGCCTGTGCATGGATGTGGGATGTTTCGGGCGCTTGTTATGTTATCTGGGGCATAGTACGGCAGTGTGGGATGTGTTCGAAAGTGCTCGAATGTGCTCGCAAGGTATCCAGGACCCGCGTGGAGCACAAGTGGCCGGCATTTGAGGCCGTTCGTAAGTAGGAGTGGTTCGTAACTCGGGTGTTCGTAACTTGGGGACTGCCTGTAGCTTTCAGCATTGTTCCTGTTTCTTCTGGAGGCTGCCATTTTGCTGAAGCCCAGAACAGCAGTAAATCTTTAGGCTGTCAGCAGATCGGCCTCTACAAATTCAGCACAGTGCCTAAAAATAGAGAGCAACTGAGCATGTGCAGAGCAGGGTGAGACAGCGTATTACTGGATTTTAAACAGTATAGGCACTTTTTTTTTAATGTTTTACATAGCTATACCTGCAAAAAGGGGTCAGCTGGATCTAGCAAGACTTCATTTTCTGAACTAAAGTTCCACTTTAAGCCTTAATGGTGCACATAGATCAATGGTCCCCAAACCAAGGTCTGTGAGCCAGTTTTTTCCTGCTGGTTGCTGTAAACTAGCCCATGCAACAGAAAGTCCCTTGACACAAGGCTTTCTTGAAGAGAGTAGCAGTAATCCCTCACAGGGACTATTGGGCAAAGTGATCTCCTGGGGGCTTTTAATACTCCCCTAGCCTGGGAGGCTTTTGGTATTCTCACTGACATCAGTTTTGGGGTGGGTTCTGAATCCAAATACCCCTGACACCAATGATGGGACACCAATCTGCAATATCCAATTGTTCCCACTGAGCATCAACGCAGAGGCATATTTTACTACCACTGACCAATAATGATATAGTAGAATTAGGGACACTCCCTGACCGCTGACACCAGTTTTAAGGGAGGGTGTTCTAAACCCCACTGACAATATTAATGGGGCACCAATCTGCATACAGACAATGAGGTAGGGCCATTTATTGCTCCCACTGACCACCAAGGCAGAGGCATAGTTATCCCACTGACCACTGATGTAGGGGCATTTTGAATGCCCCCTGGCCACCCATATAGGGGGATTTTTTACTCCCACTGATGCAGTACTAATAAAGAAGTACTATATTTTTTAATTGAAATACCATCTAATAAAAAGGTATAATTGATCCCTATTAGGTCAGTAATTTTACAGAGGGTAGGGATTCTTAACCCAAAACCCCCTGCAGTATTAAATGCAGGATCTCCATTTTCATCTAGACAGGTTACTAGAAATGTACCTTTGGAACAGACTATTTAATTGAAAAGTTGTCCACTGGAACACTTTACCTGTTCACTGAGTGAATGTTGTTCACTGCCAATGCAAACTTTATGGTGATCCCAAGCTTGGCGCAAAATGCCCAGATTCACTGATAGTTTTCAATGCAAAATGATTTCCTTATCCCCTTCTTACAGTGGTTAGCCTTTATTCACACCCTCCTAAGAAGAATAAAACTGTTGCTGCAGCTGCTTGAGCACATCTGGCAGTGTATTAGAATGCCCACCTCATACTCTGATATCTTCCAGACAAGAGAACAGCAGAGTGTTGATCTCGCCAGTGTGCTGTTGCTCCTTTGGCTATCCATCTACGGTCGGGTTTTTCTACTCCGGCTCCCGGGACTGATGTTGTTTCTGGTCGGCCTTCCGGCCCTCCATGCATGCACCCAGTCTCATTGGCATTTCTGTAAGTAGTCTTGGTAAATTAGGGATATCTCCCCTCTCCTCTTCCTACATAAAATACCTATTATTTTATTTTTACAAATTAATTATGTGTTTCAATACTTATAGACATTTACCCCATACTTTCTCCTGAAGAGTGTTAGTTTTCACGAAACGCGCCGAGCCAATAGATGCCTTTTCGCCCATATTTTGCAACACCATCAATTACCATACTTACCAATTGGATTGTACCAATGAACTATAGATACAGTTTTTTACCAGGGAGACACGCTTTGATGAAAATTGTTCTATACAATGTTACAATGTGAACTCATTATGTTACTAGTATATTATGTCATTACTATCATTGTCATATTTTATATATCCCAATGAACTTTGTTCTATATAATGTTTACATTATGAACTTACTATGTCAATATTTTATCATGGTATTTCTATTATTGTTATATTTTTATATCAATAAACCAATGACTGCCAATTGTTGTTTTGCAATGCTGTCATGGAATGTCCATAGTTCTAATATACTTAGTACCGCCCATCTTCATTTATATTGTGATATCTCCAGGGGTGTATGCTTCATATAAAGTCCCACCTTCCTTCCTTCTTATCAAATTAATAGGGATGGAGGCACTTGGCCGTGTTAGCCTTGCGTTCGCATACAAAGTCCCAACTGGCTGCTTTTGTTTTTAGTTGCTCCTTTGTTGTTCACTCTCAGGTTATTGGTCTACTGCAGTGTTTTTTAACCTTTTTTCAGTCAAGGCACTCTTTAAAATTCTGCAACTTGAGGCACCCCATTCTAAAATATAAAACACTAAACGAATGCTGTTACATTTTGCAGCAGTATCCCACACGTAGGACACCCAACGTTAGAGGTGATTTATTCCTCCACCTTTGCACATTGGTACTGACTACTATTCCAAACTTTCTAATTTCCCTCAGTTTCTCCCCCTCACTCTGCTAATTCAACACCAGTAATGACAGAGAGCAGCAGGAAAGGGACAAACAAGGACATCGTCAGGCGCCCAACGTCCTTATTATCAACCTATGGTGTCATCAGTTGTTAGGATGCCGGTAGCTGGCCCGCATGGTGCTAAACGTTGTAATTCTGCACAACAAAAACCTGTGGCTTTGTGTAAAAGGCAGACTTGCTCTATCCACTAGTTTGTTGACAATTTTGGGGCAGTTTTATGCACCTTTAACCACTTGCCTACCAGGTACGAACACCCCCTTCCTGACCAAGCCATTTTTCAGCTTTTAGCGCTGTTGCATTTTGAATGACAATTACGCGGTCATGCAAGGATGTACCCAAATAAAATTTTATAATTTTTTCCCCACAAATAGAGCTTTATTTTGGTGGTATTTGATCACCTCTGCGGTTTTTATTTCTTGCGCTATAAACAAATTAAGAGAGACAAGTTTGAAAAAACGCAATATTTTTTACTTTTTATTATAATAAATATCCAATTTTTTTTTTTTTTTTAAACACATTTTTTCCTCAGTTTAGATCGATACGTATTCTTCTACATATTTTTGTTAAAAAAAAATCGCAATAAGCATCTATTGATTGGTTTGCGCAAAAGTTATAGCGTCTACAAAATAGGGGATAGATTTATAGCATTTTCATTATTATTTTTTTTTTACTAGTAATGGCGGCGATTTGCGATTTTTATCGTGACTGCGACATTGCGGCGGACATATCGGACACTTTTGACACATTTTTGGGACCATTCACATTTATACAGCGATCCGTGCTATAAAAATGCATTGATTACTGTATAAATGTGACTGGCAGGGAAGGGGTTAACACTAGGGGGCGCTGCAGGGGTTAATATGTTCCCTATATGAGTGATTCTAACTGTGGGGGGAGGGGACTGACTGGGGGAGGGGACCGATCGGTGTCCCTATGTACAAGGGACACACCATCGGTCTCCTCTCCTCTGACAGGACGTGGATCTGTGTGTTTACACACACAGATCCACGTCCTGCTCAGTTACCGGGCAATCGCGGGTGCCTGGTGGACATCGCGGCCACTGGGCACGCGCATCTGGTCCTCAGCTACGCGGCGGGCACGCGCGCACCTCCCGCGGTGCGCGCGCGCCCCCTAGTGGCCAAAAAGCGAGCGCCGTCATATGACGGCGGCCCGCCACAAGAGCTGCACCGTCCCGCCGTCATTTGACAGTGGGCGGTCAGCTACAGGTTAAAGAACCCAGATGGCACCTCATGGAACCTTGGTTGAAAAAGGCTGGCATAATGCAACACAAGAAATGTATGTTGCCTCTTGATAGGCATTGCCTTACCCTGAATGTGGCGCCTCTCCTGAAGAAAGGAATTTCTTTATCTATGACCGTGTACATTTTTCCCCATAATTTTTTTACACAATTTTTAGACGTTTTGCCAAGGCACCCTTGAAGAACCCAAAAGGTACCCGCTGAAAAATTTTCCAGAGGTGGGTAAAGATTTAGTGTTGAGGACGGTTGGCTTTTTCTTCTCAGAGTACCTCTGGCCAGCCATAGAGAAACCAAATATATTTGGCCTCAGTGAACCAAAAATGTATGAGGTTTCTATCCAGAAGGAGAACCTCAAGCTTTTGTCTGTCACCCTCAGCCTGGGCATAAAATCCTTTGCTGTCAAAAAGGCGTATGCACCCGGCATACGACTAACGTATGACTATATCACCAGAACCTCCCCAGGGTTCAGAAAATTCTTTAGGTATGTTCTTTTTTTTTTTTCTATAAAAGTTTTTATTGTGAACAAAGTGTTTATACATAGTTTTATACCGCTCTAAAGCTACTCAGGGTGGCCCCAATAAGGGGGTGATCTTTTAGGTATGTTCTGAACGTTTCAGAGCCAGAGGACAAATTCCACTTTAGCAAGTTCTCTGATGCTATAGAGATTCCTCAGATAAACATGCTCATGGAGGACATCTTCTATACACACTCTCTACTTTCTAAATATGAGAATGTTGTATTTGGCGACCATGGATATTTGCCACCCATGGACATTGCGTACCAAGTGTTTAAGGGTCTTGGACCAGTCCCGCACCTAATGGATCTTCTGGACGCTGATGGAGCTTTCTATGATGAAGCACATAAGGTAACTAGAATCTGGCTATGTTTACACAGCAAAGTTTCTCCACTGGGAGATTTTGATAGTGAAATGGAGAATGTAAGATCTAATCCATTCATTCATTTGTTAATATTCTAACAGTACCCCAGGGTGCCACGACACCCTGGTTAATAAAAGACTGGTCTACTGCACTGTGGTCTGCAGACAGACCTCCAAAAGGTCCTGGGCCTTGCTGTGCTGTCTGGTTGTTTAATTCTTGATTTATGGCTTATATTACAGACATGACACACAAGGCACAACCAGCCATTAAATACAACATTTTTAGAGAATAAAAAAAACACAAAGACCAAAAGCTGAACAAAACAAGTCAAAAATGAAAGAGTAAAACACTGAACATGACGCGTATCCAGAACGAATACTCACTTAGGCAAGCCTGGCTCACCTTAGGTTAAAGGCAGATTATAACTTGACTAAGACTAGAACCCATAACTGGTCTTGTGGTAGTTATGCACTGCACAAAAATAAATTGACAAATCTTTTAACTAAGAGGCTTAGCTTTAACTCGTTTCTAGACTTTGAGAACTCATGTCTATCATTTTTATTTGTTTAACATTTCAGGAATAATTCTTTAATATTTTGCTTCTATGTGCGAACAAACATATTTAATAGACATGTATTTTAATTCTTCCTATAATTCCTATATAATCCAGACTGCAATATGACATGGCTTTTAAAATGGGATAAAATGTTGCATTGTGGCCCTAAAGAACAAGAACCTAAAAGACAAAACCTAAGAACATTGCTATAATTTGTACATAAAGTGCATTTACCGTTTCAATAAAACACTTGAATTACACAGAAGAAGAATAAAAAGAAGTAAAGAAAGAGAAAACGTGGATAAAGTCAATGCAGACGTTGTATTTCTTCTCTCCCGCTGCCCAAATATAAATCGCATTCATGCTGAGCTGCTAGATTAAATGAAAAACAATTATCAAAGACTTCCTCTTACAATTTGAATAACAGAGCTGAAGAATAAAGAACTATTTGCTACAATGTTTGAAAATGTTCTAAAGTTCTGAAAGAATGCTAATATGCTTAAGTGCAATAGTCACAAACCTACACATTAGCAGTTCTATTTACATCAGAATGGCATTGAACTATTCAAGTGAAGTCATAAATTGCATTTTTCATAAGGTACCAGTGTGGCCCCCGACTGAATGTCTGGTAGGAGACAAACCCACACTTGTTACATAGCTGTCTCCTTGAACAGCAAGCTGGTCTCAACAGGGGGGCGCTGTTTCACTCTGTGCTGTTGCAGGTGATCATTATCGCACCAAGTATTCGTGCATTTTTTTGGGGGGAGTGGTTAAAGCGCAACTAAACTCTTGCAATCAACAATAACAATTTTTAATCCTTATGTTGCTAGTTTAGGTAAATAGATAGGAAGGTATATTATATGTACTTGTTTTAAACTTATTTATTTTTTATTTTTTCTGTTGCTTCCTGGTTTCTGGCCTAGGCCAAAATTATGTCATACAAACCTGGAGTCTTCATTGGCATTTTTTCTTTCATCTGGAGGAGGGGAGGAAGGACTTAGCTAAGCACATCCTCCTGCCTGCATGTCTGAGCTAAGGCCATATCGATTTCTGGATGTATATGCTACATCAGGCATGTCCAAAGTCCGGCACGTGGACCAATTGTGGCCCGTGGTCCGTTTTATATGGCCCCACTGGTAGCTTGGATATATATATCTTGTTCCTCGGAGGGGATAGGGAGGGGGCGGGACGAGTGCCATCAGATTACACACAGGAGAATGTCCTGTTCACTCAGCGGCCTCTTTAAAGGAAGTCCCGTCTCCTGGGCTGGCATTGGGCGACTGCTCTGTCTATTATAGGAGGCGGGACTTTGTATTAAAGAGGCCACCGTGTAAACCGGAGATGTAATCTGTTGGCGCTTGTCCCGTCCCCCTCCCTGTCCTCTCTGAGGCTGCAGATGGGCATCGATCAGCATGCACTGACGGCAATGGCAAGGCTGCATTCATGGCTGCATTCATGGCAATGTGAGGCTGCATTCAGAGGCTGCATTCATGGCAATGGTGAGGCTGCATTCATGGCAATGGTGAGGCTGCATTTATGGCAATGGTGAGACTGCATTCATTGCAATGGTGAGCCTGCATTCATATCAATAGCGAGGCTGCATTTATGTCAATGATGAGGCTGCATTCATGGCAATGGTGAGGCTGCATTCATGACACTTGTAAGGCTGCATTCATGGCAATGGTGAGGTTGCAATCATGGTAACAGTGGGGCTGCAATCACAGCAATGGTGAGGCTGCATTCATGGACATGGTGAGGCTGCAGATGGGCACTGATTAGGCTGCATTGATGGGCACTGACCCTTATTTTGCTTTACAGTACTTTATTTAAATTTACATTTTTTTCCTGAAACTTCCCTCTTAAAGTGAAGGTGCGTGTTATATGCTGATAAATATGGTATATCCAAATAACATGCCACACACAGCCACAAAGGCAAGAGAATTCTTGTTGGGCAGTGTATTAGTTCATTTACATTAAATTTTAATGGTTCAAAGAATGTCAGACAAAATGGTCGGCCCTCACGCATGTTCACTTCATCAAATCTGTGCTACATGAATCACCTGCCCTTACTCAAGATGGCCACAGCTAGAAATGCTAGCGGGGTGTTTTTCTAAGTGATTTCTCAACCAAATAAAGCATGGAGACATGGATGAATGGACTAGTTTGCTTTGAATAATACAAATGAATTAAATAGCATTTTCAGTTTGTGGATACAGTTAAAGTGTTACTAAACCTAAAAATGTTTTTTACCTTAATACATTGCTTGCATTAAGGTAAAAAACTTTTTCAGTGTCCCTGTGCCCCCCTTCCCCTGTGTGAAGAGTAAGAGAGGGGAGAGAAGAGATCAGCGCTGTGCAGGGCTGCATCTTTCCTCCCCTTACTTCCTCATTACACAGCACTCGAGCAGCAGCAGGAGCTTTGGCTTTTGCTGCTGTCAATCAGAGGAAGTGGGGGGCAGACATAAGTCCTGCTGTGTAAGTCTATGGAGCGCGGCTCCATAGACACACAGCTCGGGAGCACGGGGACTACCTCTCCCCAAAGCCAGGGGCTGGCTGTGGTAGTCCCGCATAAGAAGAGGAGGAGGCAAAATCGCCACCGGGGACCCCAGTAGAGGAGGATATGGGCCTCTCTGAGCAATACCACTGCACAGAGCAGAAAAATATAATATGTTTGTTATTTTAATAAATTTTTTTTTTTTTTTAGTTTGGTAACACGTTAAGTTCCACTTAGTGTTTGTAAAGCTTCTGTTTTTTTTTACTAAATCAAGCATGTCATACTTACCTGCTCTGTGGTTTTGCATAGAGCAGCCCCGATCCTCCTCTTTCTGGGTTCCCTGCCAGCACTTCTTGCGCCTGCTCTTCTTCCAGTGGCCTCATAGGAAGCCACTTACTAAGGGGCCACTCGTGCGGGCTCACTCCCAAGCCCCACTGCCTACGTCCATTGACACAGATAGCGAGGCATGGTCCAGCCCCCCCCCCCCCCCGCTACCTCATCATAGAGTTTGATTGGCTCCCGCTGCTTTCGATCTGCTCTGTGAGGAGGGACAGAGCCGGGAGAGCCGCTGCTCTCATGCACAGCGCTGAATCGCCATGGGGCTCAGGTAAGTATAAGAGGGGCTGGGGGGATCCCAGGCACAGAAAAGTAGAATGTATTAAGGTAAAAAACAGTAAAGCTTTGCAACCACTTTAGGTTGGAAACAACACACAAAATACAGTGTCATAGAAACATTTTGGCAGCTACTAGTTTTTAAAGCTTTTTAAAGCTAAAAGCCAGGCAGAGATAAAAGATAAGAATCAATGCAGGTAAATCATTTTTTGTCAGATAGTTTTTATTGAAAAAAAAAAAAAAGATTTTCAGTTTACACAGTTTTATTTTGTACAGAGGTAAAAAAGCAAGAACAAAACTCTGTGTACAAACAGTTACAGTGCCTTGAAAAGGTATTCATACCCCTTGAAATTTTCCACATTTTGTCATGTTACAACCAAAAACATAAATGTATTTTATTGTGATTTTATGTGATAGACCAACACAAAGTGGCACATTATTGTGAAGTGGAAGGAAAATGATAAATGGTTTTCAAATTGTACAAAAAAAAATAAAAAATGAAAAGTGTGGCATATATTTGTATTCAGCCCCCCTGATTCAATATTTGTAGAACCTCCTTTCGCTTCAATTAGAGCTGCAAGTCTTTTTGGGGATGTCTCTACCAGTTTTGAACAACTAGAGAGTGACATTTTTGCTCATTCTTCTTTGCAAAATAGCTCTAAGTTTTGTCAGATTGAATGGAGAGCGTCTGTGAACAGAAAATTTCAAGTCTTGCCACAGATACTTAATTGGATTTAGGTCTGGACTTTGACTGGGCAATTCTAACATATGACTATGCTTTGATCTAAACCATTCCATTGTAGCTCTGGCTGTATGTTTAGAGCCATTGTCCTGCTGGAAGGTGAACCTCCACCCCAGTCTCAAGTCTTTTGCACACTCTAATGCCCCGTACACACGGTCGGATTTTCCGATGTAAAATGTTCGATGGAAGCTTTTTGACGGAAATTCCAACCGTGTGTAGGCTCCATCGGACATTTTCCATCGGATTTTCCGTCACACAAAATTTGAGATCTGGATCTCAAATTTTCCGACAACAGAATCCGTTGTCGGAAATTCCGATGTTGTGTACACGATTCCGACGCACAAAGTTCCACGCATGCTTGGAATCAAGCAGAAGAGTCTCACTGGCTATTGAACTTCATTTTTCTCGGCTCGTCATACGTGTTGTACGTCACCGCGTTCTTGACGTTCGCAAATTACGACCAACTTTGTGTGACCGGGTGTATGCAAGACAAGTTTGAGACAAAATCCGGCGGAAAAAATCCATGGATTTTGTTGTCGGAATGTCTGATCAATGTCCGATCGTGTGTAATGCACAATATCGTGTATAGAGTGCAGGAATATGTAATGTGCAATATGGTGTATATAGCGAAGGAGTATGTAATGTACAATATAGGGTAAAAAGTGCAGAAATGTGTAATGTACAAAAATAGTGTATATACTGCAAGAGTGCGTAATGTACAATATAGTGTGTAATGTACAATATACTGTATATAGTGCAGTAATGTGAAATATAGTGTATACAATATGTAGTGTGTAATGTTTGGGGGGGGGGGCCTCCCAGTGTAATATTGGTGTAGTATGGGGGGACAGGGGAGTCCTCTAGTGTGTACAGTATGGGGAAAGGGTTCTTCCGGTGTGTACTGTATTCTCTTGGGGGGGGCGGGGGGGCGGGGATCCCCCAGTAAGTACACTGGTCAGTAAGTCACATAAGTTTCGGTATGTGCGCTTGGTCCCGGTGGTCTGTACAGTGCTTGGACCTCTGGCAGTCCCTGGCTTGGTGGGCACATGTCTCTCCAGAACACCATGCCACCTGCTCACCCGCAAATGATTGCGGCACACCCCTTGGGTGGATGGTAGAAAGGTGTGGGCTCTCCCAGTGAGGTCTGATGTGGCCAGTAATGACCTGTCCTGTGCCAAGTTTCTATCCCAGCAAATTATGGTGCTGAAGGCACTCCAGCGTGCAGAGGTGATGGACATTACAACAGTCAGATCTGCAACCTAGCCTTCTGGATGGGCAATGTGGTGCTGAGGATCACCTTTATAATATTATGTGCCGGATAGCAGCCTGGCTGTATGATCAGATGGTATAAGCCTGTAAGGTATTGTCTGAGGATAGTCAAGCTGTGCATGATACATGAGCCTAAGTTTAGTGGAGGAGCGATGCTGCTGCTACTGCTGACCTCCCAGTTATCAGTCACTGGTCCTGCGGGTGGAAAGTTTGACAGCTTCACATGACAGAGCCCCCATCTCCCTCCTCTTATAATCAGCACATCTCCCTTCTTCCTCCAAAATCCTCAGGCAAAGTCCACAGAAGGGAAATTCCATCTATCTCTCTCTGCTCCTGCACACTCTGGGGAATCAGGCCTCAAGTTTGCAGGCCGGATATCTGACATTACGAGCATGGAGCTTAAACAACTTGAAAAGTGCCTCCCCCATGCAGCCGCATCAGTACTGAATGCCCTCTTGGGGTGGGAGGGAGAGAGCACTCCGCAATGAAGCCGCAGCCGGCAGCATTCATTAGCGGCTTTGCACTGAAGACATACAGGGAGTTTGGCGTGGACTGGAGGTGTTAACCCCCCCAAGTTCCCACACTGGATAGGACTGGAGGTATGCTGCTTTGTCCAGGTTTCAGGAGGATACAGTAGAAACACGGGCAGGAGTGTAAAATCCTGGACGGGTCATTCCCGTACAAGTGGCAACCCTACATGCCATGTCCCCCACATGGCTTCACGCAAACTGCAAACAGGACTTCCTATGGCTTTCTTTCAACAATGGCTTTCTATTGCCATAAAGGCCAGATTTGTGGAGTGCATGACTAATAATGACAAACTGTATGGCTGAAATCGCATGCAATCTAATTCCTGCACCATTTGACAGTTCGCACTGCGATCTGCTAATCATTCTGGGGGTGTCATTAACTTTACATTGACACCTGCAGTGGTTCGCAGAGGGCAGTGTGAACCGACAGCGATTCAGGTGCGATGTGGGAACCCGCACAGGATTGTAGGGTTTCCCCGCATTGCACAAGCATGAACCCAGCCTGAGGGAAAAACACTGAAGGAGTAAGGGAAACAAGATAAAAACAGAAGGGTATGAGGGACAGAGGTCAATAAAGGTGAACACGTTTACTTAGCAAACAGTGATAACAATGAAGGCTCAGTTCACACTCCTACTGTATGACTTAGGAACCGACTTTGAGACCCAAAGTTGCAGGACATGTGAAATGCCATGTATATCTTTACTGTGAAATAAAGTGTACAATAATGTAAGCAATCAGTGCGCTAAATCAACCTTAGAATTATAGTATGTGAATTAAAAGGTAAAAAGTGTAATGTGCTTCCTAAAAAGTGCCTTGTGCAAATAAAATGAATTTGCTTTGTATCAATTATGTAAATAATAAGGTAATAAATAAATAGATAAATCCAAGAATGTGTTCAGAAAATATATAAATATCTATACTCTAATGCCACAGGATCGGACTTTCCGGCGGACCAGAGTCCGTCGGACAATTTGATCTCGTGTGGGCTCCAGCGGACTTTTGTTCTCAAAAGTCTGGTGGACTAGAAATAAGACTGGCTTCAAAATTGTCCGCCGGACTCAAATCTGGATCTTAAAGTCCGATCGTCTGTGTGCTAGTCCAACGGACTAAAACCGACCCTGGTGCAGCTATTGGCTACTGGCTATGAACTTCCTTATTCTACGTCATCACGATCGAATCCGGCGGACTTTTGGAGTGATCGTGTGTGGCCAAGTCCGTTCGCTTTAAAGTCCGGCGGACCTCAGCTGCAAAGTCCGCCGGAAAGTCCGATCGTGTGTACGCGGCATAATGCCCCGTACACAAGGTCGGAAATTCCGACGGAAAATGTCCGATCGGACCATGTTGTCGGAAAATCCGACCGTGTGTGGGCTCCATTGGACTTTTTCCGTCTAAATTTCCGATGGAAAAAATTTGAGATCCTGCTCTCAAATTTTCCGACAACAAAATCCGATCTGACTTTTTCCAATCGTGTGTAGAGAATTCCGACAGACAAAGTGCCACGCATGCTCAGATCAAATTACGAGACCAAACCTATTGACTAATAGCCTCTACGTAGTTCCGTCGTACGCAACGAATGTCACTACATTCAGAATGATCGGATTTTCCGCCAACTTTGTCCGACCGTGTGTATGCA
Source organism: Lithobates sylvaticus (assembly GCA_028564925.1). Taxonomy (NCBI): domain Eukaryota; kingdom Metazoa; phylum Chordata; class Amphibia; order Anura; family Ranidae; genus Lithobates; species Lithobates sylvaticus. Next base: position 502,628,661 of record CM053030.1, read on the forward strand.
ACACCAGTGTCGGACAAAATCCATCGGAAAAAGTCCGACGGATTTTGTGGTCGGAATTTCCGACCGTGTGTATGGGGCATAAGAGTCATTCCAAATCACAGTACTGAAGTCGCTGTGACTTCAGAAAAGGTTCCTGCACTAACTACTTTGTTTAGACTTTGACATGGCTTCAATGCCAGAAAGTGTAAGGCTACTTTCACACTGGAGCGGTGGGGGCGCTGGCGGTAAAGCGGCGCTATATTTAGCGCCGCTTTACCGGCGTTTTAGCGGCGCATTGCGGCCGCTCGCGGGGTGTTTTTACCCCCCGCGAGCGGCCGAAAAAAGGGTCAATACCGCCCGCAAACCGCCGCTGTAGCGGCGTTTTACGGGCGGGTTCGGCGCGCTCCCCCATTGTTTTCAATGGGACCGGGGCGCTATAGGAGCGGTAAATATACCACTCCTATAGCGAGCCAAAGATGCGGCTTGCAGGACATTTTTGAGCAAGCGCACCGCTTCAGTGTGAAAGCCCTCGGGCTTTCACACTGAAGGAACAGCAACAGCTGTTTCGGGTCGGTTTGCAGGCGCTATTCTTAGCGCAATAGCGCTTGCAAACCGCCCCAGTGTGAAAGGGGCCTTAAAGTCTTATCAAAGTCACTTCAAAGTGAGACTCCAAAGTTGCACTGAAAATCGCACAGTTTTGGAGTCGGCTAATATGAACCGAGCCTAAGCCACCATGCAGTTGGTAAAGGAGAGAACTATATATTTACTCAATTACTGCCACCACAAAAAAGATACATATGGGGATCAAAGAGATTCAAGTTGTACCAAATCTCATATACAGTATAGTGGGAACCTGCCTGTAAGTATTCTCATCTAGGAAAGCAACCTATCTCTAATCAAATCCTAGCATGCTACTCATGGTTTATTCAGCCATGCTCCCCACATTTTATCAAATTTATGTGGGCAGCCCCTGTGTTGATAACCTCTAAACAGAGATTAGAATTAACCTCTTTGTGCCATTCCACAAAGGGGGCTCCCGGATTCCGATAAGCCCCCCACCCGCAGACCCCGACAACCAACGGCCAGGGTTGTCGGGAAGAGGGCCTTGTCCTCATCAACATGGGAACAAGGTGCTTTGGTGTGGGGGGGGGGGGCTGCAGGGCCCCCCTTTCCCCAGGGCACCCCCCATTCTGAGGGCACGCATCCTGGTACGGTTCAGGAGGGGGGGCGCTCGCTCCTCCCCACTCCCTTTCCTGACCGGCCGGGGTTCACACTGGTGCAGCTTTGAAATCACGCTACTTGAGATCGATTTCAAAGCTGCAGTTCACTGCTATTTGCACCTGATTTAATTGCTGCTTGCAACTTCGTTTAACAGAAGTCTATCCAAGTCACAATGAAATCAGCAAAAAGTAGTGCAGGGACCTTTTTCATAGTCGCTGCAACATGAGTCGTGGCAGTTTGAATGGTTCAATTGCCGACAATGGGGTGCGACTTGTCATGCAATTTAGGACTGTGAAATCGCATGACAAAACGCACCGGTGTGAATGAGGGCTTAGACACCTGGGACATAGGGAGGACTCTCCGCGTCCATACGTTTGCAACCATTCTGGTGTTCTGTATGACCTGTGTATTAGATAAAGTTGTGACAAATGTTTATGATTTGATAAAGACAGAGGGAGCTGTTTACAGTATATAGTCCCATTGTTCCTCCGCTAGTGCACCCAAGTCCCCAGACTAATTATTCTTGCTCAGCAATGGACTGCTTTGTATCTGGAAATTAAGGAGACTTAAATAGACATAAGATATGTTACCCCTTTTAATAATTGCCCGAAGTACCAATTGGCTGACAATGTTTGAGTGGAGAAAACTTTTGTTGGACATGTAAAGCATGGGTTAATTTCAAGTATTGGTAGAAATAAGCCTAATGCCCCGTACACACGGTCGGAAATTCCGACGGAAAATGTCCGATCGGACCATGTTGTCGGAAAATCCGACCGTGTATGGGCTCCATCAGACCGAAAAAAATTTGAGATGCTGCTCTCAAATTTTCCGACAACAAAATCCGATCTTGTGTAGAGAATTCCGACGGACAAAGTGCCACGCATGCTCAGATCAAATTAGGAGACCAAACCTATTGGCTAATAGCCTCTACGTAGTTCCGTCGTACGCAACGAACGTCACCACGTTTAGAATGATCGGATTTTCCGACAACTTTGTCCGACCATGTGTATGCAACACCAGTGTCGGACAAAATTCGTCGGAAAAAATCAGACGTATTTTGTGGTCGGAATTTCTGACCGTGTGTACGGGGCATTAGGAAGACCGGATTCATCTTGCAGTTGTTGAAAGGACTTGAACACATTTCACTCAAGGACCTGGTAAGGATACGTTATTCTTCTGGACAGTGGTGTGGGTGACCTTCGCGCTGTTAATAAACTAGAACTAATGCACAAAAAACGAATAAATAGTGAGTATAAAGTTAAAATAAATACAGTGACTGACTGGCTAAAACTGGCCAACCACAAGTGCTAAGTGTAGAATAAATTTCTTAAAAAAAGCAGCAAAATCTAATGGTGAACACAATACCATAAATAACATAAAAAACAATAGTGATTTCGCGCTAAAACGCACCAAAAAATGTGTATAAACTATACTGTAAAAATGTGTAAAATATATAGATATATGTGATTAAATAAATATATAGTACACAAAGTGTTAATTAATAAATAATCAGTGATGATATAAATATCTATAAGCTTAATACAGTATCAAATAGTGAATAATCTATCAATAAAACAAAAAATAGTAGCAATAGTAATGATAAAAATAGTAAAGTGCACTAAGTGCTAATGAACACAAAACGATTATCACAAACAAAGGTGATATATAAACACAGTACTCCTGGTAAGTCCCACTTGGTGTCTGAGAGATAAAGTATGACTTCTAATGCATATAAAATGTAGAAAAATAAAATGGTATAGTCCAGGTGGTAAATAAATATATAACCACCAGCCAGGGAGACGTCTCCAAATATAGGAAAAGAAAACGATAATGACAGTAATCTTTTATATCCAAATGAGGGATGGTGGGTGTGTGAGGACCTGATCCTAAATCGTGCTCTCTAGCCTCTCACCTGAAGGTCAGCATTCACAGGCATCCAAAAGACACGGGGGTGCACTCTGTCTCCACTATACTCCTCCAATGGCTCCGTATCCACCAGCATCCAGGGGATGGGTACACTTTGCCTCCACTATGCTCCTTCAATGGCTCCACTCACTGGATACTTCTAATGGGGGTATCTCACCAAAATCCTACACCAAAATGGCGGCCCCCGTCCAGCAGGAAAAAAATCGCCAAAAAGTGGGGGTGAAATAGAATAAAGGGGACCCAATGGTGAAGTACGTCTTAATCAACCAATTTAATAGAATAAATAAAAAACTCTTACATGAAAAACAAAGTGTTACAGCATAAAATGGCGATCTAGCGCCAGTCTCACAGTACTTCCGGTATCCTGTCCGGCCACTCCCTACGCGTTCCCCTGATGAAGTCACGAGCACGTGACGCAACGCGTAGGGAGTGGCCGGACAGGATACCGGAAGTACTGTGAGACTGGCGCTAGATCGCCATTTTATGCTGTAACACTTTGTTTTTCATGTAAGAGTTTTTAATTTTTTCTATTAAATTGGTTGATTAAGACGTACTTCACCATTGGGTCCCCTTTATTCTATTTCACCCCCACTTTTTGGCAAGTTTTTTTCCTGCTGGACGGCGGCCGCCATTTTGGTGTAGGATTTTGGTGAGACACCCACATTAGAAGTATCCAGTGAGTGGAGCCATTGAAGGAGCATAGTGGAGGCAAAGTGTACCCATCCCCTGGATGCCGGTGGATACGGAGCCATTGGAGGAGTATAGTGGAGACAGAGTGCACCCCCGTGTCTTTTGGATGCCTGTGAATGCTGACCTTCAGGTGAGAGGCTAGAGAGCACGATTTAGGATCAGGTCCTCACACACCCACCATCCCTCATTTGGATATAGAAGATTACTGTCATTATCATTTTCTTTTCCTATATTTGGAGACGTCTCCCTGGCTGGTGGTTATATATTTATTTACCACCTGGACTATACCATTTTATTTTTCTACATTTTATATGCATTAGAAGTCATACTTTATCTCTCAGACACCAAGTGGGACTTACCATGAGTACTGTGTTTATATATCACCTTCGTTTGTGATAATCTGTTTGTGTTCAGTAGCACTTAGTGCACTTTACTATTTTTATCATTACTATTGCTACTATTTTTAGTTTTATTGATAGATTATTCACTATTTGATACTGTATTAAGCTTATAGATATTTATATCACCACTGATTATTAATTAATTAACACTTTGTGTACTATATATTAATTTAATCACATATATCTATATATTTTACACATTTTTACAGTATAGTTTATATACATTTTTTGGTGCGTTTTAGCGCAAAATCACTATTGTTTTTTATTCTTCTGGACAACCACTGATCAAAAACCCCTAGCTTGGCAAGCTCCTGAAAGGACTCAAAGGGGTGCATAGCTAGAATAGCCTTCATATTTTAGAATCACCTTAAAGTGTTACTAAACCCAGAACCTGCATTCACTATATCTAGTCTCCCACAGTACACAGAACTTGGAAATGCAATTATTTTAGTAAATATTCTTGTAGCACTGACCCCCGAAGGAGCTGCTGGTTTTATTGGGCTTACCGTTACCTTCTTCACCTCGTCTCCGTCTAGGGGTTCCCGTGGTAGATGGCCCAAAGAAATGTAGAAACTGACACTTTATCTTCATTTTTGGGTTATTTATTCAAAAAAAGATAATGAAACAGTCTCTTATAAGTAGGGTAGAGGGTTAAGGCGAAAGTCCAGGTACTTTGGAACTGCAAAGATAGAAAGTCTCTCACTATAGAAATCCAGAGAATTACCGTTTCACAAATGGATTCCCACAACCACCGGATAGACCTTCTCTCACTAGGCCTAGCATCCGGTAGCGTGTTAGGTAAAGCAAAGTCTCTGCCACAGACTTGGTTGTAGAACACTTGAGCAAAAGTCTCTGCCACAGACTTGAATGTAGAACTGAGGGACTTAGACAAATTTAGAGAGCTATCATACGGTACCAGTATCTTGCAGCCGGTCCGGCGATACCGTATGAGTGTAGATCCATTTAATGTCCTTCAACTGAGCCTCCAGGCTCCTTCCGAGCAACCAGCCTTGCGCATGGCCTTCTCCTGAGGAGTCCTCCCCTGGATGCTTCTTCAGTTGCTGGGCCTCTCCTTAGACGAGACTGCACCGGACAACTTTTGGATAATTAGGCCCTGATATCCATTCAGGCCTGTCCCTGCAGTTGCTTCGCCTCGGGCTATCCAGCCCCGAGACTCGGAATTGCATGGATCCGCACCCCAGGCCAGGAGGGCGATGGGGGCTGGTCAGGAGGACCAGGACCAAACAGACTGAAAATACTTTCTGGACTGGACCGGAACAACGAAACACGTAATCTCAGTATTTTAAATACCTTCTCCCAGAAAACACAGCAGGATAACACTCCCACTGGGCTGGTTCAGAGAGAAAGAAAGGTATCAAATACACCCAGCCAAACTGCGTTCTTATACTTGCCGGCGGTGACAGCGACACCTGCGGCCAAGGAGAACTCAGTCCAGTTCCAGCTAGACTGATACTGAGACCATAATTTGGTATAATTGGCACTAAAACCCAACTGTGGTTTTAGGAACATTAACTTTGAAAATACATAGCGTATGCTCATCAGGAGCCAGCGCTACATTCTGATAAACACCTTTTATCATCAGCAATATATAGCAGTCTTGTGCCTTTTTGCACAATGCAAATGATTAACCCCTTAGGTACCACATTGAGTATAACAAGCATGCTTTACTGCAGGGGTGCCCAACCTTTTGAGGAGCGAGGGCCACTTTAGCGACTTGGTAACCGGTCACGGGCCACAATGAGCGTAGCGGGCAGATGGCAGGTCTGTGTCCACTTTGCATATGTAGAGCAGACACGGATGCAACCCGCTCTACCCTAAGGGCCCTCCAATCCGCCCAGACCTTCTGTTTTTTTAAGGAGATCGGATTTGCAGATAGGCGGATGTAAACGGACACGAGTCTGTTTACATCTCCCGCTCTATAGAGGTGAATGGAGGGTCCGTTTGAGTCCACCTGAAAAACAGACAGGCGGACCCGATTGGACCGATTGTGTGAAAGGGGCCTAAGGCTGCTTTCACACGGATGCACAGCGGTTTACCTGCTCCTCAAATGACCTCAATCTTCACTTCTTCCTCAGGATTCCTGCAGCTGGCTGCTGCTGTTCCCCAGGTGGTTATGGCTGGTGGCTGCTGCTGGCTGTCCTCCAGGGCTGTTACTGCCGGTGGGTACTGCTGACGGGCTGGTACTGCTGGCTGGTACTGCTGGTGGGTACTGGTACTGATGGTACTGCTGGCGGGTACTGCTGGCCGGTACTGATGGTACTAGTACTGCGTACTGATATTGCTGGCTAGTACTGGTACTACTGGCGAGTACTTCTGGTGGGTACTGGTACTGATGGTACTGCTGGCCGGTACTGTTGGTACTAGCACTGCTGACTGGTACTGCTGGTTTGTACTGCTTGCTGGTATTGCTGGCTAGTACTGGTACTACTGGCGGGTACTGCTGCCTGGCTGTCCTCCAGGGCTGGTACTGCCGGTGGGTACTGCTGATGGGCTGGTACTGCTGGCTGGTACTGCTGGTGGGTACTGGTACTGATGGTACTGGTACTGCTGGCGGGTACTGCTGGCCGGTACTGATGGTACTAGTACTGCTGGTATTGCTGGCTAGTACTGGTACTACTGGCGAGTACTGCTGGTGGGTACTGGTACTGATGGTACTGCTGGCCGGTATGGCTGGTACTAGTACTGCTGACTGGTACTGCTGGTGGGTACTGCTTGCTGGTATTGCTGGCTAGTACTGCTACTGCTGGAGGGTACTGGTACTGCTGACTGGTGCGGCTGTCTGGTACTGCTGGCGGGTACTGTTTCTTGTGGTGGGTACTGGTACTGCTGACTGGTACTGTTACTGCTGGCGGGTACTGGTACTGCTTACTGGTACTGCTGGTGGGTACTGGTACTGCTTACTGGTACTGCTGGTGGGTACTGGTACTGCTACTGCTGGAAGGAACTGGTACTGCTGGCGGGTACTGGTACTGCTGACTGGTATGGCTGGCGGGTACTGCTGGCTGGTACTGCTGGCGGGTACTGTTACCGCTGGCTGGTACTGGTACTGCTTACTGGTACTGTTACTGTTGGCGGGTACTGTTACTGCTGGTGGGTACTGTTACTGCTGGCTAGTACTGGTACTGTTGGCGAGTACTGTTACTGCTGGCTGGTACTGGTACTGCTTACTGGTACTATTACTGTTGGCGGGTACTGTTACTGCTGGTGGGTACTGTTACTGCTTACTGGTAATGCTGGGGGGTACTGGTACTGCTGGCTGATACTGCTGGTGGGTACTGGTACTGCTTGCTGGTACTGCTGGCACTGATGACTGGTACTCCTGGCATCGATGACTGGTACTGGTACTGCTGGCACTGATGACTGCTGTCCTAGATCGCGGGATCATGTGTCCCGACCTGCCATCCCTGTGCATATTTGTAACAGAAGTATGCAGCAGCTGCTGTAGAGAGCAGAGCCGATGCTTCCTGTCATGGGCGGAGTACATTTGGTATTACTCCGCCTGTGAAGGAGCCTGTGAAGGAGCCGGCACTATACAGGAAGCATCGGCTCTGCTTCCTTTAGCGCTGATGCTCGGAGATGGCGGGTCGGGACCCAGCGATTTGGGCTTGCTGACCCCCCATCTCAGAACAAGACGTGGCGGACCACATCAGAGGGGGCCAGCGGTTGGGCACCCCTGCTTTACTGCATATACAGAGTGATTTTATTGTTGTGGGTTTAATAACACTTTAATAATGTCCCAAACATTTTGTAACATCATTCTAGTAGGTAAGGTTTTAAATTCTGATATGGCATTGGATTCCAGCAGGGACAACACGGATTTGGGGCTTAATACATTCCATAATTCCACCTGCACAGCTAAGTAATACAAACATATACTGGGAAATTCAAGGCCTCCCATATCTAAGGGCCTTTGTAAAAGGTCTAGTCTAGCCACTTTCAGACCGGACCATTTTGCTGGCTTAAGACCAGAGCACTTTTTGCGATTCGGCACTGCGTCGCTTTAACTGACAATTGCGCGGTCATGCGATGTGGCTTCCAAACAAAATTGACGTCCTTTTTTTTCCCCACAAATAGAGCTTTCTTTTGGTGGTATTTGATCACCCCTGCAGTTTTTATTTTTTGCACTATAAACAAAAAAAGAGCGACAATTTATAAAAAAACGCATATTTTTAACTTTTTGCTATAATAAATATCCCCCAAAAATATCTAAAAACATGTTTTTTTCCTCAGTTTAGGCCGATACGTATTCTTCTACATATTTTTTAGTAAAAAAAAAATCACAATAAGCGATTATTGATTGGTTTGCGCAAAAGTTATAGCGTTTACAAAATAGGGGATAGTTTTATAGCATTTTTATTAATATTTTTTTTTACTAGTAATGGTGGCGATCAGCAATTTTTATTGTGAATGCGACATTATGGCGGACAGATCAGACATTTTTGACACATTTTTGGGACCATTGTCATTTATACAGCAATCAGTGCTATACAAATACACTGTAAATGACACTGGCAGTGAAGGGTTAACCAGGAGATGGCAGTGTAGGGGTTAAGTGTGTCCTAGGGGTGTGTTGCTAACTGTGGGGGGCGTGGCTGTGTGTGGCAGTCACTGTTCTCTGCTCCAATCACAGGGAGCAGAGATCAGTGTCACTTGTTGCTAGGCAAAACGGGGAGATGCTTGTTTACTTCAGCATCTCCCCGTTCGTCCTCCCCCTGAAACGATCGTGGGTATCCCCGCGGCGATCGAGTCCGCGGGACCCGCGATCGGACACATGGAGGTCCCAACCGGCACGCGCGTGCGCCACCAGCAGCGCACATGTGATAGCACGACGGCAAATTGAAAGGGACGTACCTGCACACCCTTATGCCTGTCCATGCCATTCTGCTGACGTACATCGTCGTGCACCGGTCGGGAAGCGGTTAAGTCTGGGGGGACCCTCGTTTCCACACCAGCTCACAACAACAATGTATTTAAAATAAAGAACCAACGCCCAGGTATCTATAAAAGGGCATTCTGCAAAGTCAAATCATTTTCACTAGATAAACTTGGCCAGCTTCCGAAAATGGGAGGTGGCACCAGCTTTTGCATTTATGAAGTAATTTACTTTTCTAGGATAATAAGTTAGTAAGAGCAATATTTTGAGGGACGGGATGAGATAGTAACACCTACAGTAGATATCTAAATAAATCCACTACCTTCAATGATGTTGCTTCTGCTGGAGGAGGTGCCATAAGTGGGTTGAGAGGTACTCTAATAACGTGGATTCATCCCAATTCATCTCTAGGCCCAACTTCCATATCAATGTGTTTAGGATGGAGAGAGATTCAGTTGTATCATGGAGAAGTTTCTCCTCCAAACTAACCCTTCTGAAACCAACTATGAGAGGTGATCCTCCTATCGCAATAGCGAGTAGCTCCATTGCAAGGGCAAACAGGAGGGGCGACAAAGGGCACCCCTGCCTAGTGGCCTATGAGGGGTAAAAGAGAGGGAAGCTCTGCCCGTTCACATTAAGTTGTGCCTGAGGTTAAGCATAGAGAAGTTTTATTCAAGACACAATTTTTGGCACAACACCAAATCTGCACAGGGCTTCCCATAAGAAAATCCACTCAATGTTGTTGAAGGCCTTGACCGCGTCTAATGACAAAAAAGTTCGGAGAAGCAGGATAGACAATTTTCTCAAACAAACTAATTTCTGTGAATGTGATTTTTGTTCTGGAAAAAGCTTACATATTGTAATGCGCATGTTCAAGGCAAAAGAGAAACCTGTTTAGTATGTTTGGCATTTTTAGGGGCTTTCGAGCGAAGCTAGTTGACTTATTGATGGCAAAAAGGGATGCTCTGATAAATCATTTTTCACAATTTTTGCATGAACAAAGTTCTACTGGTGTATGATCAGCTTTAGATTGTGTGACAATGACTCTCAGAGATACAAGCCAGAGCTTAGAGGCTCCTGATGTGTTATAGTTACTGTCTACTGCCTGAACTAGTGCTGATAACACATGCTGCCTAAAGCCTGGTACACACTGGCTGAATATCAGGTGGTTCAGCAGAAACCGTCTCACATTCGGCCCGTGTATACATCAGCCTTTCCAACAGAAGCCGGCCGACAGAAGTTCTGCCGGCTTCTGCCAAACGGGCATGCTGGAAGACCAGCATCCAATTGGCATTCAATCAGCGCTGGCATCCAATGGCTGTGAGCGCTGATGGGTGTGTTCTGCCGGGGAGGGGGGGGGGGCTGGGAGGCTGCTCTCTCTGTAGCACCTGAAAGCCAACGGGAGGGAGAGGAGAAGGAGCCAGCTTTCAGCTACAGGGGATTGGCTCCAGTAATTGCCCCCTGCCAGGAGGACTGGTTGTACCCCCTTATCTACAGCCCTGTTGGTACGTACACATGAGCTGGAACACATACTTGGTCAGCGGTATATTTTAGTCCCAGTCCAGTAGCTGTAACATTTGAACATGTTTTAGCCTTTGCCTACTTCTACTTTTTTGAGAATAGATGCAAACATTTTCTAAATATCTTACCAGCAAAGAGCTAAATTCTTTTACTTCTTATAGCAATCTGTGCCTTTCCATCTGCAGTCTACAACCGGCACAATAGAAGCCCGGAGAATAAAAAAAAAAAAAAAAGACTTTATCGGTTCCTTTTCGTAGACACACAAGTCAACAACTCTATTTTAAAAACAATTACGTGCTGTTACAGGCAAATAAAACTGTAGATTTAATTCACCTAGTAATGGTCAGTTCTTTATTTTAGAGTAGCGCTCAAAACAGATGAAACTTTGCTCCGTTAAACCCAATTTTCACTGTGGGGATTAAATATCACACCGAGCTTATTGTAATAAGCGATAGGTATCTAGAATAATATTCAATCTAGGACGGGCCTATAAGTATCTGTCAATCACCGGCTTTAGCTCTAAACACAGATGATTTGAATTCATGTTAGCAGCGTGAGGACGTCTTGGCCGGGGAGCAGCGTCGGCTGGGGAAGAGATGATAGGATTACTTCTGCCGCTTGCCCCCGTTTTGCTGCTTCTTGTCCGAGCTGTTAAACCCAGACAGATTTGATGAAAAGGGCCTCTTCTGGGGTTTCTTTCTTTCCGGTCCTGCTGGGTTTTTCCTATTATATATCTGCTGTCAAAAATTAGAACCTTACTCGTGGCTTAATTTTATTCAGCCACAAACACCTTGCTTCAACACTTCTGCCAGAGAAACTGACCTCCGCTGTATACATGCTTTCACTGACCCTGCCTCGCGGCATATGGAAAATTCACACGTTTGCTTTTGTTTCTTGCTGTTAGTAGATCTGAACCGTCTTTCAGGTCCTAAATGGTATATACATTTTGCTGTAGGATATGTAAATGAGGAGGATTTGAGCAACCCCCAAACAGACACACACACACATTTTAAATAAAATAATTATGAATATGTAGCACCATCCTAGATAGGTGCTAGGTTAGATATATTTAGTTATTGACTCACTGTAATCAGTGGAGCTGCATGTGAGGGTTGACTGCTTTTCCCTGTCTGTCTGGAAAGGTTCTGGAAGATGGTGGACTGGGAAAGTCAAATCAGCAGCTGAATATGTATGCAGCCCTGGTCAATTCCCAGGGAGAAGTGCTCAGATGGTGGCTGGGAAGGAACATAAATACCCTGGCACTTGGAGCAGAGGGGTTCTTGTCCTAAAGGAGGGCAGGCCTGCCATGTGTCCGCTATTCATCGAAGTCCCAGCTAGTTTAGCTGGGGGTTATATTTTGCTAAAAGTCACTGGAGCTGACTGAGAGACTTTCATCTGGGGGTCTGGTCTGATATCACTGGAGAGGTGTCTTGAAGATATTGGAAGGAGGTCACCAACTATCCAACGATATTAGTGAGTACAGACTGGAGTGAGAGACTGTGGTACTGCTATCCTTTGCGTACTAAAGTCAAGATTGCTCAAAGAGGACATTATGCCTGGTGTCCTGGTATAGCTCAGTTCACTATTTGTGCAAAAACTCTACTCATTAATAGGAGAAAGATTAGTGTCCTCAAATTGCCGCTTAAGTTACTTAAGTATCCCACAGTTACCCTACTCCTCTCCAAGTTCAAGTTCTGCAATGAAGCATTAGAAAAGCATAGTCCTAGACCAGTGATGGCGAACGCCGTCTCTGTGGGCACGCCGTGACAAGTAAACTACAGTCATTCACTGACATTAAATCGCCCGCTCCCGCAAACTACATCTCCCACAGTTCTCTGACGTGTCCGAGTGGGCAAGGCGCATGCTCCGAACACTAAAGCCACGCCCCCCCCGCTCTCAAACATCTGACGCACCTGTTGACGTGCCTGCGTGGGAAATCACCTGACATCACCGGAGCGACTATAGCGACTGGAGCGTCTGGGGACCGATTTCAGCAAATCAAATGTAAGTTTTATAACCAATTGCCGACCGGGCCATAGCCAAAAGATGGCTACAGCGCGGTCGGCTTATTCTGGAAGGGCATCCATGGACCTCCTCCCAGAATCTTGCTCCCACGCGCCCTACAGTGCGAGGGGAGAGGGGAAGAGGGAGAGAGATGCAATGCTCTGCAGTGCTCTGCCCATACTATGCAATACTGTGCCCATACTATGCAATACTCTGCAGTACTCTGCCCACACTATGCAATACTCTGCCCATACTATGCAATACTCTGCCAATACTATTTAATACTCTGCCAATACTATGCAATACTCTGCCCATACTGTGCCCATACTATGCAATACTCTGCCCATACTATGCAATACTCTGCCCATACTATGCAATACTCTGCAGTACTCTGCCCATACTATGCAATACTCTGCCCATACTCTGCCAATACTATGCAATACTCTGCCAATACTATGCAATACTCTGCCAATACTCTACCCATACTATGCAATACTCTGCTCATACTATGCAATACTCTGCCAATACTATGCAATACTCTGCCAATACTCTGCCAATACTCTGCAATACTCTGCCCATACTACGCAATACTATGCCCAAACTATGCAATACTCTGCAGTACTCTGCCCACACTATGCAATACTCTGCCCATACTATGCAATACTCTGCCAATACTATTTAATACTCTGCCAATACTATGCAATACTCTGCCCATACTGTGCCCATACTATGCAATACTCTGCCCATACTATGCAATCCTCTGCCCATACTATGCAATACTCTGCAGTACTCTGCCCATACTAAGCAATACTCTGCCCATACTCTGCCAATACTATGCAATACTCTGCCAATACTCTGCAATACTCTGCCCATACTATGCAATACTATGCCCAAACTATGCAATACTCTGCAGTATTCTGCCCATACTATGCAATACTGTGCCCATACTATGCAATACTGTGCCCATACTATGCAATACTCTGCCCATACTATGCCAATACTATGCAATACTCTGCCTATACTATGCAATACTCTGCCAATACTATGCAATACTGTACAAATTGTTTTTTCTAAACTAAAACTAAATTCAGGTTTAATTGCAGTGTTGGCACTTTGAAAAATAATACGTCGTTTTGGTTTGCAGTTTGGGCACTCGGGCTCAAAAAGGTTCACCATCACTGTCCTAGACTATTCATTGAACCAAAAGAGTGACTGTGATTTTGTGCCAGGCTGGCGGTGCAACTATGGGAAAAGACCGTAGGGACCTTAAACTGCAGGCTCCTGCAGGAATGATGCTACAAATATACATGAAATAGAATTGATGAATATCCGAGAGTCATCGGCACCACATCTCTTGTTTAAACAATAAACAAAAACTAGGAGATTGGGATTTTTAAGGTGCCACATAAAATCAAACACATTGTTATAAAAATGATCAAAATTTATTAAAGAAACATTAAAAAAATCAACATGTTCTTTGTCAAAAGTAGCCATACAATACATGGACATATGCAACTGATTGAGTCTAATGCGGCGTACACACGAAGGGACAATCCCGCGGGATTATCCGCTGGACTGAAGTCCAGCGGATAATCCCCTCGTGTGTGGGCGCCGGCGGACTTTTTGGCGCCAAAGTCCGGCGGACTTTTTGGCGCCAAAGTCCGGCGGACTTTTTGGCGCCAAAGTTTTAAGTTTGGTTTTAAAATTATCCGCTGGACTTGGCAGTCCGGCGGACAATCCCGCCGTTAGCGGGCAAGTCCGCGGGACTTTTGAAATGAACGGACTTGCCGCTCATCGGCAAGTCCGTTCATTTAGCACGTGACTTCAGGTTACGTAGCTAGCGTAGGCAGTTACTGCCGCCGCGCTAGCTCCGTGGCCTGGCATGGATTTAAAGGGACTCCCCACGCCGAAAAAACGGCGTGGGGGTTCCCCCCAAATCCAAGTCAGACCCTCATCCGAGCACGCAGCCTGGCAGGCCAGGAAAGGGGTGGGGACGAATGAGCACCCCCCCTCCTGAGCCGTACCAGGCCGCGTGCCCTCAACATGGGGGGTGCCCTGGGGAAAGGGGGGCCGTGCGGCCCCCCCCCCAAAGCACCTTGTCCCCATGTTGATGAGGACAAGGGCCTCTTCCCGACAACCCTGGCCGTTGGTTGTCGGGGTCTGCGGGCGGGGGCTTATCGGAATCTGGGAACCCCCTTTAATAAGGGGGCCCCCAGATCCCGGCCCCCCACCCTATGTGAATGAGTATGGGGTACGATGTACCCCTACCCATTCACCTAAGGTGTAAAATGTAAAGTACAAAAACACACACACTTTTGAAAAAATATTTTATTGCACTGCTCCGGGGGTCTTCTTCCGTCTTGGGGGTCTTCTCGCCGGACTCCTCCGCTCTCTTCTGCTCTTTTACCTAGCTCTTTCACGAACGGAGGAGTCCGGCTACCTTCTTTGTCGTCGCCGCCGTCGTCTGGGGGTCTCGATCCGCCTTCGGGGGTCTTCCGGGGGTCTCTTCTGTTCTTGCGGCGGTCGTCTTCTTCCGCGTTTATATTTAAATATGAACCATATACTATCAGAAGGGACTCCTACCTTAAGGCAGTCATCACAAACAGTCCTCTCCCTTTCATAAGCTGGACCATGGTCATCGCCTCCTCCACCTCAACAGGCGTCCAATGGCGCCGGCCGAGGCGTAGATGCCCAGATATGGCCAGTATGCATTCGTGGGTCACGCCGGAGATGACGTTGTGCGTCAGCCGACGCATGCATGTCCCGCGTCATCACGCAAACCCGGCTCTAAGCTGGTAAATGCCATGGGGGAGGTACGGCCCACCAAATTGCCCAAGCCTCTATTAACAATGCCCATAGATAGATCCGGCCAAAACCAGTCTGGCCCATGACCATTGGAAACCAAAGTCAGAGGATTGAACATCCCAGCAGTGAAAACCTATATGGGGACCACTACAATATACAAATATTGCTACAAATATACATGTCAAAGTGTCTTCTGGCTAGTTTAGTGATGTCCTTCCTATGGTAGTGCACGGAGAAGAGGCAGAGTTGACAGTGCCTGCGGGAGACCCCAGAGGAGGAGGTTCGTGGTCGCTCTGTGCAAGGGCATTGCACAGAGCAAGTAAGTATAAAATCTCTTTTATGGGGCGTGGTCTCGGCATGGCTGCGTGATGGCACGCTTTAGCAGAGCTCCTGGCCAGCGGCTCCTTCTCAGCCTTACCCACCGCATATACCCCGCATTACAGGACTTTCCCAGCTCCCTGTCACACACCGGACTGTCAGCAACCTCCCTCAGCTTCTGTAGGTAACATGGAACGCTTTCTGAGGCCGCTAAATCCTGCGGCCTCCACGCCAGACACTGCCAAAATAGCACCGGCTTGCCTGTCATGTCCCGCCGAGAGTGCAGTCACAGATACCTCAGAGCAGGCTGCTCAACAGGAGGACAACCACCAGATGCCTCCATTCACACTGCTGAGCGATCTGACTGAAAATTGCATTTTTGGCACTTTGCCAAAAGAGAAAACACGCAGATAATAGAGCCGAAAATGGGGGAGGGCTGGTTCCGCCCAGTACAGGGGTTTTGTTCTGGAGCGCCCCCGTCCGTCCAGCAGAAAGCAAAACAGTGCTCTATGGAGGAAAGCTGTCAGCACACCGCGGGCTCACTATTTCTCGTTTACAAAAGTTTTTATTTGGAAGATTCATGAAAAGGTTACAAAACATTGAGGACAATATCTTTTAGAATTGCAGTAATGTACAATAGAGTAATGAACAGATTCTAAATAATGTTCTACAGACGTATAAAATATATAACCAGTAGTGAAAAAGAAAATCCAACAAAACAACCTAGATCAAGATATAGGGTGTCCATATATTGCCATAATCTAGAGATAAGATAAGGTGGGGGATATATAAATTTAGCGAATGTAGATTAGTGAGTTGTGAAAGTATAAAGTTTAGTTCCGACCAGTACATCCATTTAGTATTGAATATGTGAATATGTGCATGCTGTCATGTAAAGTATGATGGATTCTCTCAGATAATTTAAGTAGTTCCATCCTAGATAGCACCTGAGACCAGGGTAGGTTGTTAGATTTCCAATTGAGAGCAATCATCCATTGGATAGAACTAAGTAAAGAATGAATCAGCCTAACACAGGGAGGTGGTATGTCTGGGATATTTGCATATAATATGCAAATTTGTGGTGAAAGGTTGATGCTTTTTTTTGCTATTGATTCTATTTTCAAAGTGGCAGCCCTCCACACTGGTTCCAGTTGTTTACAGCTCCAAAAGATATGGAGATATGTGCCGTAATCGGTACAGCCTCTGAAACAGCCTGGAGAGGCTGATGGGTAAAAGGAGTGAATTTTTGAGGGGGTTAAATAAAGTCTGGAGAATAGTTTCATTGGTGTTTCCCTAAAAGAGGCCGCTATGTTGCATTTGCGGAGGTTATTAATCATAGTGTTCCAGGTTTCTATGGGAATAGTACAATCCAAATCAGATTCCCAATGTAGCATTGGGTTAGATTTTTCAGGCATCATTGTATTGTTGATACATCTATATAACACTGAGATCAGGCCTTTATCTCTTGAGGAGTTTATACAGAGTAATGTTCAGTATAGAAGTTTTTAATTTGGAGGTAGTTAGTGAGTTCAGAGGAGGGGAGATTGTATTTGGATTAAAGTGCAGGGAAGGGCTCACTCTTTCTAACAACATGTCAAACATCAAGTCCTGCACTCTTAGCCCCCCACGGAGCTGCATACTGATAATGCTTCTACCGCTGATCATACCGACAAGCCGCTCCTTAACGCGGTGTGCTCATAGCTTTGCTCCATAGATAGAGCACTGTTCTTGGCTTTGCCTTGCTAACACTGGCTAGCTAGCCCTGTCCTGATCCTATTTCACATACTAAGGCAGGCTGCATGATGGGCACTGGTAGGCTGCTGGGCACTGGTGAGGCACAGGCAGGCTGCAAATGATGGGCACTGGTAGGCTCCTGGGCACTGGCAGGCTGCATTTGATGGACACTGGTGAGGCTGCATGGATCTCCTGTACCACGTCTGCATTCTCTGACCATCTCCTGTATCACGTCTGCAGTCTCTGACCATCTCCTGTACCACATCTGCAGTCTCTGACCATCTCCTGTACCACGTCTGCAGTCTCTGACCATCTCCTATACCATGTCTGCAATCTCTGATCATCTCCTGTATTATGTCTGCAGTCTCTGACCATCTCCTGTACCATGTCTGCAGTCTCTGACCATCTCTTGTACCATGTCTGCAGTCTCTGACCATCTCCTGTACCACGTCTGCAGTCTCTGACCATCTCCTGTACCACATCTGCAGTCTCTGACCATCTCCTGTACCACGTCTGCAGTCTCTGACCATCTCCTGTACTATGTCTGCAGTCTCTGACCATCTCCTGTACTATGTCTGCAGTCTCTGACCATCTCCTGTACTATGTCTGCAGTCTCTGTTCATCTCCTGAACCATGTCTGCAGTCTCTGACCATCTTCTGTTGTATGTCTGCAGTCTATGACCCTCTCCTGTACTATGTCTGCAGTCTCTGACCATCTCCTGTACTATGTCTGCAGTCTCTGATCATCTCCTGTACTATGTCTGCAGTCTTGAGCAGCCTCTGCCTCTGATCGGGGGGGGGGGGGGGGGTGGGCCATGGTGTCTCTCCCTGAACTGAGCCTCAGTTACGCCAATTTCCCTGCCGGAAGGTCCGTGATTATACAGATACTGGTGAGCAATATTGGTCACCCCTTACAACCTAAAGCCTTACAAATCTAAGTTCATATCAGGGCTGGATCTATCTTACACTGGGCACGTATATGGCTGGCTTTCCCGCTAAATTATAGCCCTCCCTTTCCCCTTCCCAACCTCTTTTTCCTCTTCTTTCCTACCTATTTTCAATTCAGCCTACCGCAGGGTTGACCCACATTTGCTCTAGCCACCCATATGCTAAGCCCTCTTTGAGTTAGTACTGTATGTTACTTGTCCTGTTGTGTGTTTCAGATATCAGGTTACCATCTTTTCCTTAGAAACATTTTTATTGTTACATCTTCCGGATTAGTCTTGCCTGGCTCTCAGGCATGCTGCATTCAAGCTTTGGGAGCCCTTATGGCCGGTGCTCCACATTTAATAGTGCATTACCACAACCTTACCACAACCCCTCCTAGGCCCTCTCTGCCCTGGGCCAGAATTTTGGTTGGAAGCCAAACAGTGAGGACACTGTGTGGAGAGTGAACAAATCTTGCTTTTTTGACTGCTGGTGATTGCTGGATTGCATTTTTAGGTTCTTTCTGGACCTTTTTCCTTTTTATCTTCTTAAATACCCTTTTCTTCTTACACTTTTTAAACAGTTTTTTTTTTTTTTCTTTCCTTCCTTCAGCTTACCAATTAAGGGGAGTGCCTAATTGCTCCCAGGTGTTTCAGGCCTATATAAGTTTGTGTAGAGCTCATCGTGAGCCTGCTCATCTTTGAGACTGGTTGAACTCTGTCCAAGTGGAACTTGTCTAAGTGGTGAGTTAAAACCAGGAGTTTATAACAGGAGGTTGTAACAGGGGTCATAGTACCTGTGCAGGGACCGTTGTCAGCCACATATCGCAAGACCATCATCTCCTCAGCATCCACATCGTCGCCACATCAACAGCCGCATCTTGGAGGATCATCGTCAGCCACATCTCGCAGGACCATCATCAGTCACATCTCGCAGGACCATCATCTCCTCAGCAACTACATCTCGTAGGACCATCCTCACCGCAGCCACCACACCGTCGCTACATCGACAGCCACATCTCGCAGGACCATCATCTACTCAGCATCCACATCATTGCCACATCGACAGCCGCATCTCGGAGGATCATCGGCAGCCACATCTCGCAGGACCATCATCAGTCACATCTCGCAGGACCATCATCTCCTCAGCAACTACATCTCGTAGGACCATCCTCACCGCAGCCACCACACCGTCGCTACATCGACAGCCACATCTCGCAGGACCATCATCTACTCAGCATCCACATCGTCGCCACATCGACAGCCGCATCTCGGAGGACCATCATCCCCTCAGCAACCACATCGTCGCCACATCTCGCAGGACCATCATCCCCTCAGCAACCACATCGTCGCCACATCTCGCAGGAACATCATCTCCTCAGGAACCACACCGTCGCCACATCTCGCAGGACCTTCGTCAGTCACATCTCGCAGGACCATCATCTCCTCAGCAACTACATCTCGCAGGACCTTCATCAGCCACATCCCGCAGGACCATCATCACCGCAGCCACCACACCGTCGCTACATCGACAGACACATCTCGGAGGACCATCACCTCCCATCAACCGGACCTTCGCCACTTCGATAGCCACATCTCCCAGGACTATCATCTCGACAGTAACCACATCATCGCCACAACTCGCAGGACCTTCATCAGCCACATCTTGCAAAACCATTATCTCTGCAGCAACCACATTGTCGCCAAATCAATATCACCATCATCATACTTCTATTTTTTTTGCTCTCTCAGCATGTGCATCTACAAATACTCAGCGGAAACCCTTCGCAGGCTAAGAAACATCACCTCAACATTGCCAACGCCCATTCAAAAAATACTACAAAAAGAGCAATTACTAAGGATCAACCCTCAATCAACCACTAATCAAAGGAAGACCCCAACTCAGCCGCAACACTTAACATGCGCCTTGATTAACACCAGATCGGCAGTCAAGCACAGACAAGAAGTCCACGACTTCATCACCCAAAACAACTTGGATTGTCTCTTCATCACAGAAAGCTGGCTAACACCTGACTGCAACACCATCCTAACCGAATTGGTCCCTGAAAAATACAGGATCCTAACGGAGCATAGAATAGGAAAAAAAGGAGGAGGCCTAGCAGTGATCTTCAAATCTCACCTTACGCTCGGCAAACCCACGCTACAGAACCCAGTGCCTTTTATGGAGACACTTTCTTTACAGCTGCAAACAACACCCCAAGACAGCATTCATATACTGCTATGCTACAGACCACCAGGACCAAAGACAAATCTCCTGATACCCTTCACCGAATTTATTTCAATGCACACCCTGAAAACCAAAAATGTCCTGGTACTCGGAGATTTCAATCTCTGGGCAAACAACACCGAAGACCCCATCGCCTCTGCCTGCATAAACCAACTGGAAGAACTAGGTCTTCAACAACTGATAAATGCTCCAACGCATGGTTCAGGACACACTCTGGACCTCATCTTCAAACAAAATATCATCATCAACATACTCAACAACTCGCCGCTACCATGGACTGACCATCACGCCATCAAATTCGAAATCACCACCAACAACACCTTCCAGAAATCGAACCACTCAACAACGACATACTGGACCAGATCTCAGAAGAAGCTACACTCGGAACTCTTCAAAACTACACTATCCAACAAAATAACAACTTTAAATTTAAACCACTCGACGGAAAAAACACTCAACTCCTTAAACAAAGCGTTACTACAAACAGCAGACGCAATCGCTCCGAAACGCAGAACACTCATCCGCAATAAAAACTCTGGATGGTTTAATGGAACTCTTACTCTACTGAAGCAGGAACGCAGAAGAGCTGAAAGAGCCTGGAGAAGAAACTGTTCTAAAGAAAACCACACAAACTACAATACTCTCACAATGAAATATCACAAAGCTATCTTCAAAGCAAAAAAAGAACACTTCTCAAACACCATCACAAAAGCCCTAAACCGCCCTCGTGAACTATTCAAACTAGTCGCCCAGACTATGAACCCTACCTGCCTAGAGCCCCCTACCAACGAAACTCAAGAATTTTGCAATGAGTTATCGGATTTTTTTATCGACAAAATCGACAGCATTCGGGAAAATATCCAACAGAAAAATACAATCAACTGCATCCAAAAAGAGGAAGCCGATTCAAACATCGCACAACCACCGAATTTTTCGCTGATCCCGATCGCCATAGAGACCACAAGAAACATCATCAGAAGCCTCCGGGACAGCACTTCACCCAACGATATCATCCCCACAAAACTTCTGAAAGAATGCTCTGACATCTTGGCACCTACTATAACACTACTCATAAATCAGTCATTCAAAGAAGGAATTGTTCCGAACTCCCTCAAGCAAGGCATAGTCAAACCCCTCCTAAAGAAACCCAACTTGGATCCAAGAAACCCCAACCACCGAAGACCGATAACTAGCTTGAACACCATCTCCAAGATTATGGAGAAAGTAGTGGTACAACAGCTACAACTCCATCTGGACACACACAATCTCCTGGACCCTCTGCAATCAGGCTTCCGCCCGGGCCATGGCACAGAAACAGCTCTCCTCAAAATATGGGATGATGCCTTGGAAGCAGCAGATGATGGAGAATCATGTCTCCTGGTACTCCTGGACCTTAGTGCAGCATTTGACACACTGGATCACAACACTTTACTCACCCGCCTCAAAGAAGTAGCAGGAGTCACAGTTTCAGACTTACCATGGTTCACTTCCTTCTTAGGAAATCGGTCACAGACAGTGAAACTTGGAGCCTTCACATCTGAATCCCGTGCAGTCTCCTATGGAGTCCCTCAAGGATCACCTTTGTCACCCGTGCTCTTCAACATTTACATCCGTCCACTCCTAAAAATCATCAGCAAATCTGATCTATGCTTCCACTCATACGCAGATGATACTCAACTCTACCTTCGGATCCCCGGACAAAAAGACCAATATCAGGAATTAGAAAAATGCCTCGCATCAATAGACGACTGGATGTCCACAAACTCCCTCAAACTTAACGGAACCAAAACAGAACTCCTTCTCCTAAATGCAAACCGGAAAACTAAATCTACGACACCATGGACTCCGCCCACCATCCTTGGACAGACCATCCCCCTAAGCATAAAAGCCAAAAGTCTCGGTGTCATCTTCGATTCAGAAATGTCAATGAATGCACAAATAGGATCAGTAGTCAGCGGATCCTACCACCTTCTACGCCTGCTACGTAGACTCATCCCCTTCATTCCAGAAAAGGACAAAGCCGTAGTGGTAGGAACAATCATCAACTCTCGACTTGACTACGCAAACTCCCTCTACATAGGACTACCTAAATTCCAGATTGCACGACTACAAGTCGTTCAAAACACGGCAGCAAGACTAGTCACAGGAAAAAAACCATGGGAATCCATCTCCCCATCCCTGAGGACCCTCCATTGGCTAACCGTAAAGAATCGGATCACATTCAAGACCCTCTGCTTGATCCACAAATGCACACAAGGAGATGCTCCTCAATACTTATGCGAAAAAATACAACACTACACCCCCAATCGCAACCTCCGATCTAACGACCAAAACCTCCTCCTTGTCCCCAAATCCCGGTACAAGTCAAGGGGAGAACGAAGATTTGCAGTCCAAGGACCACGGCTATGGAACGCTCTACCTACGAACATCCGCTTGGAAAAAGACCATCGGGCCTTCAGGAAAAAACTCAAGACCTACCTCTTCTAAGAAGGAATCAACGCAGGTCGGATCAAGCGCCTCGAGGCGATTCAGTTCGCAGTTGCAGCGCTATACAAATCATTCATTCATTCATTCATTCATGGTGGCAGTAGAACTTCTCTATGGAGACTTTACCTTAAATGATTTATTTTTTCATATTCTACACTGCTTCCTTGTCCCTAATTTCCTTTTCTTCCCCTCTCTTCTCACAGACTCTCCTATTCCTCTAGCTCTTCTCCTATTTTTTTTATTTTATTTTATCGTTTTAATTTCTTCCCTCCACTCTCTTAAATCCCAACACCCCACCCAGTGGAATATTAAGGGTTTAAATTCCCCAGAGAAACAAACACGTTGTCTTGCTGATCTCTGAAGACATAGAGCACATATTGTTTTCCTCCCAAGAGACTCATTTTAGAACAGACAAGATTCCAAAACTTCATAACAAACATTATTTTCCGATGGTTTACCACAGCCCGTCCTCATCTTCCAAATCAAAAGGAACCAGAATTTTAATATCCAAATCCCTTCCCTGGCAATTCCTCGATATCCTCACGGACCTAGAGGGCAGATTCCTCTTGCTTAAAGGTAAGATATATTCACATACATTCACCCTTGCGAACATCTATTTGCCCAACAGTAACCCGCTTCCAGCTTTGGAGGAGTTCCTTTGCACTCTTGACTCCTTCATGGAAGGCACCTTCATTTTGGGTGGCGACTTTAACCTGACCCTAGACCCTCAAAGAGATTCCTCCAAGAGCTCCTCTTCTTTACCCAGGAAAGATAGACATCACTTTAAAGACCTTTTGCATACACATAAGTTGATTGACATCTGGAGGATTTTTCATCCGCAGGAGAGGGATTTTACCTTCTACTCCACTGTGCATGGCTCTTACTCCAGGATCGACTTTTTCTTGCTTAGACACGCGACCATTCCCCTAGTCTCTAAAGAGGGAATTGGCCACATTGCTTTATCTGACCATGTGCCAATTTTCCTGGAATTAGTTATACAAAACTCTCAACCTAAAACGCGGAATTGGCGACTCAATGAGGCTCTTCTGAAAGACCCCACCATAGCAGCAGATGTGTTACAGGAACTCTCTACGTTCTTCACCAATAACCTTGACTGGATTTTCCACTATCTGTGTGGGCTGCCCACAAGTGTTATATTCGTGGGATCCTGATCAAACACGGCCATTTAGCCAAGCAGAAAAAAGCAGAAGTTCTTTCAGATCTTCTGAAACGGCTTCACATTTTAGAACATAAGCAAAAAAAACGTCAGCAGATCAGGATACCGAAGCGGAGTTGCTAAGAGTAAGAGAGTCTATCCGAGAACACTCCCTTTACGAAGCGAAACATGCCTTGTTGAAGGACCTCCATTCTTTCTATGGATTTGGGGACAAATGCGGCCGCATGTTGGCCAATGCCCTACGAGCCAAACGGTTGTCCCTGCCCTATCCTCTCCATTAGGCTCAAAGATCCATTCGACTCCAGACCTAGCAAAAGCCTTTCGATATTTCTACTCTACGCTTTACAACCTAGACTCCACCTCATCATCCACTCCAAGCTTGACGAAGTTGTCGGATATGACTAAATACATCCAAGAAGCAAATCTCCCCACGCTTGATGATGAGGAAAAAAACACACTATTCCAACCTATTTCAGTGGAAGAATTTTCTGCTGCTATAGCCTCTATCAAACCGGGAAAAGCCCCCGGCCCGGATGGTTTCACCGGAGCCTACTATAAAATCTTTAAAACTATCCTTGCTCCCCATTTTACTAAGGCCTTTAATGCCATTACTGAAGACAAACAGTTTTTCACCAGACTTGTTACGTGCTAGCAAATCGGTCATGCCCAAGCCAGGGAAGGATCCCTTACTGTGCGCAAATTACAGATCTATATCACTTTTGAACTATGATGTAAAACTTTTTACTAAAATCTTGGCTACGAGATTGACCGCTCTGTTGCCATGCATTATTTCATTAGACCAGGTGGGCTTTATCCAAACACGGTAGGCCCAAGACAACATCATCCGGACCCTCAACATCATCAATAAAGTAAAATATTCCTACACCCCCCTGTTACTTCTATCCACCGATGCCGAAAAGGCATTTGATAACTCTGAGACAAGAGGGAGTTCCACTTCCGATGTTGTCATGGATCTCTGCATTATATTAAATTCCCTCCGCTATTGCCCGTGTAAATGGGTTCGCCTCGGACCCGTTGACAATATCGAATGGCACCAGGCAGGGCTGTCCCCTGTCGCCATTACTCTTTGTACTTGCATTGGAACCGTTCCTCCAGCACATTAGACATAATAGTTCCATTCAGGGTGTGTTATCAGGGAACTACCACCACAAGGTTGCAGCTTATGCTGACGATTTAAAGAAATGGAATTCCCTAGCCTTATCAAGGTTTGGCCGATGTAACTTACTGATTATGAATGTTATGCCCAGGCTGCTATACATGCTACAGGCCTTATCACTTAAGCTGCCTCAAGCTTTCTTTCACTCTGTACGTTCAGCCTCCATACAGTATGTTTGGCATGGTAAACACCCCTGCCTCAACAGAAATCTGTTACTGTGGCCTGGACTAAAAGGAGGCATAGGATTTCCTGACCCATCGCTATACTACACAGCAGTCCAGAGTAGTGGACTGGTGCAGACATCAGACTTAAACTTTGGGTCATGTTGGAACAGGAGGAGGTGGGCGCACCACTTGCTGGGCTGCCATGAGCAGGTAAATAATATGTATCTCACCTTACCAGTCACCCACTAATAGGCCCTGTCTTAGCCGAAATAGGTTGATTTTTTAAATTGGCCTCATTGGAGAGCTTCCCCTCACCTATGACGCCAATATTAGGACATCCGAGATTTCTACCCAGATTCACTGATCCATACTTCAGCTCATTATCACCTCAAGGCCCAATGCGCGCCTCTTAACTCCTGGGTACCAATGGCTGGCTTGCGATGAGGACTTTGTTCCCCAGTTCGTCCACCTCTCTGCTGCCTCAATGGAGGGCACTCCAGTTGTCCCATTTCTTGCAATCTTTGCCAAAACATACATTGTTCCCCAAAGAATTGCATGCATTTGAAGAGCTATGTCTAGGAAGGGACAAGATTCGAGGATCTCTTTCTACTTACAAATACAGTCAGGTCCATAAATATCGAGACATTGACACAATTGTAATCTTTTTGGCTCTATACACCACCACAATGGATTTGAAATAAAACAAACAAGATGTGCTTTAACTGCAGACTTTCTGCTTTAGTTTGAGGGTATTTACATCCAAATCAGGTGAACGGTGTAGGAATTACAACAGTTTGTATATGTGCCTCCCACTTTTTAAGGGACCAAAAGTAATGGGACAATTGGCTGCTCAGCTCTTCCATGGCCAGGCATGTGTTATTCCCTCATTGTCCCATTTACAAGGAGCAGATAAAAGGTCCAGGGTTAATTTCAAGTGTGCTCAATATGAGATCCAAAGAGCTGTCACTATCAGTGAAGCAAGCCATCATTAGGCTGAAAAAACAAAACAAACCCATCAGAGAGATAGCAAAAACATTAGGTGTGGCCAAATCAACTGTTTGGACCATCCTTAAAAAGAAAGAATGCACCAGTGAGCTCAGCAACACCAAAAGACCCGGAAGACCACGGAAAACAATTCTTGACCGAAAAATTCTTTCCATGGTGAAGAAAACACCCTTAACAACAGTTGGCCAGATCATGAACACTCTCCAGGAGGTAGGTGTATGTGTGTCAAAGTCAACAATCAAGAGAAGACTTCACCAGAGTGAATACAGAGGGTTCACCACAAGATGTAAACCATTGGTGAGCCTCAAAAACAGGAAGGCCGGATTAGAGTTTTCGAAACAATCTAAAAAAGCCTTTACAGTTCTGGAACAACATCCTATGGACAAATGAGACCAAAATCAACTTGTACCAGAGTGATGGGAGGAGAAGAGTATGGAGAAGGAAAGGAACTGCTCATGATCCAAAGCATACCACCTCATCAGTGAAGCATGGTGGTGGTAGTGTCATGGCGTGGGCATGTATGGCTGCCAATGGAACTGGTTCTCTTGTATTTATTGATGATGTGACTGCTGACAAAAGCAGCAGGATGAATTCTGAAGTGATTTGGGCAATATTATCTGCTCATATTCTGCAAAATGCTTCATAACTCATTGGACGGCGCTTCACCATGCAGATTGACAATGACCCAAAGCATACTGCAAAAGCAACCAAAGAGTTTTTTTTAAGGGAAACAAGTGGAATGGTATGCAATGGCCAAGTCAATCACCTGACCTGAATCCGATTGAGCATGCTTTTCATTTGCTAAAGACAAAACTGAAGGGAAAATGCCCCAAGAACAAGCAGGAACTGAAGACAGTTGCAGTAGAGGCCTGGCAGAGCATCACCAGGGATTAAACCCAGTGTCTGGTGATGTCTATGTGTTCCAGACTTCAGGCTGTAATTGACTGCAAAGGATTTGAAGTATTGAAATATGAAAGTTTGATGGATGATTGTTAATCTGTCCCATTACGTTTGGTCCCTTAAAAAGTGGGAGGCACATATACAAACTGTTGTAATTCGTACACCGTTCACCTGATTTGGATGTAAATACCCTCAAATTAAAGTTGAAAGTCTGCAGTTAAAAGACATCTTATTCGTTTCATTTCAAAGCCATTGTGGTGGTGTATAGAGCCAAAAGATTAGAATTGTGTCGATGTCCCAATATTTATGGACCTGACTGTACCTTCTGAATCTTAATGCTTGTTCTGACCCCCCCCCCCCCCCCCCCCCCCCCCCCCCCCATTCCTTGTTAAATGGGAAAGGGAACTAGGAGTGATATTCTCTGACCCACAAAAGGAGCGTATACTCTTTTTTTTTTTGCACATAAATCATCCCTGTGTTGCAGATACCATGAAACCACATACAAGTTAATGACACGTTGGTATAGAACTCCATCGGTCCTTGCCAAGTTGTTTCCTCAACTGGTTATGTGGCTCGTCTGAAGGCACTTACTTACACATTTTCTGGGAGTGTTCTAAGCTTTGCACTTTCTGGCAACCTGTGCTACAACTTATCCACAAATTTACCGACATTTCCCTACAGGATGACCCAGCTGCAATACTACTTAATCTCACACCGCTATCCAAGAAGAGGTACCACAAATCTTTGCTTAAGCACCTGCTAAACGCAGCACGAGCTTGCATCCCTGGTATGTGAAAACAACTATCTGCCACGACAGTTACACAATGACTCACAAGGGTGAATGATATCGAGCAACTGGAAGACCTTACCTCGGCCCTCCGTGACAAAACCGAAGGGCATAAGAGGAGATGGTTCTATTGGAATCTCTTTCGCTTCTCTGCGGAATACTTGCAATACGTCTGATCCAAACAATGTCTGGGCCTGTGCTCTTCATTGAGTCATGGCCCAGACCTACTTTACTCTGACTCCCCCAGTGGTGACCTTCTCCCAGTGGCGTCGCTATAGGGGTGCGGGGGGTGCGGTCCGCACCAGGGTGACACCAGAGCTTTTTTTGGGAGGCAATCACCTCCGGGGATAGCCCCTTATGTGCGCTCACTGCTTTCACTTTCACACAGAACAGATGACAGCGCCCCGGCAGTGTGCACAGTCCTCCCTGCCCAGCAGTATCTCTATGAAAGGGGGAGGGGGTGGGGGGATGAAGTGCAGGGCAGCTCTACGATCCCCCCATCGGCTCCACTATCCCGGCCAGCAGCAGCTCCACTATCCCGGCCCGGCAGCTCCTTCTACAGCCCATGTTTGCAGACTGCACACCCTCTGGAAGCTACTCTTTGGCAGCAGCCCCTCTGTCCTCTCTTCTGTCTTGTGAAGCATGCAGTACTTAACTTTGCACCTTATACATAGAGAACTCTTGATTCTTGCACCCTGTACATATCGATCCTTGCACCCTGTACATATTGATCCTTTCACTCTGTACATAGCAATCCTTTTACCCTGTACATATCAATCCTTGCACCCTGTACATATCGATCCTTGCACCCTGTACATATCGATCCTTGCACCCTGTACATAGCGATCCTTGCACCCTGTACATAGCGATCCTTGCACCCTGTACAAATCGATCCTTGCACCCTGTACATAGCGATCCTTGCACCCTGTACATATTGATCCCTGCACCCTGTAATTAGCGATCCTTGCACCCTGTACATAGAAATCTTTGTACAGGTACCCTGTACATATCGATCCTTGCACCCTGTACATAGCGATCCTTGCACCCTGGCTGTACATAGCGATCTTTGCACTCTGTACATAGCGATCCTTGCACCCTGTACATAGCGATCCTTGCACCCTTTCTGTACATAGCAATCATTGCACCCTGTACACAACAAACTTCTGAGCCCTGCACCCTGTACATAGCAAACTTCTGAGCCCTGCACCCTGTACATAGCAAACTTCTGAGCCCTGCACCCTGTACATAGCAAACTTCTGCCCCTGTTTGTATCACATTCCTAAACGCTGCACTCTTTATGTAGTGTACTTCTGAACCCTGTCCATAATGCACTCATGGTATTTAACAATGCCTTTGTATGGTCCTCCCATTGTTAGTGCAATTCGGCCACACCTGTGGGGGGGGGGGGCGTGGTTGAGCCTTGGCACCATCAAGTGCACTGTGGCAGGCTAGACAGGAGAGAGCCTTATGTGCTAGCCTGCCAAGTGTCTACTGCTCTGTCCTGCTTCTGCTGTCACTCTATAGAGACAGGACAGAGCACTGTGGTAGGCTAGGAAGTGAGAGCCGCAGCGGTGTGGTATAACATGGTATTTTCCCCGCCGGGGAGGTGACACCAACCCTAGTGACGCCACTGCCTTCTCCTACCCCTTCCCTCCTTTTTTTTCCCCCCTCCTCCTCCTCTTTCTTCCCACTTCTCCCCTCTTCTCTCGTTTTCATATTCTCTCTCTGTATTATACTATCAGAAAAAATATTGGATATGCTCAGATTAGAACACGTATAGCCTTATCTGACTTTTGTACATCTAGATAGACTGAGCATTGAGGTTTCCAAGACAAAGGTTCCTATTTTGTAGCATATCCTAAATTCCCAGAGACCTAACTGTTCACTTTTAACTAAAAAATCTACCTTGCAAATGTTTCAAAACAATTGTCAGGCTCGTTTATACAGTTATGTATTCTCTTGTTAATTGATGCAAATTCTCTCTCTCTCTCTTTATATATATATATATAAAATCTCTTTTATTTTAGTATAAACAAATTTTGACTTAACAAATTCTTAACGCTACAGGAGGGACAGAGGGATTTGATCACAAATGAGTCCTTTCAAATAGGGAACAGTTGGGAGCTGACTGACTGAGTGACAAAAGCCTAACTAATAAACTTACTATATACAAATTATACAAAATAGGGAAAACAGATCAACAAGGTAAACTGGAGATGCAGGGAATCAGGACTGGGATCAGGAACAAGGGGAGCAGATAAAATGCAGAATGGTACTGAATGCAGGGTAGAAGCAAGATCATGGTCAGGATCAGAATAAATGGCACACAGTAACTGGCAGAAGAGCAATACACTGAAGCCAGAGGCACTAGTAAGGGAGGACCTAAATACCCTCTCAGCAGCCAGCATCAGGTGCAAACTAATTACTGGGATCTGCTGACTACTGGAAGACACCAGAGGTACAACCTTCCACTCTGAGAAACGCAATGCTACCAGCAGGTGATTCAGGTCCTGACAGGACACCATCATGAATGGGTCAACTGAATTCCTATCCATCCGTAAACAGACAATGGAACTGAAAATTTTAGTGGAGATATCTCACGATCAGTGTTTCACAGAATTATAAGAAACCAGCACTGTGAGTCAGCATCCACATTAAAAAAACACCATCACTTTTAGGTGGAGTTGGCCATCCAATGAAATAGCAGAAGATTCTTGTCCTCTGCGATGACCTTAAAGTAAATGACTCAACATCAAGTTCACTATATGGACCACTTATGTATTTGTACATGTTGTTTATATCCCCCCTTAATCTCCTCTTCTCAAGAGAGAATAAATTCAGTTCTTCTTTCTGAGCTCCTCCATGCCTCTTATCAGTTGGTTGCCCTTCTCAGCACTTTCTCCAGTTCCCTGATATCCTTTTTGTGAACTGGCGCCCAAAACTGAACTGCATATTCAGATGCGGTCTTACCTTTGATTTGTACAGAGGCAAAATGATATCTCTCTCTCTGGAGTCCATACCTCGTCTTAATACAAGAAAGGACTTTGCTCCCTTTGGAAGCTGCAGCTTGGCATTGCATGCTATTATTAAGCTTATGATCTACCAAAACCCCCAGGTCCTTCTCCACCATGGATTCCCCCAGTTGGACTCCCCCTAGTATGTATGATGCATGCATGTTTTTAGCCCCCAAATCCAAACCTTTACAGTTATCAACATTAAACCTAATTTTCCACATAGTTGCCCAATTAAACATTGCATTGAGGTCGGCTTGTAAGTTGGAGACATCCTGTAAGGATGTTATTCCACTGCATAGCTTGGTGCCATCTCAAAGAAAACAACGACAAGGGTTATAATGGTTTTCATTCTCTGTTAAAGCGTAACTCCACTTTTGTTGAGAAAAAAAACATTCCCCCATGGGTGATCTATGTACTTTGCAAGGATTATAACAACCTTTGTTGCAGATTCTAACCTTTTGTTAGTCTGAAGAAATCCTTGTGTGTTTGTCTGGGCCCATGTGTCCAGTGGGTCTAATGGGAGTGGTTTCATAATTATCAGTCAGCGGTGGCAGCTGCAGAGCACTACTGAGGAAATCTGCTAAAAAAAATTTGCAGGGGATGCCTGAAATCTGATTTGTATCTTAGGACAGACTTCTGGGACATTGGTGAGCCAATCACACAAGCAGGAAATTATGTTTCTGGGGAGTGGTCAGTACATATTCTGTGTACAGAACAACTCCATGTAGCCATATTGCTTTGCATTTATAGAAAATTACAGCGGCTGCAGATTTAAAAGGAAAGGTCATTTTTATTAACATTCAATTACAATATGACTTGTATCACAGTTGTACACGCTATATTATTTTTTCTTTATTTGCAATTTTTTTTTCTCCACAAAAGTGGAGTTACCCCTTAAGTAAAAAAATAAAAATACTGTTTGTTGAATTTTTGTTGAAGTTTTCAGCTAAATATATTTTACATAGGGATGAATGGGAACACATGATAAAACACATACACTATATGGCCAGATGCATGTGAACATCCCTCCCAATGAATTCAGGTGTTTCCAGTGAAGGCTATTGATAATGCTACATCATTAAAATAATATTTTTTGACGATTGTTATCTTCCAACCTTGTAGTAACAGTTTGGTGAAGGTCCTTTTGGTTACACATAATTGCCACCACATACTATATGTTGTGGGTCATACACTTCTTTAGGCAGAAGAGGGAACTGCTCCAAACAGTAATATATCAGTCATTCACATACAACAGAATGCCCAAGAACACTTCCCTAGGAGGAGGCTTGTTCACACTGTGATCAATAAATGTCCCTGTAGATAACAGGATGCCAATGGGAGGAAGCTGACAGCATAGACACCCTGTAAGGGCAAACCTATTATTTCCATCCTAGACAGGTACCTCTCCACAATGCTACTCCTACTCTCAACCTAAACAGCAGGGGCTCTGTTTTAAAATTACTCCCACATACCAGGCATCCTGAATAATGTAGCATCCCACTATTTAGGAAAATTGTCAAACAGGATATCTACAATATCCAATAGGATTGCTATCCTCCCCAAGATGGCTGCCTGGAGTCCATAACAGGATACAATTCGTCTTTAATTGGCTCCTGCCAACCTGAAGGAACAGCACAGTGTCACCTTCATGTTGAAGGCCATACTGTGGCCTCCACCTGTCTACAAGATTATCCCATTATAAGATTGTCCCTCTATTCCAGCTCTGAGGACATGTGTAACATTTTGGACTTTCTATCTTGTCAGAAATGGTCAACAGTATAAATAGAGTGGCTGTGGCTATAAATATACTCTAAATAAAATAAAATATTAATATTAATATACTTTATTTATAAAGCACAAACATTATATGTACACTTACACTGTCTGCCAGTTGCTGTTTGTGGTTGTTTCCTTGTAAAAGCTACTAGGTGCCCGTAGGTGCCGAGATGCTTCTACAATTCAAAAAACGTTACAGTTTGTTTTCACAGTTCGGGATTTAAATGTTATATTTGTATGGCTAAGCCCTTCTCACCGCTGTGTATTTTACAATAAATCCTTCAGAATTCCTCATAACTCACTGCAAGGAATTGTGTAACCATATTCACACATTCATAAATAAACCATGACAGGTAACAATATACCGTGCCCGGTGAAAAGTCACTGGCTACATGGAAATTCACAGTTCTGCCTACTGTTAAATCTAGATTGGACTATTCATGAGCAGTTACTGGAATCTATCCATCAAACTGAAGTGGAATTACATTTGAGCCAAAAAGCTCACTGGGGAGGTCAAGAACAAAAGTGAATACAAATCGTTCATACATTTGCATCCTTGTACTGTTACACCGATAATGTTCGTAATTAACTTATGCCGACATAGTTCGTAATTAACTTAAGGGAATTGTCTTCAGAGAATCTTCTGCTATTTCATTGGATGGCCAACTCCACCTAAAAGTTATGGTGTTTTTTTAATGTGGACGCTGGCTCACAGTTCTGGTTTCTTATAATTCTGTGAAACACTGATCGTGAGATATCTCCACTAAAATTTTCAGTTCCATTGTCTGTTTACGGATGGATAGGAATTCAGTTGACCCATTCATGATGGTGTCCTGTCAGGACCTGAATCACCTGCTGGTAGCATTGTGTTTCTCAGAGTGGAAGGTTGTAACTCTGGTGTCCACCAGCGGGTGTCTTCCAGTAGTTAGCAGATCCCAGTAATTAGTTTGCACCTGATGCTGGCTGCTGAGAGGGTATTTAGGTCCTCCCTTACTAGTGCCTCTGGCTTCAGTGCATTGCTCTTCTGCCAGTTACTGTGTGCCATTTATTCTGATCCTGA
This sequence comes from Lithobates sylvaticus, assembly GCA_028564925.1. Taxonomy (NCBI): domain Eukaryota; kingdom Metazoa; phylum Chordata; class Amphibia; order Anura; family Ranidae; genus Lithobates; species Lithobates sylvaticus. The sequence goes on from CM053030.1 coordinate 502,662,875, forward strand.
CCATGATCTTGCTTCTACCCTGCATTCAGTACCATTCTGCCTTTTATCTGTTCCCCTTGTTCCTGATCCCAGTCCTGATTCCCTGCATCTCCAGTTTACCTTGTTGATCTGTTTTCCCTATTTTGTATAATTTGTATATAGTAAGTTTATTAGTTAGGCTTTTGTCACTCAGTCAGTCAGCTCCCAACTGTTCCCTATTTGAAAGGACTCATTTGTGATCAAATCCCTCTGTCCCTCGTTAGCGTTAAGAATTTGTTAAGTCAAAATTTGTTTATACTAAAATAAAAGAGATTTTATATATATATATAATAAAGAGAGAGAGAGAGGATTTGCATCAATTAACAAGAGAATACATAACTGTATAAACGAGCCTGACAATTGTTTTGAAACATTTGCAAGGTAGATTTTTTAGTTAAAAGTGAACAGTTAGGTCTCTGGGAATTTAGGATATGCTACAAAATAGGAACCTTTGTCTTGGAAACCTCAATGCTCAGTCTATCTAGATGTACAAAAGTCAGATAAGGCTATACGTGTTCTAATCTGAGCATATCCAATATTTTTTCTGATAGTATAATACAGAGAGAGAATATGAAAACGAGAGGAGAGGGGAAAAGTGGGAAGAAAGAGGAGGAGGAGGGGGAAAAAAAAAAGGGGGGAAGGGGTAGGAGAAGGCAGTGGCGTCACTAGGGTTGGTGTCACCTCTCCGGCGGGGAAAATACCATGTTATACCACACCGCTGCGGCTCTCACTTCCTAGCCTACCACAGTGCTCTGTCCTGTCTCTATAGAGTGACAGCAGAAGCAGGACAGAGCAGTAGACACTTGGCAGGCTAGCACATAAGGCTCTCTCCTGTCTAGCCTGCCACAGTGCACTTGATGGTGCCAAGGCTCAACCACGCCCCCCCCCCCACAGGTGTGGCCGAATTGCACTAACAATGGGAGGACCATACAAAGGCATTGTTAAATACCATGAGTGCATTATGGACAGGGTTCAGAAGTACACTACATAAAGAGTGCAGCGTTTAGGAATGTGATACAAACAGGGTGCAGAAGTTTGCTATGTACAGGGTGCAGGGCTCAGAAGTTTGCTATGTACAGGGTGCAGGGCTCAGAAGTTTGCTATGTACAGGGTGCAGGGGTCTCAGAAGTTTGTTGTTACAGGGTGCAATGATTGCTATGTACAGAAAGGGTGCAAGGTTCGCTATGTAAGGGTGCAAGGATCGCTATGTACAGAGTGCAAAGATTGCTATGTACAGCCAGGGTGCAAGGATAGCTATGTACAGGGTGCAAGGATCGATATGTACAGGGTACCTGTACAAAGATTTCTATGTACAGGGTGCAAGGATCGCTAATTACAGGGTGCAGGGATCAATATGTACAGGGTGCAAGGATCGCTATGTACAGGGTGCAAGGATCGATTTGTACAGGGTACAAGGATCGATATGTACAGGGTGCAAGGATCGATATGTACAGGGTGCAAGGATTGATATGTACAGGGTAAAAGGATTGCTATGTACAGAGTGAAAGGATCAATATGTACAGGGTGCAAGGATCGATATGTACAGGGTGCAAGAATCAAGAGTTCTCTATGTATAAGGTGCAAAGTTAAGTACTGCATGCTTCACAAGACAGAAGAGAGGACAGAGGGGCTGCTGCCAAAGAGTAGCTTCCAGAGGGTGTGCAGTCTGCACACATGGGCTGTAGAAGGAGCTGCCGGGCCGGGATAGTGGAGCTGCTGCGGCCGGGATAGTGGAGCCCGTTGGGGGATCGTTTAGAGCTGCCCCTGCATTACATCCCCCCACCCCCTCCCCATTTCATAGAGATACTGCTGGGCAGGGAGGACTGTGCACACTGCAGGGCGGTCACGCTGTCAATCTGTTTACTGTGTGAAAGTGAAAGCAGTGTGCCGCACGCTAAGGGGCTATCCCGGAGGTGATTGCCTCGCCAAAAAACTCTGTGGGTCACACACCGGTGCGGACCGCACCCCGCACCACCCCTATTCCCCGCGACGCCACTGGGAGAAGGTCATCCAATGGGGGAGTCCAGAGTAAAGTAGGTCTGGCATGATTCAATGAAGGGGGAGAAGAGAATACGTTTGGATTGCAAGTATTCCTGCAGAGAAGACGAATAAGAGATTCCAATAGAACCATCTCCTCTTATGCCCTTCGGTTTTGTCACGGAGGGCCGAGGTAAGGTCTTCCAGTTGCTCGATATCATTCACCCTTGCGAGTCATTGTGTAACTGTTGGGGCAGATTGTTGTTTTCACATACCAGGGATGCAAGCTCGCGCTGCGTTTAGCAGGTGCTTAAGCAAAGATTTGTGGTACCTCTTCTTGGATAGCGGTGTGAGATTAAGTAGTATTGCAGCTGGGTCATCCTGTAGGGAAATGTCGGTAAATTTGTGGATAAGTTGTAGCACAGGTTGCCAGAAAGTGCAAAGCTTAGAACACTCCCAGAAAATGTGTAAGTAAGTGCCTTCAGACGAGCCACATAACCAGTTGAGGAAACAACTTGGCAAGGACCGATGGAGTTCTATACCAACGTGTCATTAACTTGTATGTGGTTTCATGGTATCTGCAACACAGGGATGATTTATGTGCAAAAAAGGAGTATACGCTCCTTTTGTGGGTCAGAGAATATCACCCCTAGTTCCCTTTCCCATTTAACAAGGAATGGGGGGGGGGGGGGGGGGGTCAGAACAAGCAAGCATTAAAATTCAGAAGGTACAGTCAGGTCCATAAATATTGGGACATCGACAACAATTCTAATCTTTTTGGCTCTATACACCACCACAATGGCTTTGAAATGAAACGAATAAAGCCCCATACACACGCGCGGATTATCCGAGGACCAGGTCCGTCGGACCATGTCCGTCATACTTTGTCTGATGTTGGTTTTGCGTACACACGGTCGGACAAAGTTGTCGGAAAATCCGATCATTCTGAACGTGGTGACGTTTGTTGCCTACGACGGGACTAAGTAGAGGCTAGTAGCCAATAGCTTTGGTCTTGTAATGTGATCTGAGCATGCGTAGCACTTTGTCCGGTCGGACAACCGTACACACGATCGGATTTGGGGTGATCGGACCGGGTTGTCGGCAAATCTTTCCAGCAGGAGATAAGACTTTGTCCGTCGGATAATTCCGCCGTACAACTCGTCACGGATGGTGCATTCACACGGTCTGATTTTTCAACAAACATTGTCCGAGCGGACCAGACATCATGACAAAATCCCAGACCGTGTGTATGGGATTAAGATGTTTTTAACCTGCAGACTTTCAACTCTTAATTTGAGGGTATTTTCATCCCAAATCCAGGTGAACGGTGTAGGTACATTACAAACATTTTGTATATTGTGCCTCCCACTTTTTATGGGGACCACCAAAGTAATGGGATACAGATAAACAATCATACCATCAAACTTTACAATTTTTAATACTTGGTTGCAAATCCTTTGCAGTCAATTACAGCCTGAAAGTCTGGAAACACATAGACATCACCAGTAACTGGGTTTATCCCCTGGTGATGCCTCTGCCAGGCCTCTAACTGCGACTGTCTTCAGTTCCCTGCCTTGTTCTTGGGGCATTTTCCCTTCAGTTTTGTCTTCAGCCAGTGAAATGCATGCTCAATCGGATTCAGGTCAGGTGATTGACTTGGGCCATTGCATACCATTCCACTTGTTTTTCCCCTTAAAAAAAACTCTTTGGTTGCTTTTGCAGTATGCTTTGGGTCATTGTCAATCTGCATGGTGAAGCGCCGTCCAATTGAGTTAAGAAGCATTTTTGCAGAATATGAGCAGATAATATTGCCCGAAACACTTCAGAATTCATCCTGCTGCTTTTGTCAGCAGTCACATCATCAATAAATACAAGAGAACCAGTTCCAGTGGCAGCCATACATGCCCACGCCATGACACTACCACCACCATGCTTCACTGATGAGGTGGTATGCTTTGGATATGAGCAGTTCCTTTCCTTCTCAATACTCTTCTCCTCCCATCACTCTAGTACAAGTTGATTTTGGTCTCATTTGTCCATAGGATGTTGTTCCAGAACTGTGAGGCTTTTTAGATTGTTTCGAAAACTCTAATCCGGCCTTCCTTTTTTGAGGCTCACCAATGGTTTAAATCTTGTGGTGAACCCTCTGTATTCACTCTGGTGAAGTCTTCTCTTGATTGTTGACTTTGGACACACATACACCTACCTCTTGGAGAGTGTTCATGATCTGGCCAACTGTTGTAATGGGTGTTTTTCACCATGGAAAGAATTTTCGGTCTAGAATTGTTTTTACTGTGGTTCTTCCGGGTATTTTTGTGTTGCTGAGCTCACTGGTGCATTCTTTCTTATTAAGGATGGTCCAAACAGTTAATTTGGCCACACCTAATGTTTTTGCTATCTCTCTGATGGGTTTGTTTTGTTTTTTCAGCCTAATGTGGCTTGCTTCACTGATAGTGACAGCTCTTTGATCTCATATTGAGAGTTGACAGCAACAGATTCCAAATGCAAATAGCACACTTGAAATTAACTCTGAATATCACCTTTTATCTGCCCTTTGTAATAATAAAAACTCTTTTAATAATAATTTAAAAACTCTTTTTTCTGTCGGCCCCCGATGCGCCCGCCCGTCGCACGGTTGGCCAGTGTAGTTCCGGTACCTAGGCCCACCTCGTTCTCCGCGTTATGTGGACACTAACACATCAACCTGGTCATGGAAGAGCTGAGCAGGCCATTTGTCCTATTACTTTTGGTCCATTATAAATTCCGGGTAGGCACATATACAAAAACTGTTGTAATTCCCCTACACCGTGTCACCTATTATGGGATGTAAATACCCTCAAATTAAAAGCATGAATGTCTGGCAGTTAAAGCACATCTTGTTTGTTCTCTTTTCAAATAGTTTGTGGTGGTGTATAGAGCCAATAGATTAGAAATTGTGATCGAGGTCCCTAATATTACTGGACCTGCTGCTGTATTTTGGTATAGTAGAACGAGATCCTCGAATATTGCTCCCTTCCTAGATCATAGCTATTTTAAATGCATGCAATTCTGATGGGGGATACAATTCGCTCTGTCTTTGCAAAGTATTGCAAAGATTATGGGACAACTGGAGTGCCCATCTCATATTGATGGCAGCAGAGAGGTGGACCTCGAACTGGGGAACAAAGTCCTCATCGCTAAGCACTACGCCATGTGTTTACCCATGGAGTTTAAGTGGCGCGCATTGGGCCTTGAGGTGAGAATGAGCTGAAGTCATGGATCAAGTGAATCCCGGTTTGTTTAGAAATATCTCGGACTTTACTAATAATGGGCAAAATCTAGGTGTGATGTTAGCTATCCAATGTGGCCAAATTAAAAAAATCTACATATTTCGGCACTTAGCAGACCGGCAATATTAGTGGGTGACTGGTAAGATGAGATTTCATCTTATTGTACCTGCAATGGCAGCCCAGCAAGGTGGTGAAGCCAACCTCATCCTGTTCCTTCATGACCCAAAGTTTATAGTCTGATGTCTGCACCAGTACACTACCTTCTAGTCCATCTTGGACCTGCTGTGTATGCCCTATAGAGCTGGTGTCAGGAAATCCTATGCACTCCTTTTTAGTTTCAGTGCAACTGTAACAGAATTTCTGTTGCAGGGGCAGAGGTGTTTTACAAATGCCCAAACATACTGTGGATGAAGGCTGAACAGTACAGAGTGACAAGAAAGCTTGAGGCTGCTTAAGTGATAAGAACTGTTGAAAGTAAAGCAGCCCGGGCATAACACTTAATCAGTAAGTTAATCGGGCCACTTGATAAGGCTCTGGAATTCATTTCTTTAAATTAAATTTTT